>OZ010597.1:52127177-52357177 GCA_963932145.1 Acanthosepion lycidas | reverse complement strand
CTAAGAAGTTTTGTCGATTATGGCCTTCCATTGTTTGCTTCTGATATGACCTTTAACCCTTATTACTTGCTTATTCCGTGTGACCTATCTTGTGCATTTTTCTAAGCCTTACTAATTGATTAATTGCATGTGCACCGCCGATTTTCCTGCAACTTATGATTCAACACTGCTTTAATCGGAACAAATTTACGAGAAAACGTTTGGAATTCGAAGCAGTTGCCAGACTAATTCACTGGGTGACCATAGTAAACACTATTTCCAACACAATTACATGCCCACATACATACCATATTAAAACATGTTCAAATTTTATTTTCTCCCCAATAGCAAACAATATTGTTGTAGAGTACCCAGCACCCTTTCAGCACTCTACCAGAAAGACTGGCCCATACACTTAAATAATCAACGTTTAAGAACTTCAACAGTTGACTAATAAGATGATACTAAGCGGATTAATATTCGGACTGATCTTACTTCGCATTTGACCCTCCTCTATTCCTTGTAAGTTGTCTTGTTAATTGTTTTGTAACTTATTATTCTGTGTTTTTTGTATGTATCCGTTAGCACCGGATACTGGTGTTGAATAAATATATTAAGCAGTCATTTTTCTCTGTGTATCATTCACCTGGACGATACAACAAATATTTACAAACATGCCAAAAAGAGTCCACAATACAACACACACCGTTTAAATAAAACTGTCTATTGGTTAGAAATTAACATCACTATGTGAAATATTTGAGCAACCAAACACTCTGTTTTTCTCAAACCAAATTTCGGGAAAAATCTCTATGTATAAAAGGTAGAATGTGTGTGTGTGTGTGTGTGTGTGTGTGTGTGTGTGTGCGTGCGTAACGAATGCACGACCGCAATTTTCGACGGATTTGCACCAAAATTTACATGCACATGCTCCAAGTTAGTGGGAAAGCCAAGACCGACTTTGCATTTCCCAACTCCCATCGACAGTGGAAATAATCGATTTTTTCATGCTTCTACGGCACTTTTCATGTAGTTTGCGGCCATTTTCTACTAGCCAGAGTGAGAGCCTATAGCTGGCTGCCACGAATAGACAGGAAGATTCTATTGGCCAGCGTGAGAGCCAACAGCTGACTGACAGGAATTTTAACTAGCATGCTAGCATGCAAAAAAAATCGATAGCTACATTCGTCACAAGTGGGAAAAATTTAAATCTGCATGTCACTTTTCATTCGCTTGCTTAAACTCAAAGTTGATTCAGATTCCGCAGAACTGGGTTGGGTGTGAAAAAGTATTTGTTGTTAACATTCTTTTTTCATTCGGTTTTTCCAGTTATGAGTCCTTTTTTAAAGCTGATTGTTTTGTGTTCATTTTGTTTAGTTCTTTTTTTGTAACAGATTTAATGTTTTGTATAAAGCTTAGAAAAAATTTGTGTGAGATAGGCAAGAAGTAAGGCATGTAGCAACATCAGCACGGCAAAGGGCACTCCTTTAAAGGCAAGGAAGGGGAAAACTATTTTAAGTCAAGTGATAGCGATTGCTGTATGAGTCGTACGATTTTTGAATCAAGCACGGGCAACGCCGGGCCATGCTGCTAGTGTCCTATAAAAACGCATATTTCAACTTTCAAAGAGTAAAGATGCAGTTGTCGCCGTTTGGGCTTTTGGGACGCAAGAAAAAACGTGGCTCGTACTGAAAGAAACATGTGTCGGTGACTTCAAACGAATCCTCTACAACAACAGCATGGCCCGCCAGTCAACAACTTCAAACGAATCAGCTACAACAAAAACATGACCGGCCAGTTAGCGACTTAAAACAAATCAGCTACAACAAAAACAGCATGACCGGCCAGTCGGCGACTTCAAACGAATCAGCTGCAACAACAGCATGACCAGCCAGTCGATTACTTCAAATGAATCAGCTGCAACAACAACAGTATGGCCGGCCAGTCGGCGACTTCAAACGACTCAGCTGGAACAAGAATATGACCGGGCATTTAGTGACTTAAAACGAACCATATCCAATAACAAATTCGGCCAGTGAATCTTCGCTAACGATAAAAGTCTTTTCTAAACCACATCATTTTCTGTAAACAAATTACGTAAAGACTTTAACTCAACTAAAGACCAACCATTTTTATTCCCATTTGGCTCCTTTGAATCCGTGTACATAGGTTTTTAAATACAAATGATTTATTTAGTATGTATACCCATGTTTTATTTATTTTTTAATCAGCATTGTTTGGAACCAATTGATCCTTTTAACTATCAGCATATTAGCCTTCTCCCGCTTTTTGTCAAAGTACTACATCTTCTAATTAACTCTGTATTGGTTATGCATCTCACATGGCAGGCTCTTCTTTCAGATAGGCAATATGGTCTTTGCTTCTCTAGGTCAACCGCTGATGTGTTAACTATTATTTCTAAAAGAATCAAACTTTAGATAAGAATAGTGAAGCTCGGGCTGTTGCTTTCTTATCTTGAAGGCATTTGATAAGGTTTGACATACTGGTCTTCTTCAGAAATTGAAAGGCTGTGATATTACTGAAGGACGTTTTTGAAATGATTCAGTCTTTCTTATCAAAACGCGAAATAAATGTTGTCTTGAATGGCCACTCTTCTAGATCATTTTGCATTAATGCAGGTGGCCCCAAGAGCTCTGTCCTTGGACCTATGTTGTCCTAATTTTCAGAAATTACATTCCTAGTCTCATCAACTCACAGCGCATTATCTAGGCTGAGGACATAACAATTTTTTCTGTCTTAATAGTAATCTGGTTGGTTTGATAAGGTCACATTGGCAGCTGGTCTCGGAAATAAGCTACAGTCTGTTGTTAAATGGGTCCAGAAGTGGCTTTTTAGTTTTAACGTCTCGAAAACGAAAGTAATCTTTTTTTAATCACCTGAGTGAACCCTTTTTACCTCCCATCTGTAATGAAAGTTATCTTGAATGGCCACTCTTCTAGATCTGCAGGTGTTCCCAAAACTCTATCATTGACCCTACGTTGTTTCTAATTTCCATAAATGACCTTTCTGATTACCTCAATTCTCAACTTGGCATCTGTGCTGATGACACAACTATTTACTCGATTCGTTATGGTCAAATTGGTGAGCTGATCTCCAAAATTACTTAAAATATCTTGTTAAATAAAGCAAGGAATAGACTGTTCATTTTAAAGCCTCCAAAACGAAACCTTTCTCTTTTAATCGTCTGTAAAAATTCTCTTTGCATTCCATCAGCTGATGCTAACCTCCCGGAGAGTGACCCATTGCGCCTTCTCGGACAAACGTTTTCCGCTGAGATAAAGCTGAAATGATATTTAATCATTTGCTAAGTTTTCAGCTAGAAAAGTTGGTTCACCGTCCCATGATAGACAATCTTTAACACCAGAATATATATTACATATTTATAAGTTTACCATTCGCCCTTACTATAAATATTGCTGACACATCTGGTCAGGTGCTCCTGCTATATATTTAGAGATTCTTAATAAAATACAAAGAATAACCTGCAATGTTATTGGCGCTGACCTGGCATCTCGGCTTCAGTCACTTTATCACCACCGTAGAGAAGATTCCCTGTGCCTTTTCTATAGATATTTTGTGGTAATAGTTTTGATGAGCTTTCCTCTATGGTAGCTAGGTTTTATGAATTTAAGCGCAGTACTAGATTGGCAGCTCGGTCTCAATATTTTACAGTTGAAATCGCTCGATGTAACCGTAAGTTCTATGCTATCTGTTTCTTCTAACTAGTGGAGCTCTCCTCCTGCTTCAAAAATCGAAATGCGGTGTCAATCGTTACCCTCTATCTTCTTAATTCTTATTATTTTATTGTCCTCTCTCTTTCATATATTTTTCTCATATTTTCTAACACTCAGTAATTCCTTGTGTCTTAGGGGCTTTATTGCCTTTCTATGGGGTGAAATGATTTTAAAAAATACATATTCATCTGTGAGGAGATTATCTAGCATTCACTGCCATATAGAAAGACTGATATTACATAACAGTTCAGTATACGTTTCTTTGTTTCTAAGGATATTTTTCCGTTTTTTAATACTTTCCTCAGCAAATTCCAATGTCCCTCTTTCCATCTTCTGTCAATACGCTTCCCATACATCTAAATTGTTGCAGCTGCACGATTTCGATACCTCCAATATAACAAAACTAACTAAGAGCTACAAGAGGGAGATGTGGAGGGCCGTGATCGCCTACGTCATGAAGGGACACGGCACTTAACAGAAGAAAGAATATTTTGCTCTGCTTTTGGTACGCATCTTTAGCGATTTCGCGATTGTCCGGCATTCACTGCACTATAGGAGGATTGATATTACATAACAAGTGAGTACTCGTTTCTTTGTTTCTAACGATATTTTCCTGTTTCATAATACTTTGCCTAGCTTTTGGAAGGCATAATTCTCTATCCCAATGCACCTTCGAATTTCAGTGTTGCCCTTTTTTATCCTCTGTTAATACGCTACACAGGAAATTAAATTGCTGCATCTGTTCGATTTCAGTATCTCCAGTTTTTAATTTACAGGTGCTGTATCTTTTAAATTCGCGAAGTCGGGGTGCTAACATAAAAAGCTCTTCAGAACAATTGCCATAAAAATATCAACATAAAAGTAACAAGGAATTTATTTTACGATGGTGAGAATGCAACTGAAGTCGAGATGCCAGATCAGGACCGACCCCATTGTCGAGTCTTCTTTTAGAACATTGCAAAGAGTGTCCTCACTTAAAGTATAATTTACAACCAACTAATTTTCGCTCTGTTTGGCTTGAAGCGACTACTTGATAAAATTACTTTGTGTTATATTTGAACTCGTTAATAATTGTTCTTTGGAGACTTCATCATTCGTTGTGGAATCGTTTTTAATTTGTTTAATCAACCCTTACAATCCCAAGGCGATGTATTCAGATCGAGTAGGAAAACTTAGTAAATAATTTTTTTTTTCTTTTTTTGGCTCGAAAGTAGTCCTGATAAGTTTCTCGAAACGAATAAAAAAGTGCCGTTTTAGTCAACATATGTCTACCATTTTAATCAAATGAATAACACACCTGTCTGCCTTTTTAACCAAGTGTAAAACAGACCTATGTCTACCGTTTTAATCAAGTGTATAACACACCTGTCTACCCTTTTAACCAAGTGTAAAATAGACCTATGTCTACTTTTTTAATCAAGTGAATAACACACCTCTCTACCTTTTTAACTAAATGTAAAACAGACCTATGCCTACCTTTTTAATCAAGTGTATAACACACTTGTCTTCCTTTTTAACCAAGTGTAAAACAGTCCTATGTCTACCTTTTTAATCAAGTGAATAACACACCTGTCTACCCTTTTAACCAAGTGTAAAATAGACCTATTTCTACCTTTTTAATCAAGTGAATAACACACCTGTCTACCCTTTTAACTAAGTGTAAAATAGACCTATGTCTACCTTTTTAATCAAGTGAATAACACACCTGTATACATTTTTAACTAAGTGTAAAACAGACCTATGTCTACTTTTTTAATCGAGAGTAAAACAGACCTATGTCTACCTTTTAATCAGGTGTAACTAAACCTGTTTACTTTTTTGTTTCAATACTTTACCGCTGATGAGAGAGGACCGATAAAGCGGTTTAGCTCTGAGAAGTTAGGACCGATAAAGCGGTTTAGCTCCAATGAAAGAGGGCTGATAAAGAATCATTTGTTTATAAAGTGTACAAGTTGAACTCCAGATTTTTAGAGTTATATCTATCGTATAGGTAAACCCCCAACCATACAGTAGGTTACCAGTGGATCAAAATCATAAATAAAATTTGGTAAATTTCAACTAACCTTTAAAATACTGTTATACCATAACTGCACAATAATTGTGCTTTTACAATAATGTTGTACCATAATTGCACAATAATTATGCTTTTACGGTATGTTTATATTCAATAGACTGCTATTATGTCATCAAACGGTCATTACTCTTGTGAGATTGCGCAGAAGACAAGCATACCATACCTCGTTGTCTGAATGACCGCCTGCCTTAAATGACGCTTAGGTCAGTGTTTACACTTAGGGTATCGGCTGTTGGAATTGATGGACTACCAAAATTGTGTTAGTATTTTATTATTTTATATCAATTTGTGTTAATATACCAAATATGTCCACCAAACATAGGTTTTAGTGGGATATATTTGTGACAGCCTGCTGGAGGTAAATAAAGGAGTATACAGTAATTGTGAGGCGTGTTGTCCCACGTGTTTGCAACACGGATGGTAATGGTTTGCATTTCGTACCCTCCATATAAGTCGATCCAGAGTTTGCAAAGCTCTTAAGCTTGATAACCTGGCTTGTATGTTGCAATATACGGTACTTCTAAATCGTTCAGTTTTACTCACAACCAAGAAAACTGCTATTTTCTTTATAAACAAATAATTCTTTATCAGTCTTCCCTCATCAGAGCTAAACTGCATTATCGGTCCTAGCTTCTCAGGGCTAAACCGCTTTATCGGTTCTACCTTCTCAGAGAAAAACCGCTTTATCGGCCCTACCTTCTCAGAGCTAAACTGCTTGCTCGGTCCTACCTTCTCAAAGCTAAACCGCTTTATCGGTCCTACCTTCTCAGAGCGAAATCGCTTTAACGGTCCTACCTTCTCAGATCTAAACCGGTCCTCTCTCATTAGCGCTAAACTACTGAATCAAAAAAGTACACAGGTTTATTTAAACTTGAAGGTAGACAGGTGTGTTATACACTTGATTAAAAAGGTAGACATAGGTCTGTTTTATACTTGCTTAAAAAGGTAGACAAGTGTGTTATACAATTGATTAAAAAGGTAGACATAGATCTGTTTTACACTTAACTAAAATAGCAGACATTGGTCTGTTTTACACTTAATTAAAGAGGTAGACAGGTATGTTAATTACTTGCTTAAAACGTTAGACATAGTTCTTTTTTGCAGTTGATTAAAAAGGTAGACATTGGTCTGTTATACACTTGATTAAAAAGGTGAACATTGGTCGGTTTTACACTTGATTAAAAAGGGTGACATAAGTCTGTTATACACTTAATTAAAACGGTAGGCTTTGGTCTGTTTTACCCTTGATTAAAAAAGTAGACACAGGTCTGTCCTATATTTGATTAAAATGGGAGACATGGGCTCGATTTACACCGGAATTAAAACATATCTAGACATATGTCCGGTTTACAATACATATATTAATCCTATCTTTTCCTCTCTAATGAGCATTTTAGAAAAGGACTCATCCACTGATAGATAGGCTTCAATTAATAATGCTTCTTTTTGTTATACATTGGTAAATTTCTCACCTTTTCAAGCGAGTTTTTTTAGAAAAGCCTTCAACATCAGGGAGGTAAACGGTAAGTAAAACAACTTATTTTACTCATTTTCACACAATGTATATTTAAAATAAATCAGGAAAAAAATACCCACACTTTTTTAAAATATTTCCCCCTAAGCCCGTTCAGCAAACTATACATGGATTGTTTTCTTTTTTTCTTGTTTTTATTAGTTAAGTTTTTTGCTTGAAACTTTCTTTCTTGTGTCGTTTCTATCAATTCTTCTTTCTTTATTTTTGCCTCATTTTCATAAACTATCAACCATCGACCTTGCTTTGATGTGTGCAACAAGAGAATCCGGCTCGGGGGCTATACACCGTATAGCGATTGTCTAAGTCTTAATATTTTATAGTTTTTTGTCTCTGCAATTTTTCCATTTCTCTTCTTCATTCAAGCAAAATAAACAAGAACAATTTGCTTACTGAAGGAAAAATATCTACACGACCATCACAGAAAAATTTACCAAATAATTCAAATGATCTTTGTCCATACAGGTATCATGAGAATTAGATAAAACCACTAATAATAGTTTTTTGACAGAGATTAATAATGCAAGTGTAGTCTTAAGTCTTAAGTTGTTTTAATTTGTTAAGGAATTTTTGACATTATTAATTTGCTGGCTTTTCTTAATAATAGTAGTAGATATAACAGAACTCAGTTGTCCGAATTTCTAAAATAATTTGTCTTGTTTCTATCCATTTATATTAGTAGACGTAATTGTCTTCAGTTGTCAGAATTTCTAAGATGAGTCGTTCTCATTGTTAATTTGTCTTGTTTCTTTCTATTAATATTAGTAGACGTAATTGTCTTCACTTGTCAGAATTTCTAAGATGAGTCGTTATCATTGTTAATTTGTCTTGTTTATATCCATTTATATTAGTAGACATAATTGTCTTCAGTTGTCAGAATTTCTAAGATGAGTCGTTATCATTGTTAATTTGTCTTGTTTCTATCCATTTATATTAGTAGACGTAATTGTCTTCAGTTGTCAGAATTTCTAAGATGAGTCGTTATCATTGTTAATTTGTCTTGTTTCTATCCATTTATATTAGTAGACGTAATTGTCTTCAGTTGTCAGAATTTCTAAGATGAGTCGTTATCATTGTTAATTTGTCTTGTTTCTATCCATTTATATTAGTAGACATAATTGTCTTCAGTTGTCAGAATTTCTAAGATGAGTCGTTATCATTGTTAATTTGTCTTGTTTCTATCCATTTATATTAGTAGACGTAATTGTCTTCAGTTGTCAGAATTTCTAAGATGAGTCGTTATCATTGTTAATTTGTCTTGTTTCTATCCATTTATATTAGTAGACGTAATTGTCTTCAGTTGTCAGAATTTCTAAGATGAGTCGTTATCATTGTTAATTTGTCTTGTTTCTATCCATTTATATTAGTAGACGTAATTGTCTTCAGTTGTCAGAATTTCTAAGATGAGTCGTTATCATTGTTAATTTGTCTTGTTTCTATCCATTTATATTAGTAGACGTAATTGTCTTCAGTTGTCAGAATTTCTAAGATGAGTCGTTATCATTGTTAATTTGTCTTGTTTCTATCCATTTATATTAATAGACATAATTGTCTTCAGTTGTCAGAATTTCTAAGATGAGTCGTTATCATTGTTAATTTGTCTTGTTTCTATCCATTTATATTAGTAGACGTAATTGTCTTCAGTTGTCAGAATTTCTAAGATGAGTCGTTCTCATTGTTAATTTGTCTTGTTTCTTTCTATTAATATTAGTAGACGTAATTGTCTTCACTTGTCAGAATTTCTAAGATGAGTCGTTATCATTGTTAATTTGTCTTGTTTCTATCCATTTATATTAGTAGACGTAATTGTCTTCAGTTGTCAGAATTTCTAAGATGAGTCGTTATCATTGTTAATTTGTCTTGTTTCTATCCATTTATATTAGTAAACGTAATTGTCTTCAGTTGTCAGAATTTCTAAGATGAGTCGTTATCATTGTTAATTTGTCTTGTTTCTATCCATTTATATTAGTAGACTTAATTGTCTTCAGTTGTCAGAATTTCTAAGATGAGTCGTTATCATTGTTAATTTGTCTTGTTTATATCCATTTATATTAGTAAACGTAATTGTCTTCAGTTGTCAGAATTTCTAAGATGAGTCGTTATCATTGTTAATTTGTCTTGTTTCTATCCATTTATATTAGTAGACGTAATTGTCTTCAGTTGTCAGAATTTCTAAGATGAGTCGTTATCATTGTTAATTTGTCTTGTTTCTATCCATTTATATTAGTAGACGTAATTGTCTTCAGTTGTCAGAATTTCTAAGATGAGTCGTTATCATTGTTAATTTATCTTGTTTCTATCCATTTATATTAGTAGACGTAATTGTCTTCAGTTGTCAGAATTTCTAAGATGAGTCGTTATCATTGTTAATTTGTCTTGTTTCTATCCATTTATATTAGTAGACGTAATTGTCTTCAGTTGTCAGAATTTCTAAGATGAGTCGTTATCATTGTTAATTTGTCTTGTTTCTATCCATTTATATTAGTAGACGTAATTGTCTTCAGTTGTCAGAATTTCTAAGATGAGTCGTTATCATTGTTAATTTGTCTTGTTTCTATCCATTTATATTAGTAGACGTAATTGTCTTCAGTTGTCAGAATTTCTAAGATGAGTCGTTATCATTGTTAATTTGTCTTGTTTCTATCCATTTATATTAGTAGACGTAATTGTCTTCAGTTGTCAGAATTTCTAAGATGAGTCGTTATCATTGTTAATTTGTCTTGTTTATATCCATTTATATTAGTAGACGTAATTGTCTTCAGTTGTCAGAATTTCTAAGATGAGTCGTTATCATTGTTAATTTGTCTTGTTTCTATCCATTTATATTAGTAGACGTAATTGTCTTCAGTTGTCAGAATTTCTAAGATGAGTCGTTATCATTGTTAATTTGTCTTGTTTCTATCCATTTATATTAGTAGACGTAATTGTCTTCAGTTGTCAGAATTTCTAAGATGAGTCGTTATCATTGTTAATTTGTCTTGTTTCTATCCATTTATATTAGTAGACGTAATTGTCTTCAGTTGTCAGAATTTCTAAGATGAGTCGTTATCATTGTTAATTTGTCTTGTTTCTATCCATTTATATTAGTAGACGTAATTGTCTTCAGTTGTCAGAATTTCTAAGATGAGTCGTTATCATTGTTAATTTGTCTTGTTTCTATCCATTTATATTAGTAGACGTAATTGTCTTCAGTTGTCAGAATTTCTAAGATGAGTCGTTATCATTGTTAATTTGTCTTGTTTCTATCCATTTATATTAGTAGACGTAATTGTCTTCACTTGTCAGAATTTCTAAGATGAGTCGTTATCATTGTTAATTTGTCTTGTTTCTATCCATTTATATTAGTAGACGTAATTGTCTTCAGTTGTCAGAATTTCTAAGATGAGTCGTTATCATTGTTAATTTGTCTTGTTTCTATCCATTTATATTAGTAAACGTAATTGTCTTCAGTTGTCAGAATTTCTAAGATGAGTCGTTATCATTGTTAATTTGTCTTGTTTCTATCCATTTATATTAGTAGACGTAATTGTCTTCAGTTGTCAGAATTTCTAAGATGAGTCGTTATCATTGTTAATTTGTCTTGTTTATATCCATTTATATTAGTAAACGTAATTGTCTTCAGTTGTCAGAATTTCTAAGATGAGTCGTTATCATTGTTAATTTGTCTTGTTTCTATCCATTTATATTAGTAGACGTAATTGTCTTCAGTTGTCAGAATTTCTAAGATGAGTCGTTATCATTGTTAATTTGTCTTGTTTCTATCCATTTATATTAGTAGACGTAATTGTCTTCAGTTGTCAGAATTTCTAAGATGAGTCGTTATCATTGTTAATTTGTCTTGTTTCTATCCATTTATATTAGTAGACGTAATTGTCTTCAGTTGTCAGAATTTCTAAGATGAGTCGTTATCATTGTTAATTTGTCTTGTTTCTATCCATTTATATTAGTAGACGTAATTGTCTTCAGTTGTCAGAATTTCTAAGATGAGTCGTTATCATTGTTAATTTGTCTTGTTTCTATCCATTTATATTAGTAGACGTAATTGTCTTCAGTTGTCAGAATTTCTAAGATGAGTCGTTATCATTGTTAATTTGTCTTGTTTCTATCCATTTATATTAGTAGACGTAATTGTCTTCAGTTGTCAGAATTTCTAAGATGAGTCGTTATCATTGTTAATTTGTCTTGTTTCTATCCATTTATATTAGTAGACGTAATTGTCTTCAGTTGTCAGAATTTCTAAGATGAGTCGTTATCATTGTTAATTTGTCTTGTTTCTATCCATTTATATTAGTAGACGTAATTGTCTTCAGTTGTCAGAATTTCTAAGATGAGTCGTTATCATTGTTAATTTGTCTTGTTTCTTTCCTTTAATTGTAGTTGACCTAATTGTCTCAAGTTGACAGAATTTCTAAGATGAATCGTCGTCTTGTTTCTTTCCACTAATATCCTTAGATATTAATTTCATTATAACAATCATTGTATGTCAGAAGTATTCTTTTTTGTCTCATGTTTCGCGTAATTATTACCGCTGTCTCATGATAATTATTACTTTAGCTGCATGCAATGTGATATAAAAATGCATCAATTATCATGGAACCATTGTTGTAATACCAAACAACACAACTTATTAACTAATTATCTTATTAACTACCACCTCAGTCCCAGAATAGGTGTTACATTTAATGTATAAAATATACATGTAATTGTAACAACTCTTATGGGACAGAAGTAATATTTCAGATCATAAAAATCGTTACTGATGTCGTGGAAAGGTTGTTTCTTTTCGTTTATGAAATATGTAAAAAAATGTAACAATTATTATGGGATATAAGTTGAGGTTCTACGAAATACAAGATGTTCAGCTATTACAATATCTATATCATAATATTATTAGGTTGGTGCAAAAATAATGACGTAATAATGCCGTTTTTTGACGTGAACGTCAAAAAACGACATTATTACGTCATTATTTTTGCACCAACTTAATGCAATATCTATATCATAATTGTTGCCTTGCGGCAATATCACATTGAAAGCCCGGTTCTGGTTTAATCAGTCCCTACATGACAATCAGTTGAGAATACCACGTGGTGTAAGCTTGGATGTGAGGGTGGTGTAATTGATGATGGCTTGAAATTGTTAATCGGAAAGCCCAGTTCCAATTCGAGTTCAGTTTTCTATATTCACGGAAGTTGGAAAAGGTAGGAATTCACCTCTTCCTCCGTCACCAGCCATGTGTTAATTAGTAAAAATTTTATCCCTGAAAGCATTATTATCTCCAATTAAAAAGTGCTACAATCTAAAAATATTTTCTGGCTTTAAATAGACTGTAACGGGTTGATAACCCGTGAAAAAAAATGAATCAATCAATCCATAATAATTTGCATGCATATTTCATAAAATAAGTGTGAAACGGCGTTCATCTCCTTGGTTCTTACCTGCATACGCGGCTGCTAGAGCCCAAAGAGGTCACTTCTTCCGGCTGTAGCAGAACAACACGCCTGATTGCAACAGACGTCTCTTTGTATCTCCTCGTAACGAATGCAAGCATGTTCTCAAAGAAACAAGGTTACTGTTTACCGAAAGAATGAAACAACGTATAGCATCTCGCTAGTTCAATTCTAGAGATTATTGGCGGTTCTGAAAGATTGTTCTGAACAACAGCAAATCCTCAATACCTCCTCTCTCCAAACATTTCGAAGTCCTGACATCTACAGCGGACAAGGTTGAATGCTTTGCTCGGAAGTTCTCTTCCAACTCATCACACGACTCCTTTGGGGTACCCACATATGTGTTCCCCAATAGGACAGTGATTCTACTGAGTGATATGCGCATAAACCCGTCACTAGTCTCAGTCATCATGTCTAAATTAGACTCCCATAAGGCAAGCGGAGGTGACGGTATCCGAACCGTCGCCCTAAATAAATGTGTCCCGAGCTGGCTCCAGTCCTCTCCAGACTCTACAACTATTGACTCGTTGCTTCCTGTTTTCCAGCTTGATTCACGTCTTCCTCTGTAGTTTCTGTATTATAAAACTCTGGAAGACCATCTGATCCCTCTCTCACCCTATTAGTCTCCTAACACTTTTCGGTAAAGTATTCGAGGCTTTAACCAATGCTGAATTGGATAAACATCTTACCTCTGACGACCTACTCCCTGACAAATAATGTAGCTTTCGGTTTACCAGGTCTACTGCTGATGTGCTAACGGCTATCACTGAATATGCATATCAAGCTCTTGATAATAACGGAGAAGCCGGAGCTGTGGCTCTTGATATATCGAAGGCGTTTGACAGGATTTGGTACGCTGGTCTTCTACATATGCTCCAGGGCTAGGGTATTACTGGACAGCTGTTCCATTTTACCAAATCGTTCCTATAAAATCGTGAAATGAAGGTAGTTTTGACCAGGTTCTCTTCCAGATCCTTTCACACAAACTCGTGTGTCTCCCAGCGCGCTACCCTGGGTCCTACTCCGTTTCTGATATTCATCAATGATCTTCCTGTTGTAGGTAGGCATTTATGCTGATGACACTACCATTTACTCCTCTCTCAATAGCAAATTCACCAGAGCCGACAAAGTTAACCTGGCCGCTGCTCTTGAAAAGGATCTCGAATCTGTGGTTAACTGGGGCAGGAAATGTGTTGTGGATTCCGAGGATGGAATCCTGCACAAATAAATAAACAACGCCAGTAATTGAAATAGGAAAATATGTGTATTAAACGTAAGAATACAAACTTGAAATGAAGATTAGTAGTCCAGGAATGCGGGTTAGTAGAAAAGTATATGTACAAGTCTCTGTAAGTGAAGCCGTAATTATCTCTCTTTCCGAACTCTCGTATAACTCTGGGTGAACACCCTGTCTCGACGTTTTTGTCACGCTCCCTCTTCGTAGTATAAGTATACTTTGGACGAATCCATCTTGTGTACAAGGGGCGAGCCCAACAATAAAATGGCTTGTAAATCTTAATGCTTCCAAAACGAAATTGCTCTCATTTGACCGCCACGGAGAATCTTTCCTGACTACCACTAGCATGGCTGATGCTAGACTCATGGAACGCAACAAATTACGACTTCTTGGCCTCACGTTTTAAACAGACTTGAAGTAGAACGACTATATCGAATCAATAGCTGCATCTACTGCAAGGAAAATTCGGTCACTGTGTCGTGCCAGAAGTTTTTTCTCATCAAAGTCCATTTTGAACATTTACAAATCTACCATTCGCCCGTGCATTGAATATTGTTGCCATATCTTATCTGGTGCTTCTGCTACTCATCTCGAGGTTCTTGAAAAAATCCAGAGAAGGATCTGCAATGTAATCAACCCTGATCAGACATCACGATTTCACTCTCTTTCCCACCACCGTGACGTAGCTTACCTTTGTATTTTCTACAAATATTTTCATGTCAACTGCTCTCACGAGCTTTTTTTTTCCTGGCGCCCGGTCTGCGTGAGTTTAAGTGCGTGACTAGACTGGCGTCTAATTGAATTAGGTAAATGTAACCACCCCTTCTACTCCAACAGTTTCTTTTCTCGCACTTCACGCCTGTATAACTACTTTCTGTTACCTTGCTTCCCTGCTAACTACAATCTTCAAAAATTCAAATGTAATATCAATCGCTGTCTTCTATCTTCTTGAGCCCCGTTCAGCTTTTATACTTTTCCTCGGTTTCTCCTTTATACAACCTATTCTCCCACCTCCACTCTCTGTAAACCCCAGCGTACCAGTGGCCTTCCCGATTTGTTTGGGGTGAAATGATTAAAAAAAACATGTAAAGTCAATTATGGGACAATCGGTAATGTTTTGGAGAATTATTACTCTGTCTCCAGCTATGAGCAAATAGTTAACCCCCAAAACTGGGGTTAAAGCACTTTGATGGAATAATTAATACCAGGAATATAGTTTTGAATGAAAAATATTACAAGTAATACATTTTTGGAAAAAATATTACCAGAAATAAAAATCCTTGTTGGCATTAAATAAACCACTGAGGTTGATATGAGGTAAAACAAACCAAACCAATGAAACCAAACCAATGAAACCAAACCAAGGAAACCAAACTACTCTGTCGTAGATATGCGAGATGTAATTCATGACAAAATATATTTCCTGACAAGAATCTTTTAAACTTATCAAATATCTGGATCTCTGTTTGTTTTCGAAAACGAATTCGAAATAACAATTTTTAAGAAGGAATTATATTAACTAAAACTATTTATTTGAAGTGATGGAATTTCGAATGAATTTTATCTTGATGGATTTTTTTTTAAATCAGCTAATCTAATTGTGCTTATTTGTTTGTTTGTTTTTCGTCTTCCCATAAAACTCCTCAAGAGATCTAGAGTTTTTCTCCCTTGAGTCGATATCGCAGCAGATCTTCCAATGAAATACTTTCTGAAAAATCTTTTAACCGAAATCGAATAAGAAATTTCTCATTATTCGTTGACAGTATGGATTACGTCGTTGCAAAAGTTTCCATCATTTGAGGACAAATTCTTTTATCCATATAAATTCATACTATGTTTTCCCTAGTTTTCCATACCTTACGTCACCTTTCTAATTACTGAGCTCCTCTTCTATGTCCCTTCAAGACATTGGAGATCATGGCTCTCCAAAATTCCCGGTCCTCTGTAGCTCTTAGTAAATTTTGTCTATTTATTATCCCTTCTAAGCCCAATTCAGCCATTCATTTATACAAGCTCGTTATTCTTCTTCTATGTACAGTGTTCCTTGAAAACCCGGATGATCATAGCTCTCCACAATTTCCTCTCCCTTGTAGCTCTTGGAGGTTTTGTCTTTTTACTATCTCTCCTAATCCCTCTTCTGCCAACAGTTTACACAAGCTGGTTTTTCTTTTTCCACGTGCCGGGCCCTTCAAGATATGGGCGCTCATGGCTCACCACAATTACCTATCTTTTGTAGCTCTTCATAAGAATTTGTTTTTTACTATCTGTCCTAAGCTCATTTCTGCAATCCATTTACACAAGTTCCGTATGTAGAACGTCCACTCTTTTTCTCTGTACCTTTTCAATCTGTCTCGTGAATGTCAAATTTTCCAAGCCGTCTTTCCTCATTATGTGCCCTAAAAAGTTCAACTGTCTCTTCTTGATGTTATGTATAAATGTCCTTGCTTCAGTTGTCTCTAAAACTTCGTCGTTGCTCACATTTTCAGTCTATGATATTCTCAGCATCCTTCTACAGAAACACATTTCTGTTGTATATATAGGATCCACAAGAAATTAATTTAAAATAAGATGGAGATTACACCAAAGCTCCTTCAATAATATTAGAAGCCGAACATGCAAATATTCCTAATTCCTATCTAAATATATTTGGCATTTAAAAGAAACAAATTGAAACACCAACAGTAAAATGAAAAATAATAAATTGAAACGGTCATCTAAAGTTAAGGTTTAATATTGAAATTAAACTTTAACACTTGTGAACCAGTTTCGAAACATTGTAATTTCTGTGTAGCGATGCAATCATATTTAAAAAAAAAAATTATTATTATTTTAAGCTCTACTTCTGTATCAAGAACTGCTTTTTAAAAAAATAAAAACAAAAATACTAAAGAACTTTGAATCATCAATCTAACTGTTCTTTCTTATTACATCAATGCCCACACTCACACACGCACATACACACACACACACACACACACACACACACATATATATATATATATATATATATATATATATATATATATATATATATATATATTTGTTGTGTATATTTGTTTCGAAGAGCAGTAATTTTGTTAAGAAAGATGAAATGGGGAAAAAACCTGGGCGTAGATTTTGATTTTGATTGTAACCATAATTTTGATTTTAAAATACGACACTCATAAAAAAAGAAAATAACTTACTGAGAAGGAAAATTTTGGAGAGTGCCGCCATAGAAAATTACCCATATATATATATATATATATATATATATATATATATATATATATATATATATATATATATATATATATAAGGCCCAAACACTAACATTCCATGGTTATAATCTATTACA
Source organism: Acanthosepion lycidas (assembly GCA_963932145.1). Taxonomy (NCBI): domain Eukaryota; kingdom Metazoa; phylum Mollusca; class Cephalopoda; order Sepiida; family Sepiidae; genus Acanthosepion; species Acanthosepion lycidas. Next base: position 52,339,814 of record OZ010597.1, on the reverse strand, counting down.
TTGGAATCGTAATCCCGATCCAATTCATTAGACCTATGAATTTGTAGGTCTGATGAATTGGATCGTGATTACGATTCCAATGTAATAAATTATAACCATGGAATATTAGTGTTTGAGCCTTTTATATTAAATTCTTGCTCTGTCCTTGACATTGAGCTTGGAAATTTATATATATATATTAACCACTAATGTTATCAATATATATATATATATATATATATATATATATATATATATATATATATATAAACTGCCACACGTATTAAAAGTGAAGGTAACTTACAAGGAAAAATCTCGAATACGGCGTTATCGAATCTGTATCGAACGGCTTTTTAAAAATAAGAATATAAATGCTAAATAACTTTGGATCGTTAATCTAACTGTTCATTCTTATTATATCAATACACACACGGTGATCAAACCACACGCATTCACACGCACACATACACGCGTCTATCTATGGAGCACGGATATGTATATGCATCTTGGCAAAAACAATAGACTACTAATAAGCACGCACGAAAACCCTACACAACGTAGGAAGTGTGTGTATGTATGTATGTGTGTATATATAGTGATTTTCTAAGCCCGGCTTAGATGTTGCTCGAAAGTATGGGGCACCCAGTGAGGATCGAACTCATTACTCAGTCGTAATTGTTCTAGCAAGACAAGCGTTCTAACCATTACACCACCTCGAGGTGCCTAATGTGTGTCTATATGTAGGTGTGTATGTTTGTGTGTGTGTATGTATGGATGTATGTGTGTGTATACTAATTCTAATAAGACAGTATGTATGTATGGAGAGGGAGAGACAGGAATATTTGCTAACCATTTTCGCCGTTGTCTTTCGCCTGTTAGCGGCTCGAAATTTCTGATATCACTATATGGATGTGTGTTTGCGTGCGCGCGCGGGCGGGCGGGCGGGCGGGCGGGCGTGTGTGTGTGTGTGTCATCCACGGAAAGAGTGTTTCGCTGTATCATTGCTCATCAGTGTGGCTAGACATCCGATTGCCTCAAGCCAGGATCGAAACCCAACTGATTTGGCGTCAGTCGGAGATTTTACCTTGAGCTATCTCAACCGAGAGGAAGGTGAATTTTTACATATTTATCTTTAGAATAAACACACCAGTGACTCAGAGTGCTCAATTTATACAAGAGCTTTTGCTTCAGCAGTAGCAGTTACTGTTTACAAATTCGCGCCTTTACCTCTAAAGTGCTCGACCGAATTTTATTTTTTTCGGGGGCGTATATATGTGTCATATATATATATATATATATATATATATATATATATATATATAATGAGAGAGTAAGAGAAGAATAAAATACACAAAATCATACCAAAAGATTTTACGCAAATGTACGATCTTGATAATATAAAGTTAAATATTATTTAAATGCTTCTCCTCAATTAACCAATCATCAGATTAAAAGCAAAGTGAATACGTAGATCGTATCAAAAATGACGCAGTGCGAACCACCATCAAGCGAGAAAGATACCCATTGAAGAACTACGTAACCCACTTCAAGAAGGGAAACTTAAAATGGTATGGAAAGGTCATGAGAACCACCAATAATTCCACTGACGCTGTCATCCTGTCACTTTAGGCAAAAGAGAAAGATAGAGGCAAAAAAACGCTGACAACCGGAAGATCATTCACAGAGATTCAAGCATTGGCACGCAACTGAGATTGCGGCGGGAGCTGGATTGGTCATCAGCTGCACAAAGACCCTACGACCCTGTAGAAGTCAAGTGACTTACCTGCCAACATGGCTGCCTCCTTCTGTTTCCTTGTAAAGCAAGCCAGCTGATTTTACCTTATTTTATAGGAGAGTGCCTAATACACCAGTTAGGTTGGTTCATTTTGCTAGAATGGACCTTCCCATTTGCATGAGGGGTCTTTATTCACCTATATATTTCTCCATAAATGACTCAAGTCAGTTTGGCTTTGGCTACATTTGCCTACTTGTGTGCTAAACCACTGGCAAACTAGCTAATACTCAACATACCCCATCCTCACATAGGATTGATGCTTATGATACTGAATTTAAAAGCAAGTAACTCAAAGGTATTTTGTTAACGGTCAACATTTCCATAACTTCCACTCTCTGTTGATAAGTCTGTTTTAATAATCAAATTCCAGGAAGCACAACTTCTGTCGGCACAACATACATTTACCAAATACTCTACGACAACGGTGATAACAAGGTCACACATCTCCTGATCCTTCCAGTCTTATATATATTTCGATAGTGTAGACTTACTTAAATAATCTTTTATATTAAAAGAAAACATAAGTTCAATGTCTGTATAGTTCCATCGTCATTCAGTCGCTCACTGTATTGCATGTCTAGAACACTTTGACTGCTAACTGTTACTTGACAGGCCACATATGGCGTAAAGCAATTTCCATCTAACAGACGATTGCTTCTGTTCCTGCAATTACAGGTGGGATTGGTATCACTCACACAAAGTACATATCAATTGTGCCTCTTTGTGTGTCTCTTGCTATTACCTATACAGCAGCAAATTGTATTTAGAGGTATTCTTGTTTAACAATTTGCTACTAGTTACTGGTAAATGCTTATATATAAATCATCAATATCGGAGTTCTATATGTCAGCTTTAGAAAACGAAATTTTAAAACAACTGCCAAACCAGATGTCTACATCTGTTATGGTGAGATATATATAATTATAAATTAATTGTATACTATACTAAATTTAACACAACCAACTTAATCATACGCAATAATTCTTCTCCGTCAACTAGTGTTTTGGAAAAGATCAACATTGTATATCAATTTAAACGTGCTTTTAATGAGAGATTGTATTTCTGACAAAAACGTAAGTACATAGGTTGGTCTGATGACCACAACACTATCAAGACGTCTTACACGTCATTTATCGGAGACAAGTTCTATTGCACAACATATAAAACACATCCCTGTCCACCGTCACAATACAAGCCAATATACAACACCGCGAAAATAATAAACAATGGCATCAAATCCTCGATATCAAAATCAACTAACACTCAACATTTTTTTTACAATGTAGCAGCAACGTATTGAATTGCATATAACAAACGTTTGACGCCATTTTGCATTTTTACCATTTTTCGATCAGCTCCCTTATATTGGGACGCTTGTTTTGCAAAAAAATTATGACGAGAGAAATTGTCTGATACGACAAAGAGAATGAACTTTCCTAGTAGCTTTCCTAGCAATTGATTCAATATAATCATTCCACTTTATGTCCGTGGAAAATGTTAGACGAAGAAAGTGCAATCAGTTGCTCTCCTGTAGGTTAACATCAGCCACGTTTATGAAAGACGAAATAAAGGTTCTTTATGGTGATTAAAAGAGAACAGATTCCTTTTGGAGGTGTTTATAAGCCATTTCTTGCCCCGGTTAACAATTGATTGGGAGTCATTTTTCAAGAGCAGCTTTTGTCGGACCTATTGGACTTTATTAAGAGTTATTAGCTGTGTCATCAGCGTAAATCCCTCGTTGGAAAGTAATGACACAGGGAAAGTCGTTGATGAAGATAAGAAACAACGTACGGATAGATCCCCTGGATACCCTCAAATTAATGGGACATTATCTAGAAGCATAGCCATTCAACTAGAGCTTCATTACACGATTTCTTAAGCTTGATAGGATGAAGCCAAATATTTGTCCTTCGTTACTAGCAGGAATAAATTGATCCATTCAGGATAAGTAGTCCTGGGTAATCGTCTAAGGGAGAAAAGATAATGCTATTGCAGTGACTTGTTTAGATGAGTATTGAATACTGCTGTCACGACTGGCTCCGTCGAGTTAAATGTTGGCGACGAGAATGATTCATTATTTATTATAATAATGGTGGACATTGATTCGGATTTTTTCAACTTGTCAAATCAGTACGTCGAAAAAAAACTTCCGCCGGAAACAACGGAACATTAAAATATCTTAAGTATACATTGGAATTGTTATAGTGGAACACACCTATTCTATTGTTAATAGACTCTTCCACCTATAATAAGTAGGAGTAGTAGGAGTCACTCAGTGGGTCGGTCAGTCAGTCGACTGGCTTATCGGTTGAACTCTCTGCCTTCGAGCAGGGAGGAACCCGAAGGAGGCTACACCGAAGGGCGGATTCTGTTTCGGGGAGGTAAACCGGCCCTGAACCCGTTTATACGGGTTCAATGGGCATATTTTTGGCCGAGCCCACGGGCTCGAAGATCCCACGTTAAACCGGCCTTGTGCCACATGATGCCCACGTGGTGTGGGGGTGACTAAATATCGTCGGTCAGACAGTCAATGCTGGACGACCGTTAGTCGGATACTAAAGTATCAGCGACCACAACTAGATTTCTCTGCGTCATTACCTATAATATCAAGTTCCTAACGTTTTGTACGTCGAACCTATTTTCGGACCGACTTAGTACAAATACAAGCCTTCACTGTGAAACCACTCAATATCAGGTATCAAATGTTCAAGTCAAACAAATAAAAATGGAGGGAGTGGTTGAAGCAGTAATGTTGGAATTAATAAAACAACAGTAAGAACAACGACGACAAAAACAGGAACATCAACAATTCCAAGAAACATTTCTGAGACAAGAACAACAGCAAAACATAATTTTTGATGAAGGGTAAAAGTAACGAAAATATGTTTACTTTTTCTCACAGGACTCAATAGTAAATGCAATTGTCGTTTTTCTTTTGAAGTTGAACGTCAAAAAACGACATTATTTTTGCATCAACCTAATATATATAATCCTGATGAAGAGATTATATTTGTGGCATATCACAGACGCTATGTGGAAATTTAAAAAGAAAAAAGACATAGGCATAAGTTGGCCAGACGATAAAAAATTCGCCTGTTACTAAGAAAGTTATGGCCCACGGAACATTAAAAATACGTGAATTACATCCTGCCGAAAGAGTCGAGTGAATTGTCGTTTAAAGAAACTATTATGTCGTTAAGTAAAATTTTCAGTGGATGTTCATTGTCCAGTAAACGTTGGCAATGCTTAAATCTTGTAAAAAAAAAAGAATATGAAGATTATACCACTTATCCTTGTAAACAGGGAATGTGAAATGTTCAAGGTAAGCGAACTAACCGACCGACATGTTTAAGTGCTTGATCTTCGTATAACGGTTTACAGTAAATAGAGATGAGGAAATCGTAAACTTGAATAGGACTCCAAATTGACTTTGCTAGCTGTAGCTGAAGAGTTTCAAAGAATAGTGAAGTTCCGAAACGGATAGAATTGAGGAAAGAGATGTAGCTCACATAAATTCGGTTCGTCCCAACGCATATGGGAAAACAAAATAATTTACAAAACCAAATCCATGTTACGGATGCAGCGAACTTTCAAGGAGAACTGACCTTTTAAGAACAAAAATTGTTTCGACTGTGGAAATGTGGGTTCTTTTAAAAAGAATCAAGTGTCAAAATTCAAGAGTACTGTTGAAATAGCTAGATGTAACGGTAAGTTATATTCTTATACGTTCTTTTTTTTTTTTTTCTCTCATTTCTCACCTGTGGAACTCTTTTCCGGTTTCTTGCTTCCTTGCACCTACAATCTCCAAAACTTTAAATGAAACGTCAATTGCCACTTTCTGTCTTACTGAAACCTGTTCTTTTAGTGTCCTTTCTCTCCACTAAAAATCTTCTTATTCTCTTTCAATCCCAGTAGCCTCTTGCGTCTTAGTGGCATTATCGCCTTGAAATGTAGTGTAGGTTTTCTTTTTAATCATTTCACCTTTGGGTGAAATGATTAAAAAAAAAAAAAAACTTACACTGCCTTTCAAACGTTTCGGGTCAATCTCTACATTTAATAATTAGTAGGTTTCATGGATTTTTCTACTGAGCTGGGATGCCGAAATTATCCCATTCATGTATGGCATTCAATATTTTAGGGTATTAACTAAAATTTAAAATTTGATCAGCGCAAGATTACCATTAGCCAGCAAGATAGGGAAGACTTATTCGTCAATTGGTTAATTTTATTATTATTATTATTATTATTATTATTATTATTATTATTATTATTATTATTATTATCGAATATATGATAAAACTCTTCTGAAAGATAAAGTCCCTCTGACGTAGTTTGAACTAGTAAATTAGTATTGGAAAACGGACGAAGTCTTCAGTTTTAAGCGATTCTTCAAAATCTTGATATCTCTAAACTTTCGGTCTTGACTGTATTAAAATAAAAGACAGATGTGGAGAGTCTAGTTTATCATTTTGACATTGACTATGCAAACGCTTTGGTGTTTACGCTTAATAATATATTTCTTAATATGAGAAATCATTCTGCCCACATACCTTATTCACACGTACGATTCCCCGGTCAACTGATCTGTCTAATATTGAACTTAAATCGATGTCTATTGTATCTCAGTATCAATCTATTTGCTAATATTTTCTTGTCATTAGCATACACAGAGGTAGAACCACACAGAGCAACAGAAAAAGATTCCTTCAAATCCATATAGACATCGTCTGCATTTCTCCATTACCCATTTGCGTGTTATCGGGAAGGCTTCAAAGGTGATAAATTTAATTACAACTCCCCAAGTCGCCCGATTCCCAAGTTACACAATCTAGATGAGTCGTGCCCACCTCATTCGCTCTTAGACTTTTCGTTGTTATCCAAAGTGAAACATGGGGCCAACTTCTTACCAGTATACTAGTCATTAACAGGACAAAATGTTCTTCGCTGTGGTATATTTGATGCTGACACACACCGACTGTAAACCAAAAGCATTGCAACAGTTGACATGATGGATTTAGAAATGCAATACGATCTGTGATTTTAGGTCTTTCTTTTGAATTCAATATCGCAGATTATGAGCGGAAATTCTTGTTTTAGTTATTAGTTAACAAACTCCAGTCTAAACACTTTCCCAGGGAAATAGAACTGTACGCTTTCTGTCAGATCGAAACAGGAATAATATTATTATAAACTGATTTATTGAAACCGTTCTTCTTATTATGATTGTAATAGTCACAATAGCCACGGGAGAGTAATGGATTGCAGCTAAGGTTGATAAATTGGAGATCCGAGTTCGAATTCCAGTCGAGTTCATTACATTCACTTACGTGTTATTACCCTTAGGAAAAGCATGAATTCAACTCTTCTCTCCCAGGTATGTAGAATAGACTTGGTTCTCTAGCTTTGGGTCGCAACTTGTCTAGAAGGTAGCCCTGGCAAAACACATTCCATACATCTAAGGATCGTTCTCGATTATACCGAGACCTTTTTATAATCACAACGTTTCTGCTCTTTTGGAAAGGAATAATTATCATTATCCCGCATTAATTTATTCACAAAGTTTCGGCTATTTCTGAAATGAGGAATTATCATTATTAGATATTGATTTGTTCAACACTCATTCTCAACTTGACTTCTATAGCCACAATACTTCGGCTATTTCTGAAATGAGGAATTACCATTATTATACATTAATTTGCTCAACACTCATCAACTTGATTGCAATTGCCACAATATTTCGGCTATTTACGAAATGAGGAATTATCATTACTAGTTTTAACCCGTGAAAATTTCATAGTTTTCCCATTTGAATTCTCTATGTGAAACTTGTCCTCTTTTACAGCAGCGAATGTTGGATGGTCTCCTCAAAGATGAAGAAGAGATTCGAGGCAACGGAAGTATTGTTCTACTGAAGGATGCTAAGGATATCAGGGACAGGGGCGTGTGAGCAACGATGAGGTTTTGGAAAGAATGCAAACAAGAAGGAAGCTTATACTTAACATCAGGAAGAGGTAGATGAAATATCTGGAACACGTATTGAGAAAAGAGGCCTTGGAGAATCTGATACTCACAGGTCGATTAGAGCGAAAGAGAGACAAGGGAAAGCAACACATGACATACCTAGCGGGCTTAAGCAAGTGGATGACAGAACATGGCCTGGGGGAAGCAGCAAAGGAACAAAAGTTATTAGGAGCTACTCGGATAGGGGGAAGTGGAGAGCAATGATCGCCTACGTCCTGAAGGGACACGGCACATAAAAAAGAAAGATGAATCCTAAGTTAATGATTGAGTAAGTTCATGGCGAGTTCTACTGCAATAAAATATCCGTAGAAATTTCTCTATCGCATATTTAAATATTTCAGCTTAACAACCTGAACAAAACTAGAAAGACCCGTGATAATTTCACGGTTTTCCCATGGGAATTTCCTGGTTAATCTTAATTCTTAAGTTAATGATCGAATAAGATCATGGCGAGTTCTACGGCGATAAAATATCCGTATAAATCCCCTATTGCATCATTAAATATTTAAGCTTAACAAATTTAACAAAATATTGCAATAGCAATTATAAATATGAATGCTGGTCGTTATTTTAAGAAGAGGGTACAAATGAAAAGATTTGAAATTGACAACTTTTGTCATTTCACTGAAACAGCCATTAAACCTTTCTATCTTCCCTTCTTTCTTTTTTTCTTTATTTCTTTCTTACTGAAACCAAGTATATTAAGACATTTTTATGTTTAACATTCTTTTTGTAGATACAAATATTTAAGTAAATGCTCTGTTCATAATAAACAATATTAGGCAACATTTACCGGCCTGAATAGCCGAGATATTTTCACAGATATTCGTCCTCCGACAGGATTCAAACCTGTATCCTATACGGAACCGTCATTTAGCTTGACTTGCCTTTACCGATTTGGCCACAGAGGACCATTCGGTTAGCAAGGTCGAATTTACTGTATTTAAACTTCAATCTTCCATGAATCTCTCGCGTACATTCATGTCTGCTCATGGCGTATCAAATGTAAACAAATGACAAAGGCACGTCAAGCTAAATGAGGGTTCCGTATAGGATACAGTTTCGAATCCTGTAGGAGGACGAATATTTTCTATGAAAATTTCTCGGACATTCAGGTCGGTAAATGTTGTTTAATACTGTTTATTATAAATAGAGCATTTACTTAAATATTCGTATCTATAAAAAGAATGTTAAACATAAAAATGTCTTAAAATAATTGTCGAACTTTGTCCATTACATAATGTGTGAAACCAAGTAGTTTTTCCAACTTTCCGCGCTACCAATATGGAATAATTATTTATGAGGTATTGGCAGGATATAATGACTGCGCGAACTAACTAAAGGAGAGACAACCACAATTCTAATAGCATTATACACTGATTTAGCCAATCCTTGAGCTCAATTTGATTGCTGTCGCCACAACTTTTCGCTTATTTCCTTATTGTATACAGATTTATTCAAACTGTTGCCTCCATTTTGGTTAGTCCTGGGTATGACGATAAACTACATCCAGCAGCAAGGATTCTGATGAGGAGATTAGATGTTTTGAAGAGCATGGAACAACAGCTTAATCGCTGTTGTTCCCAGGTCTGCCCTGACCTGGAATAACAAGACTTTTTAAAGTCCCAGCTACGGGAAAATAGTGAACCCCTAAAGAAAAAAAAAACTATGAAAGGTATAAAACTATATTTTTATAGCAAAAATACAATCCATAGGTTTTTATAAAAAAATTAGCAACAATATATTTTTGTTGTGAAATTACCAGCAGTACATTTTTATAAAAAAATAATACCAGCAAAACATTTTTATAGTAGAATTACCAACAATACATTTTTACTGCAACATGACCAGCAATGAATTTATATAGCAAAATGACCAACAATACATTTTGTAGGAAAATGACAAATAATACATTTTTATAGTAGAATTACCAACAATACATTTTTACTGCAACATGACCAGCAATGAATTTATATCGCAAAATGACCAACAATACATTTTGTAGGAAAATGACAAATAATACATTTTTATAGTAGAATTACCAACAATACATTTTTACTGCAACATGACCAGCAATGAATTTATATAGCAAAATGACCAACAATACATTTTGTAGGAAAATGACAAATAATACATTTTTATAGTAGAATTACCAACAATACATTTTTACTGCAACATGACCAGCAATGAATTTATATAGCAAAATGACCAACAATACATTTTGTAGGAAAATGACAAATAATACATTTTTATAGTAGAATTACCAACAATACATTTTTACTGCAACATGACCAGCAATGAATTTATATAGCAAAATGACCAACAATACATTTTGTAGGAAAATGACAAATAATACATTTTTATAGTAGAATTACCAACAATACATTTTTACTGCAACATGACCAGCAATGAATTTATATAGCAAAATGACCAACAATACATTTTGTAGGAAAATGACAAATAATACATTTTTATAGTAGAATTACCAACAATACATTTTTACTGCAACATGACCAGCAATGAATTTATATAGCAAAATGACCAACAATACATTTTGTAGGAAAATGACAAATAATACATTTTTATAGTAGAATTACCAACAATACATTTTTACTGCAACATGACCAGCAATGAATTTATATAGCAAAATGACCAACAATACATTTTACAGCAAAATCACAATCAATTGATGTTATAATAAAATTGAAGACATAGCATACATAGTCAAAAAAATGATACGCTATGATTAATCGCATTTCTTGTAAAGAAAAACAAGTTTTCACTCCCCGTTTGATTTTGTAAGATTATTTGGTAAAAAAATTGTAACGAAGTAATTAGAATTTAATCATGAAATAATATATTTCCCTTGAATTAATGATAAAGTTTGAATTTTCTTATTTAGATTTCGTCTTGAAATGACCCATAGAGGTATTGATATGCCGCCAAATGAAAACAAACAAACCAAACCCATTTTGGTTACTATACTCCCAATTCTTCGACTATTTGTAAGATGTGAAATTATGATCGTTATTATACACTGGTATATTCAAAGAGTTAGCTTCATTTGGAGTGTTACAGCTATTTCTGAGATGGCAAATTATAATTATACTACCCTAATTACATTATGCCTATTTCTAAGAAATTATTATTATTATTATTTCATCCTTTAATTTCTGTCGTATGCATATTTCCTTCCGGGTCTCAACCAGAAACCTAAGGTCAGAAATGCCTTCATGACAATTTCTACTGATCACTTTTGTAATTAAAAAAAATAAAAACAAAGATCACATATTTTACATAGATATAGCTCTTCGTAATGTGTGAGGTGTAGTTGTGAGTGAAATGTTTTGCATTTTTAAGGCATGGGCTACCAGGAATCCCTTCAATGAAATTATCGGAACCTTTTCCAGTCAATCCGAGTGCTTCAACTACAACTAGAATTATGGATGTCCACATGTGCCATATTTTTTATATTTCTATTTCAAGATCCTTGTATTTTGATAGTTTTTTGAAGATCTTTAAAGATACATTAAAATCTGCAGGGGCTGCCATGTCAATAGAAAGCCTATTCTGTTTTTGTGGTCTTTGATAACGAAGTCTAGGCGATTAACTTAGATTGTTCTGTCGGCGTGTAATGTAAAGTTCCATAAAATTGTTGCAGGTCCTATCTCTGTAACTGGGTCTGGGTGATGTTCATACTAGTTTCTTGAAATTTCCTTCAAGTAAAAGTTGCATATTTTCCTATGCCTTTACTGGCCCACTCTATCAAGGCGAGTTTTATATTCGTTGGGTGCTAACACTGTACAACCTGATAAAAGGTTAATTATTTTTGGAAATTTATTATAGAATCTGCCTTAGGGGTCAAGACAATTTTTTAGTGTGTTTGCTTGTAAGATCTAGTTAGCGAGCATTAGTTCAGCACGAATAAAACCTTTGGTTTCAGCTTTTAACCCTGCACGACGTAACCACATGGATACGAGGTTTGTCTACATCAGCTTGTTTGCTACGGACAGAGTATTGACCATGAAGACTGTTATCTTGCCATCGTTTCTGCATTTGGTGCATTCCATTTGATTTTGGTTTTCTTTTTTTAGGTTCTTTGCCGCTGAAGTAGTAGTATGGTTTATTTGCATTCCTTCAACCATTTGAAATTTCCTTTTGAATTTGTTGGCTTCCTTTATTGCTGAATAAAGTTTCCTATTTCTTTCATGTTCTTTGACACAGATCATCGCCCAGTCTTCTGCAGTTTTCGGGTATCTTTGAAGACCAATGAAGTAACGTTTTTGTAAGACAGTTATAGTTGAACTAATTCTCTGCCTCCTTTGGATCTGTACGCATACAGATGATCAACACCGGCCTTAGGATGATGCATGCGCTTGAAAGTGAGAAGCTCTCTCGTTTTGACATCCATTCACTTAATGTCATCTATGGTCAAATTAGTTATATTGAAACTGTACTGCACCACAGGAAGAGTCAAAGTTTTTATTATTATTATTATTATTATTATTATTATTATTGTTGTTGTTGTTGTTGTTGTTATTGTTGTTTTTGTTTTTATGGGGGGTGGGGGTTGTTTTGTTTGTTTGTTTTTTTTTGTTACACTCTGCTTCATTACTCGGATTTTGTAGTGACAACGTTTCAACTGTTTCATCCAGAGGCCTTCATCAGGCGCCTGATATACAAGAGCTGAAACGTTGTGGCTGTAAGAAGCAAGATGAAATCAACAGCTGGAATAAAACCATTTACAACAATAGTAATTCCTCACATCAGAAATTAAGACATAAATATGATTCGGCTATTGGGATTTTTTTTTATTTAAGAAAAAATCGTTTTTTACCGGGTAATTGTTATAGATCAATAAACAGAATGTTGGATTCACACGACCTTGCCGCAAATGGTTCACATCAATTTTGCTAGAAATACTCCCGAAAAAGAAGAAATTCGAGGGCAAATATAATGCGTAAGAATTGGAAAATATTTTGATTTATATAATGTCATATAATCAATAGCCTTTAGGCTTGAGAAAATTGGCAGTCCATAGAGTCGTATCTAAAAGAATTAAGAATAGGAAACACTTAGTTAAATAATAAAAGTGCAAGTGTTTACTACAAATAGAGATTTCCCTTTGTATAGCGTTACTGATTTGATGTTAACCGTAGTGCGATGCTTAATAGACAAATTATTGACAAAATCTGATGTGTATAAAAATAAAAGATGGATAATTTAGAACTTGATATGATCATGTAATACTTTCTTCTTTTTTTATTAGAGACAAATCAAAGAGGGATAGATAATGAAGCCGCACCGATATATAAATTTTCACTCATTATTTAGGGGGATGTAGATGGTGTTACCAGTCCGCACCCAGAGGAAGGAAAAAAAAAAAGAACATACATAATATGTGTGTGAGTGTAGATAGAGAAAGGGAGAGAGAGAAAGAGAAATAATAACTGAGAAAGACAATAATATCTACCCTGCATCACTAAGCCCCCATAATTTGACATAATTTTGTCACAAAAATAAAAGCTGACTCACGGTATGTTTTCCTCTTTCAAACACACCCACACATAAATATACGACAGGAAAGGCTAACATATATATATATATATATATATATATATATATATATATATATATATATATATATACACCGACGTATCCCATCGTATAATGTGTGCGTGTGATTGAAAGAGGAACATATAGCGTAAGTCTGCTTTTAGATAGATAGATAGATAGATAGATAGATAGATAGATAGATAGATAGATGCGGGCACGGTGGTGTAATGGACAGCTACTCGGATTGAGGAATCGAGAAGCTGAGTTCTAATTCCAGTCGGAATGTGCTAATACTCTTGGGAAAGCTATGAATCCATGTCTTCCCCACACCCACACCCACACCCACACCCACACCCACAGGTAAATAGCAGAGTTGGTCTTATAGACTAGAGAAGAACAAAAGTGAATTCAAAACCTGCGGAGGAACGTTTGGGGAACTTGTGGAATACTGTGGACCAGATCTCTGTATTTCGCTCTTCCAAAGAAGTGTTTTTCGTCATGCACAAGCCTTCACCATTATAATCAAATGATAGGTACGGGTTGTCTGACTGATGGTTGCTGCTTCACCCTCATACGTCGAAAACGACCGGAGAGTCCAGAATATATATATATATATATATATATATATATATATATATATATATATATACTAGCAGCATGGCCCGGCGTTGCCCGTGCTTGATTAAAAAATCGTACGACTCATAGAGCAATCGCTATCACTTGACTTAAAATATTTTTGCCCTTCCTTGCCTTTAAAGGAGTGCCCTTTGCCGTGATGATGTTACTACGATTAAAGCAATAGTGTTGACAAAGTCGAATATGTCATTTGTGGCTCAGAGTCAGAACTGGTAGCAGGGATAAAAAAAAAAAAAAAGGCCTTGCACCCATTCCAGAATTTGAGGTCAAATGTTTTCTTCCACTCCACTGCACACACTGACCTGTTTCTTCCCGCGAATAGCGTCACCTTAAATTAATCTGCATTTAGGAAATACCCAACAGGAAAAAACATTTTTAAGGGTTGACCGATTGTCGATTTGCACTCTGTTTGCGGGGCGCTCAGAGTTGAAACTTCAGATGGTGACTCCCAATGTCCTCCTCATAAATCCGGTCGGTTTTCGCTAAAAACCGACATGCAGTTCAGGCGCAATCAGAGCGTATCGGTTTTTGGGTTATATCGATTTTCAGCGGTGTTTAGGGGTCAATGGCCATGAAACTTCTGGATAACATTTCTAATGATAGACTCTAAGAGGGTGTCAAATTTGGTTGAAATGCGATCATTCCTTCTGTAAGCAGATTTTTTCGATTATCGATTTTTCGGAACCTGAGTTCGAACTCAAAAATCGGCCTCCGTCATGTCCTTACGGCAGCCATTTGCAAACTCGTGGTGGAAACCGCATCGAAATCGGGTGAGAAATGCGGCCTGGGCGAGGTAACAACGCCCACGACAGACACACAGACATACAACAAGAGAAATATAGATAGTATATATATATATATATATATATATATATATATATATATATATATATATATATATATATGTGTGTGTGTGTGTGTGTGTGTGTGTTATATACATATATACTTCTGTATGTGTGCGTGCATATATATATGTGTGCGTGTGTATGAGCGTGGGTATATATATATATATATATATATATATATATATATATATGCACGCACACACACACAAGTATATATATATGTGTGTGTGTGTGTTATATACATATATACTTGTGTATGTGTGCGTGCATATATATATATATGTGTGTGTGTGAGTGTGTGTATGAGCGTGCGTATATATATATATATATATATATATATATATATATATATATATAAAGAGCGTGTGTGAATTAAGAAGTGAGGACAGTCTGCTTGATGTTTGAAAGTGATCTTCCTGAATCCACCTCTTCTCCCTCCCTGCTATGGGTTAATTAGTAAGTCTTGTATTAGTAGATCGTTTTTATCTATCCCAAAATTCTTACATAAATAAATATATTTTCTGGCTTTAAATTATTTGCAAAGGTAAATCAATCAGCCAATGTACGACGGTAAATCAAAACCTTTCGCCATAACATAAAATTTCATTTAGAAAACGAAATAAGTGCTGGTCTGGTATGTAATCTCAATACACTGATCTAGCAGTGAATGTTGGATAATCTCCATGAAACTAGAGGTAACAGAAATATAGTTCTACAGAAGAATGCTGAGCATATCCTGGATGGCGCATGGCAGCAAAGAGGTCCGAATGAAAATGAAAACAAAAAGGACAATGATACTTTGAATTACAAATCAGTTGAAATTTATTTGACACTTAATGAAGTAATAGGGCTAACAGAATTTGGCACTCACATGACATTTTGTAAACAGAAGTGGAAGGGTGAAGCTGCGAGACAACTACCTTACGAGATTTTATGAGTTGTTGACATAACATTGCTAAGTCAGCTGCTAAGAAAGGTAGTTCACTGTGACGTGAGAGACAATGTTTCTCTCCAGAATCCATCTTAGATGTCTATGAGTCTACCATCCATGCTGAGAATATTGCTGCCACATATGGTCCAGTGCCCCTGCTATTTACCTTAAGCTCCTTGATAAAATCAAAAGAATAAGCAATATTATTGGTGCTGATCTGGCAGTTCGTCTTCACTCACTTTCCTACTACCGTAAGGTTGCCTGTCAATGTCTTTTCTCTAAATACTTTCATGTTAATTGTTCGGATGATCTCTTCGCTATAGTACCTAGACTTTTTGAATTTAAGCGTCGAGATCTCATCAATTCACAGTTCAGCTGGCTAGATGTAACCGTAAATTCTATCCAAACAGTTTTTGTTTTCTCACACTTCTTGCTTGTGGAACTTCTTTCCGGCTTCATGATTTCCAACCAACTCTAATCGGGAAAAATTTAAATGTGAATCGCTATCTACTGTCCTCCTGATTACTCTTTCCTTTTTTCCGCTCATTATTAATGTTTTTGTTCCTAATTTTTCCACAACATGCAACCTCTGTTAATACGATACACAGATATCTAAATTGTTGCATCTGCTCGATTTCGGTATTTCCAGTTTGTAATTTGTACGTTGGGCTGTTCTTTTTGCTGCACTTAAATTCCTGAAAACGAGGTACTGAAGTACTTATAGTACCTCGTTTTTGCTTAACTGTTGGGAGGCATGTTTCACGGCACAGAACAAACTTTCTTGGCAACTGCATTACCAACAATACAAGTTATCACCTACAAAATGATAAAATCTAAAAAAAAGAAATCATACGTTTGCCTTGAAAGAATAAAATAATGTCCAAAACATCTGTAGCTGAAGGTGTAAAATTGCGTTCAAAATATTTAAATTTCGGAATTAAATAAGCCATATATGTTTATATGCCGCTAAACAAAAACACCAAAACAACAAAAACACCACAGTCAGTTATGTACCATGCGTGATACACGCTTAGACGATCATGTATCTTTCGATGCATAACTGACGAGGCAGATTTTTTTCCGGCAGTAGTTTGCCATTTCTTTCTGCGGTAGACCAGTTGAAATTTAAATTCTAAGACGCGCTTTCATTTGTTGATTTTATAGTATCTGTTGTCGCTATTATTGCTACTATTGTTTCATTTTTTCCTGGTGCCTTTTCCTACGATCGTGCAATTCCATTCGGTTCCTATCAAATCAGACGTTCGTAAATTTTATTTTGAAAACTATTAAACGTAATCAAAGACTTCGGTTATAAATTCACTTTTAGTCTTTCTAGATTTTATTTTCTAAGAAGGCTTTTATTCTTGCATGATTTGTATCGTCATTCGCCACTAAGCTTCAGTTTTCAATTAATGAGCAAATTAATTAATTACAAATGCGAGAAAAAATTGTTTTCGTCAAATTAATTAGCTATAATCAATTTTAATTATTTCATTTTAACATTTCTATAGAGTCGAAAGAAATATCGCCAAACCGTAATCTCCAATGCACACACCGTTTGTGGTTAACACGCGAGCCTCGCAGTCATGCCTTCAGAATAACTTTTTCACCATCGTCTCGGAATTGTCCTGGAATTTTTCTAAAAATTATCTTACCCCAAGTAAAGTGAATAAAGCCACTAAGACGCAAGAGTTTACTGAGTGTCGAAGAATAATAGAAGAACATGATTAAGAGTAATGGATAGCGGCTCGGATTGAGGAATCGGTGAGACAAGTTCGAATTCTAGTCGAATCCATTACATTCACTTACGTCCTAAGACCCTTGGGAAATATATAAATCATCTTCTTCTCCCCCACCACCAGCAATAGGTAAATAGCAGGACAGATCGGTTTCTATAGACTTGGCAACTGATCTACCGCAGAAAAAAATGGCAAACTCCTGCGGGAAAAAATCTGCCTCGTCAGTTATGTATCAAAAGATAAATGATCGCCTAAGCGTGTATCCCACATGGCACATAACTGAACAGATATTCACTTACGTGCTAATACCTTTGGAAAATATATGAATCCTCTTCTTCTCCCCCACCCCACTATCTATGGATAAATAGCAGGAGAGACCGGGTTCTATAACCTTGGATGGCAACTGGTCTACCGCAGAAAAAATGGCAAATTCCTGCGGGAAAAAATCTGCCTCGTCAGTTATGTATCAAAAGATAAATGATCGCCTAAGCGTGTATCACACATGGCACATAACTGAACAGATATTCACTTACGTGCTAATACCTTTGGAAAATATATGAATCCTCTTCTTCTCCCCCACCCCACTAGCTATGGATAAATAGCAGGAGAGACCGGGTTCTATAACCTTGGATGGCAACTGGTCTACCGCAGAAAAAATGGCAAATTCCTGCCGGAAAAAATCTGCCTCGTCAGTTATGTATCAAAAGATAAATGATCGCCTAAGCGTGTATCACGCATGGCACATAACTGAACAGATATTCACTTACGTGCTAATACCTTTGGAAAATATATGAATCCTCTTCTTCTCCCCCACCCCACTAGCTATGGATAAATAGCAGGAGAGACCGGGTTCTATAACCTTGGATGGCAACTGGTCTACCGCAGAAAAAATGGCAAATTCCTGCCGGAAAAAATCTGCCTCGTCAGTTATGTATCAAAAGATAAATGATCGCCTAAGCGTGTATCACGCATGGCACATAACTGAACAGATATTCACTTACGTGCTAATACCTTTGGAAAATATATGAATCCTCTTCTTCTCCCCCACCCCACTAGCTATGGATAAATAGCAGGAGAGACCGGGTTCTATAACCTTGGATGGCAACTGGTCTACCGCAGAAAAAATGGCAAATTCCTGCCGGAAAAAATCTGCCTCGTCAGTTATGTATCAAAAGATAAATGATCGCCTAAGCGTGTATCACGCATGGCACATAACTGAACAGATATTCACTTACGTGCTAATACCTTTGGAAAATATATGAATCCTCTTCGTCTCCCCCACCCCACTAGCTATGGATAAATAGCAGGAGAGACCGGGTTCTATAACCTTGGATGGCAACTGGTCTACCGCAGAAAAAATGGCAAATTCCTGCCGGAAAAAATCTGCCTCGTCAGTTATGTATCAAAAGATAAATGATCGCCTAAGCGTGTATCACACATGGCACATAACTGAACAGATATTCACTTACGTGCTAGTACCTTTGGAAAATATATGAATCCTCTTCTTCTCCCCCAACCCACTAGCTATGGATAAATAGCAGGAGAGACCGGGTTCTATAACCTTGAATGGCAACTGGTCTACCGCAGAAAAAATGGCAAATTCCTGCCGGAAAAAATCTGCCTCGTCAGTTATGTATCAAAAGATAAATGATCGCCTAAGCGTGTATCACGCATGGCACCTAATTGACTGTGGTGTTTTTGTTTAGCGGCATATAAACCTATATGGCTTATTTAATGCCGAAATTTAAATATTTTGAACGCAATTTTACGCCTTCAACTACAGATATTTTGTACATTATTTTATTCTTTCAAGGCAAACGTATGCTTTCTTTTTTTTAGATTTTATCATGTTGTAGATGATAACTTGTATTGTTGGTAATGCAGCTACTAAGAAAGTTTGTTCTCTTTGTCGGGAAAGACATTTTTTCTCTCCAGAATGTATCTCATATATCTATAACCCTAACATTCGTACAAATGCAAATTAATCAACCATCATATGATGATAAGTCAAAAATTATCAACACTTTCGCCATAACACATATATAACTGTACCTGGGTATAATGGTTGATGACCCACGCAGTAAGAAAAAGGTAAATTTCATTTAGAAAACAAAATGAGTGCTGAACTGGTTTCTAATCTCAGTACACTTATATAGTAGTGAATGTTGGATAATCTCCATGAAACTAGAGGTAACAGAAATATACTTCTACAGAAGAATGCTGAGCATACCCTGGATGGCGCATGGCAGCAAAGAGGTCTGGATGAAAGTGGAAACAAAAAGGACAATTATACATTGAATTACAAATCAGTTGAAATTTATTTGACACATAATGAGGAAGTAAGGCTTACAGAATTTGACACTCAGGACATTTTAAAAGCAAAAGTGGCAGGGTGAAGCTGCGGGCCAACTACCTTACGATATTTTATGAGTTGTTAACGTAACTTTGGTAGGTCAGCAGCTAAGAAAGGTAGTTCATCTATGGTTAGAATATTGCCGCTACATATGGTCCGGTGTACCTGCTATTTACCTTGAGCTCCTTGATAAGATCCAAAGAAGAATCAGCAATATTATTGGTCCTGATCTGGCGGCTCGGCTTCAGTGACTTTCCTACTGCCGTAAAGCTGTCTCTCTGTGTCTTTTCTATAAATACTTTGACGCTAATTATTCGGATGAGCTCATCGCTCTTTCTTTTCTTTTTTTTTCCATTGAAGAGCACTATTAGACAGGCGGCGAGATCTCGTCAATTCACAGTTCAGCTGGCTAAATGTAGCCGTACGTTCTATCCAAACAGTTTCTTTTCACGCACCTCCCACTTGTGGAACTCCTTCCCGGCTCCATGATTTCCAGCCAACTCTAATCTGCAAAAATTTAAATGCAATGTCAATCGCTATCTAATGTCCTCCTGATTACTCTTCCTTTTTTTCGCTCATTATTAATGCTTTTCTTCCTAATTCCTTTACATGGTGTAACCCCTTGTGCCTTAGTATCTTTACTACCTTACATGGAGTGTCACCGATTTAAATTTTTTTAAATGTATTGCTGTTAATTTTACTATAAAAATATAATTTTACCCTTTCATTAGTATTGGTCATTTTGTTATAAAATATATTCTTGGTAATTCTTCTATAGAATATATTACTGTTCAATTTACTTTAAAATGTATTGTTGGTAATTTTACTTTAAAAATGTATTGCTGGTAATATATATATATATATATATATATATATATATATATATATATATATATATATATATATGTTACGATCAGTCGGGTAAACAAACTGTTATAATTTAAAATATTTTTTAATATGTTCTCTATAAATGTGTTAATAAATATAGTATTTAACTTATATTAAATCCCTAGACTATTTGTTTTAAAAAATTAAATATTTAAATTGATAGCAAACATCAAATTAATTTATTCGTTTTTTTAGACATCTAAATTACTATCAAGCATTAAAATCTATTCTTTACATAAATTGCTAAGACCCAATTACAGCCTCTTTCTCTTTACTTCCCTCTCCCTCTTCTTTCTTTTTCCTTTTTCTTTTCTCCCTTCTCACCTCCCATTTCAATATATCACTTCCGTTAAGTTAACCGTCTGGTCACTTCTCCTCCCCCAATACAAAGTATAGTTGAGAGAGATATGAAATTAATCCCTCCCTATACTCTACCATGTCTCTTTAACTACCCCTTTTACACTCTCTATTAAATTACAAAAACTTACACTACCCATCAATTTTAATTTCATTTTTCGTTTCATTTCATTTTTGGAAGTGCTATCTGATTATCCGGCGTCCTTTAAAAGGGCTCTGGTGAAATAAATTATTATAATGGTACCTTAAAGTGGTCTCTTTTTCTTTTAAATATTAGCTCTGGATTTACATTGAGCTCTCAGGATTTCATCTTCCTTGGGATTACCCATACAGATTACCAAGTTCTTCATAACTTAAATATATATATATATATATATATATATATATATATATATATATATATATGTATATGTATATATATATATTGTCTTCCAAAGACAGACTGTTTCGCTGTATAACAGCTCATCAGTGTGGCTAGACGTCCGGTTGCCTCTAGCTAGGATCGAAACGCGACTGAATTGGTGTCAGTCGAGATTCTACCACTAAGCCGTTGGCGCACGGCCGGGATGAAGGTGAATTTAAGCGTATTTATTTTTAGATAAATATACAGTGACTGAGAGAACTCGATTCGATTTACTGAAGTGTCTTGCATTATTAGCAGTAAGGGTCACTGTTTAGATAGATAGATAGTGTTGCTGATAATTTCACTACAAAAATGTATTGTTGGCAATTTTTTTATAAAAATATATTGCTGATATTTTTACTATAAAAAATATTTTTACACGCTTCCAGTGTTTTGGCCGACGTTTGGTGTTTCACTATTTGTCCATAGCTGGGAGTCTAACAGGTGCTAGTACCACGACTCATGGTGGACCTGTGAACCACAGCAATAAAGAGATGGTTCCACGCTTCTCCAAACCGCCAATCTCCTGGTCAGAGGCTTTGCTGCAAGAACATTATTAAGGAGCGAGAACATTAAAAGAAGAAGAATCAAGAAGACAGAAGATAACGATTGACATTGCATTTAAATTTTTGAAGATCAAACTTTACTGAAAATCAAGAAGCGGGAAGAGAGTTCCACAGTGCGATAGAAGAAACCGTTAGCATAGAATTTACGGTGACATCTAGCCAATTCAACTGTAAATTGATGAGAACTTGTTGCCAATGTAGTAATGCGCTTAAAATGATGAAGTCTAGGTAATCTAAAGCAAAGTTAATAAGTATATTTATAGAAAAGGCACTGGGAATCTATGTTATGGCGGTGAGAAAGTGACTGAAGCCGGGATGTCAGATCAGGACCAATAACATTGCAGATTCTTCTTTGGATTGCCTCTAATAAAACTTTGTTAATCATCTGAGAGACCGTCTTTCTGCCTTCCATCAGCGCTGCTGGTGCTAAACTGCAGAAGAGTGACTCTTTGCGACTTCTCGGGTTAACATTCTTGGCTGACATGAAATGGAAAAGACAACATTGAATCAACTGCTAAGTCAACTGCTAAGAAAGTTGGTTCATGTCGTTCTAGAGAGATTTTCCCTGCCATCCTTATTCCCTGCATATTCCATTGGTGGGAAATAAGTTTCACTCGAAGAGTTTATTCCTGCGAACCACTGCTCTGTGCAACCGACTCCCAAGTGGATCACTACAATCTTTACCCGTTCAAGTCTAGGGTTTATCTTCCCCACGTATCCGTATAAACTGTGTCTCTTACTCAGTAACCCTCTACATCAAGTATTTCCCTGGCCATATACAGAGTGGAATCACTGTAAAAAAAATAAGCAAGGACACCATCGTCTAGATAAGGAAATGTTAATGAGAATCTTGGATATTAAAAGAAGAATTATAGCAAAGAAACCAAACATTAGAAATGAGATGTTACAGAACCATCCTCAGCATCTCCTTCACAAATGACTCAGTGTGAAATACGATCAGACAGGAAACAGACCCGTTGGAAGGCCTCATATCCGCCGTAATAGGAAGTTGAAATATTAGGTTGGTGCAAAAATAATGACGTAATAATGTCGTTTTTTGACGTATTTTTTAACGTCACAAAACGACATTATCGGGAAGTGTTGTGGAGCTTCTCCGGCATCCAACCACTGTGCCGAACGTCGCCGGTTGTCGTAGAGGATCCACTTCTCATCACACGTCACTATCCGCTCGAGAAATGGGTCGTTTTTGTTGCGTAGAAGGAGCGTAGAAGACACCTCAAAACGACGATTTTTTTGATTATCGTTCAATTCATGCGACACCCATTTATCCAACTTTTTTGACTTCCCTGTTTGCTTTAAATGGCGAATGACTGTTGAGTGGTCGACCTCGAGTTCAACAGCAACTTCTCGTGTGGTTTTGCAAGGATCGGCTTCAATTAAGGCTTTCAAATGTTCGTTATCAACCGCAGTCGGCCGGCCGCGACCGTCTTCATCTTCGAGGCTCTCGTCACCATTGCGAAATTTCTTAAACCACCGTTGTGCCACACGTTCGTTAATGGTTCATGGGCCAGACGCATCATTGATATCACGAGCTGTCTCGGCAGCTTTTCGACCTAGTTTGAACTGGAACAAAAAAATCATGCGGATTTGAATTTTGTCCATGCTGTCGAAAAGCCTGTAAAAAAATGAATGGAGAGATTGAGAATGGTAACGAATAACATGATTCGATAGAGCGAAAAACGCGCTTCAAAATGATGTTTAACATGGCTATATATATCAATGAATTAATTCAGAAATCTTATATAAAAGTAACATATGTGAGAAAACGACATTATTTTTGCACCAACCTAATATCTCTCTAGATTTCTGACATTAGTCATTGTAACTATTTTCAACTATTTGTTCTATCCGCTGGTCAGTGGATACAAGTGACTTGATCCCAAGAGTTGAGTTCAATCCCTGGTCTCAGCGGAGAGAACAAAAAACTTGGAGAGTTATCAAGGCGAATTAACTCAAACTGAGATATTCAAAGGCAGCGTACGTGGAATTTGAATAATCTACCCCCGTGGATCAAATAAAGATTTCGGTTCGAAATTCCAGCAAATATCACTTGAAGAAGACCGAAGCGTGCAACTGCCGAAACGTCGTGAATGTGACAGTAAAGATGAGGACAACAGCCCGAACAATGTAAATAGTGTAAATAATTGAAATAGTATTGTTACGTCATGAGAGCTAATAATCTTTTCGTCACCTTCCTGCAAGATACGACCTTGGGCAAAAGAAGAGGCAGAGGTGACGTAACTGAACTGGAAGATCATTCACAAAGACTCAAATGAAACGTGTCTGAGACTTATAGAGGAAGCTGGTCAGTGACCTTACTACGACACCCATTCATAGCACTGGTGATGATAACTTGCTTTCACAGTCATTACGCTACGGCCGTTTCATCCTATATGGTGGTTTCATCAGCAGTGCGCATCCACTACCGAGTATCGAACCTGGACCGTTACGATATGACGCAATTGTCATACCCACAGGGAGGTAACAAACCAGCTGTTTTGTTAACTCTCCGTCTAGTGGATGCGAACTGCTGGTGAGTCCCAAAAATAGGTCCAGATCGTCCAGGGCTTTCTGCATTCTGTTGAGGATCCTTCTAGACTCGGTGAATTAGTTATGATTATTCAAATCACCCTTAATAAATATATATATATATATATATATATATATATATATATATATATATATATATATATATATATATATATATATATATATATATAAGGTTGGTGCAAAAATAATGACGTAATAATGTCGTTTTTTGACGTAATACGTCAAAAAACGACATTATTGCGTCATTATTTTTGCACCAACCTTATATATATATATATATATATATATATATATATATATATATATATATATTTAAATTAGTATCACCCCATGCAAGGCTGTAAAGCTACTAAGACAAAAGTGTTTACAGGGTGTTGAAGAATTACGAACAGAAACATTAATGAGCGAAAAAAAAAAGAGTACTCAGGAGAACAATAGATAGCGATTGATATTGTATTTAAATTTTTGCAGATTAAAGTTGGCTGGAAAGCATGGAGTCGGGAGTTACACAAGCGAGAAAAGAAGATGTTAACATAGAATTTATGATACACACAAAACACACATATATATATATATTTTCACTCGGTGGGTGAAAAAAACTGAATAGGACAATTTTCCCAAAAATTGGCATCCGAGAAAAAATTGGAAAAAAAAAAGAAAGCACCAGAAACCGCCTAAAAGGTCGACAAAATTATCCAGTACCTTAAATCTTTAGTATAAAGAAAGAACCCTAGCGAATAATAAGTTAAAACGAAGAATGCTCAATACGCTAAGAAAAAAAAAAAATATATATATATATATATAGTGTATATTTAGGCATCAATTTTTCATTAATGCATGTTTCATTAAATAATATAGACAAGTTTTTTTTCTATTTATTTTAAGTTCCTTTCATATTGTCTTCAACAATGATAGTATTGCAGCATGAAAATTTCAAGTAACGACAAACTCATATATACGAGACGCGGAACCGAAAATCACGTCGCAGCTCGTGATGTCACACATGACCACGCGAGAGTGTTTTCCTTTCGTCTTTCAACGATAATGTGATTAAGCTTATCAGACAATATGAAAAGAACTTACTTAAAATAAATAGACAAAACTAGTCTATATTATTTAATGAAACATGCATTAATATATTAGGTTGGTGCAAAAATAATTTCGTTTTTTAACATATGTTACTATGTGAGAAAACGAAATTATTTTTGCACCAACCTAATATATATATATATATATATATATATATATATATATATATATATATATATATATATATATATATATATTCTTCTTTAAGGAAATTTGTTCTTTATTCTGGCAATGTTCGTTATTTTTCCTATCTATAGGTTGCTTTTTGTGTAACTTCTCTGTTTTTTGGAAATCTTTTTCTTTTAATATTTACCGACCATCTACTTTTGTGTGGATGCGTGTGTGCACGCGCGCCCTGATTTTATCGCTATATTTCTTGCTGTGTTCTCGCGTTAGTTTTGATGATTTTATTGTTTCCTGTTTTCGATCATCACTCAATTATTTTCAGTCGCCTGGCTAAATTCCAAGTTCTGCAAAACCAGTTGACATTAATATATTTTCGGCCAAATTTATAGACGATCGTTGTTTTCGCAAAGTATTTTTTTTTTCTCGCCATTTATGTTCTTTTAAAAGACAGAATTTTTGGAAAGTCATATTTTACTCAATTTTCATAGCCCGGAAAGTTCTTTCAACATTTTCCCCAGCTTGTTTTCTTACACACACACACACACACATACACACACACACACACACATACATATATATATATATATATATATATATATATATATATATATATATATATATATATATACATATATATATATATATATATATATATATATATATATATGTGTGTGTGTGTATGTATGTATGTATATATAAATAAAAAGAAAGAACAGTAAGGTATATAATTCGCTTGAGGATGAAATGGAAGTAATGTCTTTAATTTAATTACAAAATTAAATTCGTAGCTTTTAGCTTCCATTTTTGAAGCATAGTTAGAACTGTGTAGCGAAAAAAACATATTTTAAATAAATCAATTTATAATATATATATATATATATATATATATATATATATATATATATATATATATATATATAAGGTATATTTAGGCAGCAAGTACTCAACCAAACAAGTTTGATTAAACAGTACCGACAAGATCTATCTGTTTATTTTTTTTTTTTTTTTATTGTATCTTTCCATTTTCCGTATAAGGTATTGAGTTGCGCTCGAAGTAGTGGATAAAATGTCCGAAGTTCATATTTTGTTATTTGTACTTTCGACTTTCTCAGACATTATCAAGAATCGATGTGGTGTCTGTATGGTAGTCAGGATTCCTTTGTCTGCATCTTGGTATTTTTGGGGAAGCTGGACGTTGGAAATGGTTTGGCGTGACGTCATGAGTAGCGGCGATTTGGAGTGAGGCCGCACAAAAAGAATGCGATTTTTTATTTATTAATTTAATTTAAATTTTTATTTTTATTTTTAGTTACCAGGACATATGTTATCTAAGTTTATAAATTTTGAGAATATATTTCTATTTATACGAACAAGATATCGCATGATATATGATGGTGTTATGTAATATTACTGTGTCTGTGGTCGGGCTACGAGGTGTAAGTGATGTGTTTTGGTGAAAGGGAGAAATATTCAAGCGGTTAGGTCATTGATTGTGGCTAGCTAGATTAGTCATAGGTCAAGTGTTAACCAGTCCTCCATTTTTCCTATTTTCCTGTTGTGGCAAATTTCTACTTCGAAGTAGAATGATTAAATATATTGCAAATATAACTAGAAGTTTATCATGGTACTTTTAATAACTTCAATGGGATTGTCAAATAAGATTTTACCTATTTACATATGTTGGTTATATGAGAAAGTATAGAGTAAAGGGTCAGACAGGTGTGAGTTAACTACTGATCACGTGTCATAGAACAAATATGGCGTCACCACTAGGATGCTTAAGTCACTTGAACAAGTTAGAATATGTCGAGACTTGGATCAAGTGTTTTGCAGCTTAAGGCTACAAAATTGAAAGACAATAAGGCAAGAAAGGAACAAAATGAAATAACTAACTTCTTTCCAGTTTCGGTAGGTTGCGAGGCTCTAATGAAAATTTCTGTTATGGGTTACCACAAACAATTGGAGAAATTGACTTGCGTGGAAATACCAGAAATTACAAGAAGAAATTTACGACGTAAAAGCAAACTTGTTATCGCAGAAAGAACCAAACTGCTATCTATTGGGTTGGTGCAAAAATAATGACGTAATGATGTCGTTTTTTGACGTATTTTTAACGTCAAAAAACGACATTGTTACGTCATTATTTTTGCACCAACCTAATATTAAGCAGAAATAAGATTAATAAATTTTACAATAACTTCAAAGATTAAGAGAAGCTAACAGATTCTGCGAATTTGTAAAACTGCAAACTCAAGGTATGATTATAGAGAACGAATTGATTCAGTTACAGTCGATTGAAGCAATGGCTGATATATTTCATAAGTATAGCAATTACAATTTAATAATTTGTCTCTAACTTCATGTGTGGAAGTTATATATAACATTGTTTATCTGTCTATATTTCTGAGATGAGGTATTATGTACACTATTTACATTATTCGGGCTTTTGTCCTGATCTTTGTTGCCATATTTATCACAACGTTTCGGCCGATGTAAAAGGTTCAGTTCGATATTCCAAGCACCTGAAGAAGGCCAGGACGTACATCGGTCGAAACGTTGTGATAAATATAGCAAAAAAGATGAGGACAATAGCCCGAATAATGTAAATAGTGTACATAATACTTCATCTCAGAAATATAGATAGAGACCAATATCTTGTATTACAATATTACAATGAGGACAATAGACCGAATAATGTAAATAGTGTACATAATACTTCATCTCAGAAATATAGACAGAGACCAATATCTTGTATTACAATATTACAATGACGACAATAGACCGAATAATATAAATAGTGAATATTGTTTATATTCATTATAAATTATTTATATATGTATAATATTCTTTATATATATATATATATATATATATATATATATATATATATATATATATATATATATACGGGAAAAAAGAAGAAAAATTGATAAATAAAATCCCTCACACTAACATTATATTTCCCAAGTAATATGTAAAGTTAATTTTGTGTATGTACAGTTTGTAGTTAAATAGTTCAATATATATATAATATTGTTTATATATATATTACTTATTTATATATACATGTGTATATAATATTGTTTATATATAATATATTATTTATATATGTGTAATATTGTTTATATATGTGTGTGGTGGGTATAACATTGTGTGTATATATATTTATGGAATTGATAAAAGAATATAATTCTACTAAGGACAATGTTGGAACGTTCAGCCTAAAAAAGCCACACAAGAAATGCAAATATTGTAAGTATGAACATGAAATTGACAGAAAAACTTCCCCTTTTATAAATATTTGCCATAACTGCGAAAGAAAATCATTTTCTGACTGAATGCAAAGTAAATAAACAGTATAGAAAAATTGGAAAGAGTATGAATTGATAACACCATTTCAATACAAAGTCCTAAGGAAAATATTTAGAACAAAAAAAATTCAATTAAATAACATGAATTTTTCAATTCAAGTGGATACGGGGAATGAAGTCACTTGAATCCCAAGAAGTTTTCTGGGAAGAAATGGATAGACCGAAAATAATAAAAATGTCATCTGAAATTGAGACAATGAATCTATAAAAAAAAAACACTTTGAGCGATTTCATTGGATCTTTTGAAACATGTGACCGATTTGAAATTATTCCCATTACAGTGGCGGAATGTAAAAACTTCATGACGACTAAGAATAAATGTTCTAAAGGTGGATACGTCGAAATTAATCAATACTGTAAAATCATAAAACGTAAAAACAGGAATGTTAAAGCAAGCATAAAATTAAATGAATCCCGTAAATTACGTATTCATCTTTAGTGTTTGCCAAGTTAAAGAAAATGGTAAAGGAGGGAATTTTGAAGTATGTTTTCTACTGTTGGCAGTAAATGGGTCTCTCCCATTGTAGTTTTGTGAAAATCAGATGGAGAGTTAAGAATATGTGGTGATATGGGCGTAAATCATAAAATATGCTCGGGTTCGTTTCCTATTTCTGATATCGAAACTGCTATCTACAAGTTATCGGTCACGAAAATTTTTCCCAAAATTGATTTAAAATCTGCCTATAATCAAACAGATGATGAATGCGAAGATATTACCAAAATAAATACCATCTCCCCCACCCGCGAGGGTTATTAAAATGGACAAAAATGCCTTTTTAGAGTGAAAACGGCAAGTGTCATTAATTCAGAGAGTAATGGAAAACGTGTGGGCTAACGAAATTAGTCACATAATTATTTATCAAAATGATGTTTGCCTCGACGCCGGCACTGAAAACGATTTAAGGAGAAAAAAAACAGAACATGTGTTAAACAAGTTAAAAAAAAATGCTGGGATAACCATAAAGAGACAAATGTGAATTTGATTGCGATACAATATCATATTTCGGGTCCCAGATTTCAAAAGATGGAATTGAATCTGATCTAAAGTTAATTAAGAAATTTGCTGTGGTATCTATACCTATTAATAAAAAAGAATTCGAATCCTTTTTAGGGTTCGTTAAAAGTTATAAGAGATATCTACCAAAATACATCGATTTAATAGAACCATTTGCTGAACTGAGTAAAAAATATACTCAAATAGTTCAAATAGACTCAAATTGATTCAATATAATTATTTCATTTCTTGTCAGTGAAAAACGTGAGCGCAAGAAGGTGCAATAAATTGCTCTCCTGGAGGTTAGCATCAACCATGCTGATGGAAAGCAAAATAGTTATCTAAGATGATTAAGCGGAGGCGTTAAAATTTACAAGTGATTTCTTGTCGTAGTCAACAACTGATTGTATTTCATTTTCGAAAGCAGATACCAGTTTTACTTTATCAGACCTATCGGACTAACTATTAAGGCAGGAGTCCATAACTATGTTAGCATAAATACCGAGTTTAGAACTGATGACATCGGGATGTTGTTGATGAAGATAAAAAAAACAACAACGTAGGTCCAAGGATAAAGCCATGTGAGAACCGCGCATTTATGTGAAAAGATATAGAAGAATGGCCGTTCAATACGATTTTCATTACACGAGTTGTTAAGAAAGATTGGATGAAATCAAAACTTCGGCCGGGAACACCATAGCCTTTCAGTATGTGAAAAAGGCCAGTACGCTTGTCAAACGCCTCCGAGATTTCTAAAGCCACAGCCCGAACCTCGCCGTTCATATGCAAACCTTGACAGACTCTTTTATTAATGACCAATAAAACATCGCCGGTTTACCTAGAGAAGCTAAAGCAATTATTGTTTATCTGAAAGAAGGCCGTGTGAATTGAGATGTTAAATTGATTCGAGACTCTGTTACTTTGCCACGAATGAGATAAAATATTAATAAACGCTAATACGAGGGATCAGAAGATTCTTAAAACAGTGAACTACGGAAGAGGATTTACAACGAGCTGGAAAACAAGAAGCTGCGATGCATTTTTGGAACAGGGGCCAATTCAGGACAATTGTAGTGATACCGTCAAGTACGCGTGCCTTGTGGGGAATCTAGTTTTTCATCGCGCAATACTTGTACGGAGTTATGTGCATATCGAACTGTTCAGATTTTGAATGCCATTGTGTTACAAAGCAGGTTTAGGTTCATCATAATCTAAAAAACCGTTTTTGAATATTCAAATTTGTTTTAGTAACGTCATGTCTGGATAGCGGCTCGGATTGGGGAATCGGAGAGCCGAGTTCGCATTCCAGTCGAATCTATTACATTCACTTACGGGCTAATACTCTTAGGAAAGGTATGAATCTCCTTCTACCTATGAGTAAATAGCAGGACAGCCCGGGCTCTCTAGCTTTGGATGGCAACTGGTCTACCGCAGAAAGAAATAGCAACCTACTGCGGCTGACAAAGGTAATGCGACTGTAGTGATGGACAAGTTAGATTATACAAGAAAACTGGAAGACCTCATTAGCAATGGTAGCTACAGCAAAGTGAAAAAGGATCCTACTATGAAAACGGAATGCAAACAGGGAAATTAGCAGGAGATAACTGATAACTGACATCCATCAATGGCATATGAAACTAGAAAAGTCTACCCCAGTGAGCGAAATAAAGGGTTCAGTTCGACATTCCAACCACCTGAAGAAGGCCGGAGCGTACAACGACCGAAACGTTGTAATAAATATGGCGACAAAGATGAGGACAATAGTCCGAATAATGTAAATAAAGAATGCAAATTATAAATAAATCTTAGATACAAAAAAAATCAAACCAGTTAGTCAGTTATATACACGCTTAGGCGATCATGTATCTTTCGATACATGACTGACGAGGCAGATTTTTTCCCGCAGTATATTGCCATATCTTTTTGCGGTAGACCAGTTGTCATCCAAGGCTACAGAACCCGGTCTGTCCTGCTATTTACCCATAGCAGGTGGGATGGAGAAGAGGATATTAGTACCTAAGTGAATGTAATGGAATCAACTGGAATTCGAACTCTGCTCGCTGATTCCTCACTATCCGTCACTCCACTGTGCCTTCTCTGAAAATTCTGTTTCTGTCAGTTATGTACCATGCGTGTTGCACAGGCGATCATGTAGCTTTCGATACATGACTGACGAGGCAGTTTTTTTTTTTCCCCGCAGTATATTGCCATTTCTTTTTGCGGTAGATCATTTGCTATCCAAGGTCTGTCCATAGCTGGGGAGAGAAGAAGAGGATTCATGCCTTTTCCAAGGGTATTATCACGTAAATGAACGTAATGGATTCGACTGTCCTTTGTAGCTCTTAATACATTTTGTCTAATTTGTTATTTCTCCTAAACTCCTAAACTCTTCTGTCATCAATTTAATCAAGCTCACTAAGTGTGTTATGCGTTGTTTTCCTTTGTCCCTCCCGATTCCCCAGTCCGAGCCGCTATCCATTACTCCACTGGGGTACGGAAAGAGTGACAGTGAAATACGAAGGGGTATTATAATAGCCAAAGATTCATTTCAAAAGCTAAGCAGAGTGATTAAGAAACAGAGAGATTCCATTCGAAACAAAGAAAAGAGTACGGAACTGTTACGTGATATTCTCCCCCCCCCCACCTCCTATATGACAGGGAATGTTGAACAATCTCCCGAAAGATAAAGAAGCTGAAATTTCTACGGCACATAATGAGGAAAGAAGGCTTGGAAAAACTGATACTCACAGGACAGGTTGAAGGCGAGAGGGACAAAGGAAAACAACGCATAACATACTTAGTGAGCTTGATTGATGACGGAAGAGTTTAGAAGAAATAACAAATTAGACAAAATGTATTAAGAGCTACAAAGGACAGGAAATTGTGGGGAGCCATGATCGCCTATAAGGGGATACGGCACATAAAGAAGAAGAATTCTTTTGGTAAAAAGGAACTTCCACTCAGACAGCTCCTTCCCCAGAACTGTCACTTTGTTATGATGCTAACACGATCACTACAATCTTAATTGTTTCAAGGCGAGGGTCAACCGATATCTATCCTACTGTTTGAACCTAGAAAAGATTACTAAATGAGGAATAACCAAACCGGAGGTTGGAAATGAAAATGGTCGTCTTTATAAAAAACACAATACTCGCCAGCGGCGTGAAGTAGGTAAACCACTGCTAGTGGTGGACTACTTAGCATATTACCTCCACTTATAATAGTGT
The DNA here is from genome assembly GCA_963932145.1 of Acanthosepion lycidas. Lineage (NCBI taxonomy): Eukaryota > Metazoa > Mollusca > Cephalopoda > Sepiida > Sepiidae > Acanthosepion > Acanthosepion lycidas. The sequence continues at coordinate 52,306,367 of OZ010597.1, read as the reverse complement.
CCAACGTATTTATGAGGATTGGTACATACCCATTAGTGTTATATAGATACGGTATATAATACCTACATATTCTCATAATATACACATTTTCCTCCTTGCCTACCTACATACTTGCAACAATCAAATTCAGTAACCCTCTACCTTCTTTTTTTTTTTTACTCAATAAATTGAGTAAAAAAAAAAAGAAAGAAATGTTCAACCCAAACCTGAGGTGGAACTCGGATATACGGTCCATGTGCGAAGATGATCGAAACCTATTCCGTTCCTTTTACCGCTCCAGTAAATACCGGACTCCTCCTGCTCTGCTCTTCCTTTAAAGGAGCCATACAGACCGAAATTGGAATACTGCTGCTATAGCTCTAGGTTTGAGCTTCGCAGTCTTCGTTTTCCAGTCTTGATAGAGTTCAAAAGCTTCTCCATGTCCTTGTGGGTGATGAAATATTTTCCCCTCTATAGCCCCTTTCCTACATACGAAAAGTTACACGCCTTTCGTTACTCTGTGGCTATTTTCATGGAAAATGTTCTGACGGGCTATATTACCGAGTTCCGTCAGTTTTAACCATCTCGGCTATGATCCCGCATGCCACGCAAATTGTAGAGGGCCATCCCGATTCCATTAGTCAGGAGGAAATTTCACTCAGACAGGTTCTTCTCAATTAACCACTATATGGAACAACATTCCGAGAGGATGCTTTCCCGACCACTACAAATGTAACCTCTACAAATCTGAAGTTAACCGATCTTTCACACACTTTTACCTCTTACTCTAACCACTTATACAACACCCTCGTTCAGTTCTTTTCTTCCTTGGGTGGCTTTTGGCCCTTGAATAGTAGTAAAAAAAATAAAATAAAATAAAATCCCGAAAGACAATTTTTTTTCATTTTTCAGGGGAGTTAATTTAAATTTTAATTTCTAGAGTTAGCTCCCATGGATTGCAGTTTGAATTCGATGTGTTGGCTTTCAGTATTTTTAATAAAATCTATTCGTTTTTTTACAAAATCAACACCGTTTTTTAAAACTCCACAAACTATTCCTGACACTTTCTGTCTAAATTCCTGGGATGAGAAGTTATCATTATCAGCGTTCTAACTAATATCGTCATCTTTATAACAACGTTTCGGACGTTGTGCCCTCTGGCCTTCTTACGGCATCTGTCGATCTAGTGAACATTCGATGAATTTCAAGCTGAACGTCCTAACATTCAGGAGTAAATTGCCTAGTAAATTAAAGCGTTGGTTCAGGAATTTTCGTGCCATAGTAATTTTGAGTTCAATCTCTGGACCGGAAAATGTGTGCTTGGACTCAGTAGAAACGGAGCAAGCAATAACTGAACAGTACTAAATAAGAATCATACGGGGTATCCCTAGACAATAAAGAAAGGGTTCAGTTCAGAATTCCCTGTAGGTTAAAATAAAAAACTAGACAAGTAAAAATTTATCCCATGAACAATATTGGCGGACTTAATGTGAGTCCAAGTAAAAATTTAACCCATGAACAATATAGGCGGACTTAATGTGAGTCCAAAAATGTATCCCATGAACAATATTGTCGGAATTAATGTGAGTCCAAATAAAAATTTATCCCATGAACAATATTGGCGGAGTTAATGTGAGTCCAAGTAAAAATTTATCCCATGAACAATATAGGCGCACTTAATATCAGTCCAAGCAAAAATTTATCCCATGAACAATATAGGCGGACTTAATGTGAGTCCAAATAAAAATTTATCCCATGAACAATATTGGCGGACTTAATGTGAGTCCAAGTAAAAATTTATCCCATGAACAATATAGGCGGACTTAATGTGAGTCCAAATAAAAATTTATCCCATGAACAATATTGGCGGACTTAATGAGAGTCCAAGTAAAAATTTATCCCATGAACAATATAGGCGGACTTAATGTGAGTCCAAATAAAAATTTATCCCATGAACAATATAGGCGCACTTAATATCAGTCCAAGTAAAAATTTATCCCATGAACAATATAGGCGGACTTAATGTGAGTCCAAGTAAAAATTTATCCCATGAACAATATAGGCGGACTTAATATCAGTCCAAATAAAATTTTATCCCATGAACAATATTGGCGGACTTAATGTGAGTCCAAGTAAAAATTTATCCCATGAACAATATAGGCGCACTTAATATCAGTCCAAGTAAAAATTTATCCCATGAACAATATAGGCGGACTTAATGTGAGTCCAAATAAAAATTTATCCCATGAACAATATTGGCGGACTTAATGTGAGTCCAAGTAAAAATTTATCCCATGAACAATATAGGCGGACTTAATGTGAGTCCAAATAAAAATTTTTCCCATGAACAATATTGGCGGACTTAATGTGAGTCCAAGTAAAAATTTATCCCATGAACAATATAGGCGGACTTAATATCACTCCAAGTAAAAATTTATCCCATGAACAATATAGGCGGACTTAATGTGAGTCCAAATAAAAATTTATCCCATGAACAATATTGTCGGACTTCATTTGAGTCCAAACAAAAATTTATCCCATGAACAATATTGGCGGACTTAATGTGAGTCCAAATAAAAATTTATCCCATGAACAATATAGGCGCACTTAATATCAGTCCAAGTAAAAATTTATCCCATGAACAATATAGGCGCACTTAATATCAGTCCAAATAAAAATTTATCCCATGAACAATATTGGCGGACTTAATATCAATCCAAGTAAAAATTTATCCCATGAACAATATAGGCGCACTTAATATCAGTCCAAATAAAAATTTATCCCATGAACAATATTGGCGGACTTAATGTGAGTCCAAATAAAAATTTATCCCATGAACAATATAGGCGCAATTAATATCAGTCCAAGTAAAAATTTATCCCATGAACAATATAGGCGGACTTAATATCAGTCCAAATAAAAATTTATCCCATGAACAATATTGGCGGACTTAATGTGAGTCCAAGTAAAAATTTATCCCATGAACAATATAGGCGGACTTAATGTGAGTCCAAATAAAAATTTATCCCATGAACAATATTGGCGGACTTAATGAGAGTCCAAGTAAAAATTTATCCCATGAACAATATAGGCGGACTTAATGTGAGTCCAAATAAAAATTTATCCCATGAACAATATAGGCGCACTTAATATCAGTCCAAGTAAAAATTTATCCCATGAACAATATAGGCGGACTTAATGTGAGTCCAAGTAAAAATTTATCCCATGAACAATATAGGCGGACTTAATATCAGTCCAAATAAAATTTTATCCCATGAACAATATTGGCGGACTTAATGTGAGTCCAAGTAAAAATTTATCCCATGAACAATATAGGCGCACTTAATATCAGTCCAAGTAAAAATTTATCCCATGAACAATATAGGCGGACTTAATGTGAGTCCAAATAAAAATTTATCCCATGAACAATATTGGCGGACTTAATGTGAGTCCAAGTAAAAATTTATCCCATGAACAATATAGGCGGACTTAATGTGAGTCCAAATAAAAATTTATCCCATGAACAATATTGGCGGACTTAATGTGAGTCCAAGTAAAAATTTATCCCATGAACAATATAGGCGGACTTAATGTGAGTCCAAATAAAAATTTATCCCATGAACAATATTGGCGGACTTAATGAGAGTCCAAGTAAAAATTTATCCCATGAACAATATAGGCGGACTTAATGTGAGTCCAAATAAAAATTTATCCCATGAACAATATAGGCGCACTTAATATCAGTCCAAGTAAAAATTTATCCCATGAACAATATAGGCGGACTTAATGTGAGTCCAAGTAAAAATTTATCCCATGAACAATATAGGCGGACTTAATATCAGTCCAAATAAAATTTTATCCCATGAACAATATTGGCGGACTTAATGTGAGTCCAAGTAAAAATTTATCCCATGAACAATATAGGCGCACTTAATATCAGTCCAAGTAAAAATTTATCCCATGAACAATATAGGCGGACTTAATGTGAGTCCAAATAAAAATTTATCCCATGAACAATATTGGCGGACTTAATGTGAGTCCAAGTAAAAATTTATCCCATGAACAATATAGGCGGACTTAATGTGAGTCCAAATAAAAATTTATCCCATGAACAATATTGGCGGACTTAATGTGAGTCCAAGTAAAAATTTATCCCATGAACAATATAGGCGGACTTAATGTGAGTCCAAATAAAAATTTATCCCATTAACAATATAGGCGCACTTAATATCAGTCCAAGTAAAAATTTATCCCATGAACAATATAGGCAGACTTAATGTGAGTCCAAGTAAAAATTTATCCCATGAGCAATATAGGCGCAGTTAATATCAGTCCAAATAAAATTTTATCCCATGAACAATATTGGCGGACTTAATGTGAGTCCAAGTAAAAATTTATCCCATGAACAATATAGGCGCACTTAATATCAGTCCAATTAAAAATTTATCCCATGAACAATATAGGCGGACTTAATGTGAGTCCAAATAAAAATTTATCCCATGAACAATATTGGCGGACTTAATGTGAGTCCAAGTAAAAATTTATCCCATGAACAATATAGGCGGACTTAATATCACTCCAAGTAAAGATTTATCCCATGAACAATATAGGCGGACTTAATGTGAGTCCAAATAAAAATTTATCCCATGAACAATATTGTCGGACTTCATTTGAGTCCAAACAAAAATTTATCCCATGAACAATATTGGCGGACTTAATGTGAGTCCAAATAAAAATTTATCCCATGAACAATATAGGCGCACTTAATATCAGTCCAAGTGAAAATTTATCCCATGAACAATATAGGCGCACTTAATATCAGTCCAAATAAAAATTTATCCCATGAACAATATTGGCGGACTTAATATCAGTCCAAGTAAAAATTTATCCCATGAACAATATAGGCGCACTTAATATCAGTCCAAATAAAAATTTATCCCATGAACAATATTGGCGGACTTAATGTGAGTCCAAATAAAAATTTATCCCATGAACAATATAGGCGCAATTAATATCAGTCCAAGTAAAAATTTATCCCATGAACAATATAGGCGGACTTAATATCAGTCCAAATAAAAATTTACCCATGAACAATATTGGCGGACTTAATGTGAGTCCAAATAAAAATTTATCCCATGAACAATATAGGCGCACTTAATATCAGTCCAAGTAAAAATTTATCCCATGAACAATATAGGCGCACTTAATATCAGTCCAAATAAAAATTTATCCCATGAACAATATTGGCGGACTTAATGTGAGTCCAAATAAAAATTTATCCCATGAACAATATAGGCGCACTTGATATCAGTCCAAGTAAAAATTTATCCCATGAACAATATAGGCGCACTTAATATCAGTCCAAATAAAAATTTATCCCATGAACAATATTGGCGGACTTAATGTGAGTCCAAATAAAAATTTATCCCATGAACAATATAGGCGCACTTAATATCAGTCCAAGTAAAAATTTATCCCATGAACAATATAGGCGGACTTAATGTGAGTCCAAGTAAAAATTTATCCCATGAACAATATAGGCGGACTTAATATCACTCCAAGTAAAAATTTATCCCATGAACAATATAGGCGCACTTAATATCAGTCCAAATAAAATTTTATCCCATGAACAATATTGGCGGACTTAATGTGAGTCCAAGTAAAAATTTAACCCATGAACAATATAGGCGCACTAAATGTGAGTCCAAATAAAAATTTATCTCATGAACAATATTGGCGGACTTAATGTGAGTCCAAGTAAAAATTTATCCCATGAACAATATAGGCGGACTTAATGTGAGTCCAAGTAAAAATTTATCCCATGAACAATATAGGCGCACTTAATATCAGTCCAAGTAAAAATTTATCCCATGAACAATATAGGCTGACTTAATGTGAGTCCAAGTAAAAATTTATCCCATGAACAATATAGGCGGACTTAATATCAGTCCAAATAAAATTTTATCCCATGAACAATATTGGCGGACTTAATGTGAGTCCAAGTAAAAATTTATCCCATGAACAATATAGGCGCACTTAATATCAGTCCAAGTAAAAATTTATCCCATGAACAATATAGGCGGACTTAATGTGAGTCCAAATAAAAATTTATCCCATGAACAATATTGGCAGACTTAATGTGAGTCCAAGTAAAAATTTATCCCATGAACAATATAGGCGGACTTAATATCACTCCAAGTAAAAATTTATCCCATGAACAATATAGGCGGACTTAATGTGAGTCCAAATAAAAATTTATCCCATGAACAATATTGTCGGACTTCATGTGAGTCCAAACAAAAATTTATCCCATGAACAATATTGGCGGACTTAATGTGAGTCCAAATAAAAATTTATCCCATGAACAATATAGGCGCACTTAATATCAGTCAAAGTAAAAATTTATCCCATGAACAATATAGGCGAACTTAATATCAGTCCAAATAAAAATTTATCCCATGAACAATATTGGCGGACTTAATGTGAGTCCAAGTAAAAATTTATCCCATGAACAATATAGGCGAACTTAATGTGAGTCCAAGTAAAAATTTATCCCATGAACAATATAGGCGCACTTAATATCAGTCCAAGTAAAAATTTATCCCATGAACAATATAGGCTGACTTAATGTGAGTCCAAGTAAAAATTTATCCCATGAACAATATAGGCGGACTTAATATCAGTCCAAATAAAATTTTATCCCATGAACAATATTGGCGGACTTAATGTGAGTCCAAGTAAAAATTTATCCCATGAACAATATAGGCGCACTTAATATCAGTCCAAGTAAAAATTTATCCCATGAACAATATAGGCGGACTTAATGTGAGTCCAAATAAAAATTTATCCCATGAACAATATTGGCGGACTTAATGTGAGTCCAAGTAAAAATTTATCCCATGAACAATATAGGCGGACTTAATATCACTCCAAGTAAAAATTTATCCCATGAACAATATAGGCGGACTTAATGTGAGTCCAAATAAAAATTTATTCCATGAACAATATTGTCGGACTTCATGTGAGTCCAAATAAAAATTTATCCCATGAACAATATTGGCGGACTTAATGTGAGTCCAAATAAAAATTTATCCCATGAACAATATAGGCGCACTTAATATCAGTCCAAGTAAAAATTTATCCCATGAACAATATAGGCGCACTTAATATCAGTCCAAATAAAAATTTATCCCATGAACAATATAGGCGGACTTAATGTGAGTCCAAGTAAAAATTTATCCCATGAACAATATAGGCGCACTTAATATCAGTCCAAATGAAAATTTATCCCATGAACAATATTGGCGGACTTAATATCAGTCCAAGTAAAAATTTATCCCATGAACAATATAGGCGCACTTAATATCAGTCCAAGTAAAAATTTATCCCATGAACAATATTGGCGGACTTAATGTGAGTCCAAATAAAAATTTATCCCATGAACAATATAGGCGCACTTAATATCAGTCAAAGTAAAAATTTATCCCATGAACAATATAGGCGAACTTAATATCAGTACAAATAAAAATTTATCCCATGAACAATATTGGCGGACTTAATGTGAGTCCAAGTAAAAATTTATCCCATGAACAATATAGGCGGACTTAATGTGAGTCCAAGTAAAAATTTATCCCATGAACAATATAGGCGCACTTAATATCAGTCCAAGTAAAAATTTATCCCATGAACAATATAGGCTGACTTAATGTGAGTCCAAGTAAAAATTTATCCCATGAACAATATAGGCGGACTTAATATCAGTCCGAATAAAATTTTATCCCATGAACAATATTGGCGGACTTAATGTGAGTCCAAGTAAAAATTTATCCCATGAACAATATAGGCGCACTTAATATCAGTCCAAGTAAAAATTTATCCCATGAACAATATAGGCGGACTTAATTCGAGTCCAAATAAAAATTTATCCCATGAACAATATTGGCGGACTTAATGTGAGTCCAAGTAAAAATTTATCCCATGAACAATATAGGCGGACTTAATATCACTCCAAGTAAAAATTTATCCCATGAACAATATAGGCGGACTTAATGTGAGTCCAAATAAAAATTTATCCCATGAACAATATTGTCGGACTTCATGTGATGCCAAACAAAAATTTATCCCATGAACAATATTGGCGGACTTAATGTGAGTCCAAATAAAAATTTATCCCATGAACAATATAGGCGCACTTAATATCAGTCCAAGTAAAAATTTATCCCATGAACAATATAGGCGCACTTAATATCAGTCCAAATAAAAATTTATCCCATGAACAATATAGGCGGACTTAATGTGAGTCCAAGTAAAAATTTATCCCATGAACAATATAGGCGCACTTAATATCAGTCCAAATGAAAATTTATCCCATGAACAATATTGGCTGGCTTAATATCAGTCCAAGTAAAAATTTATCCCATGAACAATATAGGCGGACTTAATGTAAGTCCAAATAAAAATTTATCCCATGAACAATATAGGCGCACTTAATATCAGTCCAAGTAAAAATTTATCCCATGAACAATATAGGCGCACTTAATATCAGTCCAAGTAAAAATTTATCCCATGAACAATATAGGCGCACTTAATATCAGTCCAAGTAAAAATTTATCCCATGAACAATATAGGCGCACTTAATGTAAGTCCAAATAAAAATTTATCCCATGAACAATATAGGCGGACTTAATGTAAGTCCAAATAAAAATTTATCCCATGAACAATATAGGCGCACTTAATATCAGTCCAAATAAAAATTTATCCCATGAACAATATAGGCGCACTTAATATCAGTCCAAGTAAAAATTTATCCCATGAACAATATTGGCGGACTTAATATCAGTCCAAGTAAAAATTTATCCCATGAACAATATTGGTGGACTTAATGTGAGTCCAAGTAAAAATTTATCCCGTGAACAATATAGGCGCACTTAATATCAGTCCAAATAAAAATTTATCCCATGAACAATATTGGCGGACTTAATGTGAGTCCAAGTAAAAATTTATCCCATGAACAATATAGGCGGACTTAATATCACTCCAAGTAAAAATTTATCCCATGAACAATATAGGCGGACTTAATGTGAGTCCAAGTAAAAATTTATCCCATGAACAATATAGGCGCACTTAATATCAGTCCAAGTAAAAATTTATCCCATGAACAATATAGGCGGACTTAATGTGAGTCCAAGTAAAAATTTATCCCATGAACAATATAGGCGCACTTAATATCAGTCCAAGTAAAAATTTATCCCATGAACAATATTGGCGGACTTAATGTGAGTTCAAGTAAAAATTTATCCCATGAACAATATAGGCGCACTTAATATCAGTCCAAGTAAAAATTTATCCCATGAACAATATTGGCGGACTTAATGTGAGTCCAAATAAAAATTTATCCCATGAACAATATTGTCGGACTTCATGTGAGTCCAAAAAAAATTTATCCCATGAACAATATTGGCGGACTTAATGTGAGTCCAAACAAAAATTTATCCCATGAACAATATTGGCGGACTTAATGTGAGTCCAAATAAAAATTTATCCCATGAACAATATAGGTGGACTTAATGTGAGTCCAAGTAAAAAAAATGAGTAACACAAAACAACATAAAACAACAACTAATTTTATTTATTGAAAAAAATGAGTTATGATTACATTTATTGGAAACAAACATTTAAATACTAAGAAGGCCGACGTGATAGATACATGTGTGAAAGTGTACAAAAAGACAAGGGGAAAAATCATGAAAATGAACATGCCCCAGCGGTGAGACACTTTTTCCCACGTGCGACTACATCTTATAGCCAGATTTGAAAAGATAAAAGCGACTATGGAGATACATGCATGCTTTTTTATAGGCTTAAGCAGCGCCTTCAGAGACGGTTTTTAGCAAAGGCAAGTGGTATAACCCACAAAGTAAAGGGTTCAGATCGATCTTCCCAGTAAGTCACCCGGATCGAAGGACGGGGGTATAACTCCTGAAAAGTTGTGATACGAACAACAAAGATGAGGATAATAGTCAGCATGTAAATAATATAAATAATCCAAGAAATTCTGACAAAAAATATTGTATTCAGGGGAGGGCTTTAAGACATAAGTGATCATAGCTATCGACAGATTCCTTTTCTTCATTGAAAGAATAGTGGGATGGTTTCCTATTGGCTTCTCTACGGTTTGAGACTCACTATTTTCCTTCTCTTAGACTAGTTGCCATCCAAGGTTAAAGAGTCGTGTTTACCATGCTATTTACTCCTTACTTGGAAGGGGAAGAGATAGATTCATGCCTTTCACAAGGGTATTTGTGCAAAAGTGAATGCAACATACTAAGCCGGAATTTGAACTCGACTAACCAATTCTACTTTCTGAGCAGATAACCTGTGGTGAGTACGAAATATTAATAACTCCCTTTAGTTACTCCTTTCAACTTCGGGTGAGATGAGGAAGAAAGACGGAAAGGAACTCGCGAGCCTATTTGAAAATATCTTCTGACGAATGAAAACTTTGCCTTCAGCTATATTGGCGCGCGAGCTAAAAAGAAAAGAAAATAAATTCGCGAGCCTATGTAAAATTATCTTCTGATGAATGAAAACTTTTCCTTCAGATATATTGGCCGGTGAGCTAAAAAGAAAAGGAAATAAATTCGCGAGCCTATGTGAAATTATTTTTGGACCAATTATAACTTTGCCTGCAAAGAAATTAGCTGTTGAAACAAAAAGAAGAAAGAAAAGACAAATCGAAATTCCTTTTGATATAAAATGAGGAGAAAAATTAAATTAACAAGAGAGTTTATGTGAAAGGTTTCCTTTCTTTTCACGTGTCCAGCGTTGAAGTTTTCGACAGCGTCAAATTACTCGCTAATTATATTATCTGTCTTAAACAAGCAAGTGATACTTCAAAGAATTTTCCTTCAACAATCCAAGAAAGTTAAATGTTCCAAACTATCTTTCTTCGACTACTTTGGGTGTATGCAACCTTATATCCCTTCTGTGAATAATATTCTTACTTTTGTTTTTAAAATTTTGAATATTACTTTGTGTCAGGTCATTTCTGTTAATGACAATTCGTTTAAACTAGGGACTTTAAAATTTGTGATTTATTTTCCTGAAACGAGCTACTGACACAATTCCATTCAGCATGTTAATATTATAATTATCCTCGTCTTGTTTTGTTAAAATTTGCCAGTTTGTTTTCTCGTCATTACGATCCTCCATTGATCTTCTTGGCGTGGTTAAATCAACTGTTCATTTTACTTTCGAAGCTCCACGCCACTATAAATCATTACACCAACCGCACGATCTTATAAGGGAGGTTACACTAGATGGGTTTTTTTTAACCAGAGTTCTCTCCCTTAAATCGATATCAAAACTTCATTAAAGTTTAATGTTTAAAAATAAAGTTCAAATATGTACCTCCAAATAAACGCAATACTTCCGGTATAAAATGAATTTTTAAAATGAATTTTTAAAATGAAAAATCTTTCTTTGAACTTTTATCTTAGTTTTAATTTCAAACTACTCGATTATACTTAATAGTTCCAATAAGCAAAATATTTTGCTGTATTTCAAAACGAATTTACATTTATTGGAATGATTTTTTTTTTTTAAATCACTAAAAATGGTTGATTTTTTAGACATATTTATAATTCTCTTGGCACAACGTAATTCTCTTTATTAAATAATCTTCCAAAACTAAAATATACTTTTCTGAAACTTTATTTGAGAAGGATTAGCTGATTTAGGCTTTAATGATTCGGATTTGAAACAAATATTACTTACTTTTACTTTAAAATATCACAGAATTGCATTTTTAACTAGGTGTGTGTTTTGTGAGGTGATGACAGCTCTGTTAACAGTCTGACGTTTGTATTGACAGCCGGAAATTTAACGAATTAAAAACTACTTGATGAATATAATCACTGCCTTTTTTTTTCTGTAATTTTTAAATTACCAAGTAATCTTTAAAATTTAGGAACTATTCTAATCTAATGTTTTATTGAATTTTAGGTATTTAGGCTTTAAATTTACTCTTATTTTCTAATAATACTGTGTACGGACGTCCGTATTTACAAAAATCCGCACGTTTATAAACACAGAGAAAAAAAAATCTAAATTCTTTTTAAAATACTGGGGTTCGCTGAATTGTAGTAAACTTTTCCATTTACGATTAGTAAATATAGTTTTTATTTAATAACAATATCATCTATCCGCTACTGATTACTACAGAATTTTAAAAGATTAAAAATTTTATAAATTATTATAATTAAACTTTTAAAAAAAAACTGAAAATAATTCTTGTAAAATTTATTATTCATCAAAAAAAAAATTGAAAGACCATAGTAGCAGTAAATATTTTATTCATAAAAGAAATTAAAAGATTTTCTTTTTCTCTTTACTTTTAATAAGTCGGTGGCATTTTTTCATCATGTTTATGTTTTAATGAATCATTCGAGGTACCTAGTTATAAAATTGATATATGTTGTGTAGGGTATTAATGTTAATAGAATGAAACGATTAACATGAGGGCTACAAAATAAAAATAAAAAAAAAAATTATTTCCTTTCTTTTCTTTACAACACAAGAACTTGTAGAAAAATCTGAAAAAAAAAAATTGAATCGTTCGTGCTTTTTTTTGTTTTAAGTCACTGCGAGTTGTAATAAAATATTAGCGGCCGCATGTCGTTAAAAAGCATTATCGCCAAGTTGAGAGTTTTAATTTAATACTGTTCGTTCAACGGTCAAAGGAGCGTGCTGATGTGAGACACAGTTGTATTCATCATGCTGAGCAAGTGAACTGTCCTAAGGTAGTTTGAAAATATTCTCATTTTTATATTACTCTGATGGACTCACGCACACGCGTGTTAGCTACGCAAATTTGTTACGAAGTGACCGCGTATTCTTTGTACACCCGATTGGTTAAAAAATGTGGTCGAGCGTTTTATTTTATTTTATTTTATTTTATTTTTTTCATCTATTAAGATTTGCGCCAAAGTTGATTTGATTTTTCTCGAACATTTCTTGACGAAGAGATCATTTCTTATAGTTTTCTCTTAATCACAGTTATAAAGCACAAGTTAATATATTTTGGAAACAATATGAAAAAAGTTTTAAAAAAAACCCCAAAAAAACGATTTATTTTATGAAGATTAAAAAAAAAACTCTTAACGTTAGACAAGAAACGAGAAATAATGATTCACAACATAAATAAGGGCTACAAAATAAAATAAAAAAGTTTTTATTTCCTTTCTTTTTTTTTACAACACAAGAACTTGTAGAAAAATCTGAAAAAAAAATTTGAATCGATCTTGCTTTTTTTTTTTAAGTCACTGCGAATTGTATTAGGTTGGTGCAAAAATAATGTCGGTTTTTGACGTATTTTTTAACGTCAAAAACCGACATTATTTTTGCACCAAATTAATATTAAAATATTAGCGGCTGCATGGCGTTAAAAAAAAGCATTATCGCCAAGTTGAGAATTCTTGATTAGTCGAGCTTAACTTTTATGTCGATTTGGTTACAAGGGATTGGGGTGAATGGAGATCAAGCGACAACAAGGCGCCTCGTAAAAAAATGACGAGAAATACTCAGTGAAAAATAAAACCCAAAACAATTTTATTTAAATAAAATAAAATAAAATTTTACTACATATTAGGGCTGCAAAAATTTGATGGTTTGTTCGCTGGGAAAAAGGGAAAATAAATTCCTAGACAAGTAACTTATTTCTTCTAAAATAATGCTCAGTGGAAGTTGCAGGGAAAGGGTGAAGTTTACAATCAAAATCAATCAAATAACATGAGATATCACACAAAAAAATACCAGCGTATACAAAACAATGCAAATTACAAGTAAGAAGGTATTGTTGTAGCGCGACAACAGTTGTTTTCCCTTGGGTTGATCGCATGGGAGTTCAGCCCTTTTAGAGAAGAAAACTCTACTTCTTTTCTTTTGCTTCCGTTAGTGTAACGTTTAATACATTTGTAGAATCCTAATTCTACATCTTTACGAATTACGAAAAATACTTTGTCCAATTTCTGTGCAAAAAGTGGATCACAGCAATGTTTTGAATAGATCCAACTTCGCACATACTTTTTGAATATTCGAGTTCTAATTGGTCAGCAAACATACAAGTGGGCGTTGCTATCCACCCATACATAAGTTTTTTCATCTCATAATCAAGTTTGAATTTTTAGCGCCAAGTAAATAAATAATAAATACAAAACATTGACTCACTTTGCCAGTGAGCATTGTGACTTCAAACCTATGCTCCACGAACCTATATCACTTCATCTGAAGTTTTCAAAGTTACTTGCGAACATATAACAAACTTCCAGAAATTTCACTCACTCATCAATTCATTCACCCAGCAGCTCTTAATCATTCTTGCTAGTAAATAAACTTTGCAACTTCATTCAAACAAAACACAGCGATGTTTTGAACAGATCCAACTTCTTTTTTTAATATTCGAGTTCTAATTGGTCAATAAACATACAAATAGGCGCTGCTAACCACCCACGTACAAGTTTGTTTTTTTTGTTTTGTTTTTTTTTGTTTTTGTTTTTGTCTTTTTTTTTCATCGCATGATCAAGTTAAAGTTTTTAGCGCCAATTTCTCTAAAACCTATCCAAGTAAATAAATATAACTCATATAACGAACATAAAACAAACTTCCAGAAATTTCACTCACTCATCAATCCATTCACCCAGCAGCTAGTGAATAAACATTGCAACTTCATTCAAACAAAGCAAAGAACTTTTCGACAACGAAATCAGCTTCCGAACTTTTACGAACATTCCAAATTCAAGTTCCATCAAGAGCAGTCAAAGGAAGACAACTTTATTCGAATTAAATTTGCACAAATTTAATGTGAATTTATTATTTGACATAAACTGTTTAATTTTCTTATCAACAGTTTATTACTATATCCTACTTTCATCACAAGTTCTGCAACACTTAACCTCTCAATTAAACTCACAAGTATCATTCACACACATATATAAATTTAGTTTAACATTAATCAAACTAACAAACAATACGAGATTTCAATAAAAAAAAATCTACGTTTATTACAATACATATCATTGTAATCTTCATACAATATAAATGAAAATTGATTGTTATTCAATGTGTAGAATTAGATTTCTACATTCTCTGTTTTAAATCTGTTAAAAGAGGACCACAGCTAAGTATTCTCAGTTTGTGCTGAACCCATTATAATCAGCTCCAGAGTTTAGTATGAAACAATGCTTTCTGATTGGCGCATAAATAATAATGGTTTCTGCCTACATCTGCATGGTTGATCTTGAGTTGACCTGTTCAGAGTTCAACGTGCCAAAAATTAGTAAGCATGTTCTCAAACTCCCACGCGATCAAGAAAATTCATAAATATGAAACTTCGACGTGACTTAGTCAGTGAGTCCTTAAAATAATCAACACATCACACAAATCCATGAAACCCAACTTCCTCACTAAAAACACCAACCCGGCTTGTGGAATTCAATTTCTTTTCAACATCAACTCATCTAGTGACCAACAAGACAAGATTCAGAAACAAACTCAATCAATACCTTAACAACATAAAGGAAATCGTAACTATATCAGTCAAAGCGAAACAACTCTACAGTAAGTCAAGCAATCTATTTCATTCAAAGCACACCGTAAAAAATGACGAGATATTCAGAAAGATATATTATAACACCAAAAAAAATTTATTAAAATAAAATAAAGTTTTACTTAATATTAGGGATGCACAAACTTGGTCGGTTTTGCGCCCAGAAAAGGTGGGTAATAAATTCATGGACAAGTAATTTTTTTTTTTTTTTCTAAAATAAGGCTCAGTGTTAGTTCTGAGAAAAGATCAAATTTACAATCAAAATCAATCAAATAACAAGAGATATCGCAAGAAAAACAATGCCAACGTATACAAAACAATGCAAATCACAAGGAAGAAGGTTCATATAAAAAAAAAGTGAGACTGAACCCAGTTAAAATGGTATATTTAACTTTAAGTTATAAAACGTGAATGTTTTAAATAAAAAATATTTCTTGTGATTTCATGTTAATTATCGAAGTTCATGACAAAACCCGTTCGTGCCTTTTGAGTACACAGTCTTCAACGTTGTTATGGTCCAATATCCTCACACCACAGTTATGGTCCAAGGAAAGAACCAAGGAAGAACAGCACGAACACAAGAGTAGAATAACAAAGATATATTACAACAGAAATATAGTACACGAAGTTGAAGTTGTTAGTAATGACTGTTCGTCTGGTTCAGAGTGAATTAATATTGTCTCGACTCGTTACACCATTCATTCATTATACCTCTTCAGAGACGCAGTATTTATAGTGTCAGGAAGAGTCCATTATCGTTATAGGTAAGTTCCCATAACAAACGTAGAGCGTTGTTTTTAGATCGGTACTTGTTCTCTGTCGTGAAAACGAGAATTTTGTAACAACAGTCGTAATGAAATTGTAGACTCGTCCTTTTTTCTTACCTATCAACCCTAGCAACAGAACAGTCTATATCTTACGCCTACGTACGGAAAACTCCAACCAATTAAAACTGTACTAGGTGAATCAACCAATCTCATTGGTTCATCACTGAAAGTTCACGTGCAAAGCAAAATTGCGCCAAAACTCAAGTGAGCCAACTTCGGACTTTCAGGACTTATAAAAATAAACGCTGACCGCCCCAGGCAGTCAGTAACAAACACCCACAGAGAAATTGCCAACATACTCCACGTCACTCGAAATCACGATTTTTCCGCACAAAGATACATCATCGCTGACTCACTCACAATCAAAAAAACTCAATCAACTCTGTGGACATCGATTCTCAAACATTGCTTATCTAGTGAATTATATTCGCTTCCTATTAAGTAAAAAACATCAATGTGCGAACAACCTTAAAAACATTACAGTCAAAGGTAGATCACTCCTTAAAAACTCCTTATAAAAAGACACTTAATATCGACAATTATTAATATCAATACAAACTTAAAAAGACAGTAAATGAACGAACAATTACGAAGAGACATTCTGAAATCTAAAACATCATACACATTTTGCCAACATAACATATACCAATTATCCTGTTTGTATATTGTTTTGAATTGTATATAAATGTTATATTAGTTTCTAATTGAATATGTCTTGTTCTTAATCGTATTTTAAATTTCGTTTATTTATTTGTTGTGGATGCAGAAAGCCACGCAACCTACACAAATTCCTTTTGATTCTTTCAAGCATAATTAATAAATTCTGCACGTCCCCAACAAAATTGGTGACCACCGACGTGCGAAACCCAACAAAAATTGGCGACCCCGACGTTCAAAAAAAAACCATCACCAACAAAATTGACTACCCCGACGTTCATGTAAGAAAAACTCGTCATCAACAAAATTGATGACCCTGATGTTTGATGTTCGACGTTACCAATAAAATTGGCGATTCAGACGTGTGAATCGTTGAAGAAATCAAAATTGGAATCCCGACTTACAAAAACAAAATTAGTGACGACCCCAACGCGCGGGAAGAAATTAAACCGACACGTGTTGTCTTCGAACCAGCAGAACAAAAATCCAGAAACAAAACCACGATTTTATAAATGGCTGATCCAGTTCCTCTCACAGAAACAGCAATCAAGCTCGAAATGCCTGTTTTCAACCCAAACGTTCAGACGTGGTTCTTACAATTGGACGCGATATTCCAGGCCAGACACGTAACCTCGCAGCAATCAAAATTTGAGTCCGTCGTAGAGAAGCTACCCGCGGAGGTAGCGGCTGAAGTAGCCGACATATCAACCTCTCTACCAATAGACAACACAAGCCGTACGAGACCCTCAAACACGCAATCCTACACCGTTCTGGTTTTTCGGAGGAAAGAAAAATAAGAGACCTCTTAACAAACGTTACAATTGGAGATGCGAAACCGTCCCAATTACTACGACGCATGCAACAACTGTTGGGCGACAACAACATATCAGCCACAGTATTCCGCCAAATGTGGCTGGACAAATTACCATCAGACATGATACGAATCTTGGCTGCATTAACAGACGACGTTGACATACAAAAATTGGCAACGATAGCGGACAAAATAGCCGATACTGCCCAGGTACGACAGATTTCCTCACGGAGACCGTGGATGGCCTTGTGCCAGATGTCAACCAACAGATTCAAAAATTGTCTTCAGAATTACAAAAAATATCTCTACAACTGCGTGATTTACAAAAACCACACGAAAGTCGGAGTGATAATTTTACGCGACACAGTAACCGTGGTTCAAGATCGACGTCTCGGCATAAATACCAACAACGCCATGATCGTTACCAACATGCCAATTGCTGGTACCACGAAAATTTTGGCGCGCGTGCGAAGAAATACCGACCACCATGTTCGTATAAGAAGTCATTTCCAAACAAACAAGCGGGAAACGGACCCGCTGGCACCCAGTAGAGACGTTGGATGCCAGATATTTAAAAACTAATCGTCTCTTTTACATCTACGACAGAGCGAGCGATTTGAAATTTTTAGTTGACACCAATGCCCAAATAAGTGTCCTGCCTTTCAAAAATTGCAGCAAACAGAATCTGGTTAACCCATTACAAATTATCGGTTGAGTTGGCGTCACAAACTTTAACTGACACTAGCAATAATCTACAACGTTGCGGTTTCATTTCTAAGTATTCGACAATCGGTCTGACGACTGTTATACCTACAGTCAATGGCTACAATGAGATAATACGTCAGTACCAATCGCTACTGTCACCGTCAACCCATAATGAACCTGTGAAACACCACGCCACTCATAGTAAGACCACAGGACCTCCAGTTCATTCTCAACCTCGCAGACTCCATCCGAGTAAACTAAAAATTGCTCGTGACGAATTTGACAACATGCTCAAACTTGGTGTAATCCGTCCTTCAGCCAGTCCTTATGCCAGCCCTCTACATATGGTTGTTAAAGCTGACTCAGCTAGTTAACGTCCGTGCAGCGAGTACAGGTTACTAAACGCGCAGACCGTCCCGGACAAATACCCAATCCCACATATTAAAGATTTCGCCCTTTCGTTGAAAGGTGCTAAAGTATTCACCAAGCTCGATCTTAAAAAGGCATATTACCAGATCCCCATCGAGGAAGACGACATTCCGAAAACTGCTATTACAACGCCTTTCGGACTCTTCGAATTTACGAGAATGCCCTTCGGCTTGCGTAACGCGGCGCAGTCTTTCCAGGGCCTAATAGACGAAGTCCTACGCGGAATGCCCTACACATATGCTTATATAGATGACGTACTCATAGCAAGCAAGTCTCATGAAGAACACCGTGAACATCTGCACACAGTTCTCAAAAGATTACAACACTACGGGTTAAAACTAAATATTGATAAGTGCGTTTTCGCAGTACCGAGTTTAACTTTCCTCGGGCATATTTTAGACCAGCATGGATTGTCTCCCTTGGATCAGAAGATTACAACGATCGCTAATTATCCTCCACCTTCCACATTGAAGCAATTGAGGAGATTTTTGGGGATGGTTAACTTTTATCGACAGTTCATCCCAAATTGTGCGTCAATTTTATTACCACTGACGAATATCTTGTCTCTGCATAAAAAAAAAAAATTCGCAGATATCACTATCACAAAATGAGCTATGATCATTTCAAAATGCAAAAGATGCACTACAGAACTGTGCCAAACTAACTTACATTAATTCATCGGAGAAAGCTAACCTCACCTTAACAACGGATGCATCAGCCGACACAATTGGCGCTGTGTTGCACCAAACTACTGATGGCATCGAAACACCTTTGTCTTTTTTCTCACTAAAGCTAAATGCTACACAGAAGAAATATAGCACTTTTTCAAGAGAATTACTTGCCGTTTATTTGGCAATACGGCATTATCGACACATCCTTGAGGGTAGAGACTTTATCATTCTCACAGATCATAAGCCGTTAACGTATGCACTGCACGCGAAGTCTGATAAACTAAACCCGAGAGATATTCGCTACCTGGATTATATCTGTCAATTTACATCGGACATTCGATTCGTAAAAGGTCAACATAATATTGTTGAAGATGCATTATCGAGACCTACACTTGACGTGATACAATCATCCTCACTCGAATTCGACACACTTGCTGAAGAACAGTTGAGTGACGACACACTCCCTTCAGTGCAGGCAGATACCTCTTTGAAATTAGAAAAACGTCCACTACCTTTCACCGACAAGCTTGTTTATTGTGATACTTCAACAGGCAACCCTCGACCCTACCTGCCTCCGTCGATGAGAAAAACGGTTTTCGACCACTTTCATTCACCAGCTCATCCTGGAGTGAAGGCTACGCTGCGGACCATATCTGACAGATTCGTCTGGCCCGGTATGGCTTCCGGCGTGAAACAGTGATCCCGCACGTGCCAGCGTTGCCAGGCAACAAAGATAAGTCGTCATACGAAAGCACCATCGTCAAGCTTTACGGCCCCTGATGTTCTTTTTACTCATATACACGCCGAACTTGTGGGTCCGCTTGACAGGATCAATGGATACGAATATATCCTGACTATCGTAGATCGCTTCACACGATGGCCGGTGGCTGTACCGCTATCAACGAAGCAGAAGCGGTGGCCAACGCTATCTTTCAGAATTGGATTTCAATATTTGGATGCCCTGCGGTTATTACTACCGATAGAGGTCCTCAATTCCAGTCGACTTTATTTACTGAGTTCGTCAATTTGCTCGAAATTAAACACATTTCTACTACGGCATATCATCCCTGCAGCAACGGATTAGTAGAACGTTTTCATCGACAGCTCAAGTACGCATTAACAGTGTCTACCAGTGCTCGTACATGGGTAGATAAGCTACCATTTGTGATGCTTGCGCTATGAAATACAATCAAACTAGATATGAAATGTACCAGCGCGGAGTTAGTATTCGGAAAATCAACAACCCTTCCAGGACAAATCTTTCACAATGTTACGGATTCTACCCCTTCCAGTTATTTTGTGTCCGATCTTAAACAAAAAATGACGGAGATAATATATACGCCTACACGGGTTTACAAGAAACCGTATTACGTGCCAATAGACTTAAATTCCACAGAATATGTTTTCCTACGTCGTGACGCAGTTAGGAAACCTCTAACACCGAACTATACTGGACCACATCTGGTAATCTCCAGAACACCTAAGTATTTCGTAATAGACGTTGCTGGTAAACAAAATACTGTCAGCATCGACAGACTCAAACCAGCATACGTACAGTGTGATGACGTCATTCAAACACCACTAAACCCAACAACACCAAAGCAATCAAACACACAAACGACTACTAAAGACATGTCTCCATCAACTCAGTCTACCCGCACGAAGTCGGGCAGACATGTTCATTGGCCAGCTAAAATTCGCACATACATTACATATTAATGCCCATTGACATAGCCATTAATCTAGGGGGAGGTATTGTAGACTCGTCCTTTTTTCTTACCTATCAACCCTAGCAACAGAACAGTCTATATCTTACGCCTACGTACGGAAAACTCCAACCAATTAAAACTGTACTAGGTGAATCAACCAATCTCATTGGTTCATCACTGAAAGTTCACGTGCAAAGCAAAATTGCGCCAAAACTCAAGTGAGCCAACTTCGGACTTTCAGGACTTATAAAAATAAACGCTGACCGCCCCAGGCAGTCAGTAACAAACACCCACAGAGAAATTGCCAACATACTCCACGTCACTCGAAATCACGATTTTTCCGCGCAAAGATACATCATCGCTGACTCACTCACAATAAAAAAAAAACTCAATCAACTCTGTGGACATCGATTCTCAAACATTGCTTATCTAAAGTGAATTATATTCGCTACCTATTAAGTAAACATCAATGTGCGAATAACCTTAAAAACATTACAGTCAAAGGTAGATCACTCCTTAAAAACTCCTTATAAAAAGACACTTAATATCGACAATTATTAATATCAATACAAACTTAAAAAGACTGTAAATGAACGAACAATTACGAAGAGAGACATTCTGAAATCTAAAACATCATACACATTTTGCCAACATAACATATACCAATTATCCTGTTTGTATATTGTTTTGAATTGTATATAAATGTTATATTAGTTTCTAATTGAATATGTCTTGTTCTTAATCGTATTTTAAATTTCGTTTATTTATTTGTTGTGGATGCAGAAAGTCACGCAACCTACACATATTCCTTCTGATTCTTTCAAGCATAATTAATAAATTCTGTACGTCCCCAACAAAATGAGACTTAATTCTGTCGTGAAAACGAAAATTTGGTGGTCAAGACTTCATTGTGGATTCGGTTTCTTCGAGTTTACTCTCGGTCATGTTTCCAGATGTTTTTAGAAGGCATCCAGTCTTCCAAAATTAACAATAATAAATAATGGTAAAGAGTGGAGTTAAGTTTTGTAGATAGGTTCGTCTATCGTCCGATTCAGCAGGTCTTTTGAACAGGAATAAGAGGTGTATCCCTTTGTAGCGATAGAGGTTACCATTATTGTTTATTTCCGACGGGATCACCAAATATGTAGCGGTTGTATTACCATTGTTGTTGTGAACGATGGACGTCGGGGTCATCATTATTGTAGTGTTTGAGTTATCAATATTTAACTTTGGCTAGGAAAGGTGAGATTAAGGACAATGCGTGGACGCAATGCAGTTTATATTTGACGTAAATAGCACATAGAATAGAATACAAAACTGAACGGAATGATTTCAAAACATAACAGTTGAATTTATTAATGTTTGATGTACATGCATGCGAACTGAAAAGGTAAGACAGAGTTGTGTCCCTTTGATTAGGTATTAGATGTACCGGAGTTCATATTAAGAAGAAGTAATATTAAACTTGTAATTTAGAAGAATAAAGTTTGGAATTGTGAGTTCTAAAGTTGGTAAAAGTTCAGGAGTGATTTCAGAGTTCGTGAATGTTGGTAATTGTCTTTAACATCTCACCGCAATGGCTAAGACGGGAGTTCTTGAAGGTTACATCTTGGCACTTGGTAGCAAGGAATGAGACGTGCGAGAGAGATGAATGAAAAGAAAATTCGAGGGAGTTTGCACGTGTTGGGTTTATATAATGGTCGTGAGGCTCCCAGCATATGAGCGGGAAAAAAGATTGGTCGCGTGCAGGCGGTTTGATTGGTCGGAACTGACCAATCAACAAGCTAGATTGGAGGTGATTGACCAATGAATACTTGTTATAATTGTATGAAAGTAGGATGTTACTTACCAGATACGAAGAGTGCATTTCCTAAAAAGAGGTAAGGCCGGTTTGTTGTGGAAGATCCCACACCTTGCTTTCTGTTTAGGATTGTGTTTCCTATGAAAAAATATATAAGATATCACAAGAAAAACAATGCCAGCGTATACAAAACAAGGCAAATTACAAAGAAGGTACAATAAAATGGTTTCAGTGAGGTCGAACCCAATTAAAATAGTATATTTACCTTGAAGGTATAAAATGTGAATGTTCTTAATAGTTCTCGTGATTTGATGTGAGTTGTCAAAGTTCGTGACAGGAGCCGTTCGTGCCTTCTGAGTTTTCAACGTATAGTATAAGAATTTAATTTGAGAACCGCTACTATTATGAACGTCAAAAAACGACATTATTACGTCATTATTTTTGCACCAACCTAATACACTGTTTTACAAGTTCACGTTTTAGCCTCTTTTCTGATCTTTGCCCTAACTTTTTCAAATCCGGCTCCCAAAGCCTTGATCCTTATCAGAGATAAGAATATATTTTCTGAAGAACGAGAGAGCTGGAAAATATAAAAAGGAATTTGACCACCTTTACTCTGATCATGATGCCATAAAGTCGGGGGTGCAATGCTCACAACTTGTCGGATCCTTGCTTCTAAAAAGCAGCTCCCAAGCCTTCGATTCTTATCAGAGATAAGAATATATTTTCTGACGAATTAGAGGGCCGGGGAAGTGTATAGCAATTTTGGAGGGAAAAGTTCCCGATATTTCTCAGCCTTCTAATCTCGATAAATACGGAGAATACGCGCCTCTTTGGCTGTGAGTATTTGACATCGTCTGTGATAATAGCAGGCTGTCGATGTCACGGGGGACCTTTTTTATAATTTTTCTTTTGTACAGCACAATTCTAATAACAGGTTTAGTTCCTTTTTGATTATGCTTCTCGGAAGGTAGCCAAAAATTGATTTCCATTCTGGGTCCTTATTCTGCCTTTTGGATGAATTTTTAGGCTGTTTGTTCATTTAAAATACTAACCTTCCACATAAAAAAAAATATACTCAGTTTAAATACGAAGAGTCAATTAAAAAATTATTTTTCTGGAGAAAGGTTTAATCACATGGTTTAATAATACAATAATAGCGAATATCGTACTTCAGTGCAGCAATGCGTGCGACTCAACGCTACACGTTTTTTTTCTTTTATAGAACAGTTCTGTTAACAGGTTTTTGTTCCTTTGCAAATGCTTATCAGGAAGCACCAAAAAATTGATTTCCCTTCTGTGTCCTTATTCTGCTTTCTGGATTAAATTTTTATGTCTACATTATTGTAGGACGAGAGAAAGTCGCCGTGTTGATACATATTTCTTTTATTCCGAGTACTTTCGACATAGCACAATGTCATCATCAGGGTATTGTTTACTGCAAGACAAATATTGCAGTGTTCCTTATTGTCTTGGTTGAAATATTTGGTCCTTGTTTTAATATTTTAACTTCTTTGAATTTTGAAACCTTCTTACTATGTTAACAGACTCCGTCCCCTTCTGACATATCATCCCTTCTGCTTTGCAAACCATTTCTGTCTTGAAATCTGATTACATTCTTCTCTTATGTACTGGCTAGTCTCTTTATATAGGAAATGAAAAGGCTCCAGATAAACCTTAAAAATTTACGAGGGTATAAGCCCACGTTTTTGATTGGACAATAAATAAAATAGTACATTTTTTTAATTCAAAAACAACAATTCACCTACACAGAAATAATTTCGGCGGTATTTTAACCGCCAATTCTAAAACTAAGAGTTTAAAAAAAACAAAAAAAAACAATATAACAATTTTTTGTCTTTAAAATATACTTCTAAAAAGTACGTGTAATAGATAAACCTAGACAGTTATAACATTTATTTGTTTACACTTTTTAATTAATTATTTATTTGAATTATGTTAGACTACGAGCTAATAATTTTTTTGTGCAGGCGAGCTGAACACGTGGAAATTCGACAGATGTTAAAACTAAGATACCATGATTACTCTCGCATATACAAATAGAAGATAATATTCAGAAAATAATTGCTTTGCAGTGCAATTTTTATGGAAGCGACAACAGATACAAGATAGTGTATTAGATGTTGTCAGACGATAACCTCCCACCATATATGTTTTTTTTGTGTAAGGATTCTAAGAAAATGCGCAGAGCGTTCATATATACAAAATAAGTTTTTATAAAACACAACACACACACACACACACACACACACATATATATATATATATATATATATATATATATATATATATATATATATATATATATATATTCAGTATGATAACATATGCATGCTATGACATCATTACAAAAGTAGCCATTTTGTTTCAACACTTCTGGTGTCTTGTCAAGTGATGGTGTTGATCGCAAAAACCAAATTTCAAAGAGTTCAAAACCAGCCAAACCCCCTCAGTAGGGAAACATTGTTACGTAACCTCTGATGACCACTCAGAATACAAGTATATAGTAATTCAAAATAACGGGACAATATATCATAAGTACACTTTATTATTACTTTTAAGAATAGTGCTTTTGGTTATCGGAATTTTATTCTATCTGTACCAACTCTGTACTCATATATATATATATATATATATATATATATATATATATATATATATATATATATATATATATATATATTGTCTACTTGTATGCGTATATTCTGTCTACTTATTTTCAGTTGGATCCTTTCATATTCACGGATAGCTTTTTTGGGTGACATTATTGTAGGACGAGAGAAAGTCGCCGTGTTGATACATATTTCTTTTATTCCGAGTACTTTCGACATAGCACAATGTCATCATCAGGGTATTGTTTACTGCAAGACAAATAGTGCAGTGTTCCTTATTGTTGAAGACAAAATCGTTGAATTTTTTTACTTGTAGACTGAAGAACGCTGAGTCAGTACATGATCGCTTGAACCGTTTAAGGGCTGGTGGGGTAACTAAATATAATTGTGGAGACTTTTTTTACGAAATCAGTAGTAGAAAAACTATTAGTGCAAACTTTGGCATTTCAAACTATTATACACAATTTAAAATATTTGTGGAGTATTTGTAATTAATTTATTTAAGCTTTGTTTTCAATTTTTTACTATAGATAGCTTCGAGAATTTTTAATTTGGTTTTGGTTTGTTATATCAACCTCAATGGGTTATTTAATTCCGACAAGATTTTTTTTACTGCTAATATTTTTCTTTTTAAAAAATGTACTGCTTTCAATAATGTTTTCTTCAAAAAAAATATCTGGTATCCAAATCCAGTTTTACACTTTCATAATGTTTTGACCCCAGTTTTGGGATTAACTGTTTGCTCATAGCTGGGACCATAACAGATTCTACCACCTGGGACCTGGGAACACCAGCAATTAAGAGGTGGTTCCATGCTCCTCGCAGAAACCTTTAATAATTATAGAAGTAGCCATCACACTAGGTTCAGCCTTTACTGCCAGCATTATAAATTACGAGGCAATACTTTCGCAGCAACTCGCGAATAATTCTGCCGTTAGGAAAGAAGGGGACGGTTGTTTGCATATTAAATATATACAAAATATTTCGGCACAAATAGTTCTTGTTAACCTGTCTTATTATTAATAAAAGGAATAGACATTTTGTGTCTATTAAATTTACTGATTTATTGTGAATGACTTTTCGTAAAGGTGACTGTTGTTGACGTATAAAATAATCAAGACGTGTCTAAGCTTTCGATCGTCCTGGGTATGACGATAAACTACATCCGGCCGCAAGGTCTCTGATCGACACACTGGAGGTTTTGAGGAGCATAAAACGACCTCTTAACTGATGTTGTTCCCAGGTCCACCCCGACCCGGGGTGGTAGCACCTATTAAGGTCACAGCTTTGGGCAAATAGTGAACTCCAAAACAAAAATCAACAGTACGTTTTATAGTAAAATTACTGTTGAAACTTGACTAATGCATGGAATAATAATGCAACACAAAATATACTTAGAACAAAATGTATTGAAACAAGAAAGTGTACACAATATTTACATATAGTCTTTTGTATATTCCTGGGAAGACCGTTCCTGGAATGTGTGTTGACTGAGTCGCAGTCGGGCAGAGTCGCTGGTTGAATCTCTTGATTCCTCCCCGGTACCAACCATATTTATATGGTCGGTACTCCACTATGCAAATTAGGTGGATCCTACCACAACACCCCCCTCCCAAGCCTTGGAATCCATTTTGGATTTCAAACTGGCTTCCTATATGGGTTGATGATTATGGCTATTTCTTTGTAGATCCATTTGCATACTTCATATGCATATGTCCATACGCTTAATTTTAATATTTTTTTCCGTTTTGGATTCACGTCCAATGGTTCCGTGAACTTTCGTTTCCTACCGGATCTTCTCGGTTCAGAAATATTCTGCGGAGGTTCTACTTGAAACATATCATACATTACATCAATGGGATCTTCCTCCTCATCCGGTATACTCTTCATGCTCTAGAATGTAACATTTTTTAAGTTGGTTCTGGTGCCTTTTATGAGTATTCTTCGGCCCTTTAATTATGTAAATCAGGTCACCGATTCTCTTGTCCACTAGGCCTCGCTCCCAGAACTCAACGTTGTTTTTGTAGCACTTGAAAAACACCTTCTCTCCGGAGGTGTATCTTTTTCTCGCTGTATACATAGTATTCTTTACTCTATTTTTTCCTGGCAAAAGCTTGTCAAACACTGACTTAACTTTCCTAGCGAACATTAGTTCAGCTGGTGCCATGTTTGAGTGTGTTCTCTGGTTTGGCGTGATTCTGTATACTTGTAGGAATTGCTGAAGCGCCTTTTCCGTTGGAACTCCTGAGGCTTTCTTCAGCGCGCGCTTTAAAGTATCGACAAATCTTTCTGCGAGTCCATTGGACCTCGGATGATACGGCGTCGTCGTTATGTGGTTAATTTGATATAACTCACAAAATTCCTTAAATTCTTCAGAAGTGAATTGTGTACCATTGTCACTCACAATACACTCTGGCACACCGAACCGTGCAAATAGTTCATGCAAGAAAGTTGTGGTGGTATTGGACGTAGGATTTTTGCAGCGTAGTACTTCCGGCCATTTTGTAAAACTATCTACCACTATTAAGTAGTAATCTTCTACTGGACCAGCGAAATCAATGTGTAATCTTGTCCACGGATGATCCGTCTTGGGCCATGGTTTGTGTACTATAGGTGGTGCCTTAGCTGCTAACGCACACTCTTTACATCGATGAACCATGTTTGCGATATCCACATCCATTCCTTTCCAATATACAAAGCTTCGCATTAAGCCTTTTGTTCTATTAACCCCCGGGTGACCCATATGAAAGTCCCGTAGTATTATTTGCTGCAACTTTTTTGGTACTACTACTCTCTCACCATATAATAAAAATCCGTCACAAATTGAATAAATCTCCTGCACTTTTTGGTCATTTGCTACCATTTTGCTTTTTATTTCTAAAATGAAATCATCGCTTTCAGCTTCTTTTTTGATTTCCTTTGATGTAACCGGTAGCTCTCTTAAAATGTTGTATACCATGCTTTTCACCTCAATCTGCTCTGATATTTGCAATAATTGATTCTTCGAATCTTTCTTCTTGACTCGGTACGAGTCTTGATAAACTATCCGCATGAATTATATTTTTGGATGATAGGTGCTTTATGTGAAAATCATAATTGAGAAGAATGGTTCCCCATCTCAACAGACGATTTGCCGTATAAACGGGTAACCCTTTCTTTGAACCAATAATGATCAGAGGTTTATGATCCGTTTCAAGCATAAAATGTCTGCCGTAGATATATCTATGAAATTTTGTTATGGCAAAAATGATACTCAGTGCCTCTTTCTCGATCTGTGAGTAACTTCTTTTTCCTGGTAGTAAAGTTCTCGAAGCATGTGCAATTGGTTTTCTAGAACCATCTGGCATTATGTGTTGAATACACGCTCCTATCCCGTATGAACTGGCGTCACTTGCCACTACAATATCAAGTTTTGGATTGTAATGGGTTAAAAAGAGGTCGGATGTAAGCATTTTCTTTATTTCATCAAAGGCTTTCTGACATTCTACGGTCCATTCCCATGCCTTGTCTTTTTTAGTAGTTCATTCAACGAGGCTCTTAGATTGTACATTCCTTTAATGAACGCTTGATAATAATTTGCGAGTCCCAGAAAACTCTGTAGCATCGCCACATTAGTGGGCGTCGGCATGTCTCTAATCACAATGGACCTTTCCGGATCTGGAAATCTGCCATTTTTGTTGATTATGTGACCTAAATACTTAATTTCCTCCAAACCAAATTCGCACTTTGACTCTTTGACTTTAAATCCAAAGTCCTGAATCTTTTTAAATACTTGATTGAGATGCTCTCGATGTTCGTCGACGGTTGCGCTCCTTACTATGATGTCGTCTAAGTAGGCGCACGCAAAGTCTAAATCATTCAACATGCTTGTTGAAAAATGGCTGGTGCCACTTTAATACCAAAAGGAAGCCTGTTGTACTTGAATAACCCTCTATGCGTGTTTATCCCTAGTAACTTCGAACATTCCTCTTCGACGGGAATTTGGAGATGGGCATCTGATAAGTTGATTTTTGAAAATATAACTCCACCATTTAGCTTGTTAAAAATCTTCTCCGGACTCGGTAACGGGTAATGGTAGTCCTTGATTACCGAGTTCAACTCTGTCGAAAAATCAACACAGACTCTGATTTGGGTTGATTTCTTTTTTTATGCACACAATCGGCGCAGCCCATGAATTAGATTCTACTTTCGAAATAATTCCCATTTTTTCCAACCTATCAAGTTCTTCGTTATTTTTCTCTACACTTGCGAAAGGCACGTTACGTTTCTTTTTAAAAATTGGCATAGTATTTTCCTTTAATTCAAATTTAGCTTCAAACTTGTTACATCTTCAAAGACCAGGTGTGAAGGTTTCCGGAAACTTTTTCTTTAATTCATCTTTAATGTCCTGTCTTGTTTACGTATTACTTTCTACTTTTCTGCAGAATGAGTTTAACGGTTTATCCCACAATTCGAATGTTTCAATAAAATCTGTACCCATCAAGTTTTCTCCATTTTTCAGAATGAAAACATTTATTTTTTTAACGATCCCGTTCAATTTCATGGGAAGTACAACCTCGCCTTCGAAGTTAATTCCCTTTCCAGTTACCGTTCGAGCGCGTTTCGTTGACTTCATTATTGTAGGCCTTTTTAAAATTTTCCATGTTTTATAGTTCATTATTGTTAAATCTGAACCCGAATCGAGTTGAAATTTGATATTCTTTTTAAATATTTCAGTCGTCACATATTTCCTCAAATCTATATCTGATTTGATATTCGAATTTGTTTGTCTAATTCGGCTATTGAATTTTTTCGTTTTACAACACGATCCTTTGTGTCCATTCTTGTGGCACACGAAACATTTCTTATTTCTATATGGGCAATTTACCTCCCAGTGTCTTTCGTTGCAACGTCTGCAATTATATGGTGGAACCTTTTTTTCCTCCTCGTTCTTATTTAATTTTTCTTGTCTATTTTTAAAATACGCCGAATTTTTACTCCAATTTTTTTCTGCTGGGTAATTTGACTGTTTTTTTATTTTTTTAATATAAGCAATGCCAGCTTCTTCGATTTTTTGAGACTCTTTCTTTAAACTTACGGTCCGCTGACACTCCTCTGCTGACTTTTTCTGGGTAAGGTTTTGTTCAGATTCGAGTTTAGACAAAACTCTACGTCTTATTTCGGCACTCTTATTGGATACCAGTCCTTGAGCAAAAATTAAACACTTAAATTCTTCAACCGTAATCTCTGCCAATCTGAAATTGTCACAATGTCTATTCACTATAGCTGCATATGTTAAGTAATCCTGATCGTCGGATTAAGTGACATTCATGCATAACCATCGCTTATGCCAAAGCGACATATTTGCTCCAAACAGCTTCTTTAGCAATTTCACTGTTTCCGAGAATTCCAATTCATTCGTTCTTCTCGGTAGAATAAAATCTACTAATTTGCTATGTTCTTCTGTACCTAGCTTTCTTAGTAATAGACTGACTTTTCTTGAATTCGACCAGTTTTCACAGTCCGTGTAGAAAATATCTTCATATCGTTTAAAGTACGCGTCAAACGTTTTTTCTTCGTCTGGCACATAGTTGAAAGTTTCCAGCGAATTAAATATGGTGTTTATAGAATATGAAGAATTTCCCTCATTTGCCTGATTGTTGTTTAATTTCTCCAGTGTTAACTTTTGAATTTCTAAAACCTTGATCTGCATTTCTTCCTGTTTTCCCAGTCTTTCCTCTTGCTTTTCTTGATATTTTTGCTGTCTTTCCTCTTGCTTTTCTTGATATTTTTGCTGTCTCTCGCTTTTCTTGATATTTTTGCTGTCTCTCATCTTGCTTTTCTTGATATTTTTGCTGTTCTATCTGTTGTTCCCTTATTAATAAGGCAAACTGTTCATTTTGACGTTGCTGACTCAACTGCTGGGATTTGAATAATTCAGGCTGACTCAACTGCTGGGATTTGAATAATTCAGATATGACTTAGGATAATTCATCCATCTTTAGCTGATAGTGTTCATGCAACAAAGAATATACCTTTAATTTGTGTATCTATGGATATAATATAAGCTGACCAGAAAAATCGAAACAACTTACGACTTTTTTATTTTATGTCTTGCTTTTACATTCAAGCCCGTGATAATCAACTTTGGTTTTGTTTTGTTTTTTTATTACTTCTGTTCGCGTATTTCAATGACAAACTTCTGATTTTTATTATCAGAGGTAAATTCGTCACTAAAAAATATTGTTGAGCAAACAAAAAAAAAAAAATAATAATTTTTTAAAAGTTCGTTACCTTTCAAAATCGACACGGTGTATTTGTGCGCTTTTTAATTCCATGCATGTTTTTGTAGTCGGCCAGTTTTTTTTTAACGGGTGTCTCGTTGTAGCTAACTTTTTCAATTTAAAATCACCGTTATTCGTTTATTACACCTTTCAAATTTTTCTGAGTGAACATTCCTTTATGCTTAGTCGTCCTTTAACGAGTTTTAAATATCCAGAAATTCAGAATCCTTCGCCGTTCCGTTAGATGTTGGACTTTTAATTAATAATTTTTTTCATTCAGCCTGGGTTCCTCAATGACTTGTCCCAATTGTTGAAGGCTATCAATTATTAATTCTTTTTTTTTTTTTTTTCCGTATGGTTCTTTTTACCTCGTCGCCATTGTTGAAACTTGACTAATGCATGGAATAATAATGCAACGCAAAATGTACTTAGAACAAAATGTATTGAAACAAGAAAGTGTACACAATATTTACATATAGTCCTTTGTATATTCCTGGGAAGACCGTTCCTGGAATGTGTATTGACTGAGTCGCAGTCGGGCAGAGTCTCTGGTTGAATCTCTGTATTTATCTATCCACTCACGAGGATAAAATGTGGCACAAGGCCGGTTTAATGTGGGTATCTCCGAGCCCGTAGGCTCGGCCAAAAATATAGCCTTTTTGAAGACGGGTCCAAGGCCAGTCTACCTCCCTGGACGAAGCCTTACCCTTCGGCAAAGCCTCGTCCGGGTTCCTCTCTGCTAATGCATAGAGTTCGACAGATTCTCTCTCGTTGAATCTCTTGATTCCTCCCCGGTATCAACCATATTTATATGGTCGGTACTCCACTATGCAAATTAGGTGGATCCTACCACAACAATTACTAACAATATATTT
Source organism: Acanthosepion lycidas (assembly GCA_963932145.1). Classification (NCBI taxonomy): domain Eukaryota; kingdom Metazoa; phylum Mollusca; class Cephalopoda; order Sepiida; family Sepiidae; genus Acanthosepion; species Acanthosepion lycidas. Next base: position 52,273,403 of record OZ010597.1, on the reverse strand, counting down.
TTATAGCAAAGGACAATGCAACACTAAAAAATACATTTTTGTAATAAAATTACCAACAATGCATTCTTGTAGTGAAATTACCAGCAATACATTTTTTTTAATTGCCAACAATACATTTTATGATCTACAAACTATGTAGCTAAAAATATACCTTTACTCTGAAAGTATAAAATTACGTACAAAATATTTACATTTCAGCATTAAATAACCCAGTAGAAGTTGATATGCTACTAAACAACAACCAACCAACAATACCTATTTATAGTAAAATTACCAACAATGCCTAATCATAGTACAATTACCAACAATACATATTTAAAGCCAAATGACCAACAATTCATTTTATATGTAGTTGAAGGCATACAATTGTGTTCAAATATATTATATTTAGTTGAAACTATAAAATTGTGTTCAAAACATTTAGCTTTCAGCATTCAATAACTGAAGTTTGAATAAGTTTGATATGCCGCTAAACCAAATCATCCAACTAAACAAATATGAAAGAACACTTATAATGACATTAGTCCATATAAATTTCATCAAAAAATCAAACTGTATTCCAAAATATAATTTCAAGTAAACTACAACATAAAACAAACATATCACCGCCTCTAGTAATTACTAGCAGGAGAGCCCGGCGTTGCCCGGGGATGTAACAGTAAGAGATAGATCAAGTATCGACCATCATAAAGACTGAAAAATAAAATTGACAAAGATTATTGTTTAAGGTTGACGGACTTGATGTCTTAATTAGTTTTTTTTGTTTTGTTTTTTTTTACGAATTGGTCAAACCCAAACAAAACATTGTTTTCAATCGTTATGAGTCTATCGATTGAATAGAATTTTATTATAAACAATTGTCTTGTAAATGGAATTTTTAAAGCATTCTGAATGTAAAAATAAAGAAAAAAGTGTGCACGACAATAAGAAACACTACCTGCCAAAAAAAAGTGAAGTTTTGTTGAAATCGGTTGAAAAATGTAGGAAATCCGATCCCATATATAAACGAACACAGACACACACTCACAAACAACCTGGGTTTTATAAGCATCGTCAGGATGATCCGCTTAGGTGAAACCTTGGTAGGTTTGTCTGGCTCTCTAGGTTTAACTAGGTCTGCTCTACTCATTGTATTGGGCACTTTTTTTAGTTGTTTTGGGTACTCGCATCGGGGTTTTTTTTCTTTGGGCCTTGAACTCCTATGCTGGACGATTATTTTCGGCTAACGTACATGTTCTTGGTTCTTTCTTTTTTGTATACCTTTTTTCCCCTTTGGTGTTTGCTTGTTTATTTGCAAATAAATATACCGATGGTTTTCCGAGCGTGTATAGTTTCTTATACTTATAAGATTTCTATTAATAATAATATATACATATATATATATATATATATATATATATATATATATATATATATATATATATATATATATATATATAAGAGTTTGTCACTTAAGTGATTGATGTTACCTTCAGCATTCCGACCCCAGAGTTTCGTAGGCGGACATGTCCGTCCACTCTTCACGGAGTATGCGTGAAAGAGTAGAGTATAACAATAATAATTGAAAAAATATATATTTTAAAAACTCATACGTGAAAACCTAAAACTAGAAAAGACAAAATATATTGTCACTTATTTACAGCATGGTGATTGATAGATTTTTTTACGGCTTATCAACCCTTTGTAGGATTTTTGAAGCCAAGACATATTTCGGGCTGTAGGAGACTGCTTACAGTACTTGGTGTCCTCAAGAGAAACCTCATTTAAGTACTGACCGGGATCGATGCTGCTTAACTTCGGTAACTGGACGAGAACCGGTGTTTTTAGCCTGATTTGACAGTCGGCAATCTCATATAGGGATAAGATTCTACTGGACATAAAAGTGGGGGGGGTTCTATTGTGATTATGTCATAAACCGATCCCCCATCATAATTACAACGTATTAAATTAATATCATTTAAAAATATATTTAAAGCTTCACAGAGGATTTAATAGAATATGACTTCATTTTTGTTTTATGGGCAAACTTGTAAGAATCTTAATTGACATAAAGTGAGGGATCGATTTCCTATTGTTATTAAGTAATAAACTGATCCCCCATTGAATCACAATATAATAATTGATGCCATGCGTAAACTAGAAATAGTGTTACATATTTACAACATAGGTTTTTTTACTTTCTTGTATTAATACAAAATTCTAATGGCCCTAAAGTGAGGGGTTTATTAAGCAATAAACTATAATTATAGGAAAAATATATTTAAAACTTACATGAAAAAATTTCTAATAATATTAAGGGCGTAACAAAATGTCCTCTTTTTTACGGCGTGGGTAAAGTACTACTTTTAATAACACTGGTCGATAAATGATAACTTCAAAAACAAAAATAGCCAATCATAGCTAATTTCAGGGCACTGGAAATAAAATTGATATCTAAAATTATTAATTGGCTCTAGATTTCAAGATATGCTACTAGTGTTTTATGAATATTTCATCAAAATTGTTGTCCTTGCTAGATTAATTACTATTCCCTTAATTTTGTGCCGTTCCCCCACCCCCTTCGTTAGTTAGCACGACTGTTATTGTCTGTTAACACCTCATAAATAATGGACTACTCCGCGTTTTGATCGCGTGAAAAGAGAGCGAAAGATATTACTTGGTTTCAGTGAGAAAATGAAAGAAAGAAGGATAGATGGGGGGTGGGCAGAGAGAGAGGAAGAATCAAATTAAGCTGATAAGAACAGATACTACACTTCGATCTCAGCCAAAAGGCTGAGAAACTATGACGACTGCGATTAAGGTGCCATTTTTCAGACGCACAGTATCGAACGACGGAAACCGAGTAAGGCAATCGCCAAAAATCATGTTACCATAAATAAAATGAAACAGCATCGTCTGCTGAATTATTTTAAATTATCATTAAGATAACTGTTTGTAAGATGGGGATTTGGCTCGTAAGGAAGTAATTAATTAATTAATTAATTAATTAATTAATTAACGTCTCCTGTCAATACCACATAAATAATGGACTATTCCGTTTTGACAACATGGAAAGACACGACTTGATTCCAGTGAGAAAATTAAAGAAAGATGGAAATGCTTAACGGCTGTTTCTGTGAAATTGTAGGGATATTATTATTATTAATAATATTATTATTATAAATAGATAAATAAAAATAAAATATAAAGTAATAATAATAATAATAATAATAATAATAATGAAAATTATAAATAAAATAAAACAATAATGTTTAAACCTTGTTAAAAATAAATAAAAAATAATAAAACTCACCCAGCATGCAACAAAAACTGTTCCTGCAGGAAATACGGGCATCCCGCCAATAGACGTTAAATTCGATCTCTTCACTACGAACCTTGATACGAGCAACATATGTGTAACTTCTCTTTGTGATATGTTTTGTAATACTGCAGAGTAAATTCTCCCATTTATCACATGTACCATAAAACAATTGTAACTTAAAAAAATACACCCAAAAATATAAATAAATTGTATGAAATTAAGATACAATTTACCATATTTTTTCTGTTCTTTGTGTACATTTTATTTCTTGTCAAGTATGTTTTTATCTCCGTGAACACGAAGCCAATTTCTGATGCTATGATGGGAGTGAACCCCCACAAAATGGAAAATGTTGTCAATTTGAAACCTTTTCTTTTCTACCCACTTCTACCGATAATTTATTACTGTAGAACTCGCCATGAGTTTTATTCAATCATTAACTTAAGAGTTAAGAATTGGGAAGATTCATCAGAAAATTTAAATAGGAAAACCGTGAAGTTTTCACGGGTCTTTCTGGTAAACAATTATTCTCCTAATAAACTAATTATTTTTCTCCTTTCCACTCAGGTTTTCACGTATTTAACTGACCTGTAAAAAATACTCCGTGAATGTCTGAAGAAAGACTACAACTTCTGTATGTGTGTAGTGAAGAGACTTTTGCATCTGAAAAGCGAAATATAAAACCTGTTGCAAGTAAAGCTTAGCAACTGCAGTAATGCTTTGAGATACGAGTTTAATTTGTTACAAGATCGTGCTCGTAACTCAAAATACTCGTCTCTCAAATCAAATGGGAATATTTCCGATCCGTTCCAGACCCCTAAAAATCATCCTTATTTTCCAAAGACTTGTAGAGGACCGGGTGGTTTGTGTGTTATTGTATTAGAAACACGTGTGCAACTCCTGGTAGAATATTAAAAGGTCCAACTATAAGAAAAATGGCCGGACTTGAATTAAGTCCAACTGAAGATAAAGAAGACGAACAAGACCGATATACATATATAAATATATGTATCAAACAACACGATTTTACAATGGACATAGACAATAATATGTGTGTGCGTGTGTGTGTGTGTGTGTGAACGTTTGTGTCTGTTCTTTGGTGAGTGTTCGTATTTTGGTGAATGTTCGTACGTACGTGTATGTGTGCTTAATGTTCACGTCGTCTTCCACAAATGGGAAGACGCGGATCTTCTAAGAGAGCTTACATTGTAGTCGCTGAAATGAAGAAATGAAAAAGCGAACGAGGCGAGAAGTCGCCCAGTATTTATAGTGTAAGGAGAGAAACCCCTAGTGTCAATTAGGGAATTAAGGAGAAGTTAACTACGACAGGCTCGCCCTTATTTTTTGTGGGTTTCTTACAAGCAAAAACTTGAAACAAGAAATGTAGTTTACAAAAATAAAATAAAAGAGAAAAAATAAATTGTAAAGAAACTGTACTAAATCATGAAGTCCAGACGTGTAATAGGCGGTGGAGGGGAGAGAAGGGATACTTGCAACGGTTAGCCTAATCTACGATACAGAAGATTAACTTTATCACTTAATTATTAATTTTTTTTTAAATTTGTATTTTATCCATTAGTGTAACTATTTTTTTAATTTTTCACCAAATCTATTACTCGTGCGTCTTTCTCATGTTTTTTTTTTAATAATTTGCCGCTTTATCTCAAGCCAAATCATACGTTTTGGCTTTTCACCACTACTTTTTACACTTACTTTCTTCGAACCCATGGCGTCACTAAAGGAATTTTGTAAAATAACAGTAAAAACGACGCAAAAGGACAAAACAGAGATCCCTTCAGAGCCGAGGTGAACACATGTACTGCGGATGCTTAACTGAAACTTGCACGTATCTCAAAATTCAGCTCGTATCTCGTGATAAGAAGTCGCCCGAACTCCGGCTCGTATCTAAAAAAAAATCGTATGCTCGTATCTCAAGCCAATACTGTATATATTTCTTTAATCGTTTCACTCCAAGCAAAGCGACAAGCCACTAGAACGTGTTGGAATTTTGGTGTACCTTGGTGTACTAGTGAGCTAGCCAAAATGAGCTGACTCATTTTATAGTTCACCAATAGAAGGGTTAACCAATCAGAAGGCTCAAAATATTTAATGCGGCGTGTATAAAGTCGGCCATGTTTTTTCTGAATATTCGTTGCCAGCCTTTGATATCGAAGACTGAAGAATCACGGAACCGCTGCTCGTGAGTGTTAATCTTTAATGCTGTTTCATTAAACAAGTTACGCACTGCGCTGGATTCTATATTTATAGACTTGGCGAACATGGTCAACAGAACGCGGGAAGTAAAAGTGAAAGAGAATGAGAATATTGAAAATGGAGAGGATTGAGGAAAGGACATAGAATGAACAGGATTCAAGAAGACCTAAGATGGCGATTGACGTTAATTTTTTGAAGATTGTAGTTATCAGGGAAGCGAGAAATCGGAAGGGATTTCCACAGGGGAGAAGTGCAAGAAAAGAAAATGTTACCGTAGAAGTGGCGGTTATTCAAACAGGATGACACGTGAGAGTCAAGTGGGACGTATTCTGGACACGTGGCCCGACCGGCGTAGGCTATATTGAAGGGTGGTGGTCTCGATGCTGAGGAGAGATGTACGAGAGAGGACCTCGTGGGTGATGTGGTCTTTCCAACTGATGCGAAAGATTCTTCGGAACTTCGTTAGCTGAAAACGTTCTAGAAAGGATAAGTGAAGCAAAGATAAAGGAAGGGATCTTTGTTGGTACCGATATTGGTAAATTTCTTTTGGATTATAATTTTAACAGAGTACTTACGGGGAAAGGAAAAAATGCATGTAAAGCTTTCAAGTCAACCAACTTTCTGGGTAATGAAAGAGTAGAACACTATAGTGTTCAAGAGGTCTTCATCTTGACTGTAACATGTCTTAGACTCGCAACATCATTTTTCTCCTCAAAACTGTCGTGCTGTGGGTGACGTGCACGGTGAACGATTTCATCAAGACATTGGAACAATGGAGAACAGGTATCAGGGCAGGTGGAATCCATCTATGCTGGCTTTGTAAACATCCCGGACACATGCTAACATCGACCCTGAAACCTGTGGAAACCGTTGCTGCAAATCGGCCTTCCTGGAGTAGGACCATTCGAGGGTTGGTTGGGATGGCTTGAGACTTTCGAGTCCAACTGTCAACATGGATCTGCGACATGCTGTCAGGAGGGCCCGACTCGCCCAGCTGCGTCCAACACCCACACTCTTCTGTGAACCCTGCTCACGACTCTTCAGGAGAAGAGTGGGCCTTCGCAGCCATCTGTGACCAGCGATGATCCTTCTACACTTCACAGAAGACCAACTAAGACGAAGACCAACTGTGGTTGCTGAATAACTGCGCAGGGAGTTTCCCGGTTGTATTTTCTTCACTAAATATATATATTGCTATCGTGATGTGTTAGTGTATTGCCCTTGTAGCCTACATAGAACAGAACATCAAAGCAGATTTCGCAAACGAACCTTACTTTTTCTTGGAGACATCCATCGTATCCATGTGTATGATATAATTGACTAAATATCTATCTCTATATCTAGACCCAATCAGCATGTACATAAGAATTGGAACATGTCACTTCTGAAATAGTCAACTTGTTAAATATTGTAGACCATTGTAATTGATTAGTTTTAAAATAGGCACCTGAAAGATTCGCTAAAAATGAGCATATATGATGAAAAGTTCGCAGAAGCTCTGTAGCGGTATTGACGGCCTAAATCAACTCGTAGATTTTTTTTTCTTTACAAATGTCTAAGCAAACGAAAAGCAAACAAGAGAAACAAGACGAAAAACTGTTTTTATAACGAGAACAAACAGTATTTATATTTATGTATGTCGATGATATACAAGCATAATTAATAGGAGTTACTTCCCTTTGACTGGAATTAAACTCTTTACTAAGGAAATATTTTTATCTGAGCTCATAGAAAGTTCAATGAACTTGCCGCTCAAAATTTTCACTGTGAGAGAGTTGAAAGAATTCTGTAAGGCTGAAAATCATACTTATTATAAAACCCAGGTTGTCTGTGTGTGTCTGTACGTTTATATATTGGATCGGATTTCCTATATTTTTCAACCGATTTCAACAAGACTTCACAGGACTACGTAAAATTACCTTGCGGTGGTTCTGACAGCGCCAAAAATTGGAAAAACACAATTGTTTTTTGCACGAAGTCAATTTGAAAACAGGATTAAGAGGCATCACGAGAATGAAAGGGGGACAACTCATATCGAGTTATACTTATTATAAAACCCAGGTTGTGTGTGTGTGTGTGTTCGTTTATATATGGGATCGGATTTCCTACATTTTTCAACCGATTTCAACAAAGTTTCACTTTTTTTTTTTTTTTTTTGGCAGGTAGTGTTTCTTATTGTCTTGCACACATTTTTCTTTATTTTTACATTCAGAATGCTTTAAAAATTCCATTTACAAGACAATTGTTTGTAATAAAATTCTATTCAATCGGTAGACTCATAACGATTGAAAACAATGTTTTTCTTTGAGTTTGGGTTTGACCAATTCGTAAGAAAAAAAAAACAAAAAAATAACTAATTAAGACATGCGTGTCCGTCAACCTTAAACAATAATCTTTGTCAATTTTATTTTTCAGTCTTTATGATGGTCGATACTTGATCTATCTCTTACTGTTACATTCTTGGGCAACGCCGGGCTCTACTGTTAGTATGTTGATAAACTTTTAGTTTCAGAAGAGTTGAAGGAGTGAATGTTCCGCAATGTTTGTAATTAAGTTTTCTGTAACTGGTAATGTTCAAGTTTCTGTTGCTTGTAGTGTTCTGTAATGTTCCGTACGTACGTGTATGTATGCGTGAATGTGCGTGTGTCACAGCGTTTGCCTGTAAAGGACGAAACGTGAGTTCTTTAGTTACTACATCTTGTATTTCAGAGAAGGCAAGAGAGGCCAAAAAACAAAGAACGAACTTGTGTCAAAGTACTTTAAAAATTATAATAAACGTAGTTACGTGATAAGCTCAGAATTTTGGTCGGAATTGTATTTTCGTCAGGTCAGGAACTAGGTCGATGTTATTCGGACGTAGGCGAGAACATGATTTAAATATTAACTGACCAATGAGAAGTGAGGAAAATATCAAGGCTCCGTGATCCACTTTTTGCACAGATTTTGGCATTGACAGAAAATGGTAGCAGGATGCTGTAGCTTTATAGAAACAAAGTTTTATCTTCAAAATTTATGTATTATTATTAAGAGGAAAACCAAAGGATTTTGTAAAAATTAAATTTTTTTAATCCTTTCAAAACTTTGGTTCAAAATTTTGTTTTTCTGCCATCAAAGGGGAACCTGTAGCGGACCGTGGCGGTGGTGAGTATGTGAAACACACGTGGGTAGAATTTCCTGCTAGTCGGTCCCGCTACATGAGAAAGTTAAACTTTAATTAAGTCCAAAGAAAACAAACAAGACCGATAAATATATGTAAACAAATATATGTATTAACAACAAGTACAAGTAACATTGAGTGGACAGTTACACGGACAGAGTGCGTGTGGTGAATATTATGTGGGTGTGTTGTGGTGGGTGTTCGTACGTACGTGTATTGTTCTTAGCGTGTTCCCAGCATTTGGGAAACGCTGTTTCTGTGAGAGCTCACATCTGCGAGGTGGTATAAGGCCGAAGCCTGGGGAAAAAAAGAGATCGAAACGAAGGGTCAGCCAGTATTTATAGGCAGGAGAGAGAGAGACCCCTGGTGAGGGGTTAAGGAGCTGAGGAGGAGCTAACTCCGACAAACCTTAATTATGGGAAATTTGAGCGTCTTTTTTGTGGTGAAAAAAAAACGCATTTATTTAGAAATTCTTGCTAATCAGATAATTATCGGATTTTAATGAAACTTTCAAGACTTAGTCATAAATGAATTAAATTATTTTTAAATATTCTTTTTTTAAAAAAATCTTGTTAATTTTTTTTTTTAATTTGTTACCTCCAGACACAAACACATGTACACTCATTTCATTTTAGGAAATTTCGATAAATTCCGTTTTTGTTTTTTTGTAGCGCTTGATGTTTATATTGTAAAGTGTTGATTAGTACGTCGGGTTGATCAATTATAGAATGTACTGCTTCTCGAGTGTTGTGGTCACCGATGTTGAATGGGTTAAATAGATAATGCGGCTGCGTGCCGAGAAGGTAATCAACATCCATACATAATACTTAAAACATCAAGGAAAAAGAACAATGAGAACCAATTTTGTTTAACGAAGAAATATGTATATTAAATTCAACAATAATACAAAGTAGTTGCAATATGAGTGAAAAAGGGAGAAAAAAGTAGCTTCCCCTTGACTATAAGGAAATGTCTTAAAGATTTGTCTGAGTAAATGTTCAGAGTTCAGTGTTGAAAATAGAATATTTCTTTCAGAAAATTGTTCAGTAGTTGCAACTTACAGAGTTGATTTAACTTGGTGTGTCCACTGAGAACTGGTGAGGTGTCACATAAAGTTCTGTAGTGTGTATGTACGTGCGGAGTGAGTAGGATGAAATACACGAGCGAGTAAATGAGAACTATTGTCTCTGGGTACCTCGACTGTGGTTCTGAAATTACTACTACTGATTTTTTGGGATGCATCCAATATTTATACTATCTGGGGTGGCTCCCAGCAGAGACGCTATAGTACATTTTTGAATATACATGAAAAATATCCGATTGGACGGAAAATGGACCAATCAGCGATTTTGTAGCAAAGCTTGTTTTGAACAAAGTGTAGGAACAAATTTACTATGGTGGAATGCGATAGATAAATTGTCCTGTTATTTTTAATTATGTATTTATTGACCAATTAGAATTGGAGAAAATGTAGGCGTGGCACTACAATATTATCATAGTTATAAGTACTTCGGAAAAATTAAATCATCCTTTTTTTCAAATAGTATTCCCAGCTAGAGAAAATCTACTCTGATGGAATAAAACTAAAACATTTTTTAATTAGAAAAACTTTCAATTGCTTTTATGAATAACATATATTATGCACACTATTGTCTTATGAAGAAAATATTTCGATGAATAATGAATTTTTTTACAAGAATTTTAAAAATGTCATTAGAATAATTTATAATCTGTTAATTTTTTTGAATTTCATATTGATTTGTCGCGATCAGGTGATATTGTAATTAAATAAAAACCGTATTTACTAATCGCAAATGGAAAATCTTACTACAATTCAGTGACTCCTAGTATTTTAAAAAGAATTCTGAATCTCTCTCTCTCTCTCTCTCTCTCTCTCTCTCTCTGTGTGTGTGTGTATGTGTGTGTGTGTGTGTGTGTGTGTGTGTGTGTGTGTGTAAACGTGTCGATGTTTGTAAATACAGACGTCCATACACGACATTATTAGAAAATAAGAGAGATAACCATATAATGCATTTCAAATTTATTGGCAATTTTCTAACATTTCCTCAATAAGCGTAGGACTATTAAACCAGGGTACCTAAAACATATTAGAATGCTTAAAATATTTTAAAATTTTGAAGATTACTGAGTAGTTAAAAAAATATTACAAAAAGGCGTTTACGTTGTATTCATGTATTGTAATTTCATAAAAATTATATCGCCTCCTTAGATAAGTTTCCCAAACATTAGGTTGTCGATAAATGAAACAACACCGCATACAAAAAAAAAAACATTTCCATGTTAAAATGCTTTTCTGCGATAGTGTAAAATAATAGTAATATTTGTTTCAATTCGGATTAATTAAACTTTAAATCGGCTATTTTTTTTCTCAAATAGCTATTCAGAAAAATACATTTTATTTTTTTAAAGTTTTTTTTTTAATAAAAAGAATTATGTTGTGTTGACAGATGTGTCAATATGGACGATTTTATCAAAAATAAAATTAATTCCAGTCATTGTAAATTCGGTTTGAAATACACCTAAGTATTTTGCTTACTGGAAATATTAATTAAATTTATTCTATTAACTTGGAATTAATTAAAACTAAAATTAAAGCTTCAAGAAAGATTTTTCATTTTTAAAATGCATTTTAAACCTTAGGTATTGCCTTTTTGTGGTACCTATTTTAAAATATCTCAAACCTTAGCAGTTTAAATTAAATTATATTATCTAAAAAATAATAATTAGTTTATTCAATCAATTACATTAAAATAAAAAGTTCTGGGTCTTTTACAAGATTGTGTAAAATGTTCAATTGCACCGGCTTTTAGTATAACCAGAGTATTCTCCCTTAGTTTTACTGTTTATTGCATTTAGCGCACATGGTCAGTTGGTTTAAAAAGACGACGAGGGAGACATATTATTGGCTTTGTCGATCTAATTGCCATCATGTACAAGAACTTTGTCACATTTTCAAGGCTTTGTGAATGCCCCCAAAGCTTAGTTCGGGTGCTTTCCTCCCCTATTCCATGTTTACCGAAGTTAAATCCTGTTTCGCAGGGATTTCATTCCACCTGCTCTTCGAATTCTTCCCGTGGAAACACTGTCGGGAAAAATCTCGTTGCGAATCATTTAACTTCCAAACTTGACAACAACAATAATAAGAAGAACTGCAACCAGTTTTACTGCCAAACCCGGCGTCAACATGTTTATTTTCCAATGCAAAGACCAAATTGGGGTGCTTCCTTTTTGTCACCTGCTGACTCGCATCGTTGTTATTTTTCAACTTCTGTTCCAGAAGTCATGGAAGGGACAAGACCAATTCAATTCTGGGGACATGAGACGGTAAGCTGTATCTTTAACTACTCACCCCCACTACACCGTTTGTTGTTTTATTTTTATTTTATTTTATTTTTTTGTGTGGGGAGTATTCACTCTCCTTATTGATGTTTCTCTAAATATCCGATGATTTAATTTGTTTTTAAAATATCCGAGGATTGAAAAAAAATTTTTTTTTTTTTTTGTCTAGATGTTTAAAAATATCACTTTTTCACCCCAAAATTATAACATGGTATTCGCAATTCGGATTAAATGTTTATCAATTTTTTCCCCTATTTCATTTTTTCCCTTTATTTAGGGTTTTTTTTTTTTTTTTTTTTTGATTCGTTTGTTCTCTCTCTCTCTCTCTCCAGAGAATCAGCAGGTATAACATGAGATGAAACATTTTTTTACTTAATTTGTGGGTCAAGCATTTTTATTTTTAGACTTTTTTTTTTTTTTTTTTTTCTTTTAAATTACAATTTATGCTGTATTTATTTTATCATTCTCTAAAAGAATGATTTGTCCTTGTTCTTCTCCAGTAAATACTTTCCTTTTTACTTGAGTAATACAAACTTTTTTTTTCCAGTGCTTGTTTTCTGCAATAACTGAAGAATTACTTAAAAAAATCTAAACAGTAAAAACAAAGTATTGTTTGTTCCTCTTAATCACATCGGTGTCCTTTATTCAAAAATTCAACACTGGGAATTTTTTTTTTTTTTTCTTTTTTCCCCTCACTCATGACACTTTCTATTACTACTTTAACCTTTTATTCAGGCTTTTTATTGTTCTACTTACAGTCCACAAGTGCGTGGGTTTCATTATTTTTTTTTTTTTTTTTTTTTTTTTCTTGAAATATTATCTTACAAACAATATTAAAAAAAAAAAAAAATTCCTCAAAATATCTATTTGCTTTACATTGGACCTACTTCGCTCCATTTTTCAGTCTTGAGTCCTGGAAGTTAAAAACAATTATCTCGCATAAAAACAGTTTATTTTTTTTTTTTAATTATCTCTTGTTCATGAATGTTACACACACATATTGAAACAAGTTTTGTTAACTTCAGCTGACAAAGATTGTAGGTTCACTTTTTGAACCCCCAATTTTCGAATAAGATATTGTACATTGGGATGAAAATTGTGGGTAAACTGTTAACATTTAATAATTAATTTAAACTAAAAAGTTTTCTAGAATTAATTCAAAACCTGTAGAGATGATGTGAGGGAGAAAAAAAAAGCTATATAGATCAGGGTTTCTCAACCTTTTCTTCCTTATGGCCAATTTCTTAGTGTTAAAAATAAATTTAAAAAAATTCTGGCCCAAATAAGCTCAAATAGTAAATATTTAATTTACAAAAGCAAAATAAGGTAAAGCAGTTTGTGTGTTTTATAATTTTACACGACTGGAAGAAAAACAATAAAATTTCAAAGTTCACCAGTTTTTCTTGGACCAACTCCAGGCCCATTTTAATAATTTCTCCGGTTCACTTGTGAGAATCCCTGCTATAAAATGGCACATTTCATTGAGGCCTGTTTGTCTCTGTTGAGCCGAGACGTCAGTGAAACCTGTCATTTATAGATTTCCACTTTGTTGTGTGAAAGTTTCTTAGCCTAAATTGAAATTGTTTTCTTTGGAAGGAAGCCTTCTTGGTTATGCAAAAAAAGCATAGGACTCCCCTTTTTGTGTGTGTACACACACACACACACACATATATATGCAGCAACATTTCTTTTAAATACCTTTCATTAATTAAAATATGGCAGACAAGAAAGTGTTAATTTTTTTTTTTTTTTTTTTTTTTTTTTTCCATTATAATTTATACTATACAGTGAAAATATCAGAATTGAGCAGATTAGCTACCCATTTATTGTTTTATCCTTGTGTGCATGTATATAGAATAACTGTATTTTTATTTTTATTCTTTGTGATTTAATGCGTACAAAAGCTCAAAGGTGAAAACTGTTTCCATATAAAGTCTGCTTACACTGGCTCCATCTCGTATTACATTGATTGTGACACTCTAACCCCCTTAATAATAGCAATTTTGTTCTCCCATGGTTCTGCTCAGGTCACAGGTCAACATGCACACACATCCTCAGTCAGATATTTTAGAAGACATTTATTTTTTTTTTTTTTTTTTTTTATTCCACCGCATAACTTCCCTGTGCTGTTTCTATCAATATTTTCATGCTAATTATTCAGGTATGCTTTCCTCTTTGCTACCTCAACAACATCCTAGTAGGGTGACAAGGTCTTATCATTTTACAGCTGTAATGGCTAGATGTAAACGTAAGTTCTATGCTAACTGTTTCTTCTCATGCACTTCTCACTTGTGGAACTCTCTTCCAGCTTCATTTTTTACAATCAACTTTTATAAAGTAATTTGGTATGGTTCAATTCTCTATAAATACAATTGGTAAAATTTTTAATAAACTATAAAAAGGGGAAGAAGGAAATGGGACAAGATAATACTAAACATATATATATATATATATATATATATATATATATATGTATGTTTCATTAAAAACGACTGACAGTTTTGGTTTTTTTTTATTAATTTTCTTGTACTCTTAGAATTTTCTTTTCTGGCCATTATCAAGGAGATATATATATATATATATATATATGTGTGTGTGTGTTTTTTGTTTCCTGCTTTGTATTATGTCACACCAGGTCAAAACTATGGTCCTTAGTCTCTAGAGGAGAAATGTCATGTAATTAATAGTACTTTTCTTAGTATATAGGATGTTCCTAGTATGGCAATCTTCTGAGCAATTTGTATGTTGATGTTACCTAAGATACAGTAAAATTGTTCATTCTTTTTCTCACGAGGCCCAGTGCTCCGATTACTATTGGTACAGTCTGTCTTCATTCCCAACATCCTGTTAATCTCGATCTCCAGGTTATTGTATTTGGACAATTTCAATAATTTTTATGTGGCATTTCTCTCCGATGGTACAGGTATGTCAATAAGCATACACTTTCTGAATTTCTTGCCTTTTATGATAATATCAGGTCTGTTGGTTTCCCTGTCAGTTTGAATTGGCATGTCCCAGAGGATAGTTACATTGTTATTTTGGTTAACTGTGTCTCCTTGCTAATCTACCATCTCTCAGTGGTTTCAATTTTGTGCTTCTTGTATATCATCCAGTGCACGTATGTCACTACCTTGTTATGTCTGTGGGTATATAAATTTTTGCTAGTTTCGAACATCCTGAGAAAATATGGTTGAAAGTTTCATTGTATTTTCCACAGATCCTACATTTCTGGGTTAGTTCCATAGTTGATTATGTGACCGTGATATTGTTACTATATATATATATATATATATATATATATATATATCCCTGTACCAATTCCTCACTTCGCACGGACATGGCCCAACTGAGATGCTCAGCCACCAACCTTGATGGCATCCAAACCATTAACTTTTTAACCACT
This sequence comes from Acanthosepion lycidas, assembly GCA_963932145.1. NCBI lineage: Eukaryota > Metazoa > Mollusca > Cephalopoda > Sepiida > Sepiidae > Acanthosepion > Acanthosepion lycidas. The sequence continues at coordinate 52,257,968 of OZ010597.1, read as the reverse complement.
CGCATTAAGTGGTATGCTTTCCTGTACATTTCTCTTTCCAATCACTTTTCTTTCTTTCTTTCTTTTTTTTTTCTTTTTTTTTTTTTTTTTTTTTTATACCTCTATCCCTGAATCATCTTGTCATATTATGCAGCTCTGCCCTCTTGGTTGTCTCTGTAAATATCTCCCATTCCACTCCCCCGCCAAACAAGAACCTCCTACCAACAGAATATCCTTTTGTTATCAATGTGCAGATTGGGACTCATTCCATGATTTTCTTTGCGACGTCTCATGGATAAGTTTTTAAACAACCTGTTCAAAAATATGCATCTGAGGTCTCCTCTTGAGTGAAAGTTGGCATTGATCCTTTCATTCCAGCAAGGAAATACCACATTACACCTTATTCATCTCCTTGGTTCTCCCCTGCATGATTGGCCACTATTCTTACAGCTTTACCAGAGAGACATGTCAGATTACAACAGACGTCTCTTTGTTTCTACTTATAACAAGTACAAGCAAGTCCTCAAGGAAGTGAAATTGTTTGCTAATGAAATGAAACGATGCAAGTTCAGTTCCAGAGATTATTGGCGGCGCTGCAACGGTGTGCTGAACAACAGCAAATCCTCAATTCCTCCCCTATTCGATCAATTTAAAGTCCTAACATTTACTGCAGGTAAGGTGGAATGCTTTGCTTGTAAATTCTCTTCCAACTTGACTCATCTGGACTACCCACACCTGATTTCTCCACCTAGAACGGAGGCTGTACTGAGTGATATGCGCATAATCCTGTCACTGGTCTTCGACATCATTTCGACATTAAGGTAAGTGGAAGTGATGGGATAACAGCTGTCATCCTAAAGAAATGTGTTCCTGAACTGGCTTCATTTTGCTCCAAACTTTGCAACTACTGCCTCACTGCCTCCTGCTTTCCAGCTTGTTGGAAGTCCTCCTTTGTAGTTCCGTTTTTTTTTTTTTTTTTTTTTTTTTTTAAGAACTCTGGAGAACCTTCTGATACCTATCACCCTATTAGACTACTAACACTTTTCAGCAAAGTATTCAAAGCTTTAATCAATGCCAAAGTGGTTAAACATCTTACCTCCATGACCTACAATATGGATTCTGTTTTGCCCAGTCTACCACTGGTGTGCTTAAGCCGTCACTGAATATGTATATGAAGCTCTTGATAATAACGGCAAAGCTTGTGCTGTGGCTCTAGATATCTCAAAGGCATTTGGCAGGGTTTGGATTGCTGGTCTTCTATGTAAGCTTCAGGATTATTACAGGATGATTGTTTGATTTAATCAAATCATTCCTATCAAATCATGAGATGAAGGTCGTCCTGAACGGGCTAACTTCCAGATCCTTTCACACGAATGCGGGTGTTTCACAAGTTTCTATATTGGGTCCTACGCTGTTTCTGATCTTATCAATGATCTTCCTGATGTCATCAGTTTCCAAATAGTCATTTATGCTGATAACGCTACCTTTTACTCCTGTCTCAATAGCAAATCTATCAATGTTAACCTGGCTGCTGCTCTTGAAAAGAACTTCCAATCAGTGGTTAACTGGGCAGGAGATGGCTTGTAAATTTTAATGTCTCCAAAACTAAACTGCTCTTGTTTAAGCACAATAGAAAAACTTCCCTGCCTGTCATCAGCATGATTGATGCTCAACATCAGGAGAACATGACACTGCACCTTCTTGGCCTCAGTTTCAACTGACTTGAAGTGGAACAACTACATTGAATCAAAAAAAAAAATTTATATATATATATATATATATATATGGTTTGATAGGGAGGCATTTAAGGCAAGCAAGCTTTGTGGTGGAATGCTCAATATTTATATACGTATAGCCACAAAACAAAAAAAATTTATATTGTTTTATATATATATATAATGTGTGTGTGCAGGACAAAAGCAATTGGACAAAAAGTTCACAAATTAACTATGATCTTAAAATGGGATAAAAACAAGTTGTCTGGTTTGTCTGTAAATTTGTGGGGTGGGGCTGTTTTTTGCAGTCATTACAACTAGATTAGAATCAACAACTTTTGTCTTCAAAAATTTAAATGCAGTGCCAATTGTTATCTTCTGTTTTAATTGCTGTTTCATTGTCCTTAATGACATTTCTCAGATTTTTTTCATACTCAGTAACCCCTTGTGTTACAGTGACTTTATTAGCTTGCTTGGGGTGAAATGGTTAAAAAAAAAAAAAAAAAAAAAAAAAAAATTTTAATAGTACAACCCTTGTAAATTACACTGATTTACTAATAACTTTTTAAATGCAACACTGCACTTTTCAATTTGCGATCATTCCTAGATAGTTATAAGAAAAGTGATATCATCTCTTAAAAATACAGAAATGTCCTCAACAGACTTTTAGGTTATGAAACCTGATCTAATCCCTCACTACAAGCAACTGCCGTTATCTGAGATAACTCGCCTCTCTGTCACACACTTATTGTCTCTCTCTGTATACTTTATACTAAACATGACATACATCATACCTGTGTCTAAGCTTAAATCACTATTATCATAGACACTTTTTATTTGAAATTGATGCTCCATTTTTATTTATTTATTAAATAGTGTGCAACGTGTATTGGTCTGTACGTTCGAGTAATCTAAGAAAATGCATCCTGCATCCGTCCCCTGTTAGTTCTACTGAGTAGGATTTTTAATAGTAAAATTAATGTCTACTGGCCTAGAGATAAAGTCTTACTAAAGAAAATGTGCCTCTTAATTGGGACCAACCTTGTATCTATGGGAAGCAATTTCTATTAATTTCACTTTTTTTTTTTTTTTTTTTTTTTTTTTTTTTATTAAATAAAAGAAAAGAAAACAAGGTTGTTGATACAAACTTGCACTACAGGTAAAAAGTTTGGGGCCACCCTGCATTTCTTTAAAAAAATAAAAATAAACAAAAAATGCCTTGAAACAAGATTTTTGTATTTTTTTTTTTTTTTTTTTTTTTAAGTAAAAGTTTAAATTTCAGTAGCTGCAGTATATTATTTTATTATCACAAAAAATATAAGCACTTTACTATAAAAAAAACTTATAAAACAGCATCATGTTTTGTTATTGTCAATAAAACCATCAGCTGTCTTAATTACTGCTTTACAAATACTTTGCATTCTTTCCAATAGTTTAAAAAAAATGTAGATAGCAGTCCTTCCAAAGCATTCTTCATGGACTGAAAAAGCTTCCTCTCACTTTTTGGGTATTCTCTTTAAAACTCTCTTGTTCAATTCATCCCATACTAATTGAATGGGAGGGAGATCAGGAGATTAAGTGGCAATGACTTTTTTTTTTTTAATGATTCCCTGATATGAATCAAATCTCTGGCCCTCTTTTCCCCATCAAACAACCTGATACCATAACAGAACAACCACTATACTTAACTGTTGGAGTTGCAAAATTATCATTCAGTCTTCCTGTCAAAATTTGTACCAGTTTCAAAAAGCTTTTGCATCAAAATTTGCAACTTCTTAGCAATGAGAGTAGCAGTCTTTGAATAAAATTTCAATTTGTGCCCTCACCTCAATGCTTAGCTGCTTTGATTTTGCCATTTTAGGCAATTTACTCCAAAACTAAATTGATAAAAAAAACCATAAAAATACAGTTGCAATGGCACAATCTTTTTTTCTTCAATGTCAGCTACATGTATTTTGTTGACAACATTAGTCAGTGATGAGTTAATATTTACAACTTGTATTAACATTTAACTTAGTTGAAAATTTTGGTAATTTCAAATAATCTACTTTGGGGGTCAATGATGAAAATAAAATGTTTCTCATACAAAATAATCATAATTTAGCAGAATGTATTGTGGACAGACAAATCCAAGTTTGAAGTTTTTCGTAGTGAGAACAGCCTTGAGAAAGACTGAAAAATAAAAAGCAAAAAGTTACTGAAATTTTATCTTTTTACTTAAAAAAAAAAAAAAATATCAAGGATTTTTTTTTTTTTTTTTTTTTTAAGAAATGCAGGGTTTTCCCAAATTTTTTGCCTATAGTGTCCCTTACACATAAGATATTAGCGAGATGAAGACACCATTGCCATTAATGTCTTACCATTATGTGGGTGGGGATTTCTGCTGCGCTCTGTATATAACTCATTTTTTGTCGCTTGTTATATTTAAGGAAGGATGCATTCATCATGAAAATTTTATCACACTATTAAAATCACACTTTCATTAAAATTTTCAGCCCATCCTCAACAATACATGTACAGCAGATGGTATAACACAAAACGATTGCAATGGAGTTATTAAATTTGCAAATTTCAAGCCAGCTTAGTTATTCAGAAAAAATGTAAAGTCAGAAAAGCAGGTTTTTTTTTTTTTTTTTTTTTTTTTTTCTTAATTCAGCCAAGTTATTTTTATTTCTTTTTGTTAAACATACTTTGTTCAGAACAGCTTGTAAACAAGGCAGCAAATTTTTTTTTTTTTTAATTAAAAAAACATGTAATTGAAACGCTATTAAACAACTCAGGAGATGGCATTGCGAAACATTTTTCCCTCTACATACATAGGTCAAGATATATTCTGTCATCTGTCGAAGTTACTATGTTCTATTAACATTTAGAAGTTATTAGGTTGGTGCAAAAATAATGACGTAATGTCGTTTTTTTTTGGTTTTTTTTTTTTTTTTTTTTTTTTTAACGTCAAAAAACGACATTATTACGTCATTATTTTTGCACCAACCTAATAATTATTAAATGTTTAATATACTAAAGCATACTACAGCCATAAAAAATGTTTTCATATTAAAGAATAGTTTATTGTAAAAATAATTCTACATAACACGTTTCAACCCTCGCATGGACTACTTCAGAATAAGTTTGATCGATGGAATTTCTTACATAGATATGGAATAAAACAAACGCTGATTACAATTCTAAATTGAAAACATTAAAATACAGAGCTTTAGCTTTAAATTTTTTAAAAGGTTGTCGTCTTATATATTTAGATACATAACCTAACCGACATCATCATTCTCTTTTCTATTGGTTACATTTTTATCACTTTTTTTTTTTTTTTTTTTTTTTTTTTTAAATAATCCACATTGTAATAGAAATAATGCTCTTAGAAAACGGATTGCATGATCCAGAAGCTAAATTTACTTTGAAATATTCCAAAATTATTTTTTTTAATCATTTCATCCCAAGTAAGGCAATAAAGCCACTAAGACACAGTACATTACTGAATGTTAGAGAATATGAGAAAACATGCTATCAAGGAGGGAGGACAATAAAGGAACAAGAATTAGGACAGGAAATGACAATCTTCCTTGCATTTAAATTTTTTTGAAAATCAAAGTTGACTGAAAAATCAAGAAGCCAGAAGAGAATTCCACAAGCGAGAAGTGCGAGAGAAGAAACTGTTAGCATAGAACTTACAGTTACATCTAGTCATTTCAACAGTATTAAATGATGAAACCTTTCTGCCAAACTAGTACTGTGCTTAAATTCATAAGGTCTTGATACCAAGAGGAAAGCAATATTTATTCTGCTATGTACAGAGATGTGGCACAAGGCCAGAATGGGGGGGAAAAGGACAGTATTCTTCTGTCTTAACGTTAACCTTAGCTAACCGCGAAAACTGACCCAAACATACAACAATATTCCTTACACAAAAACAACGCATTCTTAATTACCTTTCTTACTACATTCACTATAATACCACATAGTCTCCATGAAAGTCCTAACTAATAATCGTTTGATCAATGTAATTTGTCTTGCATAGATATGGAATAAAGAAATAAAACAAACGCTGATTACAATTCTAAATCGAAAACATTAAAAATACACAGCGCTTTAGCTTTAAATTTTTACATGTTTGTCTTATATATTTAGATACATAACCAAACCAACATCATTAAGCTTTCTATCGGTTACATTTTTATCAATATTTTTAAAAATATTCCACATTGTAATAGCAATAATGCTCTTAGAAAAAGGATTGCATGATCCAGAAGCTAAATTTACCCTGAAATATTCCAAATTTTTAAATTTTTTTTAATCATTTCACTCCAAGTAAGGCAACAAAGCCACTAAGACACAGTGCATTACCAAGTGTTAGAGAATATAAGAAAACCTACTATTAAGGAGGGAGGACAATAAAGGAACAAGAATTAAGAGAGGAGATAACAAATTTTCATTGCATTTAAATTTTTGAAGATCTAAGTTGACTGGAAATCAAGAAGCTGAGAAAGAATTCCACGTGTGAGAAGTGCGAGAGAGGACACTGTTAGCATAGAACTTACAGTTACAGCTAGCCATTTAAAATTCTGAGACCTTTCTGCCAAGTAAGTACTGTGCTTAAATTCATAAAGTCTAGATACCAAGAGGAAAGCAATATTTGTTCTGCTATGTACAGAAGTGTGGCACAAGGCTAAAATGGGGAATGGGGGGAAAGTAAACTTCGTTAACCACAAACACTGACCCAAACATGCAACAATATTTCTAACACCAAAACAAGACATTCTTACTTACCTTTCTTACTACATCTACCATAATACCTCATTGTCTCCATGAAAGTCCTAACTAGTCCCCATATGTGCAATTCATTGTCTGTAGGGGGGGTGGAATAAAACGACAATTTAAAAACTGCCCCTGATGAGTATTTACAATATGAATACAAATCTATTTGCAAGAAACTAAACAAAGTAATGTTAGTAATAAACCCCAATCCTTAAATGTGGCAGAAACTTTGGTTAACTGGAGGAAATCAATGCAGGACTATAATAATGTAAAGAATTAATTCATCCCAAGCACTCCTTTAGACACAACAAAAAGTACGAAAAAAACACCTGAAATGAAAGGCACCTTGCATCCACCAGAGAACTGATGACATTGACCCTAATGAGGGAAGGGATACCAAGAGGAAAACTCATAGGAACCATTATCACGAAAGCATTTATAGAAATAGGACAGGGAAGGGACATTACAGCAGTGAGAAAGTGGCTGAAACTGAGATGCCAGTCCAGGACCAATAACATTGCAGATTTTTCCTGGGATCTTATCAAGAATCTCTAAATATATAGCAGGAGCACCAGACCAGATGAATTAATTTTTAATAAGTTTTCACTTTAATAAATTATTCATAGAAAATGCACTTTTATTGTTTAAGTTGAATTTATGGTCAAAGGTATTACTATGAATGACTAATGCATATGAGGGACAATTCATAGGGAGTTTTCTCTATTGTTTAATTACTCACTATTACTATATCTGTATGGAAGAAGAAAAAACGAATGACTGATGAGATTCTCGACATGATGCAAAGGAGACAGAAAACTATGGAACCAAATACAGAAAGTTATGCAATGAAATAAGGACCAAATGGAGGCAAGCTAAAGAATGGTGGCTAAACAAAAAATGTGCAGAAGTACAGAGATTGAGTACCACTAACAAAGGAGATATGCATAAACAAATAAGGGAACTAACAGGACAGAAGACATGTTCGTCAACAAGCTGCATAAAATCAAAGGATGGAATGCTCATATAAGAGAAGGGAAAAATTCTTCAGCGCTGGAACAAATATCTTGGAGAACTCTTCCAGGGTGAAAGAGAACAACCAACAATACACAGAACAACTGATGGGCCTGAAATTCTAAAAGCCAAAGTAGAAGCTGCACTGGTGAAATTGAACAGAAACAAGGCGGCAGGGCCAGACGTAACTGTAACAGAATTACTGACAGCCTTGGATGATTTTGGCCTAGAAAATAAAATAAATAATAAATGAAATCTACAACAGTGGTGATACACTGGAACATCTCGGTAGATCTATTTTCATAGCACTGCCTAAGAAACCAAGCACAAATGAATGTGAACTCCACCGAACAATCAGCCTAATGAGCCACATAACAAAAATCATCATCCATATTCTGATGAATAGAGTGCACAGCAGAATCTGGCCAGACAAGAACAGTGCAGGTTTGTTAAAGACACCGGAACAAGGAATGCAATATTCATGCTCAGAATGTTATAATAAAGAGCAATACAAATGCAGAAGGATGTGTACCTATGTTTTATAGACTACACAAAGATGTTTGACAAAGTACACTAAAAATAGATCTGTTGGAACTGCTTGGCAACCTTGATGTATTTGGGAAAGATATTAGAATAATCAAGAACCTATACTGGCAGAAAACTGTTTGCATGCAGATAGAGAACACAGAAAAGAAATTACAAAACCTTCTACAGAATGCAGTGAAGGAGAGCGAGAAGAAGGGACCAATCATAAATTACAAGACAGAATGCATGGTCATCAGTTAAAAAAAAAAAAAAAAGCTTGAAATGCGATTTACAGGTCAGGGACACTAAAATCAAGCAGGTGTGGAAATTTAAATGTCTAGGAAGTGTTCTGACAGAGGATAGTAAGTGCAATGCTAAGATCCAAAGACATATTGGGATGACCAAAGACACATTCCAAAAGCTAGGCAGAGTATTATTAGACTGGAGGGTTTTGTTGGTAACAAAGAAGAGTACTGAACTGCTACATGATATCTGTCCTCCTTTACAGCAGCAAATGTTGAATGGTTTCCTCAGAGATGAATAAGGGACTCTAGACAATGGAGGTTTGGTTCTACAGAACTATACCTCCATTGGATAAGGATACCATGGACCGAAGATATAGTTTTGGAGAGGATGCAAACAAGGAGGAAGCTTATACTTAACATCAGGAAAAGGCACAGCACATGAAAGATCTATGTCCCATATAGATGAATATAGACTTGGTCTATCAGTCTAAGCTTTTTTTTTTTTTTTTTTTTTTTTTTCACATTTTAGAGAAGCTAAAATTCCAATTATATGTTGAGTCTTTGTTCTCCTGTGATCAGCAGAAGGCAGGTGATCTCAACTCTGACAGCTCATTAGAGGAAAAAATTATCTTCTAAAATATGTGTGTGAGTGTATTAAAATATATACATAATACCTTATATTGAATGCACAACTCAGTTTTTAGGCTGGTTGTAATCTTCAGGTGCAAATATATAAATATATTTAACATTGGGTACTGTTTTACTTACACTATAGGATATATATATATGTGCGTGTGATCCACAGACAGTAACAAAGCTCCTCAGTGTGGCTAGATGCCCGATTGCTTCAAGCTGGGATTGAAACCAGACTGATTTGACATCAGTCAGATCTCTTACCTCTAGGCAATGATTATAAGAAAAATAAAAACAGAGATAACAATAAAAGAACAAGAATTAAGAAAACTGAAGATAATGATTGACATTGTATTGTAATTGTTAAAGGTTGAAGTTGACTGGAAAGCAAGCAGATTTCCACAAATGAAGTGCAAGAAAAGAAACTGTTGGCATAGAACATCTAGAAATTTCAACTGTAAAATGGTGAGGACCTAGCTGCCAACCCAGTATTATGCTTAAATGTAAGTTGTGGTACAAACAAGGAAATATTGTTGATAAAACAGGATCTTGCTCAGTAAAGTGAGTGACAGCACTAAACCAGACAATTAGAAAACTTAAATAATGCCTGAAGGTTAAATCCAATTTGGCAGGAAGGGAGACAAGCCTTCTGTGGTTAATTGAGTTTGCCAGTCGTTTGCGAGAACTGAAATGGATTAAGGTATTTGCTGTCTTCTCCTGTCTACCAACTGAGCTATTGCGAGTGACCTCTAGCCTATACTCCCGTTCATCTGTCCGTCCATACAGCGTCATGCCAATGAAAGTTCTGCCTATCCCCCTCACAGACTCGCTATTTATGCCTGCGTCAGGGGGAACTAATATTTGCATACGAGACTTAATTCTCGTTTGCACAAGACTTCCTATTTTATATTCAAGCTGGTTTCAATTCTTAGTCTTTCACGTGAGGTAGGAATTTCGGAATAATCCATTCACTTTTAATGGCGGTTGCAATCTTTCAACAGGACCTGACATGCCAAGCAAATTCGCTTTGCGGGGGTCGGGTGGTAAGTCATCTCGTTCCTCACACATGCCATTGCTTAGAACACATCAATTAAGCTGAGGAGTGGGAGTTTAATATCTTGAGAAATGTTAGCCAAGGATGATGAGTTGGTAAGACTTCAAGTGTCAGCATGGGTAATTGTTTTCTTCAATTTTTGGTTAAAAAGAAACTTGAACCATTTAACAAACCTCATCTACCCTGTTAGTTAAGCATTTTTTTTGGGGGGGGGGTATTCCTGCCTCGCCAGAGGTGCAAATTAAATGCAACATTCAACCTGAATTTAAATGACTCACCGGCTTCAATTTCTGCACTAATAACTGTTAAACTACCTGCACAGACAGATAAATGGGCAGGTGGAAAAGTAGCCACTGTTGAAGAAGACTTGTTTTGCTTTATCAAGCTTTGTGCTTCGTTATTCTATCCACTATTCTTATTACCTGGCGGTTTCTCCTATTTATATAAACAATTTTCGGAGAATATAATTGATATCAATAATTGAAGGGCAGAGTGGATAAATTTCTGTTTTTATTTAATTTCTAAAATAATTGCATCAAATGAAAGTAAGTCTTATTAATGGAATTATATATTTACCGAGGCACAATTTTATGAGGGCAGTAAAAGATGGCCTATTAAAAGGTCTTCATAACAAAAAAGAAGCCATCAATAAAATAAAAAAAATAAATAAAATAAATTTTTATATATATATATATATATATATATATATATATATATAATCTTAAAATTGTAATACTGAAAGAACCAATTAAAAACAACCAAAAGAGGGTTGGGAAGAAAAAATAAATCTTCACACAAGCAACATTTTTATTTCATGTACAGCTTTCTTTTCTCCTTGCTTTTTTTTCTTTTATGATCTCTAATGAGAGGGGGACAATAAACCGGTTTAGCTGTTTTTAATTGGCAACTGGTTGGCATCTAACCCAGCTAATGAGTTTTTCTGCTGGCATGTCCCTCTGCAGGATGATAAATAACTGTATATATATATATATATATATATATATATATATATATAATTATTTAAAAAAAAAAAACATAAATATGTTATAAAATCACTAGAAAAATAGCCATTTTGTTTCAACACCTCTAGTGTCTTATCAAGTGATGTTGAATGTAAAATAAATGGTTTTAAGTTTCAAATTAATTAACGATCCTTCGCAAAGGGAAAACGTTCCCTCTCCAATTTTTTTCCTTAAGGACACATGGCACAGTGGATAAACTCATTGGTTAGATCCAGTGACAAGACCTAAAGTGTTGTGAGTTCAATACCTGGTTAAGGCAGTGGAGAACTTGGAGAGGGGAATTAACAGAAGATAACTGATAACTGACATCCATTGGACATGGCATGTGGAACTAGAATAGTCTACCCCAGCGAGCGAAATAAAAGGTTCAGTTCAACATTCCAACCACCTGAAGAAGACCAGAGTGTACATCAGCCGAAATGTGATAAATATGGCAACAAAGATGAGAACAATAGTTCGAATAATGTAAATAGTGTACTATGAAAGCAGCTTTAAATCAAATTTTTGGAATCAAAGCATCAACTGTCGAAGTCTGACATTGGTTCATTTAAGGACTTACAGAAGTTATTAGATTAGATCAGCAATTCATTGTCATCTGATCTCATCGCTAGCATGGATTCCAGTTACTCTATCGCCATCCAATTTTAATGTTCATATTCATTCTTGATCTTCAAAATTTAAATACAGGGTGTAATGGGTAAATTGTTGGCATTTTATATATTTTTTGATTTTTGCAGATGTGCATTCTATGTTTTTACTCTTGTTGACTGTGCAGTATAGTAGGGTCAGTTGGCTACCATCTGTGAGAAAAAGAGCACCATGACACAATTCACTTCACCAGAAAATTGGAAACGGCATGCTGTACTGATAGGCATTCATGCCAGAAGCTCCAATATGAGCATTTCAGAGTGTTTGGGTGTCAATCTGAGGACAGTGCAGAGTATTCAGAAAGAGTTGGATGAGTCTCATGGTGATTACAAAGGTACGACAGCTTGGAAAACTCACTCTGATGGTTCTGAATTTGGTGATGAGGGCCTCAGACTAAAACACTGAGGCCTATATCAACTGCCTTCAGGAGGTAATGCTGCCCTGGGTCAATAGGATGGCTGCTGGAAAACCCTATTTCTGACAACCTGACTGCACCGTGCCACCCAAGCAGGAGAACCAAGTTATCAATTCCTGTGACTGTCACCCCTTACATTTGGCCACCTAACTCCCTAGACTGCAACCCCCTTGATTATTATGTGATGGGCACAGTTGAGCGATAGACTAACAAAACTCCCTGTAACACCAAAGATAAACTGAAGGTAAGGATTATGGCAGCGTTCATCAACTTAAACAAAAGGTGTTGTAGGAGATCCCAAAGTCATTTGAAGCCAATGGAGATCTTTATTAAATTTACTCTTTAGTATTTCAACATATTTTTGTGTAATTTTGGTAAATGTGTCTGTTAAAATGAGATGTCAGTGTTATTTTCATTTTTGTGCAATTGAGATAATTTAACCATCTCATCTTCTCTGTGTGTGTGTGTGTGTATGTATATATATATATATACAATACAGAGACAATGGATCAGTGCCCAAAAAGTTATGCTTCACCTGCTGATAGCAGCAAGCATCTGTTATTGCCCACACTGGGATGACAGTCTCGATTGCAAAGAAGCTCTCCCCACAATGTTGCTGTTTTCTCTTTCCTTCATGTACACTTCTCCCAGTGACAAACCTCCATTTCTTCTCTCCTTGCTCCAGCTCTTGGTGTAAATCATGTCTTCAACATTAGCAATCATTGGCAACATCTTGCCACCCCTTCATGTCCATGTTCCATTACCCTCATGTCACTTTTGCAGATGTTGCCGAAGCATTACCTCACACGTTTAAGTATGACCGCAAATCAGCACAGGTACCCAAACATGTGTACATGTCTTATATATATATATATATATATATATATATATATATATATATATATATATATATATATATATGAAATGACAATTGGAAAAAAGATCTTAGATTTTGCCGACGCGTTTCGTCTTCCGACTTTTTCAAGGCAAAAATGAAATCAAAATGCTCTTATGTAAATTAGTAAGAGATTTTTTTTTTTTTTTTTTTTTTTTCCATGTCAACAATATAGTGAAATTCCCAGTTCAATTCTGTGGACAAGACAGATTGATATAAATAAAATTAACCAGAAAAAAAAGGCTTAGACAGAAGCGTCTATCTTTTTAAATTTGCATTTTTTTTTTTTTTTTTTTTTTTTTAAAGTTCCCCCATCTGGATAATAGTGAATTACAGAGCAAGAGACCAACAAAACTCCTTGTAACAACAAAGATGAATGGAAGGCAAGGATTATGGCAACATTCAAGTTCAGAATCCAATGGTGATTTTATTGAATAAATTTACTCTTTAGTATTTCAAGATGTTTTTTATGTAATTTTGGTAAATACATTTATTAGAATGAGAGGTCAGTATTATATTGCCTTGCTTAAAAATAAAATCTCTAATTTGTACCCTATTTTTCTATTTTTTTTTTTTTTTTTTTTTTTTTCTTAGGAACCTTTTGGTACTCTAAACATTGATACTCCCTTTCATGTGGTGATCAAACCTCTGAATCCTGAGAAATATCCAGAGATGAATCGAGCTTTTGTGAGACTCTTTGCCCCTGGTGGAGAAGAGGATGAGGGCCAAGAGAACTCCACACTCTCCCATTGGTCAGACCTTTACACAATGGAGACCAGCTTTGTTAAAGATCAGCTGACCCTGACTGGAAAAATACCAAAGGATATTTTTGGCGACTGTTCCCCTCAAATCACTTGCCTTGTTGAAATTCCCATTAAATTTAGTAAGTTACTGCTTATATGAATCAAAATTATTGATATTTGCTCAGCCCAAGTCCAAACGGTGGAGTGGGGGATAAGGCTAGAAAACTTTGGCTAAACTACCAAGTATAGGGTGCTTGAGAATTGGCATTTCTATTCTGGCTATTATCTTGGCACAGATCTCTAAGATGCCCGATATATTTGGCATCTTACAAGACACATAGACTTATCAGGTGCATCTCCCATTTCAGGAAAAAACAATGTATTTAAGTATGTAATTATTTACACTCTATTCAAACTACTGGCTTCATCTTTGTTGTTGTTATCACTACATTTTAGCCACGGTGCCCTCCGACTTTCCTCAGTAGGGTAGGTTGATTTTTCACTCTTTTTAGAAAATCAACATTGCACTCAGTGTGAAAGCTGGGGTTTGATGAGATAAATACTGACATCAAAAATTAGATTCATAGCTTTTACCAATTTTTGAGCATTTAGTCTTAAAGATCGTCTGAAAAAAAATGTACAGAAATGCGTAATTTCCTCAGGTTACAGGCGAGCTTAAAATTTTTTACTAAAGTTGGCTCCCTGAGCCGCGCCAGGATGTTTTTCTCCCCCGGAGTCAATCCTCCAGATCTACAAATCAACAATTCGCCCTTGCATGGAGTATTGCTGCCATATATGTTCTGGTGCCCCTTCTGTTTGCCTCGGGGTTCTTGATAGGCTCCAGAGGCGGATATGCAATGTAGTTGGCCCTGCCCTGGCGTCTCGTCTACACAATCACTTTCTCACAGACGTGCCGTCGCCTCCCTCTGTCTGTTCTACAAATACTTTCATGGAAATTGCTCCGAGGAGCTGCATTCGCTGGTTCCCAGACGTCATGAGTTCCAGCGCCTTACGAGGCTGGCATCCGGCTCTCGCCCCTTCACTGTCGAAACTCCTAAATGTAGCCATCTCTTCTACTCTAATAGCTTCATGTCTCGCACCTCTTGCCTGTGGAACTCCCTTCCCTTTTCCTGTTTCCCTGTGGGCTATAATCTTCAGCTATTCAAGTGTAATGTCAATTGACATCTCCAGTTGCCTTAATCTATCCACTACCCTCATCCTGTCTTCTATCACTCCTATCTGATTGACAAAAATCGAAGATATAAATGAATGTTTATTTAATTGACTTTGATTGGGCCTCGTCTTTTATAAATTGGAATATTTATCAGAAAATTTGGAACACTTCAAAGGAAAGGAATAGAATCAGAATACAAACAAATATTTATTTAACTGACTTCAACTTGTGGGTAGGGGTCCTTTATAAATCTCGTTGGCAAAAGTTAGTTTGGCTTGGTAGTTATTAGGTTGGTGCAAAAATGTCGTCTTTTGACGTTAAAAAAAATACGTCAAAAGACGACATTATTACGTCATTATTTTTGCACCAACCTAATATATTTATAAGATGTGGTATTGTAATTATTGTGGGCCTCGTCTTTAAAACCATCTTCATAATTCTTTTGCTGTTGCATGCTCCGGCCTTCTTCAGGTGAATTTTGTTTGAATTTTGAATCAAATCCTTTTAGTCCAGAGGGTTAGATTGTTCTAATTCCATAATTCTATGTGCCATGCCTTTTTAGATTTTCTGAAGTAAGTCAATGTAAGAATTTTTAGCTCCCCAACTTGGACATATATATATATATATATATATATATATACAAGATGATTGAAAAGTAAGTCCCTCTTATATATATATGACACTCTCCTATCCAGCTATAATTTTTTAAAAACAGTGTGTCATGGACAATATAGGGTGTTACTTTTGAATCACCCTGTGTGTATGTATGTATGTGCATATATATATATATATATATATATATATATATATATATATATATATATACACACACACACACTTTATTTTCTATATTTTGCTACATGTGTTTCAGGTATTGTGACCTTCATCAGACAAAGTATGGTTACTTCCACATATTATTTAAAGAAATTAATTTTTCTGCTTATGTTAAAGCTTTTAACTATTGTCTTTTGTGTGTAATAGTAGTAGTAGTAGTCATCTGATTCCATCTTGGACTGGCTGAAAAATGTTCCTCTAGTTGAGGGGTAATAAAACAATTAAATTTGGTCTGAGAAAGGGATAGAGAGAAGGATGATGTCCCGTGTATCTTTTTTGGGCGTCATCATTCCTCTTTTTTGTGTACTGTATGCATATTTTCCAGTATATCTATATATTCTTTCTCTATGCATAAATATTGAATTATGACAAGGAGACCTCTGTGTGTGTGTGTGTGTGTGTGTGTGTGTGTATATATATATATATATATATATATATATATACACACTTTTTTTTTTTTTTTTTTTTTTTTTTTTTTTTTTTTTTGTGTGTGTAGGGTTTGCATTTGATCCATCTAGTGTCTTTGTTTTTACCAGTATATGTATGTATGTATGTATGTATGTATTTGTCCTCCATATATATTATGCATGTATTTACAATATAGGTTTCCTTATAATACTATAATATGTATGTATGGAGAATGACTATATGCACAAATACTAGTAAAATAACTAACGAAATGTACAGAATGAAGTATATAAAGAAAAAAAATCCTCGTTATAATCAAAACATTTGCAGCTTTTTCTATCTTTGAAATATATATATATATATATATACACACACACACACACAAGTATAGGATTGGTGTAGATGAAATAAATTCCAATAGCCAAAAATACTATTATTAAAAGAGTAGAGCAAATATAATTTATTCAAAAATTATAACAAACATGTTATAAAAATCACTGTATTCAACACCATCACTTGATAAGACACCAGAAGTGTTGAAACAAAATGGCTATTTTTGTTGTGATGTTATAACATCTTTGTTATAACTTTTTTAATATATACATACATTATATATATATATATATATATATATATATATATATATACACACATACACACACAGTTTTTAAACTCACCGGTAACAATCTTCAGGTGCTACATTGAGACTGGCCGTTATATAATTTCAATTTTGTTAATTATATCCACTTATTGCAATGGTGGAACTGCTCATATTTTATCTGGAGATTGTTGTTTTTAAAAGAAAAAAAAGAAATATTAATTGTGTATTTAAAATAAGCAAATATAAATATCAAGAAAAAACCTGCACATCCACTCAAATTTCTTCAAGTTACAAAGATAGAATTATAATCTAAATATATTAACATTGAAGTATTAATAAAAACATTTATATAAATTTCAACATAAATATAATTGTAATATATAGTGCTGGTGTTAATAAAACAGTGCTCAATGTAATACAACAAAGCTATGATTTATATATTAATAAATATACATATTATCCCTCACCAAAAACACAACTCTAAATTTCATGCACAAAGTAATCTTAAAGTGCTGAGTATAGACTAACTTTTATATAATTTAAATTATCTGGTTTTGAAATTTATATTTATATATATTTATGAATAATCAGTTTATTCTGATTTTATTTTCTTAAAATATAGTTACAGCTAATTTCCTAAACAAATGAAAAGTATGCTCAACTTTATATTAAAAAAACGTGAAGTCAAGCCTGACTTGACGATAGACAGACAAGCTAGACGCTATTGTCCAAGCCTATAGAACATTATCTGAAAAATATTTTTAAATTAGTTCAAGGTTTTCTTGCGTTTATTTTATTTTATGAATATAGATAATTATTTGCAGTCATGTAGTTTTTATGTTTGATCTTTTCAAATATTTCTCCATTAAATCTTTAATTGTCCATTAAATCATTTAAATATCCATTAAATTCATTAAAAATAATACTAAATTAAAAATTACTTTAAAGTTTGCCTTTTGGGGTTGTAATTTTTCATTTATTTTCAATTTAATATGTATGTTTAAATCAAATTTAATTCCTATGAGTATGGGAAATTTATTTAGTAAAGGAAAATTCAATTACTGAATAAATAAGTAGGAGATATATATATCTCAGAGTATAAAATCCAGGTAGAAATTTAACTGACAGCTACAAAAAAAAAAAAAAACCTAATAAAGAATTTATCCATTTCAATGTTTCAGTCAGATGAAAGGCACAAGACCATGGTCAGGGTTGGCGGAAGGTATTAGTCTTAATGGAAAGAGGTCTTTATAAAATTAAACCTGTATATTAACCTTATGACATGAAATTGGGGTTATATAAAGAATGAAATTTTAATTTGAAACTATCAGAGGAATAAAAAGGGGGAGTTTAAAAAAAGACCTTAAATTATGTAGATAAAGTTGTGTTTAAACATATAAAATCATACTAAAAGTACTCTTCCAAAAGCAAGTTATATTTAAAGATAAGATGTATTTAAATAACTTAAAATAAGTCATATTTAGATAATTTATATTAAAATTAAGTAAAATTATATTTAATATAAAATCACTAGGTTGTATTAAAGAATAAAAATATTTAGAAATAAAAATGAGATAAAACAAATTATACAGAAAGAAAAAAAGAAAGAAAAATTTCAACTTTAAAGATAAGTTTAAATCAAAAGCAAGTTATATTTAAAAATATAAAGTTATAGCAAAAAATACTTAAAATTACAAAGTTATATAAAGTTATAAAAAAAAGTAAAATATATAGATAAAAAGGTGTAAGTGGTAAAAGGAAAGAGTTCTTAGAACAGGGACAATTATAAGTTATAATTAATATAGTGTAAAATTGGAAATATAGAAATTAGAATAAGTTATACATATGACATTTGAAGAGTTAGCAAAATATAGTAGCTAATAAAGTAAAATCTATGGAAATTTGAATTTGTTTTTATGTCAATATTTTAATACTAATTCATTCCTTTGATTTTTTTTTTTTTTTTTTTTTTTTTTTTTATTGTGTACTAATTATTTTCTCTGTAATAATAATTACATTGAGATCTTTTTTTTTTTTTTTTTTTTTTTTTTTTTTTATCAGTTTTAATATTTTATTACTAAACTCAACTTGGATTATATACCAATGGATTTATTACCTTTTACTATATATATATATATATATATATATATATATATATATATATGTGTGTGTGTGGGTAGCAATTTTTCATTGATGCATGTTTCATTAAATAATATAGACAAGTTGTGTCTATTTTAAGGAAGTTCCTTTCATATTGTCTGATAAGCTTAATATTAGGTTGGTGCAAAAATAATGACGTAATGTCGTTTTTTGATGTTAAAAAATATGTTAAAAAATACGTCAAAAAACGACATTATTATGTCATTATTTTTGCACCAAACAATAACATTATCATTGAAAGACAAAAGGAAATCACCATATTGATACATGTTTAAATCCGAACTAAGCTTTTGGTATAAGCCATTATCAAAGATGACGATTACATTTCAATATATCAAACAATACACAGATGAAACAATGATAGTCTGTTTTTGTTGCATGAAAAATTTCAAAGCAACGACAAACTCGTGTATATGAGACATGGAAGCGAAAATTGCACCACAGATTGTGACGCCACACATGACCACAGGAGTGAAAACGAGAAGTATTAAGTATGGGAAACCGTTGGTATAAACCAATGGATTCAGTTATCAATTATAGGCATTTAAGAATATTTGTGGAGATTTCGTAGTTTATTTTGTTCGGGTTGCGTTTCAACTGTTTTATGTATATAGCTTCAAGAATTTTTAGTTTTTGCTTATTGTCTTATATATATATGTGTGAGATGTGGGGAGGGCGGACTTTATATCCAACAATGATTTTCATCAAAATATAATGAAAATACTCGCTCAGTTGTCAAGGTTAAAAATCCGGGCATGTTTTAATACATGTGTTTATGTAATTGTTTGAAATAGCATTTCTTTCCCATAAACTAAATTAGCTTTACAGACACTAACATGGAGCAAATAGAACTATAACTATGTCCTTCAGAATCTCTTCTAGTTTTGGAAGCTAGAGAGCTGTATTAGATTTTGTCTGTGGTCAACCTTTGCTTGGGTTCATATTAAGGGTAAACTCTTAAATCATTCACCGAAATGCGTGCAATCTTATTTAGTATCGCATTTTTAATATCGGCCTTTTGTGGGGTGAGGCATTAAAATGAAGCTACAACAAAAAAAATTAATAGGTCTCCTGATGTTATATTTAAAACAAGAAAAACGATTTTGTGTTAAAAAGAGTTATTCCCCTTGAGCTATCAAGCGTTATTCCCCCTGTTCTCTTTTAATGAATATCATGAGAGATATTTCTTTACGCAGAAAGAGGAATTAGCAAGAGGTGTCAAATTCCCGCTTCGTATGTTGCGTTCGCTTTTGCTAATCCTTTTGGGAAAGGCATATATCCATCTCTCCTCTCCCTAAGTAATGGACTGAATAGCAAAGTAAACGTTGAGTGCCAGTCTAGGACGGCTATTCAAAATTCCACACCAGGGAGAAAAGAACAAAAAATCGATTGACTTTCTCATCAATGGTAGATAAGAAAAAGTTGTTATAAGTGTGTGTGCAGTCGATTCTGCAACCTTAAACCTTTTGTTATCATCAGGCGGTTTCTATCAATTGATTTCCCAAAACTTTATTTTTAAAAAGAATTATTAATGAATGTTTTATTATTTTAAAAATAATAAACAAATGCACGTCGTTGGGTATGATAGGAAAGAGTTCTAAGGAAAAGAAAAGGTTTTGTAAATGTCTAAGTGCGGGTGGGTAAATGAAATGTACGTATTTTTTATCCCACCTCATGAAATTAAGAGGGATTTTTTTTTTTTTTTTTTTTTTTAAATGAATGCAACGGCTGAAAACCTCGGATCTGGAAATGTCATTATTGCTAACTTTTCTTGTTGGCAGAGATTGTAGATGTTATATAGTTGTTGTACCGTTTCACTTTTTTTTTCTTGAATTTTCCAGTGGATCTTTGTTGTTTCTTTAGATTAATATTCACATGTTTACCTAGTCTGGTAGAGTTTTTAAGACTTTCCAGTTTTTTTTTGTTTTTTTTTAATTTAAAAGCTCTACATGTTAAATTTTTATTTTTCACATGTGCATTCAGCATTTTTTAATATTATCATTCCCTGGTCTTATCCAACTCTGACCATTTAACCTTTTCAGTAATATATATAGGTGCATAAATGCTGATGCTAAACTCCAGGAGAGCAACACAGTGCACCTTCATGTTTTTCACTGACATGAAATGGAGCAACAATATCAAATCAACTGCTTCATACACTGCAAGGAAAGTTGGTTCTTTGTGTTTTACCGGAAATGTTTTCTCATCAGAATACATCTTGGTTATTTAGAAATCTGCTATTCATCCATGCATTGAATACAGTTGCCATATCTAGTCTGGTTCTCCTGCTGTACGTCTTGAGATTTTTGACAAAATCCTAACCTGGCATCTCGACTTCAATCACTTTCTCACCAACATGATGTGGCTTCCTTCTCTTTTCTACAAATATTTTCATGGCAACTGCTCTGACAAGCTTTTTTTCCCCGGTGCCCCAACTTCATGAATTTAAGCATGCTAGATTGGCATCTAGGTCTCGCCTATTTTACTGTTGAAATAGAGAAATGCAACCGCCACTTCTACTCCAACAGTTTCTTTTCTCACACTTCCCATCTGTGGAACTATCTTCTGTTTACTTGCTTCCCTGATAACTATTAGGTTGGTGCAAAAATGTCGTTTTCTCACATAGTAACATATGTGAGAAAACGACATTATTTTTGCACCAACCTAATTGGATTTAAATTTTTGAAGATTCTATGTCAGTTGTGATCTTCAGTCTTCTTGAAGCACATTCATCTTTAGTTCTTTCCTCAATCCTACCTATTCTCAGTCTTTCACTTTTATTCCCTGTAACCACCTGCGTACTAGTGGTATTCCAGACTTGCTTGGAGTGAAATGCTTAAAAAAAAAAATAAATAAATCAATGAATAAATTTAAATACTTTTTTTGTTAATTTTGGCACACTCAATGCATTTAGGTGCCCTGGTGGGCTAATGAATAGCTGCTTAGACTAAGGACTTGGAGAGCCAAGTTCAAATTCCAGTTGAGTTTATTACATTCACTTACATTGGGGAAGGTATAAATTCATCTCCCCATCCTAGCTATGGGTAAATAGCAGGACAGACTGGATCCTATAGCAATGATTGGCAACCAGTCTAGAAGAGAAACTCTGAATTCAAACCACCTGCTATCTTGTAGGCAAAGGCTAGAAGGTAACTTCAAAAGCAAATCCACCATGCATGTCTTCTCAAAGAAAGGAACTGACTACTCTACTTTGAGATGCAATTAGTACAATGGTTTGAGCAAACACAAGACTAGGACATGACAAGGCACATTGGACCTCCAATATTTTGTACTATTTGCCCATGGTACTTTATACAGCAACTCCTTTAAAATATTGTTTGTGTTTTAATAGAACAGTTGCTTGTTTTTTCCTTCCCTTTTTTTTTTCTCTTATCAGTTGCACTTTTAATTTTGCAACACTTCTTGTTGGGTTTTTTTTTTTTTTTTTTTACATATTAATAGTATTGCTAAAAACAAAGAATAGGGTACTAAACTGTTATGTAATATTTGTCCTTTATGGCAGTGAGTACTGCACAATCTCCTGAAAGATGAAGAGACTTGAAGCAACAGAAATGTAGTTCTACAGAAGGATGCTGAAGATACCATAGATCGATTATGTTAGCAATGGCAATTTTAGAGAGAACCAAAAAATATAACAATTATATGCATCAGGAAGAAACAGCTGAAATTTCTAGGGCACATCATTAGGAAAGAGGGCTTGGAAAATCTGATACTCATAGGATACATTGAAGGCAAGAGGGACAGGGAAAAGCACCGCATAACATACTTAGTGAGCTTGGATGGTAGGACAGGGTTTAGAAATAACAAAAAGTCAATTTAAGCTACAAAAAGATAGATTGTGGAGAACCATGATCGCTTAAATCCTGGGAAGACACAACATATAAAGAACTTCCACTCGGACAGGCTCTTCCCCAGAACTGTCACTTTGTTGGACAGACTTTCAAAAGAATCCTACCCTAATCTCTACAATCTTAACCATTTCAAGGTTAGGGTCAACTGATGTCTATCCTACATATCCTCATAAAGGACAGGAAATTATGGAGAGCCATGATTGCCTATGTCCTGAAGTGACATGGCACATAAAGAATAATAATATTTGTGCATTAAAATCATTAAAACATTGTTTGACTTTTAATAGAAGAGTTATTACTTTTCAATTGTGATTTTTTTTTTTTTTTTTTTTTTTTTTTTTTCTCACTCAGTCATTTAGGCCATTAATGTTTTCAATACTCCTTTATAGAATTTGAGTTAGGAATTGCAATCTTGCAACAAATGCTTTGTGTTATGAGGCTGTTAAAATATCTTTTACATTTCAGATGTTAATGTGAAGGTTGAAGGGCAGGCCAATGTGTCACTTTCAGACATGGAAAGTGACGATATTTTTATTAGATGTCAACATGGAAATTGCCAATTGAAAAATGTAAAGGTCTGTGACCATTTTTTTTTTTTTTTATCTTCTCTCAAGTGTCAAAAGTAATGTTTGGCAAATGGTATTTACTTCTTTGGAGACTACCTGTGATAGGTACCCTCTCTTTCAAAAAAAAGTTTAAATGTAATGGAAGCCCCCTGTTATCAAAAAACAAAAAGAACAACCCTTAATAACATTAATTATGGACACAGCCAGAATGTAATAGCTGTCTCTAGAAATTAAAAATATATCTACTTTCAGCAAATTTCGTACAGTCTACAGTAGCACTAATGGTGAAGAAAGTAAATATTCCCCCATTTGTGTCTCCCACATTGTTGGCAGAATGGCTGAAAGGAAAAGAAATAACATGCTAAAAAAATAGGAAGTGCTCGGTTTGACTCCTAGAAGCAGACAGACTGACCACTTTCATCATACTATGAAGTCACGTCAATAAGTGGCAGTCATGTGACACATGTGAGTTCATCTCAACCAAAGGGAGATAATTGTTTTTTTATACCTCTACAACACTTAGACACCTTTTATTGTAGTTGTATAGCAAAAAATAATCCTTGAAGTTGTATAACAGTTTGTCCGAAAGTGTTTGGTAGTGAATAAATTTTTGGACAATTTTTACAGAAATTTTATTATGTTAGCCTTGTTCAAGGTTACATGTATTAAAGATGGGTTGCTGTTCCATTTAAACAACTATTCTTTGGGTAGGAAATATCTTCTAATTGTTTACTTCATGGTTTCTTCCTACAAAGCTTGTCCAGTGTATGATGATAAACTCTATCCAACAGCAAGGCCTCTGTCCGGGAGGTTTTGAAGAGTGTGGAACCACCTCTTAACTACTGTTGTTCCCAGGTCTACCCTAAGCCAAGGTGGTAGCACCTGTTAGGGTCCCTGCTATGGGTAAATTGTGGATTCCCAAACAAAAATCAAAAGTTTATATTTTTGTAATAAAATGACCAACAATACATTTTTATAGCAAAATGACAATGATACACTAAAAAATATATAAAAATACATTTTTATAGTAAAATGACCAATAATACATTTTATGATCTACAATATATATACATATATATATATATATATATATATATATATATATACTTATATATATATATATATATATATATATATATACTTATATATATATATATATATATATATATATATACTTATATATATATATATATATATATATATATATACTTATATATATATATATATATATATATACTTATATATATATATATATATATATATATACTTATATATATATATATATATATATATACTTATATATATATATATATATATATATACTTATATATATATATATATATATATATACTTATATATATATATATATATATATATACTTATATATATATATATATATATATATACTTATATATATATATATATATATATATATATATACTTATATATATATATATATATATACTTATATATATACTTATATATATATATATACTTATATATATATATATATATATATATACTTATATATATATATATATATATATATATATATATACTTATATATATATATATATATATATACTTATATATATATATATATACTTATATATATATATATATATATATATATATATATATATATATATATAAGTATGTATATATAATAAAAAGGCCTAAACACTAATATTCCATGGTCATAATTTCTTCCATTGGAATCGTAAATACGATCCAATTCATCAGGCCTACAAATTCAAAAAGAAAACGGAAAAAAACAACTCCGGAAATAAAAATAGAATTTATAGAGAGTGCAAGTATGAGAGTGTGGGACAAATGTCAGAGCAAAGAGAGGGGTAACAGACGAGAGAAGGTGGGAGATTAAACCTTAACAGAGAGAAGTTTAGGAGAGGTGAGTGGAAGGTGGAAATATGAATGTTGTTGGATGTCTAATACATTAAAGATACATTTCGTGGTGACATACACACACCATAGACTATCTAATGTTAAAGATCAGAATAAGAGGGAGGGAGAGGAAAGGAAAGAAAAAGGGGTGGGGGAGAGAGATGTGGCAGTGGAAACTAAAACTGAAGGGCATTTATTAAAAGGGTCACTGTAATTAAGAAAATTTGACAAAATTAATATCAACTACAGGTTACAAATCAAATATAAACATATGAAATGTAGACATAACGATGATCTAATCTAGCAAGGACCTATATTTTTATGTTCAAAAACACATGCTAATACATATATATATACACATGCATACACATATGGTTCAATATGTTAGCTCTATCTCTGATACTGAGAGCTTTCTAATATATATATATATATATATATATATGTATATATGTATAATTATTTATATATATTATGCGTGGTACTTATTAGAAAGCGCTCAATATCAGAGATAGAGCTAACATATTTGGTTGGATAGATGTGAGTTTGTGACCCTGAGTTTAACGCTTTTGCGATCGTCAGACAAACATATATATATATATATATATATATAAAAACATACCTTTACTCTGAAAGTATAAGATTATGTACAAAAATATTTGTAGTTGGTAAACCTCATGTAATTTTGCTTTGTGGTGTTTGTGTGCATGCATCTAGGTTCTAGTGGGCATTTTTGTATATCTCTGTTAGTGTCTGTGTGTTTTATTCCTGAAGATGTTATTGGGATGATGACATGGCTGTATTCTATTTCTGTTTGGTCTTGTGGGAGTTGTCAGTATGTGTGTTCATCGATGGGAAGATATTTATTAATATTCCTTCTAAATATTTTTGTACTAAAGTTAGTTCTTTTCCAACTTGTGTGGCATTTTTTAAATCAAAGTTATATATAATTTTTTTTACTTCATTTCAGTCAGGAAAAATTGATGTTTACTGTGAAACTGGCTCCCTTGAAAGTTCGGGTTTTCTGCAAGGAAATATCCGATTGGGCTGTGGAAATGATGGGGTAATAAGAGTTTTTCTTTTGCTTTCTATTAAAGACACAAAATCATAATATGCATATCAGAAATCTTGTCAAAATAAAGTAGAATTATTGTTCTTTTCCGATTTCCAACAGACATCACTATTACCATATTGTACAATCATTTCCAGCCAACATTATAGTTAGTTTTATAAAGCCACCGACATCTGAATTATGCACTTCCGAATAACTGTAAAGAAACTCCTACAAAAACCCTGCTACACTTGTTTGACTTGCACATGAACTCTAGTTTAAAATTTGGGGTATGATAACAAGCCAACTACGCCCAGACTTTAAAAAAGAAACAAACACTCTGTGCACATCTGACGACATTTCCTTAATCCCAATTAAAAGAATAGTCTTGTTACAAGTTCCATAATCAATTTGGGTAGAAGGAGCACCACATGTACTGCAACCATGGCAGCAGTGGTGGTGTGTCTAGGATAAGATAACCTGACAGAGCTCATCACTATTCAGGCTGGTTTTGAATTCAGTTTACCCTCGAATGGTTGTCACTTTAATGTATCAGAGCCCAGACAGCCTTGCTATTTAACCCATTAGTGGGGTGCGAAGAGATTCATACCTTTTATGCAAGAGTATCAGTGCAAAAGTGAACACAATAGACTTGGCTACCACCAGAAAATAGATTTTCTCTGGCAGCTGCTTCAGAAGAATTTTCCAACATTACATTGTCCCTGAGAACCATTCTTGGACTCGTGTTATACACAGAACAGTCATATATAAATCTTTGTCTAGCAGTGGTATCTATAAGAGGGTGATAAAAAGCTTTCTGCTTGGCCACTTCCCAGAATTAGAATATTAACATTTGGCCATTAAAATGTTTTTTTAGGAAGTTTGCCAGATGCCCCTCACATCAATGTCTGTATATATAGATATTTCTCCATAGGAGACTATATATAAAATAATAATAGACATAATTAATATAAAACAAAACAAAAAGCTAAATCTTGAAGGAGGAATTTACTCTATTACCTGTAATAATTGCCACAAGGAATACAGCAGAACTTGGTCTCCCCCACCCTAAAAACCCGGAAAGGGTGTCTTGACGGAGCTCAGTCCGGAAAGACCCGGAAAGGATGCCTCGGTCTGGAAAGACCCAAAAAGGGTGTCTCGGCTGAACTCGGTCCTTAAGGGCTATAGCAAGGATACCATCAAGTCCACATGCTTCGTGGGAATCTAGTTTAAAGATGATAGCAAAAACCATGGACCAAGTTATATGCATATCATTCAATAGAGACTCGGTTCTAAGTGGAAAGTCATGCAAAGGGACCCCAGATGAGTAAAGAGTAGAATTAAGAGAATTTGCAAGTAAAATATTTTGCTTTATCAACAGATGATAACACCTTTTTGAAAGTATTTATAGGAAGGGCATGGGACCTACCTAGATTGTCAGAAAGCAAAACCTTAACTGTATACTTTATCATGGCATTGAGTTTCTCACTGGAAACTACTGCATGGTCCATCTTTACAAGAGTCAGATTAGACCAAGTAGTGTTGCTGCCATATGTGAGCTGTCTAATCCTCTCTTTACATCCTTGACAGGCTTCAAAATCATTTACATGGTCTTTTGGGTGATGAATTAATTTCCACCTGACAACTCCTTTCCCACCAATGAAATCTCTCGCTACATTATTGATATTTTCATTCATATGTTCACATGAGATAATTCCTTAGTTCTAGCAGTCTGAACGTTGATATCTTGGACCTGCCATGCAATGTAGACAGGGTCTACTCTTGTTCATTACTTTTGTATTCCATTTGTAAGGAGGGAGTTTCACTCAGAGATACTTCTTAAGATGCATTACTTTGTTGAACAAGCTCCCAAGATGATGTTTCCTTGATCACCATGATCTTAACCTCTCCAACCTAAGAGTCAGCCATTATCTATCCTATATATCCCCATAATATGCAATTCGTTTTTTTTTTTGTTTTTTTTGTTTTTTTTTTTTGTTTTTTTTTACACTCTTACAACAAACTCATTCAGTACTACCTTGAGTAACTCCTGAGCCTATTATTAGGTGAAAATAGTATGTAAGAAAAAAGATGCCACAGAGCGGTGACAATTTGAGTTAGTTTATAGACTCGAGGATAGGTCGCACTTTTTTTCACCAAAATTTCAATAAAAATCAGGGGTGCAATCTATCCACTCGACATGATAGAAAATCTGAAGCAGACTGTGGTGTATCACTAGTCCATGAGAGTAACCTGAACTTGGGATTGAGTATAAACGAGAGCAAGGGAGAAAAGGAATTCTTCCTGACATTTCAATTTTATACAATCGTTTCTTTCAACATTGCCGTGTCACACACGGAATAAAAGTGCTTGATCTGCACTGCTCATATTTATCATTTATTATCTGATTTACAATGAAAGAAAATCATCTTCAAGTGATTTTAGGACTGAAGCGATTATCAGTATCCACATTTACGTCTAAACAGAGCAGCCCCACACTCTATAAGTAAATACCATGCACTTACAACCAATCCCTTTTCTTATGTATTAAAATATAAAAGCAAAGTAAATAGTTGTCACCAGTCTAGATAACAAGTCAGTTGAACTGATAACGGGAAGATTGTTGATAAAGATAAGGAACAAAATACCATTTATACTCAAGGATAGGTTGCACTTTTTTTCTCTAAAATTTCGATTAAAAATTATGGGTGCGACCTATCCCCTTGACATCATAGAGAATCTGAAGTAGACTGTGGCATATCAGTAGTCCAGACTAGCACCCTGGGCTCAAGTATAAGTGAGAGCAAGGGAGAAAAGGAATTCTTCCTGACATTTCAATTTTATACAATCGTTTCTTTCAACATTGCCGTGTCACACACGGAATAAAAGTGCTTGATCTGCACTGCTCATATTTACTATTTATTATCTGATTTACAATGAAAGACTATCATTTTCAAGTGATTTTAGGACTGAAGCGATTATCAGTATTTACATCTAAACAGAGAAGCCCAACACTCTCAAATGGAGAGAAAGTTTTGACATTGAATTTTAATAACTATATCTAAATGAATAAACACCTATGTTTTAATATATTTAAGCAAAGTTTTGAAATAAAGGTGAATATTTGAAAATATTTAACAAATATTAAATATATTTACGTTAAAGTGGGGGCCATATAATTCTATGGATTATAGTGCAACCTATCGGTGAGTCTGTCACAAATACCCACTTTGACAACCCAAAACTATTCATGAGCATATATGGTAAGTTTTCCTTTCAAGACTGAAAACTCTGCAATGTTAGGGCTTTATATTAAAAAAAAAAAAAATTGTAAATATTTCTTTTTTTTTTTTTTTTTTTTTTTTTTTTTTTTTTTTTTTTTTCTGCTTTCAGATGATCAAGGCTCAAAGACTGCAGGGTCAAAACATTAGTTGTCGAACTGTCAGTGGTAATATGGACATTGCTGATATATATGCTGAGGAGACGATGATTACAGCTAGTGAAAAAACTATACTAAATTTGGGTTCTTGCCATGGGAAGGCTTTGATTAATATAAATTCTGGAAACATTAACATAAGTAAGTAGATTTCTGTTTTGAATTTGTGTTAATGAGTTAGTATTTACAGTCGGACTAATGCCCTCATTATTATTATTATTATATTTTGTCCATTGTGTCCCTTGACCTTCTTCAGGTGTGTTTTGATCCAAGTAATATTTAAAGAGTTTTGAATTGAATATGTAGGGAGACCGAAGGTGATTCTCTCTTTGGTGGAGATAAGTCACATGGGTCGCAGGACAGCCATTTAATGACATCACTCCATACAGTGATCAAAATTCTGTTTGTTTTATTGCAGCCACCACATGGGGTTGCTTTGTTTTAGCCTGAGCCAAAGTTCCCAGGCTGAGGGTAAATCTGCCACCCCAGCAGGTTACAAGTTCATGGTGCCATTTCTCTTTGGGAATATAACTTTCCCACATATAGAATGAAACACTAGCACACAATCCTGAATTTGGAAAAACCTAAGACTCACTGTTTCTCATTCGTGGAATATGTTCTGCCATAAATGCAGCCTGTTTAAATCTGGAGTCCTAAAAATGGCTTCTCCAGACACAGGAATTTCTCCATATTATATGTAAGGCCCTTACTTTTTCTCCTGACACTTTGCTTTGCTGTGTAGATATGTGGTGTAATTTCTCTGCACTAGATACAGAGGTGTGTGTATATATATATATATATATATATATTTATTGTGTGTATGTGTTAGTGATATAAAAGTCTCTGCAAAAACAAAGTATGTTTGTCCTTCCTTTTCCTTTCAGCCATTCCACTTTGTCTATTAATTATGTTGTTATATCATTGATATGATAATGCCCATAACTGGGGAAATCCCTATGTGAGAATAAATCTTTCTTCTACTATAGCTATCTCTTGTTACAAACTGTTTAATTTTCATGCCCCTGTTCATGTCTGGGGATATCATGTTTTCATTTTGGCACTGCTCAGTTGCTTGTTCTGTACCCACTGGGTCTAGTACCCAGCCCAGAGATTGAACTCACAATTACTAAGCCTTCTGCAGCAGGCAGTAAGAACTTGTCCTTGTTGTGCGGTATAAGGAAACATTCCATGACATAATGACAGCAGCATTAATGAACCTTTTCAAGAAACAAATCTTTTCAACACCGGTTTCCAATGTTGTCTGTCAGGTTTTGTGTCGTGATGTAGAAGCGTCTTTAATGAAATGTCTTTGATTTCCGCACACAGTCAATAAAGAACCAGTGTCTTGTTAGTATTGTGCAACTTTTGCTTATCATAAGGATATGAATAGCTAGCATGTGAAAAAGGTTTTCTTGTAACCTACTGATACAATGCTGCAGTGTAGTAACTGTGTGTGTGTGTTTATTCAATTATTGTCTAGTGAAGTGTTTCTTATTGGGTTCAGATGGACTACTACCTTATCACCCCATGCATGTCTCTTAAACGGACAATTTAGCTTTGTCTTGACATTGATACGGGACTGCTTTTTGTCTGAAAACCAGATGACCCTAATGCTGACAGGCATCTCAAGGCTCGGAATTACACCATTCTGATAGAATTGACATGTTTAAAATAAAAACTTTGTCATTAGCTGACCAACTTTAAATTTTATCCAAGAAAACGTTAATCCAGTCTAGTCAGGGTGAGTGGGGATTGGTTTAGTTTCCTTTTAGCATGAATCCATCTTTCTCCAATTATGGATTAAATAGCAGAGCAGACTGGAAGGATAATTTTGAATTTAAAAGTGACCTGGAGAGTGATGTGTTTATGAATAATAATCTTTTTTTTTTTTTCTTTTTTTTTTTTTTTTTTTTTTTTTTAAGTATGTGGCAACAAATCATAGCAGCAGTCACTGGGGCTACCATTGCTTCCACTCTTCTATATCATTTTCTTTCACTCCCACACAAGTATAATATATATATATATATATATAAGATGCTTGTTTTACGGCTGCTTTATTTTAGGTGTTTCCAGTCAAGATCAAAATCACTTTCTGATATTAAGTCGTTAATCCAATGGTTAATTTGTTGTTTTTTTTTTTTGTTTTTTGTCTTAGTTCTAATTTCTTTCTGTTTGTTTTCATCCTCAGAGTCTGTAGAAGGAAACCTCGAAGCCATAACACAGATGGGTGAGGTTCATGTTGCGTTGACCAACACCAAAAAAAAGGTTTACGTTTGCTCCAAAAGAGGTGGGTTCACTATTGATAAATGTCTGTATTTCATTTGGAAACAAATATGTGGTCAGTTGATTACTTGAGTTGTCTCTCTTTCGTCCACATAATTGTATTTCTGGTTTTTCCTTGTGTCTTAGTGGCATTATTGCCTTGCTTGGGGTGAATTCAGAAATTCCAGAACTGATGAAGTAAAAATAAATGCTAAAACATGTGCAAGTTTGCTTTAAAATTAAATTAAATCTATTTATTGCAAATTAAAATTAACTCTAAATTTAAATCAAAATTTAAATAACATTAGTAAATTCTTCAATATTAATTTTGATAAAACAATAAGTTGAGAAATACTTGGGACAAAGTTAAACCAGTTCTGAAATTCCGAGACTGTCTATTTTCTGAATATCTTATAATACATGACACTTGGGAAATGCCAAATGTCCTGTACCATGTTGTGTGTTTCTTTAACCAAACCAAAGTCAATGATTTTTCTGTAATGTCCTAAAATACATTTGACACCCTGGGTATGACGATAAACTACATCTGGCAGCAAGGCCTCTAATTTGGGAGGTTTTGAGGAGCCTGGAACCACCTCTTAATTGCTGTTGTCCCCACTTGATCCGGGGTGGTTGCACCTGTTAGGGTCCCAGCTATGGGCAAATAGTTAACTCCCAAACTTTGGGCAAAACACTATGAAAGTATAAAAATAGATTTTTATAGTAAAAATACCAGCAATACTTTTGAATCTCAACCAAAGCCCTCTTTACAAAAATACATCGATGAAACCTGATCTACAAACTGATTTCTTACAATGAATACATATTCCATTCGAATCTATTGTAAAAAATCTTGTCGGTATTAAATGACTAATTGACGATATGCTGTAAAAGAAAATAAGGCAAAGCAAAACGCATCTTGTACTTGACCATATTGGTCAAGTACAAGAAAAGTAAATGTTATCTAAAGTTAAGTTTTGGGCAGTGTAAATTTTGCTTAGTGTTCTTCTTGATTTCTGTTCAGGATTACATGATGTTTGCATATTTTAATATAGAATGGCAATGACTCTTTCCTTACAGGTGATGTTTCTATTGGTCTTCCTAAACCTGCTGATATGGATTTGGACTTACTAGCTGCTGGTATTCAACTAACAAAAGACTTTACCTACTTGGTAAAGAGTTTGGTTGAAACAACAGATCAAGCACAATTGTTACTGATGGCACTTGAAGGTGAGTGGTGGAAATCTTAGTCTCAGAGCAGTTATCCATCTGTAAGCTATTAACAGAAATATTAACCCCATTTTGAAAATGGCACACTTGTATTGACTGCACTACTTAAAATGGATGGTCCTAATACTTTTTTTTTTTTTTTTTTTTTTTTTTTTTTTTTCATAGCTGAAATTGTTGCCAATTTGAAAAGAATAGGAAATGAAGGGTGGTGGTTATAGAGTAGGACTTGGTGTACTTCCTGCTCTTCCCTACTACTCTAACAATAGACTGCTCCGACTTATTAATACAAGTAGCCACATGAGAGTAGAATTTGAGTAGTATTTTAGGACTTCATAGAGATATGGAAGTTTTATGGTGGCTGTAATAAGCACAGTAAGTAAGAATGTCATATTTTGGCACAAGGAATATTGTATAGTTTGTTTGGGTCAGTGATTGTGGCTAGCTAAGTTTAAGATAAGACAGATGATGACCCACCTTCCTCATCCCACTTTTGGCCTTGTATCACATTTTTTGTTTTTTTACAAAAATAAATATTAGTCCTTTGTAGTCAGTGGAAGAGAATTCTAAGTACGTCACTGCGAGTAGCCTGAGCAAGACCTGATACCATTTTATTCCCCAACCCCACAGACAAATTGTACATATGGGAATTAGTTAGGACTTTATACAGTCTTTGAGGTGTCATGGTGGTTGTAGTAAGAACGGTAAGTAAGAATGTTGTCTTTTGGTGCAAGGAATATTGTATGGTTTATTTGGGTCAGTGATTGTGGCTAGCTAAGTTTAAGATAAAACAGATTGATGACCAGACTTTAACGTGCTCATCTTTTGGGCCTTGTGCCACATGTTCTGTTTACAGAAATAAATATTGAGTAGTATTTGATTTATTCAAGTATTTCTGTTTTATGGATGAGTATTTAATAAACCCCTTGTTTGTTTTTGCTTACCTAGTCCTCTCTCTCTCTCTCAGTATGGCCTTCATAATTCTCTTCTATTTTGAATGGTGACAGCATTACAACAGAGGGGGATTAAAAAAAACTATCAGGTCATCCCATAAGTTCTGTCCGAATTTTAACTTTTTGTTAAAATGAACAAAATTTAAAGAGTATTTTATAATGTCTAATGGAGCTGAACATTTTTTTTAAGTTTAGATGCATTTAAACTGATCAAAATTTATTTCAGAGAACAATAAAATTAAATTTTGTTTGACTAAAACCCTGCTAACATGGAAGTACCCGAGAGTCATTTGAGGCACATAATGCTTTGAGTTCAAGAAAGGAAACTCAGCAGCCAAAGTGGCTAGAAACATTCACTCAGTTTATGGAGAGGAATGTGTGAATGAAAGAACTTGCAGAAGATGGTTTGCAACATTCAGAGGTGGAGATTTCACCCTTGAAGATGAGGATGGAACCAGACGTCCAGTTGAGTTTGATGAAAAGCTTCTTGAAGCAGCCCTTGAAGAAAATCCTGCTTTATCAGTTGAGGAATTGGCAGTGGTTCTCAGTTCAAACCATACAACTGTTCATCGTCATCTTCAACAACTTGGAAAAATTCCTAGACTTTGAAAATGGGTGCCTCATGAATTGTCTGAAAACCTCAAATCCCAAGTTGACATCTGCTCTTCTCTCCATTCTCGCCAACTTGTTACACCTTTTTTGGATATACTTGTGACTTGCGATGAAAAATGGATCTTTTATCAAAATGTTAAGCATCGTAGACAGTGGCTTGGTAAAGGGGAAGGACCCCAGGCACAGCCGAGAAGGGAACTTCATGGGCAAAAGGTTCTTTCAATCTGGTACGATCGCCAAGGAATAATCCACTTTGAATTCTTACCACCTAATGCAACAATTAATGCTCAAATATACTGTCAGCAATTAGAGCATTTGAACCAAGCTTTGAGGAAAAAAAGACCTGCTCTAGTGAATTGAAAAGAGGTGATGTTTCATCAGGACAATGCCCGACCCTATACAGCAAGAATCACGTCACAAAAGATCGAAGAACTTGGTTGGGTGAAAATTCCTCATCCACCTTATTCTCCCGATCTTGCTCCTTCAGACTACCATTTGTTTCATAGCTTACAGAATAATTTGGAAGAAACAGCTTTTGTAACACAAGAAGAGGTTAACACTGACATTTGTGAGTTCTTCGAATCAAAGCGAAAATAATTTTACAGTGGTGGAATTAGTAAGCTTGTTAATAGATGGAAGGAAGTCGTAGATAATCGGAAAATCCATTGTTGATTGAATCTGTAATTAAATGTAACATGTGGTCACTTGTTTTCTTTATTCAAAATTCGGAGAGAACTTATGGGATGACCTGATATATTAAAGAAAAAAAGTTGTTGGTATGTAATCATGTATGGTGGGAAACTGGAATAGTTTGATTTGATTTAATCTTGTGGTTAAGAGCTTAAAACAGCTGGGCATTTGTCAGACTTGTTTGACACAAAAAGGACTGGAGTTTGAGTGTCTGAAAGATCCTTTATTTTTTGTACTGTGCTCTTAATTTATCACCATAGATTGAGCATGTGAGTAAAAGGTGAAATAAAAGGTGACAAATTTAGATGAAAGTAAATGATAAAGAACAAATAGGTAACATTTATCAACCTAACATTTTTCACTTTTAAAACATTTTTCACTTTTTTTTTAACATTTTTCACGTTAGGATTTCTCTGAAGCTTTAACTTCATCAGAGAAATCGAGACAAAAAAAACAGAAATTCTAGTATTTTTACTTTTGTGTTATTTGACTCCCATTGGTTAATCAGGTTTCCTGTGCATTCGACTTGTTAAATAAATGTTAGTATAATTTGTGGCGTTTCAAATTCAAGGAAAGATAATGTATCAATTTGAAGTTTCAAGAAAGTAAGAAATTATTTCCTCAAATTGGGAAAGCTACAAATTATACTAATGTTTATTTAACAAGTCAAATGCATGTGAAACATGATCAAGCAATGGAAATGAAACAATACAAAAGTAAAAATACCAAAATTTTTTCTTCTTTTTCATCTCATTCTCTGATGAAGCATTAATAAAAGTAAAACAGATTGATAAATGTTTCCTATTTGTTTTTTTTTATCTCCTCATTATGTCAGACTGAAATCTATATTTGATCCCAACTCTCTCTCATATATATATATATATATATATATATGTAAAAATAAGTTGAATATTAGTAAAAGTATAAATTACAAATATGTTAAAGTAACAATAGGACAGGCCACACTAGGAGAGCTTCACTGACTGCCTGGTTACTGTCAGAATGAAATTCTGGTATCTTTATTTTTGTGTTTGGTTTTCATTGGTTAAGCAGGCTTCACATGCATTTGACTTGTTGAGCAGCATTAGATGTAAGTAGAACTAGTGATAGATCTTGTGCTTCTGCGAGTGTTTCAAATAAATGGTTTGAAAGGAAAGGGTTGGCACCAGAATCAAAGATGTCATGAATGAAGTCTACGTCTCCTCTGTCTACGTCTCCTCAGCCACTGGAGGGTAGGTTACAGAATAAGAGAAGAATAAGAATTGGGAGTCGGTTCCACAAAGCAGTGGATCTTGCTTCTCCCAAATGGAATACAAAGGGAATGACGGTGGCTTGTTACAATGTGCATATGGCATGGTGGGTCATAGCTGCAAACGTTAGGACTGGTAGAAGTAAGGAATGTAGCTCATCAGAGCAGAGCATGCCAGATTCTCCCAGCCTTCTTTTCTCAGATGTTCTAGGAATTTCAACTTTGTGTTCTTTTGACTTTATTTTCTTTAAAATTTCCTCATTACTTATATGTTCAGTCCATGGTATTCTTGTCCTTCTTCTGGAGGATATTATTGTTATGTAATGTTTCTTTTTTTCATCCATGAGGAGAGGGGGAAGAAAACAGTAGTGAATTATTTCTTAATTTGGGGGCATAGTGAAGCAATATGTATTTAAAGGCTGTTTGAAGTTATTATGTAAATCAAATAAACCTCAATAACTGAAAAATTTCTGAACCAATATTTGTGAAATTTATACTTGTCTATTTCCACTCTTAGTAAAATTTGTAAGTAAATTTTCTGCCATTTTTAATGGTTAGTTTTTGAGCAATTTGGTATTTATGAAAATGGACTGACTGAAAGTAAACTAATATTAGCTTATGAGTAATTTTAATTATTGAAGTTTCTGATTTGCTTAATAACTTCAGAGAGGGTATAGATTTGTCACTTCTTTTTTTTTTTTTTATTAAACACTTATAGATGATCTTTCCTCTGATGTAGCTGTTACATATCAGTAGGTAGTCCTGCACATGACAAATTGAAACTGGCAGCAAGGCCTCTGATCAGGTGTTTGGAGGTTTTGATGGGTGTGGAATGACCTCTTAATTGCTGTTGTTCCCTGATCCACCCTTACTCGGACTGCTAACATGTTAGGGTCTTGGCAAATAGTGCCCCCCCACAACTAACAAAAACAAAACACTATGAAAGTATAAAACTACACTTTTATAGTGAATATGCCAGCAATGCAAATAAGATACACATAAAGACAAAAATTACCAACAATACATTTTATATCTGTAATTGAAGACGTACTATTGCATTCAAAATATATTTAGTTGATGCCATAAAATTGTGTTTGAAATATTTAGATTTTGGCATTAATTAACCTATAGAAGTTGATATGCCACAAATCAAAATAAATCAATCAACCAACTTAGTGGTGGGGGAACTTTCTGGTTTTCAAGGAATCAAATAAAACTAAATTACTACCACCATTCATGACTAACAGATGTCCCCCTTGAGTGACTACTGGGCCTTAAACTCACCCCATACCTCAAATGGCCCTCCTAGATACAATCCATTGCTAAAGATGTAGGTAAGATGGTCAGCTTCCTGTACCACTCCAGTAAGTTGCTGACTCCTTGCGTTATCCTCTACTTTTACAAGAACTAGGTCAGGCTGAAATTGGAGTACTGCTGTCATAGTTGGGTGGGAGCTGTCCAATCGACACTATCTAGTCTTGATAGAGTTCAAAAGTGTGTCAAGTCTTTGTAGGTGATAAATTATTTTCTACTGTGCAAGGTCTCTGTCAGAAATGATTAGCAAGCCACTTTTTCTGCTGTATTGCTACTTCCATTGAACGTACTTGGACAAATTACATCTGTTAGTTTTGCCATGCCATGTGTATTGTAGAAAACCATTCTCATTCATTGCAATCCTAACCTGTACAAGTCCAAAGTTAACTTTTTTTTTTTTTTTTTTTTTTCTCCCCCATAAATTGTGCATCTGAATCTGTAACACCATCTTCAAGTGCATACCAGGTCTTGTACAAGGTGACCATCAGTAAAAAAAAAAAAAAAAAAAAAAGTCATTGAAATCTTCAGCTGCCTGTCAGTATATTGATACCTTGTCTTTTACAATCTGTTTAGTTGTTTCTTCCTGATTTCCTTTACATAGTTGAGATGGTATCTGGCAGAACTTGTAATTTTTCACAGTAAAGGCTGAAGGAGTCGATACAATTTGTTCTATTTTTTTTTTTTTTTTTTTTTTATTTATTCTCATTCTCTGTCTGTATACTGGCATGTTGTTTCCCCCCCCCCCGGCCTTGTTTATGACGATGTCTTTCTGAAAGAAATGCAGCTTCTGTAGTCATTCGCAACAAATAGTACCCATATTTTCCATTGATGTCGTCTCATGGATGATAGTAAATTGGGCAACTTGTGTGATGCTCATTAGTTTTGGTTCAAAGTAAGGTTATGGTGAAGTTTGAAAATGGTAGGTACTGACTTTAGTGTTATCTTCATAGTATGCTTCTATTACATTTGATCATCTTTCTCCCCCCAAAAAAAAAATTGTAATTGGTTTGGAAAACATAAGACAATTTTTCTTATTTGACACATTTATACTTATCAGATTGTTTCAGAAGACTTTAAATTATTTAATTATAATTATTTAAAGACTTTAGAAGTTGCATGAAAGTAGTATAAAATTTTCGGTGATTTTTTTATATATATATATATATATTGGACTTTCATACTAGAAAGAAGACTTTACGAGTTGGTAATGTAAAGTCTTAAGGAAACAAAAAGGTCTGAAAAATTTCTTTTATTCAGGTTTGATGTTGGAGGTAATGTTTATATAGACAAAATCAATTCATGGGTTATTTTAACTATTTATTGCCATGTTTCAGCAGTTGTACAACGCTTGAAATAAACCCCCTATATTTTTGGCCACTAGAGTAGATGATCAGTTGCTTGCTTTACAAAGCTCAACTGTACAAGTTTCTGTTCACCTCTGCTGAAATAACTTTGTGATAGAAAAATAAGACAAGTAGCATTTTGTTTGCACAATTTACATTCAGGGAAAGTAATTAAATTTAGTTGTGATTTCAGAAATGTTTTTATTTTTCAAAGAGAAAAAAAAAAAAAAAGTCCCACACTTTATAAATGTGTCTGCAGGTAATTGTACAATATACAGATCTGAGCCAAGCTGTTTAGTTGGTAGGAGATGGAATGGAAAAATGCTGCTGAAGCCATGATTGAGACAGTCTGCAATATATAAAAAGAAAAAAAAACAAAACTTATGACAATGCTTTACAAATATAAAATAAGGAATGAGAAAAGTATAAGTAAGTGTTTTTCTCCTTTCAGAAACTGTTGGTGAGAAAGGTGGCAGCAAAGTGACAGGTGATGCCAAAGTAGGAATCCTAACAATAAAGTACCAGGATTGGCTGTCTTCAATTGGATTGAAGGCTGATGATGACAAATAAAATAAAAAAAAGTTGAGAAATTTGTTTGTATTTTCTTTTTGCCAACGATAAAAGTACACGACATTGCCAACGATAAAAGTACACGACATTGCCAACGATAAAAGTACACGACATTGCCAACGATAAAAGTACACGACATTGCCAACGATAAAAGTACACGACATTGCCAACGATAAAAGTACACGACATTGCCAACGATAAAAGTACACGACATTGCCAACGATAAAAGTACACGACATTGCCAACGATAAAAGTACACGACATTGCCAACGATAAAAGTACACGACATTGCCAACGATAAAAGTACACGACATTGCCAACGATAAAAGTACACGACATTGCCAACGATAAAAGTACACGACATTGCCAACGATAAAAGTACACGACATTGCCAACGATAAAAGTACACGACATTGCCAACGATAAAAGTACACGACATTGCCAACGATAAAAGTACACGACATTGCCAACGATAAAAGTACACGACATTGCCAACGATAAAAGTACACGACATTGCCAACGATAAAAGTACACGACATTGCCAACGATAAAAGTACACGACATTGCCAACGATAAAAGTACACGACATTGCCAACGATAAAAGTACACGACATTGCCAACGATAAAAGTACACGACATTGCCAACGATAAAAGTACACGACATTGCCAACGATAAAAGTACACGACATTGCCAACGATAAAAGTACACGACATTGCCAACGATAAAAGTACACGACATTGCCAACGATAAAAGTACACGACATTGCCAACGATAAAAGTACACGACATTGCCAACGATAAAAGTACACGACATTGCCAACGATAAAAGTACACGACATTGCCAACGATAAAAGTACACGACATTGCCAACGATAAAAGTACACGACATTGCCAACGATAAAAGTACACGACATTGCCAACGATAAAAGTACACGACATTGCCAACGATAAAAGTACACGACATTGCCAACGATAAAAGTACACGACATTGCCAACGATAAAAGTACACGACATTGCCAACGATAAAAGTACACGACATTGCCAACGATAAAAGTACACGACATTGCCAACGATAAAAGTACACGACATTGCCAACGATAAAAGTACACGACATTGCCAACGATAAAAGTACACGACATTGCCAACGATAAAAGTACACGACATTGCCAACGATAAAAGTACACGACATTGCCAACGATAAAAGTACACGACATTGCCAACGATAAAAGTACACGACATTGCCAACGATAAAAGTACACGACATTGCCAACGATAAAAGTACACGACATTGCCAACGATAAAAGTACACGACATTGCCAACGATAAAAGTACACGACATTGCCAACGATAAAAGTACACGACATTGCCAACGATAAAAGTACACGACATTGCCAACGATAAAAGTACACGACATTGCCAACGATAAAAGTACACGACATTGCCAACGATAAAAGTACACGACATTGCCAACGATAAAAGTACACGACATTGCCAACGATAAAAGTACACGACATTGCCAACGATAAAAGTACACGACATTGCCAACGATAAAAGTACACGACATTGCCAACGATAAAAGTACACGACATTGCCAACGATAAAAGTACACGACATTGCCAACGATAAAAGTACACGACATTGCCAACGATAAAAGTACACGACATTGCCAACGATAAAAGTACACGACATTGCCAACGATAAAAGTACACGACATTGCCAACGATAAAAGTACACGACATTGCCAACGATAAAAGTACACGACATTGCCAACGATAAAAGTACACGACATTGCCAACGATAAAAGTACACGACATTGCCAACGATAAAAGTACACGACATTGCCAACGATAAAAGTACACGACATTGCCAACGATAAAAGTACACGACATTGCCAACGATAAAAGTACACGACATTGCCAACGATAAAAGTACACGACATTGCCAACGATAAAAGTACACGACATTGCCAACGATAAAAGTACACGACATTGCCAACGATAAAAGTACACGACATTGCCAACGATAAAAGTACACGACATTGCCAACGATAAAAGTACACGACATTGCCAACGATAAAAGTACACGACATTGCCAACGATAAAAGTACACGACATTGCCAACGATAAAAGTACACGACATTGCCAACGATACGACATTGCCAACGATAAAAGTACACGACTCACTTTTTCTTTTTTACATTTTCAAAAAGTGTAATCTATTTGGAAGTCTCATTGCTGGGCTTTGCCATACATCTATGTCTTCCTGTAGTCGTCGATAGAGCATAGCCAGTCGATCAAAGATGTCATCAACCTGTAAATCAATCTTATTCAATTTACCTTCTCTTACTCTTTCTGCACTATCAACACCTTTGCAATCATCTTCCTCTGAAATAAATAATACACGTCTGAATAAGCAGAAAATACTAACAGCACAGTAGTAAAAAAAAAAAAAAAAAAAATTCTTAACTAAACCAAACAATATCTTTGGTAATAATTCAAACTCATTGTTGTCCTCAGGTTTCTTAACGATGGGCACTTCTACATTCAGTGAATCTGTTTTCAACATCTATTCTACACCAGGCTTTTCAACAGGAATAGAAATGTATCCCCCTCCTTTACAAAAGAACCCAATATCCAATCCTGAAGCTTATTTCAATTTTTATACTTGTAATGTCTGCCTACAATTCGACAGTTTTATTTACTGTTTTCTTTTTTTTTTTTTTTTTTTTTTTTTTAACCTACAAACAGACACACGGACTTTCCGCCCGTTTCACACTCCACCCCGGCCCAGTATTTCTAAGAATAGAGGTACATATCTTGCTTTCAAATCAGGTTTACTGACATTTTCATTCTTTGCTGCTACACCTGATGAGCCACTGGGAGTGGCATTGTGTCTCTTGCTAGGTGGAGGTGTGTCCCCCACCAACTCAATCCTCCTTAACTCTGGTTTTCCTCTATAATCTACCTGGAGTGGCTCTTGGACAGTGTCTACAGGTTTTCCTTAAACCAATCCGAACTTATATACACTGCCTAAAGATACTGGGTGGGGGATATTCATCAGATTCCCCACCGCTCCAGAATTAACTATAAATTCGAAAGAATTCACGCGACCTTCACGAGTTGACGCTCACCCCAATACTATGCTATTTCTCTACTACTTTTCATACCACAACTTATTCAGTTAACACT
This sequence comes from Acanthosepion lycidas, assembly GCA_963932145.1. Lineage (NCBI taxonomy): Eukaryota > Metazoa > Mollusca > Cephalopoda > Sepiida > Sepiidae > Acanthosepion > Acanthosepion lycidas. The sequence goes on along the minus strand of OZ010597.1, from coordinate 52,214,904 downwards.
ACTGACACGTGCTACTCGGGTTTAGTTCACTATTGCAAGTAGCAAAGAGACCCAGAGTTGGCATGCTTCTTTTTTTTTTTTTTCTCTTTTGAAATCGATATAACACTAGAGAAAATGGCTTCTCCGGGGCAATAATGAATTCGGGTGCGTTTCGCATGTAAAAATGGTAGCTTCACAAGTCATCATGATTTCTGTGTGAAATATATATCTGTTATACAAAAATAAAAATGTACAAATATAACCGAGGCCGGGATAATTTTATAATTAAACTTACCTCGCCAGAATAATCCTTACACTAAAAACACATTTTTTTTACTACAGCCACCATAATATAGTCATAAACATTTCCCATATGTACAATTTGTGGGGCTGGTGAGAAAATAAAACCTTTCTAAATTTCATACATCTTGTCCTTGTTAATATTCATTAAAGGGTATTTACAACATTTTTAGCAGTAGAAACCATCGCAAAACCCTTAATTGGGTCAGAAACACCTCCGAGTGGGATAGCCTGTCGCTATTCTCTTTTAAAAACATGTCGATTTTAAGTGTCAATGAAAACTACGACATTACGAACATGGCCAGCTTTTCCTGCTTCCTGACATATGCGTTGTTCAGTAGAATATTCACTAGTTATCTTTACCTAGACAGACAGCTCACCCATAACGATTTCTAAACAATCGGCCTATAAAATTCACATATTACTCACCCAGCCTTTTCTTTCTGATATTGGCGAAGAAGTGTTCAATGTCGATTCCAAGCCATTCTTTAAATCGGCCCAAAATAAAGTTCACAAGCTCGTAGTCGTTAGCCTGCTTGGAGATATCGCTGCGTACCAGGGCGAACGAATCGTTCAATATAGTCACAAACACGTTCAGCAAAATGAACGTGATAAACATGGTGAAAGAAAAGAAATAAATGGGACCCAGGATCCAGTTAGCCATGCGCAACGTGTGGTAGTGGTACTTCCCGAGGGCGAACATGAACAGCGTTTCTAGGCTGCTGACGATGCTGGCGTAGGCGGCAGCTGTTGTGCCGAACAGCATGTAGCCGAGACAGGCGTACGAGAAGAAAGATACCGAAAACACCATTGAAAAGGCGGACAGGTCCTTGGCGGCGTGATGAAGAGTCCGAGAGAGCATCGACATACGACGGTTGAAACGGAGGAGGTGAATCAATTTTAGAGTCGACAGGAATACAGACAACGCAAGAATCACAGAGAAAGTGTCGCTCCAAAACGACAAACGCTGGAAGTTGTAGAATTCACCTGCAAATTTGATTAGACATTTTAAATATTATATACACAATTTCAAGTAGCTTTAAGAAATTTCTGGCCGTTGGCGATCATAGCTTTCCAGTTTCGTATCCTTTTCTAGCTCTTGGGGGGAAAAATTAAAAAATATATATTTATTTTCAAGGCTGGCGCTACACGTGAAGTCAGCTTATACACAAGTAGATATTATTTTTTTTTTTTTTTTTTTTTTTTTTAGACATGCAGAGAAACCCGGATATAAGAGATTTTCTCTGGTCCCAAATTAGAGCCTGTGTTAATGTATATAAAATAGACCAAACCCGGATATAAGAGACTTCTCCGGCTCCGGCAACTCTTCTATCCGGGTTACACTGTACAATATTTCTAAAATAAAATTCTTGAACACCACAACTAATAGATTAGCCGAAACCTCTTAGGGGTTTATATTGGGCAAAGCCTACACTCCTTAAGCATTTTTCATATGCCCGAAAAATAATTTAACAATACTTTCCCCCCACCAAACAAGTATAGGATTGGTGTAGACGGAATAAAATTACCAAAAAACACTATTAAAAGAATGCTCAGTACAGAGTAGAGCAAATAGCATTTATTAAAAAAAAAAACAAAAAAAAACATCGCTACAAAAATAGCCATTTTGTTTCAACACTTCTGGTGTCTTATCAAGTGTTCAAACAAAATGTTATTTTTGTAGTGACGTTATAACATTTCTATATATATATACACACACACACGTTTTACCTACCTAGGTTTCACCTAAACAGAACTTCCGGGTAGGCCGGCCAGTTTACCCTGAAGATTCATTTAGGTGAAACCTAGGTAGATCTGCCTGGATCCTTAGCATTTATTCTAGTTTATCGCTCTACTTAGCGTATTGACCACTTTACGTTTTAGTCTTTCTACTAGCTTGTTTTTTTTTTTCTTTGTACTAATGACTTTGAAGCACTTGGCGATTTGTCTCGTCTTGTTCTGATGTTTTTAGTTCCGATTTCATTTCCAATTTTTTCCTCGCGTACCGATTTGCACCAACCTAATATCTGCAAGTTGAGCTATCCGAGGTTTTCCAAACGAGTACTACTATTACAGTGTAACCCGGATATAAAAGAAACCCGGATATAAGAGAGATTTTCTCTGGTCCCAAATTAGAGCCTGTGTTAATGTATATAAATTAGACCAAACCCGGATATAAGAGAAACCCTGTTATAAGAGACTTCTCCGGTCCCGACAACTCTTATATCCGGGTTACACTGTAATATAATTTTTACCTCTAGGTCGCCGTACTTTTAAAGTCAACCGTTATGGAACAAGTAGACGTTGGTTATTTATATATATATATAAATAAAACGTAAAAAGATTTACACAATTTCTTATAAGCACTTTTTTTATTATATGAACTAAAAATAAATTATACTTATAAAAATAAGATATAGAAAAAAAAGAGTACCTTTCAGTTTTTTTACCATATGAATAGCAGAGTTCGTCATTACATGGCGCATAATGTACATTGCCACGGCCACAAGGGAGGCGCTGAGGTTTAGAGTCTGCAGAACGTTCCAAAAACTCTTGAAGCATTTCATTCTCAGCTGGCGAAATGTCTGCACTTCCTGCTCTACGAAAATAAAGAGGAAGATTAGACACGAGATTTCGGTAACCAGAATAAAAATGCCATAGCCCCCGGCGTATGGGAACAGGCGAAAAGTATGAATAAATATGCTGGATGTCATTCCGCCGAATGATGGGGTTTCGAACATCAGCACCACCGAACTAAACATATTTACGTTCGGATTGTAGATCGTGAATTCCACAAAGACGACCCGAGTCTTATCGTCAATCCACCGTTCTCTGATCAGCTCCTTGACTATGCTTCTGGCTCTGTCTGGCCCTCCTGTCAAGTCCTTACAATAGCCGCTACTGCTATACAGAGCCCTCTTGCCCATGATCGGGATGCCCCCGATTTCGCTGTGATGACGGTATCTCCAGGCGGAGTTGGACGCTTGGCCGACAGCTGAAGCGTTTCGTGGGAGAGGCAGCCACTTGGACTTGTAGTTCTGTTCGTCTTCGTTTGTAAACGAATAATCTTCGTTGCAGTTGGCTATCAATCCGTGCAGAGGCGCGACACGAGAACAACCGCCTGTTGGAATGGAAAATAAAAACAGAAAAATTAAATGTAACGATATATTGATACTGGATAAAATGCGTATCTGCTTCTGTCAAATTGCAAGGTTTTCTCCTGTCGCGAGCTATTTTTATAACAACTGTCGATACTCCGTTTGCAGGTAGGCTATTAGGGGAAAAAATACAAAATAGGAAATAGAATATACTTAAAAAGGTTGATATACACTGGGCTAAAGCATCCTCTTCTTTACGGTCATTACGTGTTTGCTTATATGAACAGGTATAATTCGTTTGTTTTTTTTTCTTCATCACTTCTATATCATATTTCCCACAACCACAGATTATTCAAAAGCACTTCAAACGAAACTACCTTCAACCAAACTAGAGACGAGTATGAAATCACTAAATAAAAATAAGACATTATAGAACTAATAAAATTGTCGGCAAAATTTAAAAGCGAAAAAAAACAAAAACGAAGAGAAAAACAAAAAACGAACAAGAAAAAAAAAAAAAAAAAACTAATCAAAAATGAAAATATATAAAAATACCATCCTTGAGATCGCAACCCTATCTAAAGATATACATGGAAACTGAAAAGCAAAAACCTGAAGCCGAGATGCCCGGTTAGCACCAATGACATTGCTGATTCTTTAATTCTACCTAACTTATTTGCTTATTAGATACTGGCGTTTATTTTATATCTACGCTGGAATAAACCATCTTTTGATAGAATTTTATATCATCATACCAGCCGTCTACCACAAATATCAACTTCGGAAATTTCTAACTTGTACCACGATAAACGAGTTTTACCAGGAATAAAATTAAAAAATCATGCTATTTCCAAGCAACTCTTGATCTATCAAACAGAATGTCCTTGCTTTTGTTTTTTGCCATTATTAAAACTTTGAATTACCAGTTTTAACCCTTAATTGCCGCAAACGAACAGGTCCGACACGGTAACCCACGCCACTAGTCAGTATTCGATAATCTCCTCGCTGAGCAGGCGCCCCATTCAGTAAAGTCGAGGTGTAAGTATGTGGCAGCAGAGTGACATTGGTCCAGTTCCAGAACTGACGCGGCCGGATAATCTGAAAAATTTTGAGATTACTTTAGCTAAAACGCAATCATTTATACAACCAGTCGTTATATATACACACACACACACACACACACACGTCTATGTTTTGAAACGGAAAAGACGGGAAAGGGATGAGGAAAATAAAAGAAAGTGAGAAAAATCAGAAAAAATTAAAAAAACGGGGAATAAAAGATTTCCCTAGAAATTTTTCAATACTACTTAGATTACAGTGCTGAGAAATAATTTACCTTAGGAAACGTATCAGTTCGCAGAACCTTGAGAAGAGTGTTTTTGATGAGGAACGACCTCGGGTCTTGATTGTTACAGGCCACAATCGTGAGTAGAGTTAAGTAGAATACGTAAAAAATTATTTCCTTTATGAGTTGGTTCATTTTGATCTCTTTTAGTCGACTTTCTCGCATCTTGGCTAATAGGGTTTTGTCTGGAGAGAACACAGACGTGGAAGGACTGTCCTCTGCAAGTTCAGAAACAGAAAGTTAACAAAATAGTTAAGCAAGCAAACGCACAATATTTTCTCTTTAATATCGCGTCGTCGTGACCAGAGGATGCTAAGCACTAAATTAAATTCTCCCCACACACAAACCAATTACGGATATTATATGCTATTTAATAACTACAAAATATTGTCAAAGTAAAATATTTGTTTAAGCCGTTGATGATTAGCCAGTTGTTGTCTGCTTATATTTTTAGCATTGCAAAATTTGATACAAGTTACATTAAGTAAGGGCAAATTTTGGGAATAGGATTTTATTAGATTTTAAGAACGCAGACATGGAAATATTTTATTACTGTTCAGACGGATTGTGTGAAAAATGTATCCATTGTCTTCATATGAGTTACTTGTGATTACCAGAGAGAATATATCAATCCGTTTTTTTTGTTTTTTGTTTTTTTTCATAATGGTCGTCAAGTTTAAGTATTTGCGTAAACCCAATTGTTAGTTATTTTACAGAAGTGCCAGCACATTTTTCGTAATTGATAGTTTTTAGCATTTTTCTTCTGCAAAAAATGACGTGAATATGACAACGTTTCCCCCCCACACCCCGCCTTTTTTCGTAATTATTCATGTACAGAAGGTTTAAAAAAATCATATTACGTAAAGCAAATTTTTAAGATGCGGATAACTGCAGAACACATGAAGCCTTGATACTAATAACATAATTTAATGTTCAAGTATTGAAATATGCCCTTTCTGAAAAAGGAGCTATATATATCAGATTTTCACAATTGATTTAAAAGAAACCGCTTTCTGTGGAGAGAAAAAAAAAACTACATTTCATACGCGATTAATTGAAATGTTACAAACGGTGTGTTTTTTTTATCTTTCGTAGAAAGACTTCTCCGGTATTATCGTCACCCAGAAAACTTGTCGCGGTCGCCATTAGCCGCTCCCTAGAAAGACGACCTTGACCTTCACAACTCAGATTTAAGTCAAGCAACATGCGAGAAACCAGACGACTAGTTCAATATCATTGATGCCAAACCGTACCTCGTGAGCATCGGATTATGCAGCGCTTCCTCAAACATCGGACAACAATTGTATTAATTTAATATCTACGGTTTTCTACTCCCTCTAGCCGGGGAGTTCTTGAATGAATCGCTCCAAATATCATAAGCCCCTTTTTTCGTCCAAATCCAAGCTGCTCGGCCCGGGGGCCTGGATCAAAGTGTAGTACGCTGCCTTTGTGAGCTTCCGGTGCTTTGTCGAGAGTGTTACTCTTCGGCGCGATCCCGTTTCCGCGGTCGATCCGCCCTGTGAAGTCTATCACATTCTGCCTTGGCCCTGCTTAGGGACTCCGTCTTCGCCAAGTGATACGCTTTGGAGCGATCCCGTTTCCGCGGTCGATCCGCCCAGTAAAGTTGTATCACTGTTCTGACTTGGCCCTGTTTAGGGACACCGATCAACCTGCTGCTGTTCCCGTCTATTCTCCCATCCGGCAGTCGACCAGCTACATCCGTTTCGCCGATCAACTCTACATTCGTTTTTACCAATACGACCGAAAGCAGCTACCCCTAAACAAAACCAGTCATACCGGACCCGACACCGACTTGAACACATTTCTTCAGAGTACACTCTTGTACAATTGGCATTAATAAAATCGACATTATTGCTTCTTAAACCTTCGCCTTTGTCCCCTCATTGTCTTGGCTGTTCACACGTTTCTTCCTAAAGCTTGCGGGGGCGACATCCTTATGGGCCCCGCAACAAACTTCTACACGGATTCAAGTTTAGGATTGCCAGATTAGTTAAATTATTAGGTTGGTGCAAAAATAATTTCGTTTTCTCACATAGTAACATATGTTAGAAAGCGAAATTATTTTTGCACCAACCTAATAGAAATACGAGACACTCTTAAAATCTGTCTACACACCAATAAAAGAGCGTTTAAAAAAAAAAAAAAAAAAATATCATTTTAATAGCTTGTATTAAATGTTAAAATAATTGTGCTTTGTCTTACCCTATAACCTAAGAAAAAAGTTCTTTGGAAGTGAAATCATTTGAAAAATATTTAATACAAAGAAATAAACACGTCAGTTTTTTGGGGGTTTTTTTTTTGTGTAAGAAACTAGTTTCGTCGTAACATTTTGCGTTATTTTCATCAAGAGAATCCGAGAAAAGACAGTAAATAGTTATAAAGTTACAAAGAAGAACCCTAAGGTGTTGGGGATGCGCAAAATGAACTAAGAATTTTGCTATGGTATTAAATCAGAAGGAATTTTTTTTATGTCAGGTTGCGTGATCCTCCCTTGCATCCACAACAATAAATAATTCTTGATATAAACAATTCAATTCAAACAAACAAATAATGTATTTATATACAAAAAAATGATATACAAAATATTTTACAAGATGTTATTGTGTTGGTATGTTCGTAGTACTGAAGTTTTTGTATGTCCTTTGAGTTTTGTGTTTTGTTTATTTGTATTAAAGTCTTTAAGAAAATTAGTGTTTTACTTTATCGTTTATGTTTTTAGAATTGAGTCATTAAGAAGTAGTCTACCCTTAACTGTAAATATTAAGTATGTTCGATGATAGTATTTACTTAAATTCTAGTGAGTGTTAATAATTCACTTTGGATAAGTAAAGTCTTGCGAGTTGAAGTTCTTTGTATTCACAGAGTAATCTTCGAGTTGAGTTTGTGGGCGAGTCAGTTGTGGTTTCGTTTGCGCGGGAAAATTATAATCTCAAAAGTGACGCGGATTAGATTAGCGTTTCTCTATGTTTGCTGGACTGACTGATTTACCGTAGATCTTCAAAGAGAATGTATAGTTTGAGATTCTTGAATGACGAAGAAGTTCGTAGAAGATATTGAACGGGAAAGATTTGTCGTCTCGATTCGTCGAGACGGAAATAATAGCCGTCACATTTTTAAGCTTGAGTGAGCGGTCGAAAAAAAATGGTCTGCTGCTGATCTGCCCAAGTCTGCATCTCCTGTCACGTGCTTTGGATTCTTTTTAAGCGGTCATGATCGCGTGGGTGGCTCCGGAACGATTTTGCGCCAAAACTTCGAAGTGCACGTGCGGGCGACCTGATTGGTAGAAATGAACCAATCAGAGGGCTAGATTTACGAATGAAAGTTGGAATAGTGCATTACTCGGAGAAGGTAAGATTGGGTCAATAGACGAGCCCAATAAAGATTTGAAAATTTTACTAAACACAGGACATTGTGGGGGAGGGGTCCCTGAACGGTTAGTATAGGACAAGGGACAAACATTAGCCAATACGGGACATATCCGGTATATAAAGGACGTCTGGCAACCGTGTGGACCCATCCAATATCCTACCTTTCCAACCTAGCGAAGGTTTAGTCCACATCGTACCTCAACCAATGAAAACGTCAAGAAAGGAATCAAACAACTCCATTGGTCAATTACTGGAAGCTTACGCGCAAAGCGGGAATTGCGCCAAAAATCTAAGTGAGCCACTTTCGGAACCAAAAAACTTATATAAACAAACCCAGACAGCCCCAGTCAGTCAGTCAGTCAGTCTCGCGAATTCGCAGAGTAGATGCCAATATACTCCACGCCGTTCTAAACCATAATTTTGCCGCGCACTAAGACACTTCACTGACTCACCTTCGAACTTTAACGAACGACTCTATGAACAATCTTTTCTCAACTTACTTATGTACAGTGAATTATATTCACTACTAAAGATAAGTAAGCAATCAAATACGTTTAAGGGTAGAACACTCAATAACTTCTTGTAAAAATACTCTTATTACGCAAACACAAAAAAAACAGCGAACTATCGAACTAATTACACACTACACACGCTGATGATTCAATCTGTATATTGTAAAAATTGTATAAATGTTGCATTGTTTTTCTAAATTGAACATATTTCGTTTTTATTTGTTTCTGGAAGTTCATTTATTTATTTGTTTGGGGATGCAGTTAGACACGTACCAAATTTCCTTCTGATCCTGTCAAAAATCGTTAACATCCCTGCACGTCCCCTACAACCGTATTCAAGTAGCACTTTTGTCTCTCAAAAATGCATGTGCTAAACAGATTGTTATTTCTGTCTCTTAGAGTCAACTAAAGTACTTATTCAAAAGATTTCGGCCGAGAAGAATTTTGCGAGCAGTTTTGTAAAACAAGAGTAGAAAGTACCAAACACTGAACGGATTCAAGAATAATGAGAACCATGCTGACACTGTCAGCAAAATAGCTCTTGCTGCTTAAATGTGCCGCATCCCTTCGGATGTTGGCTCTTCACAATGTCTTTTTGCCATCTCTCCCATCCCCTCTTTCATCATCCATTTACTCAAGTTAGCCAGGTAAGTTGTACCTTCCTTTCCTCTGACCCTCTTACCTTCAATTTATCCCGTGAGTATCAAATTCTCCAAATCTTTCCTCATAATGTGCCTCATAGTTCAGTCTCTTCCTGATAAGTATAGGTGTCCTTTGTTGCCACTGTCCCTAGAACTTTGTCGTTGCTCACTTGTTCGGTCCATAATATTCTCAGCATCCTTCTGTAGAACATTTGCTTCAAATTTCTCTTTATAGGAGGATTGATATTACATAGTTAAGTAGTCTGTTTCTAACGATATTTTCCCAGTTTAATATGTTGCTTAGCTTTTGGAATACATCTTTCGCTATCCCAATGCTCCTTTCGATTTCAGTGTCGCACTTTCCGTCCTCTGTCTATACGCTTCCCAGATATCTAAATTGTTGCACATGTTTGACTTCAGCATCTCTTTACATTTTCGGTCATACCTTTTGCTACTAATCATACAACTCCGTCTTGCAATTGATATTTAGTCTGTAGCGATAGGGGTACCATTATTGTTTATTCCCGACGGATTCGCCAAATATGTAGCGGTTGTATTACCATTGTTGTTGTGAACGTTGAACGACGCGGTCATCATTGTAGTGATTGAGTTACCAATATTTAACTTGGGCTAGGAAAGATGATATTAAGGACAATGCGTGAACGCAATACTATTTATATTTGACGAAAATAGCACATAGAATAAAATACAAAACTGAATGATTCCAAAACATAACAATTAGATTTATTAATGTTTGATGTACATGCATGCAAACTGAAAAGGTAGGACAGTCGTGTCCCTTTGATTAGGTATTAGGTTTACCGGAGTTCATATTAAGAAAGTTTGGAATTGTGAGTTCTAAAGTTGGTAAAAAGTTCAGGAGTGATTTCAGAGTTCGTGAATGTTGGTAATTGTCTTTAACGTCTGACCAGCAAATGACTAACACGGGAGTTCTTGAAGGTTACATCTTGGCACTTGGCAGCAAGGAATGAGACGTGTGAGAGAGATGAATGAAAAGAAAAACTCTAGGAAGTTTACACGTGTTGGGTTTATATAATAGTCGTATACCACGTGGGAGGCTCAAACGGAGAACGCGGGAAAAACAGATTGGTCAGTTCCGACCAATCAGCAAACTAGATTAGAGGTGATTGACCAATGAATACTTGTTATAATTGTATGAAAGTAGGATGTTACTTACCAGATAGGAAGAGTACATTTCCTAAAAAGAGGTAAGGCTGGTTTGTTGTGGAAGATCCCACAAGTCCTTTCTTATCGCTTTCCTTCCCTACCTTCTGCAGGGAGTTTCCGTAATTTCCTTTCTGCTATCAACTCTAAAACTATTGAAATTTAGTACTAACTTCAGTACTATTTTCGGTAAGAAAAAAAAAACATTTGCATTCCTCAAAGCCTTGTGCGTTTAACTATTGTAATCACTAAACCGATGCGATCGAATTTCTAGCGTTTTCATAAAATTAGTTATGGGGGGTAATAAATATAAAATAAAAATATTTCTCCCATGACTTTAATAAAAAAAAAAATAAAATTTCGATCATCTGTGAATAGTTCCTGAAAGTTTCATTAACATCCAACAATTATTTTTATTTTTGCAAGATTTTCCAAATTAATGTGCGTGTCATATTAGGTTGGTGCAAAAATGACGTAACAATATCGTTTTTTGACATTAAACAATACGTCAAAAAACGACATTATTACGTCATTATTTTTGTACCAACCTAATAGAAAAAAAAAACGTACTAAAAATTGTACGTTATTTTACTAGTTCCGGTGATACAAAGGTGTTTCCGGCAAGGTTGGCGTCGTTTTTATTAAGCTATGCTTTTTTTTTTTTAAGCTATTTCATGGAGGTACCTATGTGATACAGGAAATCAATTATTTTACTAAAATTTTATAACACAATGTGATGAATTTTTGCTCAAAAATAATTCAGGGTTTAATTCAGTTAATTTTTTTCCTAAATGTCACACCAACAGGAAATGTGTAAAATTGTATAAAAGTATATTAGTAATATCACTTCTAAAACTTGTTTATAGCTATATCATAACTGAAAATTTACAAATAAACTGTTAAATGTCTTAATACTTCAGTACTATTCAATTTCAATTTCAGAAATGTTCCGATTCCACCACCGCTTATTGCGTATATGGTAAAATAGAAATTTCGGTTTGGGGGGGGGGTGATCTTTTTCTAAAAACTAAAACAAATTAAGGGCTTTTTCACTTTGAACAAAAAAGTTCATCGAAACAGGAACAGTATTTTTAAAAAAAAAAAAAAAAAAAATTTTATTTATATATACATGTGTTTAAATTTCCTAAATACCCTCATTCATATATTTGTAAAATATTGTTTGGGATCAAATAATACCAGCAGCTGTTAAACAAATAAATACAAAAAGTAAAAAACAAACTAACACATTGATAAAAGACATTACTTACTTCGGGTCGGCTGGTAACAGATAAGCTCTTCGTCTGGTTGTAATTCAGTCACAATTTTGACTCCATTACCGTTGGAAGCACCGTTATTGGCTATTGTCTGGTTTCCAGCATTATCATCGTCGTCTTCCTCCGGTTTCTTGATTAGCAGAGAGACAACCAAAGCCAGTATTATTATCTAGAAAAAAATCATTGCATTGTTCACTTTGTCCTATGAGAACCATATCCTTGAAAATCAATGATTTTTTTTTAATCATTTCACTCCAAGCAAGCAATAAAGCCACTAGTAAGCAAGTTTACAGAGTGTTAGAGAATGTGAAAAAATACTATTAAGGGCTAGTGGACACTGAAATAAGACATAACGGTTGATACTCAAAAATTTAAATGTAATGTCAAAGTTGACAAGTAAGCAAGAAGCCAGAAGAGACTTCCACAAGCGATAGGTGCGAGAGAAGTTATTAACCTAGAACTTAAGATTACATCTAGCCATTACAACTGTAGAATGAGACCTTTCCGCCAATCTAGTACTGCACTTCAATTCATAAAGTTTTAGGTACCGGGGAGGAAAGTTAATCAGTATTCATAGAAAATGCACAGGGAAGCTACGTTACGGCGGTGGGAGATCTCTCAAGCCAAGATAGGACCAATAACATTGCAGATTCTTTGGATTTTATCAAGAATCTTTAAATATATAGCAGGAACACCAGATCAGATGTGGTAACAATAGTCAAAACAAAGACTAAAATATCTACTTATAAATATGCAAGAGATTCTAGCGAGAAAAACTAGCTCGACACAGTGAACCAACATTCTTAGTTGCAGGCTTAACAATTGATTCAATATATTACTACCCCTTCATATCAATGAAAAACGTTTGTCCGAGAAGGCTGATGCTAACCTTCAGGAGTCTCTCATTGCGTCATGTTGATGGAAGGTAAAAAGGGGTTCTCTAAAATGATTAAAAGTGTCGTTTTGGAAAGTTAACGCTATGAGCTGGTTTGGTGTGGAATTGATTAAAATCTTTTAGCATTGCTGTCATGTGGACTATACCTTTTCAACTTCAAAATGGACTAATCAACTTCAAATTGAGTTTGCTTTTTTGTTTAAAACTTAACGACCCATCAGTTAAGGTCAAACAGGTGTTTTGTTTTGTTTTTTCTTTAAATAAAATTGAAATGGTTTCAAAAAGACTTACCCTTTCCTTTCTTTCTTTTTCGATGTTGTCTTGCTTTTTGTTTTTAAAAATTCACTGTTTTCAGAGGTGCGTTGTTCTTTGAAAATTTCTCACCTGGCAAGTATCAAAGTTTCCCCTTTCAACATCAGACACCAAATTGGAATTATATTTTATTATATAGTCCAACTTTCCTAAGAAATGTCAAGATCAAATTGGGGTTTGATTTTTCGAAAAGTTCTTTCAAGTTGTTCACGTTGTAAAATAATTTTCGAATATGTGCCATGTCACCGCAATCAAGCAGTAAGTGCTTCACAGTATAAGCCTCCTGGCATGCTATGTATTCAGAAGGATCTTCGTCTTTTAGGAGGAAGGAGTGAGTTATGTGCGTGTGTCCTATCTGAATACGGGGTAAAAACCACTTCTTCACGGGATTTTCTGTGTGCAGTTAGTTGTTTCTTTAGAGAGGGTTTGATTTTAAATAAGTTGTTGTTTTGACAGTTGTTCCAAACGTCTTGCCATTTCTTCAAAATAGTCATTTATTAGGGGTTTATACTCAGTGTATGGAACCTTTATGTTACTTGTGTTAATTTTCAGAGAGTTTTTTGCAGCCACATCAGCTTTTTCATTTCCATGAAAACCAGAGTGGCTGGGAATCCAACAGAAAATAATGGTTTTATTTTGTGAGATCGCATGTATTCTATGGAGGAGTTTGATGAGCAAAGGATTGTTTAATTTTTGTTTTTTTAATGATTCGAGTACTAATAATGAGTCTGCAAAAATGAATTTACTTGAGTTAAGTTTAGTGATGAGGTCTAGAGCTAACTCAATGGCTGTAATTTCAGCACTAAAAATTGAGTTGTTAGGTAATCTTCTCTGTAGAACAGTACTTTTAAAGATAGCTGCACATCCTACTTTGTTTTTGACTTTGGAGCCATCGGTAGATATGTGGGCCCAATTTGGGTATTGTTCCAGAATATCATTTAGTTTTTCTATATAGTATAAGGGGTGTGTGTCAGATTTAGTGTGGGCAGCCAGTTTTAAAATGACTTTTGGTCGTTCTAATAGCCAAGGTGGATGTTTGGGTAGCTTGAATTCATGTATACTATTTTTGTCTATCAAAATGTCTGTAAGTGGTTTTATCATTTTTCCATGTAAAGACCAAAAGGTTTAATAACATTTTCTTTTTTGTCGAACACGTGTTTAAAGTTTAGGTTGGATGTGCATTGATAGGCGGAATTTGATGGATTGGATTTGAGTTTTAGGTAATATTGTATAGCTAATTTCTCACGTCTCAGTTTTAGAGGAGCCTCATGAGCTTCAATATATAGGCTTTCTCTGGAAGATGTTTTAAAGGCACCAAGAGCAAGTCTTAGACCTGTGTGGTGGATGGGGTCAAGAATTTTTAAGTAGGATTTCCTGGCTATACCATATATGAAACTCCCATAATCCAATTTGGATCTTATTAGTGTTCTGTATATTTTTAGGAGTGATATGCGATCTTTCCCATGTGTTAGCTATAACCCGCAAAAGTTGTAGTGTTTTGAAACATTTTTGTTTTAAGTATTTCAGACGGGGAATGAATGTGAGTTTTTTATCAAATATTATTCCCAGAAATTTGTGTTGTTCAGTCATTTCTATTTCAGTTTCTTCTAATTTAAGTGTTGGGTTGTTGTGCATTTTTCTTTGATTACAAAAATGCATACACTTTGTTTTGGTTTGTGAGAGTTTGAAACTATTTTCAATGGTCCATTGATTTATTTATGCATATCTGCAGTTGACGTTCTGAGGTATGCATATTTTTTTTATCTATGGCAAATTAAAAGATCTACATATAAGGAACCATTAACTTCATTGTTCAAACAGGTTACAATGTTAATTTTTATGTAAAGAGTGACGGACAAGATGCATCCTTGTGGGACTCCTTCTTCTTGAATTTTTGAGTCTGAGAGAGTTGATCCTATTCTTACTTTGAAACTTCTGTCGGATAAAAAGTCTTATCAACAAGGGTAATCTGCCTTTTAGGCCAAGATTGTATAAGTCTTTCATTATTCCTTGTCTCCATGTAGTTTCGTAGGCCTTTTCTAAGTCTAAGAAAATGGCTATTACATGTTCTTTATTGATAAAAGCCTCTCTGATAAAGGTTTCTAAGCGGACTATGTTATCTATTGTTCCTCTTTTATTTTGAAAGCCACTCTGTAAGTTGGTAATTAAATTATTGGTTTCCAGGTACCAATTTAGTCTTCTATTTATTATTCTTTCAAATGTTTTGCATAAGCAGCTTGTTAATGTTATGAGTCTAAAGTTTTTTTTGGATCTGATTTGTCTTTTTCTGGTTTTGGTATGGGAATCACAATAGCCTGTTTCCAGCTATTAGGTAGTTTTCACTTGAAGCATATTTCATTAAAGATGTTTAACAAAAATTTAATGTATTTCGGGGGGGGGGTTAAAAATTCGTAATGAATTTTTATCAGGACCAGTAGCTGTAGTTGTCCAGTTTTTGTTAGAGGAATTGTTTTCGAAAGTTTCCGCAAGTATGTTTCTTTTGTTTCTGTTATTTTTTATTTAACGTGAGATGGTTAATAGAAGAAAAGTTCTTTCCAGAGATTATCCTTACCATGTTCCAAACTTTTTTTGGTTTCGTATTATAGTTTTTTTTTTGTTTAAATAATATTTCCAGGATTTCCTTTTGGCTTCCTTGATGACTAACGTGCTACTGCTCTTTTTGAGTTTTGAGTTGTAGGCTGAGAGTTAAATTTCCGTAGTGCTGCTTTTCGTAGTCTTATTGCATTTTTACATTCATCCTTGAACCAGGGTCTTTGTTGTTTGTTAGATCCATTGCTTTTTGGTATGCATGCTCTCGCAATGTCTTAAAGTTTCTGTGAAGTATTCGATGGATTTTCTGGAGACTTCTTTGTCTGAAAGTTTTTGATCGCATCTTTTTTATATTCTCTCCAATCTGCTTTATTTAGTTTCCATCGTTGAAGGTTTTCAATTTCTTTTGTGTATGTCAAAGTAATTGGCAAATGATCACTACCCCATGAATCATCTAGAACATTCCAATCGAAGTCCATAAGTGTAGACGAGTCACAAAGTGATAGGTCAAGCACGGAATAAGTGCCTGATGTGTTAGATTTCTTAGTAGACATAAGTCATTGTTGTTAATGTTTTCAAGATTTTTGCCTTTTTATCTGAGTATTTAGATCCCCATATAACGTTGTGACTATTAAAGTCCCCTAGTAATAAATATGGTCTTGGTAGTTGATCTATTAGGTTGTTTAAATCAGTTTCGTTTATGCGATCGTGTGGTGGGATATAAATGGAGCAGATGTTGATGGTTCTGTGTAGAGTGGCCTTTGTAGCAACGGCTTGGGTATGGGTCTTCAATTGTATTTTATTTTGAGGGATATCGTTTCTAATTAGTATCGATACGCCCCCCCTATGCCCTTTGATTGGGGTTATGAATGTAATTATATTGTATATAGTCTTTTTATTTTAATTTTATCATCAGTTTTTAGGAAGGTTTCCTGTAAGCAGATGATGGTGGGAGATGATTAGTTATAAGCAGAAGTAACTCATTTATATTTGTCTTTAAGCCCCGACAGTTCCATTGTATAATTTTTTGAGCCATTCTGTCTTATTTGCATTTTGTTGTATTTTTAACCCTTGGCTTTCTTTCGGTTCTGTTTGTTTAGTTAGAGATGTTGCTTTTGTTTTTCCCTTCGATTCATTTGCTCTTTGTTTAGATGAAGACCGTTCCCTTGTTTGAGATGGGCTGATTGTTTTTTGCTTGTTTTTGTCGAGACTTTTTAAGCTTCTCTGTCTTGAATGTCTTTCTTGGCTATCGGTTTCCATCAGTTCAAAATTATTTTCATTTTCAATTAAAACAATTTCTGTTTTCTTTTTGCTGTGTTGATTTTTAACGGAGATTTCATTTTTGGAGGTGAGGAGTTATTAAATTTGTTTGAGGTTTGGCATTTGCTGTTGCTTGTATTGTAATTTTATTGTAACCTCTTTGATTTCGACGATCTGGTATTTGGGATTTTCTTTTAGATCTGATTCGGTATCGGTTCCAGTTGTTAAACAGTTTAAATTTTTCTTTAATATCTCCAGAAGTGATCTTAATTCTTCTACCAGATCGGACAGATTATTTTGTGATGTTTCTTATTTTTTAATCGAATTGTCTGTTCTTCTGACTATATTTGCATATGTTGATACGTTCAGAGAACTCTCGACTATTCTTCTTGTCTCAGGGTATGATATATTTTTTGTGTGTTTAATCGAGGATATTTTTTTCTTTATTTCAGACTTCACATTCTTTTGAATGCTGCATGATTTTGTTTGCAGTTGGCACATTTAACTGGGAGTTTACAGTCAATGTGATCCCCGATTTCTCCACAAACTTTACATCTTGATGGTCTGGTGCATCTATCCTTATGGTGCCCGAACTTTTGGCAGTTATGGCATCTCAGTGGATTTCCACTTTTTCTATTATATATCCAATTTTTATTTCTGCTGGAGGTTTTGGAGTATTAAAAATTAGGATATATGTGTTTGTAGGAATTATTTGGTTGTTTTTTGTTTTTGTTTTTTTTTTTTAATTGATATTCTTTGAGCATCTATGACTCCTTGTTTTCTTAAGTTATTTTTTATTTCGTCCAGAGTGAGAGGTCTGGGCTTCTTACCACGCCCTTTGAGGATTTCAAGGAAGTGTGGGGCTAGGCCTTTATTTAAGCTTTAAAATTGTTTTGATTCAGTAACGTATTTGTTGAAGTTTTATTTGAAACTTCTACCAAAATGGTGTTGTTCCTTAGTTTTTTTTTTGTTTTTTTTTTTATTGAAGACGTTTTTATTGGATTTCATTGTTTTTTTTCCACAATGAATGGAGATAGTTTGGTGATAGGTGTATCCTCTATTGATTTCAAGACAATAAATCTAGGAAATTGTTTTTGGTCAAGATCATTGTCAGACTCGGTTTCGGAGTATAGGCTCTCCAAACTGTCTTCTATATGGAATCGGGTCTTTTATTTTTATTTATAGCCATGAGTGTTTTTTGTTTTTTTTTTTTTATTTCGCCTTCCTTGCTCCCCACCCTATTATCCCAGGGATACAAGGAAAGGTATACTCACACTAGTAAGTGGCTGCTAGCATTTCGTGTTTCACGACCCGTTTTTTTATGAAAATGTCAGTTAAATCCCTATCTGTAACGGCTTTTCCTTACTAGTAGATTGACACTTGACACCGCCTTCTAATACTTACTTATAATCTATCTCTTGTTTGTGGTAAAAGCCCAGACCGGTTTTGTATAACATAAGTGTTTTAGATAGATGGGTTTTAATGCGGGTAAGTATTAGTGCTTGACGTGACTAGCCGATTGATCGGATCGGGCCTCTCCGACCACCCGTCTAGCCCAGGTAAGGGCCAAAGTCATGTGTTGCATTACCATGTCCTTTTTGCACCTGGGCCATGGCTTGCTCAATCACCAGGATCCCGTCCCCAGACGACACGGGTTGCCACCCACGGCCAACAGGTGACCCCATTGAGGGACTTTTACCCTCTGCAGAGGTGCAGTTTACATATTCAGAATTAATATAATACTAATAAATTTAATATTTATTCTTTTAATTTTACTTAAAAGGGATATAAAAAATATAAAGGTTCCTAAAAAATTTATTTAAAAGATTACATCATTTAAGTTAATTACAGAGGGAAGTAATCTCTGTATTCCAGATACGATGTTAGTGCAAGTCTCAGGGGAAATATTATTAATTGCCTCGGAGATCATCGCTTCTAACTTGCTAAGGCGGAATTCTTTAGTAGTTAAAGATCCCTGGCCATCACCTCTTAAAATACCAACAATTGAGTCTGCCATACTTTTTAATGGCTGACCAAACCTTTCCAATGGGATTTAACACCGGACTATAGGGGGCAAAATTTGGTGTTCCCTAAATTCATCCTCCTCCACAACTTCTTCAATTGAAGTATGGCAAGGAGCATTATCAATAACTAAGACAACTCCCCTTTCATGAATTTCATTTTCCTTTCTAAGGCACTCCCTGGTTCATTCTTTCGCATCCTCTTTTTTGAAAGAACCTTTTAATTTTATGATGAATTAATCCATTATTACCAATGCATCCAATAACATGGATGTTATTTCCCCTGGACTGTGGTGCACCTCGTGCCTTTTTTAGAGCGACCTTCTCTTGAAATATGGAGATTAAAATTGGTTTCATCCATATAAAGAATTAGCACATTTTGGGACTGAAATTCTAATAAAGCTACTGTGTAATCCTTACGTTTCGCCTTATTGACATTGTTGGCAGCTCCTGGTTCATGATGAACCGCTTCTAAAGTAAAGGCCATGGAGTCCAAGTGCTTTCTTATGCATTCTTTCGTCACACGAACCTCATACTTTTCGACCAACTTATTTACAATGTCTTGAAGAGTGACCCTAGGAGAGTTCTCAATTAATTCGGCCATAAAATTCTTATGCTTTTGCGTATTTTCTTGCTCCTCCCCTAGAATCACTTATCAGCACCCTGGTCTAACCAACGGTACGCTGTTGGCAGAGGCACACCAATTGTTCTTGACAGGTCTTTCCAATTTCCTGCTGCGGCATGTGCAGCTAAAATCTGCAAGTCCTCTTTGGAGCTGTTGCTAATTCTTCAGCTTCTTTTGTAGAGATTTCTCCAGCATCATCAATTTTGCCCATACGGGACTTTCTCCTACTTTTACTGTAGGCTCACCCAATGCTTTCTTGGCCTCTAAGTTGTTTGTATTTTGTTTTGTTTTTTCTTCATCTATATGTAACAATATTTAGCATGAGCGAACGGAAGAAATTGCATTAGTTTATACTATTGATTATTAGAAACCAAACGGAAGAAAATTATATTAGGTGATTTTCTATTCTGTTTCCAATATGAAAAAGGGGGAAAAAAAGACGATTTTTTTAATGAAAGGAGTTATAATTGAACCGGAATTAGGTGCAGGTAAAATTATTACAAAAGTCATGGTATTCTCGAAGTAAAACAGTCATATCGGATGAGGTTGTGGGGGTCAACTGTTGACGACAGCTATGAAACAGGACTGTTTAATCAAGGAGAAAGCATTTTCCAGCTGTGGATTGTAAACAAAAAAAAATTTGTCAACACATACCCTCTGACCCTTGTTAACAGGATTTAAACAGGCCAGGTAGTTTGGAAATTCTAAATTTGAACAAAGCCAAAACGCATGTATAAAGTGTGCCATAAGGAAATTGCTTATTCGGTTATCTATGGCAGGTTCAAAGGTTATGCTAATTGGTGAAATTTAGAAAAAAAAAAACTGAATTTTCTTGGGAAACTAATTTGGTATTTTGGAAAGAAAGGGCCGAAAAAAGGAGTGACATGAAGACGAAACTATCCCATTGGCTGTGTCACGAGGGAAGAAGACAGAAGGAAATGAAGCGGTAATTTCATTGGCTAACAAGGGTCTGAGATGAGGTTCGCATAGACACCCCAGTGACTGTCGTCCCCATCCCAGTAAAGGATGGACAAGTATAAATACAGACCCCCAAGGGGGTAACGAGAGTGCAATTGCAGTACAGTTGAGTTGCAGTTCTGTTAGAGCCGGAAAATAGCCGAGGAGTGAGGCCTCCGGTACCAACACCGCCGCCTGCCAACCTCCGCAACAATCAGAGACTTCGTCAGTTCCTGTGAGGCTTTGGTGTGAAGAAATAACGCCAACCAGAAAACATGAAAATCACCCCTTAAAGAAATTAGTCGAGACTTTCGTTCCGTGGTCAGCTTGTTAGGAACAGGGGTTGGGAAGAAGACAATTGGTGATTCGAATTCTTCTGTATATAAAGACTTTCTTTTCTACAACGTACTCAGTCGTTGTTCTGTTTGTTTGGTGCCGTTTCATTTACCCAATTGTGCGTCCGCGTCCGGATTGGTTCAACTTGGCGGAGAGACACCTAGCGAAAACCCACGTGGCTTCCTTGAGATCAAATTCACAGCGTGGGCAAGGGAGTTCACTGTGGGTGGAGTCGACTCAGAGACTTCTAGCTACCTGCCTCGTCGCTGTCGAAGAATTCGTTTCGGGACGAGGGACCTTCGTGGTCTGGTTCCCGGAAGGCCGATCCAACGCCGTGGGACGGTCACAATATAATGAAGACGAACAGTCAATTTCCTTACTCATGGGGTAAATTAATTGATAAATAATTTTCAATTTACCAAAAAAATCTCAATTTGAAGTTCTTTATTGCAATTTGAAGGTGTTTATTCTTATTTTGAAGTTGATTGTTTTTAAGCTTTTTGACATTTTCTCAATTTGGAGTTGATTTAATCCATTTTGAAATTGAAAAGGTATCGAGTTGCCGAATCTTTACTTTTCAGGCTTCAGTTCAAAGTACAGGGTGGTACGGAAGTCTTGTCACCCCTTACATAATATTTTCTATTTCAGATGGCCGACTCGAGCCCCTACAGACTTTTAAGAGAGGATGCTTGCAAGTGTATGGACACATGATCGTGTGCATTCTGGCAAGAGGAAGGAGAGAGTTTCACTGGAATGAAACCAGAATACCCATCAGTTGAAGGAAGTCCTTCGGAGAGCCTTTGCAACAATCAACAAAGGTATATCTTCGTAAAATATCATACAAGACATGGCACTGCATCACTTTGTGCGACGAAAATGGTGTTCATACAAACCTTCCCGATGTGTGACAGCATCAGTTAAAGTGAGTAAACTGAATCCAGTACATGTGCTTTGTATTACTGTATTACTTGTTACTCTATTGTTCTCCTTACTTTTTGGCGGTGGGAGTGAGAGAACTTTAGGAGCACCCTGTATATTCTGCAGGCTTGGAGGAAAGGCTTGTTCTACACACCTCAGCTCAATTTTCTAATTTCAATAAATTTCATAAATCTAACGCTACTATCCCTTTTTCTATGATAAGAAAGTTAAAACAGTTTGTTTTTTTTTTGTTTTTTGTTTTTTGTGCAAAGTAATCCCGCTACTCTTCTGCGTTGTAGTGAGTGAAGTTTTAAAGAAATCTTACCTTGGTAGGCTGAATAACGGCTACGCTCTCTCCAATAGAGAGCAACATCGCTGTGAGCCAGGCATTGGATTTCTCTCTTCCCCATTGCATGCTGAACGAAAACGTGAAGAACGCTGATGTTGCAGTGGAAACAAATACCAAGAGCCAGCCAAGGTAGACGCACCAATGAGGCAGAAAACCGGAAATAGCACTTCTAACACTGTTAGCTTTACAAGATGGCGAAGGGAATGTCGAAATACAATTTCCAGCCTTATAAACCTGTCCAAGCGCACTCGAAGCGATTTTTACTGATGGAGAAACCTCTGCATCATTAGTTGTTGGTGTAGTTTCTTTATTAAATACTAGTTGATTAATCAACACTGCAGACGACGTTGATGCTTTATTTCTAAGACTTGCATCAGAGGATGCAGCTCGTGTTGAGACCTGAATGTGTTCGTAATCAGTTAACGACTTACGTTTGTTATGCGTATCAGGTGGTGCCGATGGTAGAGACGTGAGCCAGGAGTTGCTCACCTCATTGTATTTGGGTCGGCTTTTTCTGAACAGCTGGTCGATGGCGATATTGGCTGGCAACACGATCAAACAGCTAACGAAACTAATGAACAGCGACTGAAGCGTGAACGTGAATGGACCTACGGTGAAGCCGTGGACAGTGTCCACGTTTTCGACGTCGGCCTTGTAGAAGAGCGCATTTGAGAGCATCGTTAACAGCACGAGCGACAGAATGCAGGATATGCGCTGCACCCGTGTGAAGTTGCTGCGGCTCGGCCGGATAAAGACCGACAACCAGAGGTGCGAGTCGGAGAAGCTCTTGTGCGCCTTGGAGAAGAACAGGTTCCTGAAGGTAGTGATTTCCTCGTGAGCAGCGACAGGGATAACCCGTTCAATCATGCCGTCAGCTTTCTCGACAGATAACCAACGATTGCAGAGGAAAAACGACCTAAAGAGAGAAAATAGATATTGCGTGAAATGTTTCGCCGTTTCATTCTTATAGGAGATATAAAACTTTCTATATTGCATTATTGTAATGTTGTTTGGCTGTGCTGGTCAGTTTGGTTTTAGGTGTTGGGGGGGGTGAATAAGAATTTGACCGTAATAAATGATTAAAAGGCACCAACAGCGATTTCTCATTGGTGCCGCTATTTTGGTTTGGACCAGATACTCGTCAGTACTTTCTAGTTTTTCTCTCGCACTTGTGGAACTCTCATTACTTCCCCGATAACTAATCTTCAAAAATTTAAATATAATGTCAATCAACATCTGTCTTTTGAACACTTCATTTCTTTTTGTCCTTTCCTCAATCCTCGCATATTCTCAATCTTTTATTCCATGTAACCCCTGCATAATGGTGGCATTACTTGGGGTGAAATATCAGAGATAGAGCGTGTGTAAATATAAAAGTGACAACTTGTGGCCTGACGATTGCATCTAGCATGAAACAGACTGTCACCTCTAAGTGTTGCCTTCTATGTTTACTTTTATATATAATTATACACTGCACTTCCAAACATGCAATAATAAAAAATTTACAAAACAGGTCCTGTGGAACAGTAGGTTTTTCTCCCCATGCGACCGGAGTCAGAAGGGCTTTGTTTTGGCTGGAAGATAGTCTTTGAAGTCTAGGGTTCAATGCGGCAACCCACTTGAGCAAAGGGAAAGAAAAAACTTCGTTGGAAACCAGTCGATTTCACTTACAACCCTATATAAAGAGAGTCCTAGTTAGAGAGGAGCCGTTCGTCAAACCAGACGTCAGTAGCAGTAGCTCGGCTAAAGAGAGGGGGGGGCACCTATGCGCCACTTACCTACTACAAGAGAGAATAGGTCTGACCAGGGAACCTAAGTAAAATAAACACCGGTTTCAGAACCGTGTTTGTGTCTTCATTTCATGATGTTCATTTAATCTTCTGTTTCTTAAGGACGCGAGTCATTTCAACACTTAGTACACACGTACGCGAAGCAAAATACAACGTGAGAATTATCGATTTGTCCCGTCGCTGAAAGAGTAGACAGGGGGACCTGTTGTATGTTCACAGGCCTATTGCACGTTGCTAGGTGTTGGTTTGGAACTAACACCCGTTTATGGCCAGATATTATGGAGGAAAGAAAATTTCAAAAAGGTAGATATTCAGTGTTATCCGTCTGGATCTGCCATCAGTCTCAAATTAGCCAACGCCCACCTACGTTATATCCGTGAAAAAAATTTTCATTGTTTTCCTATTTTAAGTTTTAGGATGAAAAATAAGTTTTTCAGTTAATGATTTAATAAGCTCATGGCGAGGTCGACAAAATATCCGGAGAAATTCCCCCTAACATAATGTGAGATATTCGAGCCTAACTTTTAACAAAATATTGCAGTAACAACCATAAATGTGGAGACTAGTTCTTTCCATTTCACTGAAACAGACGTTAAATACTTTTCATTTTATCACGGAAACCAAGTAGACTCTTTGATAGGTCTCTTCTTACGCGATCACAACAGGATAGACCATTATTTGAGGTATTAGCAGGGGGAGACGTTAAACAGTTTCATTCAAACCAAGTAGATTCTCTGATAAGTATTGTCTTTTTACGCGATCAAAACTGAATAGTCCATTATTAATGAGGTATTGGCAGGGCATGATAGTTTCATAGAAATTACTGTGACGTTCTATTTGGGACCTTTAGTTCATGAATTTCAACATAGTACTAGATTCTCATATCGATGATGCAAATTGCTAAATGTAACTGTAGGTTCTATTCTAAGTTTCTTATCTCGAACTTCCGGCCTTCTTGCTTTCCTATCAACTACGACATTCGAAAAATTAAATTCAGCGCCAATCTTCACGGGTGTTGTTACTTTCATTCAATACCGACCTTACGTCTTACGAGATTCAGTTTTGGTTAAAGATTGAAATAAAGGATAAACGTTAGGGACCAACATTTTAGTATCTAGAGAACTTTTACGTCAACAGCTGCTGGCAGCTTAAATTCTTCTCCACGTCGTCGATTCAAGGATCAGCTCAAAGACCAAACTGAAAGACAAACCAAGAGCCAAAGTACGACTACAAACCAAACTCCAAGCGAAAGCCAGACCACAAGCCAAAGCAAAACTCCAAGCCAAACTGCAACCCAAATACAGACCACAAGCCAAAGGCAAACTGCAACCTAATTCTGAACTACAAGCCAAAAGCAAACTGCAAGCCAAAGCAAAACACCAAGCCAAAGCCAGACCACAAGCCAAAGTTCAAGCCAGTTTGAAACAAGGCAAAAGCAAACTGCAAGCCAAAATCCAAGCCAGACCACCAAGCCAACTTCAAGCCAAAGGCAAACTGCAACCCAGTTCCAAACAAGCCAAAGCAAAACTCCAAGCCAATTCCAATCTGCAACCGCATTCCAAACGCCGAGCCAAACCACAAGCCAAAGCCTGACCACAAGCCAAAGGCAAACTGCAAAGCAATTTCAAACTGCAGACCACAAGCCAAAGTTCAAGCCAAAGGCAAACTGCAACCCAATTCCAAACAAGCCAAAGCCAAACTTCATGCCAATTCCAAACTACAAGCCAAATACAGACCATAAGCCAAAGCAAAACACCAAGCAAAACACCAAGCAAAACGTCAAGCCAATTCGAAACTGCAACCCAATTCCAAACTCCAAGCCAAAGGCAAACTGCAACTCAAAGGTAAACTCCAACCTAATTCCAAACTCCAAGCCAATTCAAAACTACAAACCAAAGCCAGACCACAAGCCAAAGCAAAACACCAAGCCAACCTCCAAGCAAAAACCAGACCACTGGCCAAAGCCAAACTTCAAGCCAATTCGAAACAAGCCAAAAGGCAAACTGCAACCCAATTCAAAACTAGAAGCTAAATTCCAAGCCAATTCAAAACTTTAGCTGTCCGCTACCACTTTTTCATCAATGTCGATTTTCGTGCAAATAGCAGATCACAGCTTCATACATGTTTCTGAAAACCTGAACTTCTCATTGGACAATAAATATTAAAATTATCTCGTATATCTTCACGTGCATTGTTCTCAATAAACGCAAAACATATCAGGCTCCATACTGGGTTTTGTACGGCGCTTTCTGAGTGGTTAACAGATATTAAAAAACAATTTACCTGCTCACCACTAGGTCCGGATAACGTCAACCTAGTTTTTGACCTGACGAAAAAACAATGCTCTCAGGATCCTATCACGTGATTAAAAAAAAAAGCACATAAATTGAAGGTACGAGCGAACCCAGTAAGTGGGAATTTACGACGACTAGCATTTACTAAACGAGTTCACGACGCTTGTATGATGACTGCAGCGAAGTACAAAGTTTGAATCTCAAGTTTTTTAACACGAAATAACTTCGCTGTAATTCAAGCTAAAATATCAACCAAACAACTCACTCACCAACTTCTGCAACTTACTAAAACTATTCAATCACGTTATTGAATCTTACGAAACTTAAGTATGAACAATACATTCATCTACGAGCAACGAAAACAAACGGAACATTCACTTCTCCAACTTCTTTAAAGCTAAAAGTTTATCAACATATTTTCAGCTTTACAAGATTCTTTAAACTATATCAGTGAACATTTTGAACAAGATAATTCAGATTTTTGTGAGCTCCGGTAAAAAAATATTTTATTAGTAAAAGACTTTAGCCAAAAATATTTTATTAGTAAAAGATTTTAGCCCAGTCAAAGGGAAGTAACTCATTAATAGTTATTGTAAAACTTGTCATTTATAGATATAAATATTATACCAGTTATGAAGAGTTATTTCCTTGTTTTCTTTTTCTTGTTTGCTTTTTGTTTTCTTACACATTCGTAAAGTAAAAAAATGTGTGGGTTGATTTATGCCGTCAATAACACTACAAGCCAAAGGCAAACTGCAAGCCAAACTCCAAGCCAGACCACCAAGCCAAAGGCAAACTGCAACCCAATTCCAAACTACAAGCCAAAGCAAAATACCAAGCCAAACTGCAAGCGCAACTCCAAGCCAAAGCCAGACCACAAGGCAAAGGCAAACTGCAACCCAAGGCAAAAGCAAAGGCCAAGTCAAAGCACCAGAAATCCAAAGCCGAAGACCTTGCTGAGGGCAGAAAGCGATCTGGTTAATTGGGAAACGAAAGCTGCAAAAATAAAATAACCAATTGAAGAAAAGCCGACCACGAAAAAAAAAAAAAAAAAAAAAAAAAAAAGAAAAAGAAAAAACAAAACATACAAACATCCTTTGAAGACACCAGAAAATGACGAGCCGAATTAAATGCCAGAGGTCTCGACTCCTGGAAGCCTCCTACCCTACCATGCGGTGGCTGCGGACGTCTCTTCAGATCTAACATAGGACTCATTTCACACAGAAGGAAATGTCGATGAGCCTTCCAATGACGACGACAACAGTTGGAGCTTACGATCACCTGAGAGTAGTTGGTGTGTTCGAGGTATGCAACAAACTATTTACATGTTGACTATTGTTCTAGTCTTTGTTATGACGACGTTTCGGTCTGTGTCCTCCGGCTTTCATCAGATGGAAGCCGGTGTGGGTAACCTATATGGAATTCTGAACTTAAAGGTTTAAGTTCATCTTCGAGTGGAGTGGGGAGGTGCTACATTGTTCTAGACAGGGACTTATCAACTGCGTCCTGGGTGGGGTCTACTTTCCCCGAGTGCAGTCAGCGTATTTTAAGCTCACTCGATAGGGGATTTGTTGCCTTCGGTGTCATTAAAATTATTCACAACCAGAGATCAATATGAACCAAGACAAAACAAGTCTAAAGTCGACTCATTCCCACTTGTTTGGATTTGGATTCATGCCTTTTCAGAGTTATGCGTGAAAGTGAACGAAACAGCCTTAGCAGGGATTTGAACGCGAAACGCTCATAGCTACGCGCACACAGCTTTGCTCCTAAAGTTGTGTCTAGAATATATTCTCCAAGAAATAAAAAGTCAAGCGACCATAGAGCAAATTTTCATCTTCACATTTTTACGCTCACTACCATTGGCTATGCATTTTCGCTAGCCATGCGCAAAGCTGTCGCCATGCTGAAACATTACCCACTGGCTATGTTCACATCCACTTTTTGGTCTCCGTCAATATTCTGCAAGTGTGGAAGTTCATTCGAACAATTTTCTCTATATGAGAATTTATTTGTACACCTCATTTCAATACACACTTTCATGTCAGACTTCATTTTACCAAATTACTAACAAATTGAAAAAAAAAAAAAGTTTTAGTGGTAGGAAGGTTCAAGCTCTACTACTATACCGCCAACAACCGCTACTGATGTTCTAGTAAAAATAGAACAGAAAAAAAATGTAACAGGCGTTAGTTTCAGTCAGTTTCAATCTTCAAAACTGAAAGCGTTCTTACGTTTTAGACGTTTGCAAGTCTTTTACAAGAACTTTACGGAGGTACCAGCTTTGGTTCTCTCCTTTTCCTGAGCCGTCGTGCCAGATCTGGAGGTAAGTGAGCGGTCCCAGACTTGATGGTACTGCCAAGAGGAAAGTGTTGATGCTGCCTCGGCCAAAGTCCTACATTTAGAACAGAAACATTTTCACTTGTCAAACGTTCAATCAAATTCATGAAGTGACAAGCTTTATTTTTTTTTCTAAATCTTGACAATAATGGATTGCATTTAACAAAAGAATTTTATTCAAAAATAAAGAAACTAAAATTGTTTCTTATTGAAAAATAAACTATTCTGAGGGTTCAAAGAAAAGGTTTAGATTAAGAAAAAAATACAGAACAATTTAAGTAGACAAAATGCAGCTGAATCATACGGCTTTGACTCCATTTCGTGGATGTGCATTTGAAGGATTTTCTGAGAGACGTGAATAAAGTTATGTCAAATATTGGCTTTAAATTGAAGCTGGTTTCAAGTCGATCAGGTTCGAAGCTAACTGATTTAATATTAAACGCTTAATTTCTTTTTTTGAGCCTACATTTTAAAATATGACAATCGATATATGATTGAATAGAGAATTGAGCATCTTATTCTTTGAATTGCCTGAAGTTTGCTAAACCATTGTATAATAAACAATGTCTACATGAAAGTGAATCGTAGGAAAACAGCAATATTTGTGTAACAACTTCAAAATGTTATTTTAAGTGGATACCCATGTTTGAAATAGAGGCCCTGATTCTTTTAAAGTGTATTACATCACCCTGCCCACTCGAGAAAATATACGAGTACAGACGATTCTTAAAATCCATTTGGTTATAATTTATTTCATGGATATACAATATATATTCATCTCTTCAGACCGAAGTTAATAAATGGAGTAAATTTAGCCAAACAAAAAGAAGAATAGGAAGAATAAAATACTAAGAGGAAGGAACAAAACAAGGTTTTTGTGGGTGTGGGAGAAGAAAGAGAAAAGGGAGTTGAGATAGTGAAAAAAAAAAAAAAGGAAAGAAAGAATTAACATGAGCCAATAGGATGACCTAGAAATTATTTTTTCTTTAAAATTATTTTTTCTTTAAGGACTGGACAAGTTATTAGGTTAGTGCAAAAATAATGTCGTTTTTGACGTTAAAAAAATCCGTCAAAAAAAAAAAAAAAAAAAAAAACGACATTATTACGTCATTATAATACATACATTAAAATTGTCCGATATGTCATTTTCAACAGTGAAACAATGATTGCATTATAATCAGTCATGTGCTATGCGTGATACAGCTTAGGCGATCATCTTGATACATGACTGACGAGGCAGATTTTTTCCTATATTAGGCTGCCATTTCTTTCTGTCGTAGACCAGTTGCTATCCAAGGCTACATAACCCGGTCTGTCCTGTTATTTAACCATAGGTCGGGGGATAAGAGGATTCATACCTTACCCAAGGGTATTAGCACGTCAGTGAATGCAATATAATTATATATTGCAATCAACACCATTTCAAATTGATGATAATTGGCATCAATAAAGAGTTAAGTAAAGTAAAAACTTAAAATTTAAAAATATCGTCTGTACTCGTCATTATTGTTCTGTTACTTATATTGAGCTCTTTGGAATTATCCCTACTAATTATCAATTGAGATTTCATTATATATATATATATATATATATATATATATATATATATATATAAAGAGAGAGAGAGTCTACGGGTGCGAGATAGACACTCCTGGTTGAGGCAAGGCAAGAAAATGAATCTTGTCGTTCGAGAATAAATGACTGAAGCCTCCACCGGAGCACAAAACCAATGAATATTTAAGGGGCAAGACCGAGAGGAATCTATCCTCGCCACTATTAAGTGTCGGAAGGTAACATTGTTTGGCCACGTCACTTGGCATAACAGCCTCTGCAAGACCATCATGCAAGCCATTGTTGAAGGCGGACGCAAGCTGAGACAGCAACGCAAGAGCTGACCAGACAGAGTGGGCGGAAATGAGAATGCCGTAACACCTTAGTGCTACAGTCAACAAATCATCCTAGTGGAGGTCATTTATTCTGCCCTTAGGTCTCCACAATCGAAGCAATCAAGGGACTTAGAAATGGGCATAGTCAATGGTCACATGAAATGGAAGCCAATTATTTGGCGCAACGAAGGAAAGAGAAAGAAATTTACGACAACGAGTATCATCGCTAGTATATAATTTCATACTTCCAAAAATCCTTACCTTGGAATTTTTGTCATCTGTTAGTTGCCTGACTCCAGAATCGGCGTAATCTCCAACAAGAACGAAGCCGATGCGAGATTTTGTGCCAGCACCTTTGCGCATGCCCGTATATACCGTAATCTGATAAAAGTAAGAATCTCCGGAGGCATTGCTTACCAATGGAACAACACCCCACTGCAACAAAGACAGAAAGAGAAAGAAAAAAAATAACATTTTAATCGCGTAATAATTACAAGAATTTCCTGTTAAAGCAACTAGCAATGAAATCAATATATTTTGAAGTCAATAATAACACTCGACATTCAAGTGATGGGAGTTTTCCCAGTAAGCACTGAACGTGCTCGCAATATTACAGATACGTTGGATTTTGGAGACAAGTGACGTTGTGTCGACGTTATTGTAATCAACTTTTTTCTTCAAGCCCAATCTGGCCTCTCATCTCGGAGTATAGGAGAAACGTCATGCAGACTTGGCCAGTTGAAGTGAGAGAGGTATACAAGATATAGAGATAACTGTAGCCTCTGTGTTATTGAAGGCCTCCTAGGGGGTTTGGAGACAGAGACCCCCCCCACAAACGATATATTCTGAAATTACGTTACCCAGGATACTTTATTTCATTTTGATCACCAGGCAGTGCCTTACAATATACATTTGTTGCAACAATTCAACTGTCATATGAAAGTTGAAATTGGCTAATCAAGTATTACAAATACATACCAAATGGTGTCAGATCAAGCGGTTTTTGCATCCTTCCGCTAAATTTTTCCCCCCTTCGATTTAAATTACTTTTGAACAAGGCAATGACTCCTATCCAAAATATTGAAGGAAAAAGCCAGAAGATGGAGGTCACATCGGCAAGATCATTGAGTAATATTTAAATGCATCATAACAATGATTTAAAAATCATTTTCTAAAAAAAAAAAAAAAAAAAAAAAAAAAAAAATATATATATATATATATATATATATATATATATATATATATACAGCAAGGCGTAGGTAATTCGGCTACTATATAAATAAATGTAAAAAATGTTTTTTAAACTCTGCACAGTCACCTATTTAGATGAACGCACATTCTAATTTTCTTGGATTTATTACCTATTTTCCTGTTGATGCAACGTTGCAATGTAACGGATGCGGGCTCATTGTGGGGGAGTCTGCAAATGTGAAGGTAACAATAAATGACTATTTTTGCAGCTTCTATGTAACGTTGTAGCAACGTCATTTAGAGTTACTCCTCGTAGTAAGTCGAGGGGCGAGCGATACAACTAAAGCTAGACCTATACATACGATTCCTAGAGTACGCCAAAGAATGATATTGCAAGACAAAGATCTACATGAAATAGGAGAAATTCTCGAGGGAAGGACACTACTAAATTGGCGGGAAAAGGGCTAGATGTAACTGTAAGTCTGGAACTCTACCAACTTCTTGATTCCCAGTCAACTTTGATCTGCCAAAATTTTAATGAAATGTCAAGCGTTAGCTTCTGTTTTAACTGTTTTTTTTTGTTTTGTTTTTTGTTTTGTTTTTTTACTGCATTAAATCGTTTTAGTGACTATTACCCAAGTTTAAGTGAAAGTATTTTAATAACCAATAAGTTTTACTGTGGGCACTTCGACGTTGTGTAATGGTTAGGAAGTTTGTTTGCGCGATCAATTAGAGTAGAGAGTTCCATCATCACTGAACGTTGTGCTACAACTAAACTATGCTTAGTAACTTTTACGGGAAGAAAAATCCCAAATAATGAATTTCTATATCAGATTTAAATATGCCATGTTAAATCCAGAGACGGATAGGCAATGTGATTGACCCTGATCTGGCATCTCGTTTACAGTCGCTCTCTCACAGACGTGACGTCGCTTCCCTCTGTCTTTTCTACAAGTTCTTTCACCGTAACTGCTCCGACGAGCTGTTTTCGCCGTTTCCCAAATTGCATGAATTTAAACGTGCTACTAGGTTGGCATCTCGGTCCCACAGTTTCACTGTCGAAACGGTTAAATGTAGCCGTCTCTTCTACTCCAACAGCTTCACGTCTCGCACTTGCCATCTGTGTAAGACCCTTCCTCTTACTTGCTTCCCTGATAGCTATAATCTCCAACTATTCAAATGCAATGTCAATCGACATTGCCAGATACCTTGATCTATTCTCCGTCCTTCTCTTCATCCCTTGCTCTTGCTCCCACTTTCTGTAACCCCTTGCGTGCTAGTGGCACTCCCGCCTTGCTAAAATTATTACTCAGTACGTGAGAAAAAAAAATATATAAAATGACGCTTAGCATTACGTTTCTTTGTAAACTGCTAACTCCTTTCATAGACAGAACAAAGAAAAAGAGGGGTGGGGGAATATAAATAAAAATACCATTTACCCTGAAAATGTCTTGCCTGTCTTTTCGCCGAGCCCAGAGAACAAGACACGCATATATGACGAAAACGAAGCATAGCATGACAAGGACAGCGTAGTTGTCTTTAAGGTTCGAATCCAGATTCAGAAAAACCGTGTCAAAGTTGATTTGGTTCGGAGGTACGACAAACTCCGCCCCAAAAGACGTCAAGTGATTACACAAACAGCGAGTTGAACGTGTTGTGGACTCTGAACTAACCTAAAACACAATAGATATTTTTTTTTAAATGCGAATCGAATATCCGTCGTGCGAACAAAAATTATTTAATAGAAATTAAATTGATTTAGTAACAATGAATATTTAAATTATTTATAATAAAAGACATAAAATTCAACAAAAGGCCATGTTCACTTATTTAAAATATTTTTCTCCCTTCAATTAGATGCTCAAGATTAATTTACGTTCTTTTTTTAATTAAAGAAAAGGAGAAATTAAAAATCGGTATATTTAAATAATTTTGTAATATTTGTATTAATAATCCAGCAAACTTAGTATTTTGTCACTTGTTTAAGTAATTCAATACAATTTAAAGAAAACGTAAACAGATTGAATTTAAATTTTTTCGGTTATGCTCAAAAACTTTCGTAATTTTAAAATGTCAGACTATAATAATGGTGACTACGAACGCCAGAGGAAGTAACACCCAAAATAATTTCGTCTGGCCTAAAATTTAAAGTTCTATAAAAAGTATATTTTTAAATTACTTACCACACACAAAATATTCAATTTATCACAAAAGTGATATTTGCTAAAAAGAACGGCTAAATAGCGTGTTCAACACAATTTGCAAATAGCGAAGACGTGGGGCAACTTGAGATATAAAATATTGGAAACCTCCACCGTTATGGTACCACGGTTTCTACCTGAAATCATCCGGAGAGAGACCGTGGTAGTATAATGGTCGGTTTTTGACAAGATTATATATATATATTCACACTATCTGCATGCCTATGACGGACATGACTTTTGAAACCTACTCGAGAATTGCACAAAAGACTACAAACAGTACAGGAAATATATATATATTTATCTTTAAGGGATGCTATATTTATGGGTTCAAGTGCTCAATATCAGTGAAAGAGCGTACGTAAATATCGAAGTGGATATTGTCAACCACCAGAAGCGACAGTGTTTTATGCTTGCACGCAATCGATGGCTTGACGATTGAGTTTAAACATGAAAGACTGTCGCCTTTGAGCGTCGACATCAATGTCCACTTCCATATTTTAGAAGCAAAGAATTTTTTTTTTTTTTTACTGTAAACGCCAATATTTTTTCTGCTGTAAGTGTGCAAAATTCTTTCCCCCTATACAAAAATTGGGACAGTTTCAATTTATTTACAATCGGACTAATGTTTTCATATTTGTTCCTCTGATCACAATGTTTCGGTCGTTGTAACCGCTTGTCTTCAGGTGTTCCAGTTCAAGTAACCTTCAACTGTAATCTATGAGTTCACGAGAGGTTAGCAGTATTGATAGACGCCGGAACAAAGATGAGAACATTAGCCAGAATATGAATAAAGCAAATAATGGCAATTTAAACAGAAATTCAGTTTATATGTTAAACAGACAGAGTGACGTTGGTTAAATGGCGGCTATCAAGCCGTCTCTGATTTACCCTGCAACCATCGGTTAGCCATTGCTCTCTAGTTTCGTTCCAGTATCGGCATCCCAATATACTGATGTGAATGTAATAACTCGGAAGGGCGTTTATATTTGCAGGTTGAGTACGAGGTACCACTTCAGGATTTGTATCCAGGGTGTCATAGTAATCGTCCACAAACGAGCCAGTGTCGTTACCTGAAACGATAGGAAAATTATGTATACTAGCTAAATTTCAATCTTAAGAACATTTCTCTTAATAATTTACAGATAATTAAGCAGGCGATGTTATTTTATTTAATGGTAACTGCACTTTTTGGTGATTGCCCTACTCTGTTACCATCGATATATATTTTTGCACTTGAAAAATACCGCTTACCGCGGTCGCCATCTCTTCTCGTCGAGTCGGGGGGGGGGTTATTTTTAGACCTGGACCGAATGTACGCGCTCAAAATCACGCCACTATTTTAAACTGACCTTGTGTCACATCCTGCTAGCGTGTGGCAGGCAAGAAATCAGTTACTTCTCGGCTTTTTTTTTTTTTTTTTTTTTTTTGGCTAAGATCAAAGTGTAGTATATATTAGCTTAATCTGATTAACCTTCCCTTTCCTTTATTTATTTTCTCACTGGAACCAAGTAGGGTCTTTTCCGATCTGTCCACATCAAAAAGGATGACTATTAAAGAAGTTTGGCTGGGCGTAACATTCGTGCGAACTAAGGAAGGTAGGGAGACAGACACACACTATAGCGAGGATCATCGTTCTTTGAACCTTGTGGACTGGCGCTACAGAATCACTGACGAAGAACTGTGCTAAACATAAAAAGAATTAGTATATTTAATTTGAAGATAATGATTATAAAAATGTGGTCGTGCCACACTACAAAAAGTTCAGGAAGAACCCCTAGTATGACAATTTATAAGGAAGAAAACATTTCATTTAAGATTATTCAAATCGGAAGAACCAAAATGAGGTAAGCACAACAATTTAAGTGTCTATGGTACACGGCACAAAGACGACTACGTTTTCACTTGCGAGATGATTTTCCATGTATGTTTACCTTCGATCATTAATATGTAAGGATTTATTATTGGTGGGCGTAACTTTAACGTAAATGACAGCGTTGATGTCCAACCCGTAAAGAAAATTTTAGGACTGCAGAAACAGCGTTAAAAATATGGAAAATGCGACATCAAGATCCGAACACGCTCTGGACTAGCGAAAGAAGCATTCCAAAATACAAGCAAAGTACTGAAAAAACGGAAAAAAAATCGTTAGAAAAAGACTATGGATTGCCGTGTGATATCCATCCTCTTATATGGCAGTGAAAGATGGACGATCTCCCCACGAATGAAAAAACTGGGAGGTAGCAGAAATGTGATTCTACAGCAGGATACCATGATCGGAACGAGTATGAAACAAAATCAAAAGAAAATAAAGAACGTTTTCTACCTTCCATCAGCATGGAAGAGTCTTTATATATTTGTTCCCATTATCGTTGTGGTTTTCTTTCCTAAAGTTTGGATCGACCAATTTCGTAAACATCTTTTCAACAGTACCCCATTATCAAAGAAGATGCCATTGTCGACTACTAGATATCCATTTATACTTACTGAATTGCTTCACTCCAATGAAGTAAAGACCACTTCCCCATTGTTTAATCTTTTCCGATGAAATAAATATTGTATAATCCCTGTTAGATAACCTTCCGACGATCGGTTTTTCCAAAGGAAGTAGGAACTGCAAGTCATATTCCGTTTCAGTCGGACGCTTCCGGTGACGTATGAAGACCGCGAGAGTCAGATTTTCCAAGACTGGTCGAATTATTAATTGTAGGGAATTTTCCAAGTAAGGAATAGAGAGAGAATGGACGCTCATAGATTCGTTGTGCGTGGAATTGGGTGTCACCAGTGTCAGGGGAGAGTCATTATTCACCTCAAGATCGATTGTAATGTCTTTTGAAAGATTAAAGACTTCAATCGGTTTGCCATCCGATCCATAGAGATCAAGAGAAAGTACATTGGATTTGATGTGCTGTGCACTGGAGACCCACTGGAATGGGTTGGAGACAGCACTGAGAATCTGAAAACGGAGAAACGAATAGGTGATAACGTACAAAAAATTAAAAAAAAATGAAATAGGGAACGTTTATGAATAAAAAAAAAAAAAAATAAAAAAAAAAACTATTTTGCTGGTCCAAGTAAAATAGACAAACACGCTTTTATTTTACCCAGGTACCTCCACTTTTTGGCGGGAAAACAGCAGAGCGTAATAAAAAAAATAGCCACAAACTTAACGAAAATAAAGTTTTATCGTCAAAACGCTTATGTTATTATTAAGATGAAAGACCAAAGTACAGTGTAACCCGGATATACGAGAGATTTTCTCTGGTCCCAAATTAGAGCCATACTTAGCTAAACAAAATAGACCAACCCCGGATATAAGAGAAACCCGGATATAAGAGACTTCTTCTCCGGTCCCGACAACTCTTATATCCGGGTTACACTGTATTTTTTTAATTATTTTTTGAAAATTTTTAATATTTTCTAACACGTTCGAAATTTTGGTTAAAGTCTTCTTTTGTTTACGTCATCGCGGTACTGTTAAAATAACATTGTTTTTTTTTGCGCTTTTTTTCCCGTTGAAAACACATTGATTTGGAAATTCTTGTAAAATTAAAGTAATTGTCCGATTTTAATGAAATTTTCAGGACTTATTCACAAATGAATGAAATAATTTTTAAATATTTCTTTGGTAAAATATATTTTTTTTTTTTTTAAATATGTTACATCCCACTTATTGTCCTGAAATTTCGTTCAAAACCTTTTTAGTTCCTGAAAAAAAATTTTTGTTTAAAGTAAGAGTCATTAGAGATGGTAAATCACCTACTTTTTTTTTTTTTTTTTTTTTCAAATTTGAGCTAACTGAAAATCTGCTCTGAATTGAAAAATAATGAATCCAATAAAACTATGATATTACTTAATTAGAAAAGCTTTTAATTGCTTTTGTAAATAAGTAATATTGAGATCATTATTGCCTGAAGAAATAAATTTTTTCTGATGAATAATTAAATTTTACAAGAATTTCAGTTGTTTTAAATTTTAATTATGATTTAATAGTTTAAAAATCGTGCAAAACTGTATTAGGCTATTTCCTTGTGGTAATTAGTAATTAAATAGAAACAAAATTTACGAGTTCAAAATTGCAAAGTTTAATAAACTTAGTTGTGCTAATTTTTTTTTCAAATCATTTTTTATGTTGTATTTTTTACTTAATACGTTCCTTATTTCCATGTACGGTAGACTGAAATTGCCATTATTATAAAAAGAGTTTTGTCCCTTTATTCTAATTAATAAACATAACAGTAAAACTAAAAATAAAAGCGTTCACTCAGATTTCTAATAATTTTCATTTATGGTCATCCGCAGTAGCTGTCATCACTCGTCAATCAACACAGATCAAATATTGGATCAAAATAACAGTGCCAATCGTTAATAATTTGTTGTATATTACTTTTTTATGCTATAAGTAATATTTCTTTTAAATCAGATTAATTTAACATTAAATTTTCTAATTTTACTAAAATAACGTGTCAGAAATTTTTTTAAATATTTTTAAAATCGATAAATTTGTGTTTGTTTACAAATTTCTTAAAATTAAGAAACTGGCCGTTTTTAAGAAAATTTAAAAATTTGAAATTAAATTCGACATTCCAATGTATATAGTTTCTATCTGAAATACACTAGAATTGTTTACTTAATGGAAATAATAAATTTAATGATTAAACTTTCAATTAAAGCTAAAATGAAATCTTCAAGCATGTTTTTCCATTTTAAAAAATTCATTTTAAACTTAGGTATCGAAAATTTTTGCCGAAAACGTGGAGGTACCTAAACCAATCTCACTAAAATAGAGCCCCAGACTATTTTGCCGGTATTTTTTTTTTTTATTATGAAAGTAGGTAATTTTAAAAAAAAAACAGATTTTACAGTTTATCTCATCCATTGTTAAGAATATTGCAGGAGTGAAAGTTAAATAAGTTTATAAATTAACCAGAAAGCTTCTTTAGTTATATGAGGTCGGCTGCGTGTATAAAAATTTCACATCCCAACAAGCATTTAACTTTAGATGGATGGCACAAGGCAATACAAAATATGACAGATTAAAAACAATATTATATAGAAATCATGCAAATTATCAAGAATAAGCTGCTCAGAATATTTAGCCGAGTTAAACTGAATTTCAAAGTTCAGTAATGTTAATTAAGCAAATTAAAATGCTTTATAATGTTCCTTACAGTGTTTCAGTACAGAATTTTATGAATACAGAAATAAGAGTTGTCTACCTTTAACTATGAATTTAGTTATTTGAAAACTTTGAAAGATTTTTTTATCTGGTCTCAAGAGTTTGTTTGTTTGTTTGTTTGCCGCTAAAAGAAAATGTTTACCAAAGAGTAAATTCCGTTGGATAGAATGGTGTGAGAGTTTCTTGAAACGTGTTTCTTGAAAGTATGTCTGGTAAACTTCTAGCTCCAGAAGACTAACTCATTTCTTACTGAAGAATTGGAAAAAAAACTGGAATATCCAAGTTAAATTTCTTTAGCGTGGCGGCCTAGTGTCTGGTTGACTTTTCTTTTATCTCACTGATGGGATACGTTCGCACTTCCTATTTATTTGATTCTGTGTCACATGACTGGCTCCAGACTGACATTCAAAAATATTGGCGGCAAAACCAGATTGCGTAGGCGTATTTCATATTTATTAATTTAGCCAATCAGCAAAATAGCAAGGTCTGTGTGATCCACTTTTTGCATAAAATTCTTCACTTTTTTTAAGACATAGCAATTTCATTGCATTATTTTTTTTTTTAAAGCAATGATTTGTTAAGAAATTTAAAAAATGAAGTGGAAAGCTAAAAGACTTTTTTTTTTTTTTTGTTTTTTACACTAATTATTAAAAGATTGATAGAAGTCTTAATATTTTAAGCACTTCAGGCATAAAAAGCTGCCCGGTTTGTGATCATCCGGGCTGGCTTCTGTCGAACTCTAATGCAGAGAGGAACTCGGAGGAAGCTTTGCCGAAGGGCAAGGTTTCCTTCGGGGAGGTAGACAGTTCCTGAACCCGTCAAGGCGGGTTCAAAGGTCATATTTTTGGCCGAGCCTACGGGCTCGCGGGCTACCCACATTAAACCGGCCTTGTTCCACATTTAATCCTCGTGGGTGAATTAATAAATACCAAGCACTTCAGGCATAACTAAATCCAAAACTTCGCCTTGGCCAGCGTTCTCTTGCCAATACACTTCAGGTACACTCACTGAAGGCAACAGCTAAAGAATCCATGTTTAAGTCCTATCTACACAGCTCATACAACCACTGTGCTGGTGATCTCATTTTCTTAGCCCTAAAACACTATATTTAGCCGCAAAATAGCCTCTGTTTCTATTTTACCGGGACCAGCAAAAATTAAATATGGCGGAGAAAGAGTTGGGTAGTTGTATTGCTTACTTTTCATTGGTTAAGTAGACCTCACGTGTATTTGTATCGTCCGGCAGACTTCGTGCCAGACGAGACCAATACATGTATGTGTATCAATTCTATGCGAGATTTATGTGCATGCGTGTCCGTCGAGAGTATCCCCACTCCCTTAGCGAGAGAGCTTCTTGATTCTGCCCCCTGGGCAGAATACAGCAGCCTCTCTATTTTGAGGGTTGGACGGTCCCCTACTAACATATATTATGTTTAAGTTTGCATTTGTGTTACTTTTTAGTTATTTGTGGGTTCATCTCCCTCCCCTCTCATTCTCTTATTATTAAAATTTTATGTATTTTATGTATCATCATCAAATTTTTATGGTGTGGGGCGCGTTTTGGTAGGTTCCCCTTGAGAGGGTGTGGTATTATGGTGATTGAAGGATTGTTTGGTGACGGACGAGTTCTTGTGGTGAATGGGTAAACTGTAATGTATGAATGGGTCGTGAATCTGTTTAGCTAGGTATAGGATAGTTAGTTTGGACCAGCCTCTACCCCTCCCCTTTTCGGCCTTGTGCCACAATTTTGTATTTATATGAAATAAATATCCGTGTCCGTCGAGAGTATTGTTTTTATTATTTATTTATGGTAAGAGTCTTTAGTATTCTGCTACCACTTGATCGTTTTATATCATTTTCGATTCAGCGATGCTATCGGTCGAAAAAAGACTTCAATACATTTTCTAACTCCTCTTACAATAGACTTTCAAGAATTACCTACGAACTTTGTGGAAGGACAAAACTTCTTTGAAAGACTTCCCTTTTAACTGGAATCTACTTTCGTCACGTAATTTTAAACTATTATCTTATTTTAGTTGAAACTTCCTTGAAAGCCTTAAGCAATTCAAACTAGCAGTTAAAAAGGTAAATAACTCCCGCTATAAACATTATACTTTCAACTAGAGAAATTGAAACTAATTTTCTTACAAGTAACAATACATCTAAAATTCTTCAAACTCACTTTTGTTAATACATATCAGTTTATCAACAGGAACATTTTTCTCAATTTGAAGAAGTAAATTTCAGCATTTCGAACAAATGAATTACTGTCTGTACAATTGTTATGCATATATAAATGCCATTTTTTTGTGCAACTTTTCTTGTTGAATATTATTATTCTTGTTTGCTTATTCCTTGTTAGCACATTTGTAAAGTAAAAATAGTACGGATTAAATCGAGGCCGTTTAACCGGCTGTAAAATTTTAAATCCATCCTGTTAATTGGGGAGGGGAAGTTACGCGATACTTTTTTTTATGGTTAAACCGGTTATGGTTTAATAAGATTCTTTAAGTCTGGATTTTATAAAAGTTGATATAAAGCGTTTACTGCATGTTTGATTAGAAGATATTTAAGATTTCTAAGTATTTTCTGTGTAATAAACTGTTTTTATGAAACTGTTTTTGTGAAATGACCCTAACCTAACTCAATGTGACATTTCATTCGTGCGCATATGCAGTTGCATCAACGTAATCACTTTAGCCTGATGAAGTCCTAAGGGACGAAACAAGTCAAAGACTTTGCACTTTTTTTTTTTTTCTTTTTAGCGACCGCCCAAACACCATCTTCTATACCTGAAACCGAAACCTGAAGGATGTATTTTTAATTTTTTAGCTATTTTTAAATTCATTATTGTAAATTACATATTCGAGGATAAAGGAAACAAATCCGTCGATGCAGGAAAGCTGTTTTTCCTTTTACATAAACACTAAGTCTTCCGATTGCCCAGTCCGGTAGGAATCGATTATATCAGATCAGTATTCGCCGTCAGCTGGAAACATCAACCCTAGTTTTCAAGGGAGCTAACTATGAAGAAATTAATTAGAGTAAGCTCCCTTGATAGGTATACAGGAAAGAAAATACATTCATAAGTCAGTTTAATTTTCAAAGTAATAAACTTAATAATATTGAAAGGTTTTTTTTTCCCTTTAAGTATCTCTTCACAAGATCGTTTCGTATATAAATGTTTTTAATGATTTAAAATCTATTTCAAACCATTTTACCGATTTTCTGTACATATTTATACTTAAATTTTCTAATGTCCGAGCACTTATTTTTCTTATGACATTAACAGGGTTTTGTTTTTGCGCTATAGCGGTTTCATCATTTTTCAAACATTGCGTCTTCGTGTTCGAAGATTTATGATCAAGGGTTGTGCACAAGCAGGCCACACTTTTCATAAGAATTCTGAACATTGACAAGACTTCAAGGGTGTAAATTCGTGAATAGATTTATTAAAACTACCCGCGTGTTTTTCTCATCAGCCTTCATTAATTTTCTTGGTATTAGTAGATCAGCTATTCATTTTAACCCCTAAACCATACGCAACTAAATTCAACTTTTTTTTTTTCCCCGCCTACACCAATTACCACCCAGACTTTGCTTCTACGTCGTCTGTAAAACGAAGAGCTCAATCTACCCAGCTGTTTAAACCATAACTGCTCGAAGATGGATTTATAAGTTTTCAAGAGTGCATTTATTATTGTGACTGAAATGAGATCGAGCGAAATTTGAACTGCTTTGCGATTGTTCTTATCCCACCGATAACCATTATAGTATTTGAGAGCAAGGACAATTAGGAGATCGATGTGAAAAAGAATGGTTGTAAAATTTCGGCAGCATGCTCACCTTTGTGTCGATATATTGTTGATGACCTGGATTCAGGATTAGTTCTTCGACCGGCGGAAGTTTCATGGCACCTGACGCCAACACAGAATTGTTAAGCTTCTCTGGCGTTTTCCGTTCTGCGACAATGGTAAACAGCTTCGATTTCAGTACCATCGCTGGTTCACCAGGAATACGATTTGCCAAAATCGTTCGTGTTACTTGGTCAGCAACTTTGAATGCCGTGTTGGTCAAGTTTCGCACCTGCGCCGCAAGAGAAAAAAAATAAAAAATAAAAATAAAATAAATATTAAATCATTGAATAGTATGAATTTTTTTTGCTTTCTTACATCTGATGAAATGTCTTTCTATAAAGTGCTGACTCCATCCAACATTGCGGGAGGGGCAAGTTTCCCGGAATTGTTCATCCTGATATTTATTTTTTTTTTACTACATACATAATAGCCATTCAAGTCAGTTGTGTGTCATGCGTGATACACGCGTAGGCAATCATGTATCTTTCGATACATGACTGACGAGGCAGATCTTTTCCCGCAGTAGCTTGCCATTTCTTTCTGCGGCAGACCAGTTGCCAACCCGGTCTGTCCTGTTATTTACCCATACCTGATGGAAGAAGAGGATTCCAAAGGTATTAGCGCGTAAGTGAATGCAATGGATTCGACTGGAATTCGAACTCGCTCTCAGATTCCTTAATCCGAACCGCTTATCCATTACTTCACCGTGAATGTATGTTTACTTATTTAAGAGAAAAAGAAAAGCTATTGTTCAATCAATACAAGGCTCGTGGGCCACCGATTGCTGAAAGGGAGATGGTGGATACGAGTGGAACTTACGCTTTATCAAAAAGGAACGCAAAGCGAAGATGAATGATTTGATTTACCAGCGAGAATACAACATGGCGATTTCGAGCTGGTGGGGCTAGCAAATGCAGTTAATTTGAACATTTCGTCATAGTAATCATAGCAACGTTCTGCCTGTGGGAACAAGTGTTGCAGGGTGGAAAATATTCGGTTGGTGCAAAAATAATGTCGGTTTTTGACGTTAAAAAATACTTAAAATAAACATTTGCACCAACCTAATAGTTCATCACCCACAAGGCCTCGTATTAGCTTTTGAACATGAGGCTGTTTTTTGTTTCTTCTACGTAAAGATTTTTTTTTAACTGTAGGCTTATATTTTGCGTTAACAGACCAGCTCATTTGCTTTAAATACTTTTAAGTTTTGTTCGAAAATGTTAGATTCTATAGGAAAAAGATAAATAATTGTAATGTTTAATTTACAAATTGGAAAACATCAGTACGCCATATAAGAGTTAACAAGCAGCAGAAAAGTCTTCGATTGAAGTTAGGGGTGCGTTTTATAAACGATTATCGTACCGATACAGGGACGGATTATCTTTTATGCTAATAAAAAAAGTTGCCTAAGCTCCCTCAAGTTTTAATAAAGCAATGATTTTAATTGTCTAGACTTTCTGAACTATTTAGGTCTAATAAACTGAAATTAAATCAATGACATTTATTTTGATATGACGCTGATTTTTTTCGTTTTGTTTTTTTTTTTTGTACTACGGCTGAGCTAATTTGGTTTGCAATAAATAGTTAAATTGGTATTTCTTAAAAGAATATTTTTTTTTATTGGCAGACAAAAAGATAGCAATTCTAGTTTATTTAAAGAGTTTGCAATAAATTTATTTTATCACTAGTGATATTTTAGCTACATTTTAACATTTTACACAAGAAATATTCAAGACGGTTGCAAGAGAGTTAGAGGGCGACTCCGGCTGTGTGCTTATACAGTGTAACCCGGATATAAGAGAGATTTTCTCTGGCCCCAAATTAGAGCCATACTTACCTAAACAAAATAGACCAAACCTGGATATAAGAGAAACCCGGATATAAGAGACTTATTCTCCGGTCCCGACAACTCTTATATCCGGGTTACACTGTACTGGTTTTCTTTGATTCAACAGTATTTCCATCGCATTTTTTTTTAGGTGTGTGTGTGGGGGGGGGGTATTGCTTTGTAAGTTCTTAGCACATTTCCTTGAAGTTG
Organism: Acanthosepion lycidas; assembly: GCA_963932145.1. Taxonomy (NCBI): domain Eukaryota; kingdom Metazoa; phylum Mollusca; class Cephalopoda; order Sepiida; family Sepiidae; genus Acanthosepion; species Acanthosepion lycidas. The sequence goes on along the minus strand of OZ010597.1, from coordinate 52,170,183 downwards.
ACAAAGCATTTAAAATATTGTTATATGGACGCGCGACAGAGTTGTTAGAACGATCGCTTTCCGAATCTCACCATGGACGATCAGGAAGCTGATTTTCAGGTGTTATCCGCCATCGATTCAAGCGTGCGGAACATTTGCGAAAAAGTGACCAGAAAAAAAAAAAAAAAAAAAAAAAAAAAAAAATCAAGGAACAAAATCTCACACACAAAGAAAAAAAAATCTCACACACACACACACACACACACACAAAAAAAAAAAAAAAAAAAAAAGACAAGTTGCGAGTGAAACTAGGTAGACGTAAGTGTTGGATGGTTGGGTTGGTACAAAGTCGCAAGTCATCGTGACAGCTTCAACATAGTGGCCTTTTTCAAACTTGATAACTGCAATTAAGGCCCGCACAGCATAGTTGCAATATAAACTACATAGAGGCGAGTTCTATGAGAGTTTATCAAACATGCCTGAGCAAGCGTCTGTAACAGAGATTGACTAGCCATTATAAAAATGGCGAGACAAACTCACCATCATAGTTTTATTAGGATTGAGAGGCACCCATTGATCGGAAGAACTGCTACTGTCTTGTTCCTTCGTATTCACTTCCGGTCCTTTTGATTTGTCGCCATCTTCTTGCGTCCTTTCTTCCTTGTCATTCGGAGCAGCATTCACTCTCATGTCTACAGAGAGCAGAACATTACCAAGACTGGCAATGATATCTGGAAATAATACAGCGAGAAAAAAATTCAGTATCGTTAAATATTTTATAATATATACAACCTAGATAATTCCCAGTATGCTATCTTCACCCGGCCAATTCTGTGTTAAGTCTGTGTGACGAGCCTATTAAAATATCCGAAAATAGGCATTCAAAATGTCCCAAAAATTGCTATCGGCTAAAATTCTACAACTGTGGTTCTCGTTAACAGAGGTCCATACAAAAAATAGTAAATGGGAGAGACGGTAATATTTTAGTGGTCCATAGAATTTCAAATCGAAACGGTTGCTACAACTGAGAATTGGAATTTCTACAGTAATCTACGTCGTATTCAAATATTAGGTTGCCCCAAAAGTTCGTAAACACTTGCAAAAAATTGAAATTTTACTCGCAAAATAATAACAAAAACAACAAAAATTATTCCTCAAAATAAAGACCATCATTTTCCAAGACTTTCTGCCATCGATCTGCAAGCTTTCGGATCTGGTGAAAGTACCATTCCGCCGGCTTCGAATCAAAGAATTCTTGACACGCTTCCTCGACTTCATCAAACGAGTCGAATCAGTGGCCCCTCAGAAAGGGTTGCATTGAGCGGGAAAGGCTGTAATCTGATGAAGCACAGTCAGGACTGTAGGCTGGATGTGGCAGAACCTCAACACCGTCCAGCTCTTCAAACTTGTCTTTGGTCTTCCTGGCGGTGTGTGGCTTGGCATTGTCCTGCTGCATCAAAGCGCGCTTTCGGTTGATCAGAGCCGGATACTTTTGCTTCAACTTTTCGTAGACCCGCTCCAGTTGCTGACAGTAAAGTTCGGCACTGATGGCACGACCATTCGGAACCAAGTCAAAATGCAAGATTCTTTCAAAGTTCCAAACGAACAACATGACTTTCTTGCCGAATCGATCTTGTTTTGGAACTGACGGTGTCTCTTGCCCTTTCTGAACCCATCGCTTGTCTCGATTGTGCTGGATTGTGTTGCATAAAAATTCAATTTTTCGCAAGCGTTTACGAACTTTTGGGACAACCTAATATTAAAATATAGAAAAACAGCTCTAAAGCGAGATCAAGCCATATAGGTTGGCGTCCGTTTTACTGTTTTGATTGTAAAAGTTGAATAAAAACTGAAGAGTATATGGATATATGTCACAATACCACTTGAATAATTTAACATTGTGTGTAACTTGAAAAAGTTAATGTTAAGAATTGTTGCAAAACATCGATTTATTCAAAATGGAGTGAGCAATTACATGTCTCCAAGTTGTATTTAAACACATTTTATTTCATTTTTGTAATTGAATTCACTTATATTGAACACGATCCATTATTGTATATAATTTGGTTACACTAAAATTTCTATTTTATATGAATACCACCTTATGAAAATTAACAGGCATTAGATGGAGGCCCACGAGGCCCTCACACTGGCCTTCTAATACACATTTGTTGATAGCAAACAAGAAATAACAGGACACTTGGACGCGGTAGTAAAGGAAAGCAAGAAAATCAATTATAAAAAGCAGAATGCATTGTGGCTGGCAAAATGAGGTTAAGCAAAAAAAGTAATATAACACCCATATAGCGACATCTAACGAGATAAGACGTGGGGGTGGGTGAGAAAAAGCGAAATTTAATAAGATTGTGGATGGCGACAGGAATTGGAATATAGGAGTACAAAAAAGTCCAGAGAAAAAAAAAATATTTAAACGAATATTTAAAAAAAAAATAAATAAATAAAAAAATCGACGAAGCATGTAATGCGAATACTCTAACGAAAATAACAATGAATTATGCTTCCAATTTGAATGACTAAACACAAGAGATAATGAGCGTTGGAGGGACTTTAACAGATAGATCAAGAGAAGAAAACAGAAAAAGTAATGTTTGAATGGCTATCAGAGCAAGGACGAAGGATTATAAAGAGTAATGAAAGAAAAGACAGGATGATGTGGAGAACTATAATCGCCAACGTTCTGGAGGGACATGGCATATTAAAAGATTAAATTATTGACAAAATTCTTTACGTATGTCAGTACATTGAAATTGGTTTCAAAACCGTACGTGGGCCTGGCAGGGCGCGTATTTGAACTGTAACAAAGATCAGTTTAAATTGTAGTATAAATTACAGGTTCATTCTGTGGTTGAAGACAAGCGGGCTTTAACCGATAGGCATACTCCAAAATGAGTAACTGTACTGAAGTACCAGCCTTTTACAGTGTGCATTCAAATCTACACAACCTTAACGACAGACATGATCTTCATGTGGTAAACCTAGAGATGCAACATTAAACACCAAGTTGCATTCTAATAAAGTAAACACATAAATCGGCAAGGACCGAGTAATTATAGATTGTATAAGAAGCAGAATTAATGAAAACAGAGGGTTTATTATTAGCAGTCAAAAATTGCTGTGAACGTATATGACTGGAATTACTTTGTCCTTCGTACAGTTTCCCTTCAGGACGTTGGAGATCATGGCTCTCCACAACTTCGTCTTTTCTAACTGAAACCCTCTTTCACAAGCTCGCTAAGTCATGCGCTGTCCTTCTGTCCCCTGTTGCTTTCAATGTCCTTTAAGTATCAATAGTATTCTCAACCTTCTGTAGAACTACAATTGTTTCAAGTCTTAATTTGTGACGAGATTGTTCGGCATTCATTACCATGTAGGATGACATAAACGAGATATATATATATATCTATCACAGACCAGTACTTTCTAACGAAATGTTTCTGTTCATATTTTGCTTAGCTTTTGGAAGGCATCTTTCGCTATCCCAGAACACCTTTGGATTTCATTGTCGCACTTTCCGTCCTCTTAAGATATTTGAAATTGTATGAAATTTTGGTATCTCCCATTTGCAAATTGCATGTTGTTCTGGCCCTTTTGCTAACAGCCATACATTGTGTCTTTCAATTTATGTTCAGTCTTTTCGTCTCACTCTTAATCCTATTATTAGGTTGGTGCAAAAATAATGTCGTTTTCTCACAGTAACATATGTGAGAAAACATTATTTTTGCACCAACCTAATACCTGTTAAAAAAAAAAAAAAAAAAAAAAACCCGCACACCAAACAAACTAATAATTCAGTTTCCAACTGAACTATGCCTGGTTAAATTTGATCTCAAAGCCAACAATGTCACCACTTATCGAAACCGCAATTGCTATTTTCCCCACCCCCGCTTTAAAAATTTCAGTTATAATGCAACGCTTTAAAATTAATATTAGGATGTCATGTAGCGGTTAACTAGAGAGAAATCGGCGGTCCAAGTTCGTTATGGTCATTTTAACCAAAATACCTTTGGGAAAGGTATTAAGTCATCATTTTCCCCGCCAGCTATGGTTTACACATCAAGGCCGACTTATTCTGTTGCTTTCACGTGAAAAGCAGTCTAGAAGGAAAACGGAATCCAAATCTAGCCTAAAGCCTAAAAGATTAGACCCCTGTTGTGTATAAGATGAGCTCCCTATGGCTCTCATGGGTTACTGAACACATGACGTGACACGTTTGAAGCGTTTAATATTAGAACAGTTTAAATTCATCAATGGCAAGAGTAATTCGTGATTTTAATTCTCCATCCAAAACGACTAAATTTTCGTTGAGCAAAAGAGGTTTTAATTTCAAATATTATAAAGAGTTTAAATTTCTAACAGGGTGTAGTGTTTTAACCCCAGTTTGGGGGTAACTATTTGGCATAGTTGGGACCCTATCAGGTGTTGCCACCTCGAATCAGAGTGGACTCGGGAACACCAGCAATTAAGAGGTGATTCCACGCTCCTCAAAACCTTCTGCTCAGAGGCCTTGCTACTGGGCGTAGTTTATCGTCATACCCAGGACGGACGAAATTTAAGAAATAGCGTTCATATTCAAACATTTCTCAGGAGCCAGATTCAAATACCAGTCTTTTGTGCAAATATTTGTTGGCAATTGTTTTGAGGAGCTCTTAGTGTCTCGATTGAGTGAATCGAAGTGTGGTACCAGATCGGTCTCGCAGTTTTACTATTGAATTAACTAAAGGCAACAGTCGTTTATTTTCCAAGAAACTGCTCGTCTGTGGAACTCGGATTTCTCGTTTTTATTTCACGTACAATCTTAAGATTTAGATGCAGTCTTAATTACTATCTTCTGTCTTCCTGAACCCGATTCCAGTGTTATTTTCCGCAAAGCGTTCTTTCACTCCCCTCCCCTGCGTCCCAAGGACATTATCGCCTTGCTTGGAGTGAGAAAAAAAAAACAATTTCAAGTTTTTAGATACCGTAACTTTAAAGCATCCAGTATTGTTTAGTAATCGTTAATTCTGGAACAAACTGGTTGTTTCGTTAATTTGTTTGAAGACAAGTTATAACTTGTCACGAAATCCGATGCCAGTGTTCCAGTTCCAGTTTTTCAACGAACTGAAAAACAAATACAGATTTGACAAAGTTGTCAAGTTCAGAAAAACTTTCGTTTGAAAGAAGTTGGAGGTCAATAAATTTAGCTAGACGTAAGCATAATTCATGACAACTAGAATATTTATCTTTCCAAATACAGTGTAACCCGGATATAAGAGATTTTTTCTGGTCCCAAATTAGAGCCATACTTACCTAAGCAAAATAAACCAAACCCGGATATAAGAGACTTCTTCTCCGGTCCCGACAACTCTCTTATATCCGGGTTACACCGTAGTATTTATTTACTTGTATCCTAACAAAGTAATATAGCGCGAAGAAAGACTTAAAACGTGAATGGCAAGAGGACAGAAACCATGGTTGTCAGCAAAAACGACAGCTCAACATGCAAATTACAAATTGAAGACGCCAAAGTCAGACAAGTACAAACATTTAAATATCTGAAAAGCGTTTTAACGGGACGGAGAGGACTGAAATCCGAAGCTGCATTAGGATAGTGAAAGCAGTCTTCTAAAACAAGGTTATTAACAAGAAAATTTCGTTAGAAACGAAGAAAATGCTGAAAGGTTGCGTAATATCAGTCCTATGTGACAGGGAGTGCTGAATAAGACTAAGAGATCTGAAACAGACATTTGGTTCCACGGAAGGATGCTGAGGATACCATGAACCGAACGTGTGAGCAACGATGAAGGACACTTCTACTTAACATCGGAAAGACTTAAAATTTTCTAAGGTACAGAATTAGAAAAGAGTACTTGGAAAGTCTGAGGTTCACAAAAAGAGATTGAAGTGGGACAAAGGAAAACAACGCATAATCTAACAAGTTTGAGTAAATAGATGACGGAAAAGGTTTCGGAGAAAGACTAAAGTTTAGAGAGCTACAGAGGACAGGAAATTGCGGATAGCCATGATCGCCAAGGTTAGAACAACTGGACAACTCAGAATTTGTAAAAATACAAAGAAAAAAAAAAAAATTCAACAACCTAGAAATGGTTGTTGTGTCGACATCAATGGTCTACATGAGAACTAGTAAACACCATGCCAAAGTTGGCAGCTACCCCGAAAAGATCTGTATGCACAGAACGATTTTTTTTTTAATTTGCCTTGTGAATATCTTAGAGTTATTCACACTGAGAATCTGTGTTTTGATCTGATTTTATAAGAGCTAGTTTGAGAGCCTTCTCGCCTAATTAAATATTTTGTAATTTCTACAGAAGCCATTAAGTTATTGAAAGTTTGCGTTCAGATTCGAGAAAAGAAAACGTGCAAACACAGAGGCATTAATCAAATTTAGTGGAGCTACTATGCCATATCAATTGCTACGGCTACTGTAAGGAAAATAGATTCACTGTGTCGAGAGAGAAAAAAAAAGTTCAACCTCCATCTGGAACATTTATAAATGTACCATTCGTCAGTTCATTAAATAGCTGTTGCTGTATCTGGTCTGGCGTTCTCGAAATTATTGGCAAAAAAATCCAAATACGAGTCCGTAATGTAATCGTTCCCGACTTCAGGGAATTTTTTCACCGAGCTGACGTGGCTCTCAAACAAATATTTTAATAGAAATGGTTCCGATTAGCTTCGCCAACGCGTACCCTGATTACAGGAATTTGAGTGTAATCAGAAATTGACAACTAGGGTTCACTTTTACTGTTCAGCTAGCAAAATGCAACCACCACATCTACTCTAAAGTGATTTTTACCTCGCACTTTCAACCTGGGGGGGTCTCCAGACTTCGTCCCTACACAAGTACAATCTTCAAAAATTGTAATGCAAATTCAATCGTTAGCTCTTGAACCCTGTTCCTCTCCTTTTCACAATTCTCGGTCATATTGTCTCACTTTCCGTGTGTTCATTAGTGGAATTTTCACCTTGCTTGGGACGAGACAAAAGACGTTTAATCAGACCATTTATTACCGACAAATTTATTTTTGAAGACACGCTATTTAAAAGACGATGAATAGAACATAAAATGTATTAGACTATGAAAACCAACTACTCAGACATTGGATAGTTTAAACATAAAATTTTCCGATTATTAATTATTTTTATACGAGGAAAGAAACATGTAAACATTAAAAACAAAATAGAATAGAGTATTTGTTGCAGGAAATCTCAATTCACTGGGTGAAACAATAAAAAAAAAAAAAATTACTAGACTTAAAAAAAAAAAATAAAAAAATAAAAAAAAAATAAAAATGTATACAAATAACTTGCGTCATTGGCTTCTGATACGGTTTTTTCAGCTTCGTAGAAAAGCAGGGAAAACCTTTGTTGGTTTGGCGAATGTTTGCTCCACCCACGAGAACCGAACGTGGCACAAAGCCGGTTTAATGTGGGTATCTCCGAGCCCGTAGGCTCGGCCAAAAATATAGCCTTTGAACCCGCCTAGACGGGTTCAGGCCCTGTCTACCTCCCCGGACGAAACCTTGCCCTTCGGCAAAGCTTCGTCTGGGTTCCTCTTTGCTAACGCAGAGAGTCCGACAGACGTCGCTTACAGTCAAAGACTGTATCACAACTAAGCTAGACTCAGAGGTCTTGCTCTTGGCAAATGTTTGCTCTCTAAATGCTTCTAAGAGAATCTCTTAAAGTGATTTAAAAAAAAAAAAAGTTAGGTTCATATTGCGCCGTGGTCTTTTATTTCCTTTCCTCTTTTTTTTTCAATGTGACTGTCTTTAATAGCGGAAGATTCTAAATTCCTGCATTTGTGTGACATATAGGAAAGTCCATTTTTTTTTTTATCCATCTTAGTGTTTATTTATTTTTTTATTATTTATTTATTTTTTTATTATTTATTTATTTTTATTTTTTTGTCTATATAAATTATTGGGCACCTCGAGGTGATGTAATGGTTAGCAAACTTGTCTTGCTAGAACAATTACAAGTGTGTAGTGAGTTCGATCCTCACTGGGTGCTCCATACTTTCGGCCTTGTGCCACATCTAAGCTATGCTTGGAAAATCACTATAATGGTTCGTCAGGGGCACCTCGGCGTGGTGTAGTGGTTAGCAAGCTTGTCTTGCTAGATCAGTTACGACTGAAAAGTGAGTTCGATCCTCACTAGATGCCCCATACTTTCGGCTATGCTTGGAAAATAACTATAAGGGTTCGCCAGTGGGCATCTCGCTAGCACAATTACGAAGAGTAGTGACTTCGATCCTCACTGGGTGCCCCATACTTCCGGCCTTGTGCCACATCTAAGCTACGAGGGCACCTCGAGGCGGTGTAATGGTTAGCAAGCTTGGCTCGCTAGAACAATTACGACTGAGTAGTGAGTTCGATCCTCACTGGGTGCCCCCTAATTTCGGCCTTGTGTCACATCTAAGCTACGCTTGGAAAATCAGTATAATGGTTGGCCAGCTTTTTATGGCATGGGGCACGTTTTGTAGCTTGAGAGGATATGGTATTACGGTGCAGTTTACGGACGAGTTTTTGTGGTGAATGGGCGAATTGTAATGCGTGAATGGGTCGTTAATCGAATTAGCTAGTGAAGACCAGCCTCAAACCCATCCCATTTTGGCCTTGTGCCGTAATTGGCGTATTTCACACAATATCAATGGTTCGCCAGCTTTTTATGGCATGGGACGCGTTTTGTAGGTCCCCCTCCTTGATAGGATGTGGTGCATGGAGGACTGATTGGTGACGGACGAGTTTTTATGGTGAATGCGAAAATTGTAATTAGTGAATGGGTCGTGAATCGGATTAGCTAGGTATAAGATAGTTAGTGAAGACCAGCCTCAATCACCTCCCCTTTTTCGGCCTTGTGCCATAATTGTATTTTTATATGCAATAAATATCATGGTTCGCCAGCTTGTCTCGCTGTTTCACTTATGACTGATTGGTGAGTTCGATCTTCACTGGATGCTCCTTGTCTGAGAAGGATTATTCGTAATTTGTAAAAGTCAATCATTAAAATTAATCGATACCAAATGTCTGTCGTTTTTTATATATAATCTGCCTTCAGGTTTCATAATTCTTGGCAGATTTTGTTATCACAATGTGGGATATTTAATAACAAAGAAAAAGAATCAAAATGCAACCGGTTACATTATATACCCAAAACACATTAAAAAAATTTTTCTAAATTTACAATTCCAAGCGTCCCTCGTTCGTGCGCATGTGTAGCCGCATCAACGTAAACAAATCTAGTCCGACGAAATCCTAAGGGACGAAATGCCTCACACGAAGATCTTTTTCACTTTGTCATACACCTTTCCTCCTAAACTGTTCATGATATATAAAAATTCATATATCGTTATTCCATATATATATATTAGGTTGGTGCAAAAATAATGTCGTTTTTTGACGTATTTTTTAACGTCAAAAAACGACATTATTACGTCATTATTTTTGCACCAACCTAATATATATATTATATATATATATATATACACGTGTGTTCTTACCTTCCCCTGCTGTTACTTTTTGTGCGGGATTTTGATCCCTGGATTCATCCACCATCTTCTGCATTGTGTTCGCCATATTTTCCATTGCTAATATTGCTATCGTCTGGAAAATAGAAGGGCGTACATTGAAAAGCTTTTCTCCATGAAAGATAATACCCCCCACCAAAAAAACAAAACCCAAAATAACTTTCTCCATGAAATAACTCGTCTACAAAAACGCCTGATAATTATGCACCAACTCAATAACATTACACGTCCGTGTGGGGCTCAAGGTTCCTTATTTTCTGCAATAGTAACAGGATAAAAACTAACACAATCAACAAAAATGCGAATTCCTTACTACAAAGGAAATACAGTTAGGAATGGCAAATTATTTAATGAAAGACTTGTTTCTGCTTATTGTTCGAGAACTTCTCCACATCAGGTGAAATAATTGTCGAGACAGAAACAAAGCATCATCAAGGTGGTCATCACCCAACCTTGTTCTTAAACGACTCTTGGTATATTTTATTTTCGAAAAAAATTTTTTTTTCACAAGCAAATAATACTTCCAAATAATGATACCGTCATTTTCGCATTATTTAATATGCTTTTTCTATTTTCCGCTTGGCAAAGAAGGTTTCTCATAGAAGTCAGCAGTGTCTTCAGAATGAAATTTTGATTTAAAAAAATTCGTCACATTGTAAGTCGATTAACCTCAACTGATATTTTTCTGCCACTTGTCCCACGTCTGTTTCGTGAAGAGAACCAAATAGTTTCAATTGATTTCCATATTGCCGGAAGTCAGCGAAACTGGTGGAAAATTCTTTTCTCAAATTCCGAATAGAGCTCACAAAGATGTCTGTTATTATATATCTCCCGTGATTTTGGAAAATGAGAGTAGTTAATATTTGACACTGTTTATCATTAAAAAAAAATTAAGTAAACAATAGTAGAGTAATGGATAGCGGCTCAGAGAGCCGAGTTCGAATTCCAGTCGAATCCATTATATTCACATAGGTGTTAATACTCTTAGGAAAGGTATAAATCCTCTCCTTCTCCCCCTCGTGCAGCTATGGGAAAATAGCAGGACAGACCTGGTTCTATAGCCTTGGATGACAACTGGTCTATTGCAGAAAGAAATGGCAACCTACCGCAGGAAAAAATCTGCCTCGTCAGTCATGTATCGAAAGATACATGATCGCCTAAGCGTGTATCACGCATGGCACATAACTGACTGAAACATTAATTATTATTGAATAGAGATACCTACTTTTACCGCCAGACAACATACTCAAATGAAAAACTCTGAGGACGATAGAAAGTCACTTTTCCAAGAATCGTTTAACCTTACAGTGAACTGTATGTGTACTCAATACTAATTAGATGTGGCCCGGTTGCCTGGGGTTGCCGACAAGATATGCCATAGCCATCAAAATAGTGAGAATATTTTGTATGTTAAATAATAAAACTTTTAATTTTTCCCCAAAAAAAAAAAAATGAATGAAAATTTATTGTATTAAGTTACGCACCCTAGTAAAATCAATCGTACTTTGTACCCCTCACCTGTTTGCACGTCTCTCCCAAATCTGGTTTCGATCGGTCAATGTATGATTATTTTAGAGTGTGTGTGACGGTCGGACTGACTGCTGTCACATTATTTTATATATAGATAGATAGATAGATAGATTAGGGTAGTTAATACTTAACACTATCACAAAAAAATTAAATAAACATTAATTATTATCGCATACAGCCGGACAAAAATCCTTCGCTGGCTGGATGTGGGCCGAGGATTACCGACGCCTGGTCTGACTAATAATTGGCCTCCACAGATGGTGTTTCATCTTTGGGGAATCCCCCATCGTTCAAATCTAATGTGCGTTCTCTGAAACATCATTATAAGAGATACAAGAACGTCTTGGAGTACAACCTAAGAGATTACAACATTAATTTCTGATACTTTGGAAAATATGGCTCTAAACTGGTTTAGCGAAAGATCTGATACCCTGGTTCAAGGTGTTTGAACGCTAACGAACTTTGCACACCTTCGATGTCAACAGCCAGACACTATGTGGTCAATAGTTTCAAAATGTTCAAATAATTTACATATTGGGTCTAAATAATTTATGGATTTTATTTTAATCTGACGGTATTTCTTATTAATTCAAAAATTATTTTTAGTGTAAAAATTTCATAACTAAAATGTATATCTGTAAAAGGACAATATGAATAAGGACAAAAGGAAAACTTATCTTAGCCGACGGGCATTTGATTTAATGTATACCCGTGTTTGAGTAGACGCTCAGTTTTTAAACAGCGTGTATTACGTCTACCGGCACTCGAGAAAACTTAAAGAAAATATCGAAGTTTACATTGTCTTTATTAAGTTTTCTCATATGCATACCCGTGTTATGTATACCCGTGTTCTACTCAAACACGGGTATACATTAGAAATAATGTTTAAAGGAAATAAGAAATATTGGGTCTCTCAAAATTCATTATACTTGCCTGATAATTTCTGGCAAATTGGATTTGGACCTGTGTAGCCATTATAAACTCCTCTTTCTCTACTTTTAGCTTTAAACTTTCCAGATTTGAGTTTATCTACATGCGCGTCATTATTTCTGAGTGCATTCATACTGGCCATATTAGGGTTTTTGCTCCTTAGTTTGTTTTGTTTCATTAACACTTATGTTTTAGCATTTATTTTTTTTTTTTTAGAAAATAATTTAGCTGTGTTTGTTGGTTACGTTTTTATATTTATTTCCTTCACTCTAATGTTGGGTTAATTTTGGAAATTATTGTTATTATAGCATCCATTCAGACGTGGTTCGGTAATAATAATATTGAATACAATTTAATGTTTTCGTTCGATAATAATCGTCGATAATGCTGCAACGATAACGCTGAAAGGAGTAGAAGACATGTACTCAGTACCGAGGAAAGTTCATTCGGATTTCCAGCTAATGGTCTTAAAGTCTCTATATATATTGAGTACTTTCAACCATCCTTGTGCAAGCATAACGATTAGATTTAAGCTTGAATGTTTTCCTATTTTATTAACTGTGAGAATTAAGCCTCTTTGGTTAAGCTTCTTTTTTGATCAGGCTTTTTTTTTTTTTTTGCTTTTTCAGTTTAAATTTTTACTGTAACTATAAACTTTTTTTGGTTACTCTGTTTTGGCACCTGTTACTCTGTTACTCTGGTTTGACGTTAATATTTGTTTTTTATTGCAATTATTAAATTCTATAACTCTTTAAACTGTTTATCTTTACTGCATTATTTCATTACGACTACCATCAAACTATTATTATCCGTATTACGATTTTTCGCCACTCCCCTTTTATTATTAATCTTAAAGATACCCCAGCGTATGGATCAACTATAATAAATTAAGTATAGAAGAAAAAGAAATTGATTGTTCCGGAGATAGTTTCGCCCAGCACTGCAAAATTGCTACAAAACCAAAACATCAACCTGAAAATTCGAGTCATGTTCTTAAATGGAAACTTTCATATGGATGCCAGTCATGGCGCCAAACTCGTTCAGAAATATCTAAACTGTCAGTTGCATACAACTGCTTCATAAGATCAATGGTTACAAATGGCTTTGAGCGAGTAAGCTCTGAGTGTCTTGGTATCGGTCATCCTTCTTTGAATATTGTGGACTGACGCTACAGAATCACAAAGAACTTTACCAAATAAAGGAAACCACATCACTTGAGGATTACCAAACAGTATCAAATAATGACATAATCAAGATGCTGATATTCCACGCCACTTCAAACAAAAGGTTAAGAAGGAAACCTCCATCAATACCAGAAAGAGCAATAAAAGTTACTGGACTTGAGAAACCTATTATCGTGAATTTTATAAATTTTAACAGTACTAACATCTACTTGGTCAATGAATGCCAAATGTAGCGATGTGGGTGCGCTGAAAAATAAAAACTTCTGAGTAGAAAGTTTAATTCACACTGGGTCCCCCCCCCCATCAGTAATAACAAGTTTATTACAAGTGATAAGGATATTACTACAAAACAAAAACATCAACCTGAAAATTCGAGTTATGTTCTTAAATCGAAACTTTCATATGGATGCCAGTCATGGCGCCAAACTCGTTCAGAAATATCTAAACTGTCAGTTGCATACAATGGTTACAAATGGCTTCGAGCGAGTAAGCCCTGAGGGTTTTGGCATCGCTCATCCTTCTTTGAATATTGTGGACCGACGCTACAGAATCACAAAGAACTTTACCAAATAAAGGAAACCACATCACTTGAGGACTATCAAGAGCGGCAACAGCTAAAATGGATTGCACATGTAAATGGAAGAAAAAATAATGACATAATCAAGATGTTAATGTTCCACGCCACTTCAAATAAAAGGTTCGGAAGGAAACTCCCATCAATACTGGAAAGAGCGATAAAAGCTACTGGACTTGAGAAACCGGTTTTTCTAAAAAAAAAAAAAAAAAAAAAAAAGTGTTTTAATATTTTATAAATTTCAACCGAAAACAATACTGGATGCTCGGTTAGTGAGTGCCAAATGTTTCCTTATAGAGAAACAGCTAATATTACCATGACCATAACGACAGTAGTAAAATTTCAATATATATTAACGTTAATAAGGATAGAAATTTGAAGAAGACAGTTACTTATTACCTGCGCTTTCTCGGACAGTTCTGCCGGTTCTAATGTGATCACACGGAAAGCCATTGCCGTCTGTTGTAATGAATCTAAGTTCATTGGCTGTGATGTTTTGGCCAGAGTCTCGACTGCATACGTACGCAACTGATAAAAAGAGAACAAGAGTAGAAAACATCTTTATTGTATTATTAGAATTATCATCGATTTTTAAAAACGGTTCAGGTTTCGAATTTGTCTAAAGAGACTTAAAATAGTTTCCCTTCTTAAACTTGAAGAATTCCTAAAAATACATACTTCTATACATGACTATATTTCTGAGATGAGGTATTATTTACACTATTTACATTATTCAGAATATTGCCCTCATCTTTGTCGCCACATGGTACAGTGGATAAAGGCGTTGGTTAGATCCAGTGAGAGTACCCAAACAGTGTGAGTTCAATACCCTGTTAAGGCAGTGGAGAACTTGGAGAGGGGAATTAACAGGAGATAACTGATAACTGACATCAATTAAAAACATTGCACGTGGAACTAGAACAGTCTCCCCCAGTGAGCGAAATAAACCATAATAAACCATTCTAACATTCTAACCACTCATTCTAAGAAGGCCGGAGCTTACAACGGCCGAAACGTTGTAATAAATATGGTGACAAAGATGAGGACAATAATTTGAATAATGTAAATAGTGTTCTATATATGAATACAGAGAAAAGGAAAACTTATCTTAGCTGACGTATTTCGTCCTCTGGGGGAATCCATCTAGGCAAAGGTAAGGATTTTCTTTTTGTGATATGTATCTATGTTAGTCAGTTATGTGACATGCGGGATACACGCTTAGACGATTATGTATCTTTCGATACATGACTGATGAGGCAGATTTTTCCCGTGGTAGGTTGCTATTTCTTTCTACAATAGACCAGTTGCTAACAAGTCTACAGAACCTAGTCTGTCCTACTATTTACCCATGGCTGGGAGGGGGGAGAAGAAGAGGATTCATACCTTTCCCAAAGGTATTAGCACGTGTGTGAATGTAATGGATTCGACTGGAATTCGAACTCGGATCTCCGATTCCTCAACCAGAGCCGCTATCCATTGCTCCAACGTTTGTACAAGAGCAAAAATGCTATTAGTTTTTCAAAACATTTGATATAGGAGTGCTCAGGTTAGAGGAAAAGTCCATGAATACGCCTGACATCAAGGCACTATCTAAACATTTACACGCGTCATCCACGGTAAGTTTGCTCCCTGGCTCTTAAAACATTCCTGGAAGATCTTCTGTTATCACAATATGGGATATTTAATAACAAAGAAGATGGAAAGAAAAAGATTCTAAATGAAATCGGCTAGATTATATACCCCCACCACAAAAAAAAATTAAATTTAAAATTCCCAGCATCCCTCGTTCGTGCCCATGCGTAGTCGGACCAACGTAACGAATTTAGACTAGACTAGTTAGCAAAGTCAAATTAGTGTTTTTAAACAACATATTTCCCATGAAATTGACTTTATTAACCAGACACTTCATCTTTAGCTTAAATGGTATAGTACATAAAGCTATATAACGGTTCCGTGTAGGCTACAAGTTCGATTCCTGTCGGGGGACATATTTTCTACGAAATTTCTCGGACATTCAGGACGATAAATGTAGTTAGTACTGTTTAGAGTATTTACTTAAATATTTATATCTAAATAACGTATAAACAGTGTATATATATATATATATATATATATATATATATATATATATATATATATATATATATATATATATATATATATATATATATATATATATGTATATATATATATATATATATGTATATATATATATATATATATATATATATACAGACAAAAGGAAAACGTATCTTAATAGACGCGTTTCGTCCTCTGGTAGACTTTATCAAGGCAAATGTAAAGATTTTATTTTGCAACGGGTATTTTTATAAACGAAAGTAAAAATGCTGTTAGTTTTTCAATTTTTTTTAATTTAAGAAACGCTCATAAATATTCATCAGGCTCACTGAAAAACCTCATTAAATTATGGAAGATGCTAAGTGACGTAATTTAATGTCTAATTAAGTGAGTAAATGATGTTATTGAATTCTTTTTATGTTTTTTTAATTTTATTTTATGCAATTAATATTTAATAAGGCACTTTTCGAGGCGGAGGAAAGCGGGGACGGCAACGTAAAAGCTGATCAGACAACATCAAAACATGGACGGACATGACAATGTCGGAACTCTTGAGGGATACCAATATCAGATCATCCTGGAGGAGGTTGTCGGTTTCTTCTTCCCTTAGAAAGCAGTCAAGAGAATGATGATGATGATGATGACTTACTTGACAGCTCCTGTTCGTAGCTTGCATCTTGGTCTGTTCCTTTTACGGACGACTATACATTCTGTTTTCGGATAGATAGTCCTTTCTTCATGCTTTTCTTTTATATCTTTTCCTCTAACTTTATAATTTTCATAGTGATGTTCACCTTGTACAAGGCCGCCCGGGAGCCATCCGAGGTAAAGGGTTACAGGTTAAGAGGCACAGTTTATGCGGACGGATAATGGAAGATAACGGCTAACCCTACACTTGAACAGGTTAAGATTGTAATGATCAGGAAAATATCTTCCTAGGAGTCGATTAAACAGAGCACCGGTTTGCGGGAAAAAAATCTGCCCGAGTGAAACTTACATCTCACCAATGGAATACGAAAGAAATGAGAATGGTTTTCTACAACGGACATGGCGGGTCTTAGCCATGAAGTTTAGAAATCGTGGAACTATGGAATGTAGTTTGTCTGGGCACTTTCCATGTAAATAGCGATAAAGCAGTAAGAGGCTTGCGAAGTTTCGTATGTGAGAAAGGGTTTGTAGGGGGGAAATAATTTATCGCTTACAAGGAGGCGGAGACGCTTTTAGTCTCTATTGAGATTAGAAAGTGAAGACTGGGTAGCTCCTGCCCATATATGGCATTTTTGTTTAAATTAGAATTTCTGTACTTGCTTTAGAACAGGGGTGGTCAAACTACGGTTCTCGGGCCACGTGCGGCTCTTTGAGCTTTAATATGCGGCTCGTGGAAATATGTTTGCTGAGATCCTTGTTTTCATCATCGCAGTCAGTATAAAAAGTAAATAAGAAAAACATTCCAAGCTTTATAATTATTTACTGGGTATTTATTGAGACCCCATTGGATTAAAACGTAAGTTTAATGTTTATGTAAGAAAAACGTATGTGTAAATTTTGTTCATGTCTTGCGGCTCTCAAATATCTGAACTTTATCGTATGTGATTCTTACATTAAGCATGTTTGGCTACCCCTGGTCTATATGAACTCAACTTCACCCATGGCGTCATGTTGAACTAGAATGTACGATCTATCAGTAGAAATGCTGGAAAAATAACCGGATTCTTTGATATGACTCCTCCTACCCTGGTCTCTTTTTTTTTTTTTTTTTAAGAGCAAGATCTGACCAGAAATTGGATATAGGTGCCATTTCATTTAAATTTTGTTTCATGTCTGGCGATTCTTAATCATCCAAACTTTATCGTATGTGCTTTGAGGTTGGGGGTTATATTTCAGTTTTTTATTTTCCTTAGCTATTTTAATAACTAACCTGTATCTTTTGTTTAGTACCGCTGGTATCTGGCAGAGAAGAATTATAAAATTCCGTGGCGTTGTTGCTGTTGTTACTTGATGCGGCTCCTGTCGACTGTTTGGATTCAATCTGTAAAAGAACAGAAGCGACATTATCAAACAACTGATATTTCTCCAGAGGTTTACATCTCACAGTTATCTACCGTTTCGTATCTTTCTTTTTTAAATCGTTTCACTTCAGGCAAGGCAATAAAGCCACTAAGACGCAAGAGGTTACTGAGAGTTAGAGAATGTGATTAAAAACTACTACAATAAAAGAACATGAATAAAGAAAACAAAAGATAACGACTGACATTGCATTTAAATTTTGGATGATCAAGTTTGACCGGGAAGCAAGAAACCGAAAGAGTGTTCCACAAACGTGAAGTACGATAGAAGAAACTGTCAGCATAGAACTTACGGTTGCATATAGCCAGTTCAATTATTAAATAATGAGACCTTGCTACCAATCTAGTCCTGCGCTTAAATTCATAAAGTCTAGATACCATAGAGGTAATTTGGCTAGAACAATTACCATGAAAGTATTTATAGAAAAGGCGCAGGAAAGCTACATTTCGGTGGTGGGAAAGTGTTGACTCCGAGATGTCAGGTCAGGACCAATAATATTGCAGATTCTTCTTTGGATTTTGTCAAGAATCTCTAAATGTATAGGAGGAGCACTAGATTACGATAAACATTATTTAAGTCGGTACGCGTGTTTGATTTTTTTTTAATTTTCTTAAACAATGAAATTA
This sequence comes from Acanthosepion lycidas, assembly GCA_963932145.1. Taxonomy (NCBI): domain Eukaryota; kingdom Metazoa; phylum Mollusca; class Cephalopoda; order Sepiida; family Sepiidae; genus Acanthosepion; species Acanthosepion lycidas. The sequence continues at coordinate 52,151,670 of OZ010597.1, read as the reverse complement.
ATAAAAACTGGCTTAGACTGAGAAGTCCTACTAAACAAAAAAGTATGCCTCCGATAGTATTCGAACTTATATATCATTTTTTTTTATCAGGGAAACCGGGTTTGAGCTTACGTGCACAGTTTGACCACGTGAGTCTATCTTGATAGAGCAAGGTTTGGATGACCTATTTTATGAAAGCAGACCTCTCGTTGAGACGTTTACGAATCTATAACTGCCAGCTTCAGTTCCGTGCCCGAAACTCTTACGGCCATATCACGTTGAAACACCGGTTCTTGTACCATCACTGAAGTTAATCTGATCAATACCTCGATGTGTGCCCGATTGAGAATACCAAGTGGATGTGCGGGTGGTGTAATGGATAATGACGCAGAATTGTTAATCGGAGAGCCGATTTCCAATTCTAGTCGCGTTCATTATATTCAATTACGCGGAAATACTATAAAAGGTATGAATCCACTTCTTCTTCTTGCCCCCAACTATGGATTAATTAGTAAGACATGTATCATTAAATCATTATTATCTCAAAATAAAATCTTACAATCTAAAATAAAAAAATATTCTGGCTTTAAATAACCTGCAATAGCCGTAGAAAACAAATCAACGGAAACGTAAACAACTTTAATTTTTTAAGGCTTTTTATTCAACATTCTCCCTTATCATTATAAACGTGTTTAAAACAAAACAAAAAACGATATGGATAGTAAATAAAAATTGTGACGCCACTAAAAATAACGTTTATAGTAATAAGAAATTATATCGGTTAAAAATCCTTTTAAAATGACTGTTTTGTCTGGTTACAATTCGTCGACGCTTAACTCCTTTCTGAGACACCTGATTCTGAGCAGTGTCAGGCTCACGTATTCGTTATGAGGCGAACGTTCTTACTGAAACAGTTTGGAGGGAGAAATTCCTTTTACAAGTAATCCCTCGGCCTTTCCCTCTGACACCCAAATGCGATCGTCAATGTGTACTTATTCTTACCTCACTCTCTCTCTCTCTCTCTATATATATATATATATTTATATATATATATATATATATATATATATATATATATATATATATATATATCCGATGCGATGAGAACGAAAGTAATATATAAATTCCAACGTTCACAGCATTAACCCAAAAGAGTGCTCGATACCGATAGTAGAGCGGTGATTATAAATAATATATGTGTGTGTGTGTGTGTGCCTAGTCGATATCATTCCACTAAACATATTTGAAAGATTATATATATATATATATATATATATATATATATATATATATATAACATAAAAATGTTTTTAAATAATTGTCGGACTGTCCATTTCATAATGTGTCACGTCATTTGTTTACATTTGGATACGCTTTGAGCAGATATGAATGTACGTGAGAAATTCATGGAAGATTGAAGTTTAAAAGCAGTAAAATCGACCTTGCCAATCGAACGATTCTCCGTGGCTCGGTCGGTTAAGGCACGTTAGGCTAAATGACGGTTCCGTATATGATACCGTTTCGATTTCTATGAAAATTTCTCGGACATTCAGACCGGTAAATGTTGTTTAATACTGTTTATTATAAACAGAGCATTTGCTTAAATATTTGTATCTATAATAAGAATGTATAGACATAAATATATATGTGTGTGTGTGTGTGTGTGTGTGTGTGTGTGTGTGTGTGTGTCATGGACATTTTTAAATATCTCCTTTCTTAAAAGAAAATCTCCTTTTTCAAGCTGACATATTTATGTATGATAATAAAACATTAAACAAAGGAAAATAGTTAATTCATTACATTTATTAAAAAATAATAGTAACTAATTTCTATTAAAATGATTCTTTTAAAAATTATTAAAATTTCACTTTTATTAGATTGTAAAACAAAAATGGCGAAAAAAATCAGAAAATAAGAAGTAGCAGATTTTTGCGTAGCCGTTGCTTATGTGGTTAAAGCGACAGTCCTGAAAGATGAGCTGACAAGGTATGAAATGCGCATTCAAGTGTCGTCATAGTCTATATCGCTCTGATGAAAAGGCAACAACGATGAAGCAAAAGCAGTAATGAAATCAAAATTTTAAAATAAATGCTCAATATTCGCTTACGAGATATGGATCCGTGTTGATAAGTGAGGCCAGAGCAACAATGAGCTGTTTGGCTTCCTGGTCTCGACCCGACGAAAGGAGAGAAGAGAATTTGTGTTCGTATGCGTCTGACTGGTTGAGAAATGAATTGGGAAGCATTTTATTAACTGCAGGATTTTTTACCTGAAAAAAAAATGTTTGAAAAATTAAGGAAATAATGTGGCACTGGCATTGTGTCATTTTGATCAGACTGAGATAGATAGATAGATAGATAGATAGATAGATAGATAGATAGATAGATAGATAGATAGATAGATATGAAAAAATATAGATAGATAGATAGATAGATATGAAATGGTCTAGATAGATATGAAAAAATATAGATAGATATGAAAAAATATAGATAGATAGATACGAAATAGTCTAGATAGATATGAAAAATATAGATAGATAGATAGATAGATACGAAATGGTCTAGATAGATATGAAAAAATATAGATAGATATGAAAAGGTCAAGATAGATATGAAAAAATATAGATAGATAGATAGAAAGATAGATAGATATGAAAAGGTCTTGATAGATATGAAAAAATATAGATAGATATATATGAAAAAATATATATAGATAGATATGAAAATATATAGATAGAAAGATAGATAGATAGATATGAAAAAATATATATAGATAGATATGAAAATATATAGATAGAAAGATAGATAAATAGATATGAAAAAATATAGATAGATAGATATGAAAAGGTCTAGATAGATATGAAAAAAGATAGATAGATATGAAAAGGTCTAGATAGATATGAAACGATCGTGATAGATAGATAGATAGATAGATATGAAAAGGTCTAGATAGATATGAAACGATCGTGATAGATAGATAGATAGATAGATAGATAGATATGAAAAGGTCTAGATAGATATGAAACGATCGTGATAGATAGATAGATAGATAGATAGATAGATAGATAGATAGATATGAAAAGGTCTAGATAGATATGAAACGATCGTGATAGATAGATAGATAGATAGATATGAAAAGGTCTAGATAGATATGAAACGATCGTGATAGATAGATAGATAGATAGATAGACAGATAGATATGAAAAGGTCTAGATAGATATGAAACGATCGTGATAGATAGATAGATAGATAGATAGATATGAAAAGGTCTAGATAGATATGAAACGATCGTGATTGATAGATAGATAGATAGATAGATATGAAAAGGTCTAGATAGATATGAAACGATCGTGATAGATAGATAGATAGATAGATAGATAGATAGATAGATAGATAGATAGATATGAAAAGGTCTAGATAGATATGAAACGATCGTGATAGATAGATAGATAGATAGATAGATAGATAGATAGATAGATATGAAAAGGTCTAGATAGATATGAAACGATCGTGATAGATAGATAGATAGATATGAAAAGGTCTAGATAGATATGAAACGATCGTGATAGATAGATAGATAGATAGATAGATAGATAGATATGAAAAGGTCTAGATAGATATGAAACGATCGTGATAGATAGATAGATAGATAGATAGATAGATAGATAGATAGATAGATAGATAGATAGATAGATAGATAGATATGAAAAGGTCTAGATAGATATGAAAACATATAGATAGATAGATAGATAGATAGATAGATAGATAGATAGATAGATAGATAGATAGATAACAAGGTTTTATTAATTTATATTTGAATTGACTAGATGCAACCGTAATTTAAAAACTAACAGTTTCATCTTTCGCACTTCTGGTTTATGGAACTCTTCCGAATTCATGCTTTCTAGTCAACTTTGATCCTCAATATTTATAATTCAAGTGTGTCTGTGTATCATAATTCTAGTTTATCTCTGCAGGATTACAATGTATATATACATTATTCTCCCGCATAGACAAAATAGAATTATGATACACATAGACGAATTATACACACGAACGCTACCTGACATGACAGATCACATGAGGTCTGCTTAATCAATGAATAACGAACAACACAAAAATTAAAAATATCAGTTTTGTTTCTCCTTATTTCATTCTATGGTGAAACTTTAATAAAAGCGAAATATGTTAGATTTATAAACGTTTCGTATTTGTTCATGATCCTATCTTTCTGTCGTATTCCAATACATATTTGATCTATATTGATCCAAATTCATATGAAAACACGCGGGGAAAAAAATTTTCTACAGAGATCAAATGCATAGAAATTATAAGCAAGACGAATCTTCATTTAGAAACAATATAAAGAAATATACAACTCCAGTCGATAAAAACAAGAAAATTAAATCAATTATATATTAAAAAAACAATTAAAACCACTAACCTCATCGTCAAAAATAAAAATTCACCTACAAGATATACATTACAGAGAAACATTATTTAAAAATTTATTCTTCCCTTTAAGAGCTGTGTTCCTGACCAATCCAAACTCGTAAATAATTATATTGCTTATGCTACAACATGTTTAATAAGAAGATTCACGTTACATCTCTGACCATAGCTCAATAAAATTTCTTATAAATACACATGGAAACCTATCAAAATCTATCCGTAACATACTCGTTTATATTAAAAAATATGATAGCATCATCCACATGTACAAAAGGCTAAAAGTAATGAAAGCATTATCAATAAAAAATAGAAAAAGCCAACACTCAATAATATCAACTACGAACACGGTCACAATGTGCTGATCGTGTTTGGAAAATAAAACATTCCTATAATTCTAGATACATATATAAAACTATCCATATATTCGGTTAAAAGTAAAATAAAATTCATCGTTGTTAATGGTTAAAAGTATCGCCAGAAACGCTTGGAAAACAATCGGACACTTTTTATATAATTTATATCCTGAAAAGAAAAAAAAATATACGAACTCATGAGAAATTATTTTAAAAACTCAAACACCGCACCTTGTCAGTCGTTTTCAACGAAACTTGCATAAAAGAGGGATTGCTTCCCAAATACACAATATATATATATATATATATATATATATATATATATATATATATATATATATATATATATATATAATGGACTCTCCTATAGTAAACTATAAATGAGGGTCAGCAGTGGATGGTGCCTTTCGTTTTATACATGCATGCTAGCAGGTGCTATTGTGGAGAAAATCAGGTAAGAGAAAGACATTTCCTTTGTGCTTTGTTAATTTCTTAAGGTGTACTTTGGCAGCAATAATTCTTTCAAATATAATTTTGTTGAATAATATCGACAAATTCTCTCGATCAAATTTTTTATTATTTTTTTTTTAAATTTTCGAATTAGTTGCTTTATGTAATCGCCAAATTTGTCAAAGTTCATATTTATTTTTAAGTTTTTCATTTAGTTTTTCTTGTGATCTTAAAATGTTCTTCTTTTCTGGACATAAATTATACAGAAATTGTCCGTATGCTTTGTATATCCGAGCGCTTTCGGCTATCTTTTTAGCCATTATCAAGGATAATTTTGTTTTTCCTTTTAACTGAATATATGGATTGTTTTATGCATACATCTACATGTTATAGGAATGTTTTATTAAACTATAGGTTTAAAAGAAAAGAAAATTACCAGCAACAGATTTTTGTAAAAGAATAAAAAAAAAAATTACCAGCCATAGATTTCTGCAAAAAGAAAAAAAATACTCAATATCCCAATAAAATTAAATTTCAGCATTAAATGACCCATGAGACGTTGATATCGTTAGACAAACAAGAAAGATGTTAAAATCGGAACTTTCGGACATGCCTGTGACCTTTCTCAAGGAGACGGGAAATAAAGTATTAAATTGGACTTTCTTTTCGGGATGTATTTTTCCCTGCATGCGTTATATTTCTGGCGAGATCTGATAGTTTTGGGCTAGTTGTTTGCTACAATTAGGTTTGTGGAGTTTGTAAAAGCCTTCTACAAACCCTCTTTACATCTCTTAAGATTATCCTGAGAATACCTTGGATAGAAAATATGAACAACTAGAAAGGATTAAGAAAAATAATGAGGAAAAAGAGCTAGGAGAATTTAACACTCACAGAACATATTGAAGGCAAGAGGGGAAAGGTAAACATAAGATATGTAATGAGTTTAGGCAAATGAATAGCAGATCAGGAACTTGAAAAGATGTTAAGGGAACAAACGTTGCTCAGAGCTACAAAGAGCAGGAAGCTGTGGAGTGCCATAATCATTCATATCCTGAAGGGACACAGCATATGTAAGAAGAAGAAACGGCGAGACTTACCTGTACTTCCAATCGCTTTTCGACATATTCCCCAATAGGGTTGGAAATCTGAACGCCAACATTGAACATGTAATTGTGCTGAGCGATTCCTACGCCGAATTTTGCGTCAGGCATGAAAGGGTCCGTGCCGTAATAAAGAAGCTGGACTTCGGAGCCGCCTCTCGGTTGCGAGAAGAAACGATAAAGTAAGTCTGTGCCCTTACTGTTCTCCTCGCCATCGTTCAACCAACCAAGGCACTTCACCACAAACTTGGTGCTCAGGGCATAACCTGACCAAAGAGAAGAAAAACAAGTGTAACGGCATTCAGATGAAGATTGTAGCAACCTCAAAATAAATGAATGTAATACTTTCATGGAACACACACACACACACACACACACACATATATATATATATATATATATATATATATATATATATATATATATATATATATATAAAGAAAGAACAGTAAGATATATAATCCGGTGTTCTTATAGATATTTTTATTTTTACAAAATAGTGCTCAATGTAAATTTACAGAGCATTAATATTATAAATTAATAGACTTAAAATATGGTTTTTCGCTACACAGTTCCAACCATGTTTCAAAAATGGAAGCTAAAAGCCCCGAATTTAATTTTGTAATTAAATTAAAGACATTACTTCCATTTCATCCTCAAGCGAATTTTGAAGTAACTTTAAAAATTACTGGGTTTTAAATACACAGCTAAAACAAAATTCATGTTTCCAAGGTTACAGATAAATCTATTTTGCTAGACTAGGGGTGTCAGTATGTTCAATATGTTTATATTTTAATGTATCAGTTATTGTTACGTTTTGGTAGTGGGTAGGGATGTATTTTTCAATGAAATTTAACATCCGTTAAAAGCGTGTCGTCTGGATTTTTTTTTTTTTTTTTTGTTAACGGCTAAAATTCTTACGGCCTTTTTTTTCCGTTCATATATTTAAAGATTTTTGGGAGGTGTCTACGTCAGAATACTTTTTATTTAACTACGATTTGAAATATTTTTACTTTTAATTTTTAATATACTATATTTCTTTCAAGAACAATTAAATGTAATTAGAATCCCTTACAGTTTGTAGAATTATTATCACATCAAGTATATTACTATTTTTTAAAGATTTTATACTTGAATATTATTTAAGTAAAATTTCCATTTCTCTGATTTAGTAAACTTTATTTATTTATTTAATTACAATTTAAAAGAAGTTTAGGTTAGAATTCATTTTAATGAACTACAATTTTAATTACAACTTTAAAATATTTTCATTATTAGTTTTTTTAGACTATATTTTTTTATTTAATTGAAATAAATGTATTAGGCCGGGGCAGAAACAATGACGCAATAACGCCGCTTTTTGACGTTAAAAAATACGTCAAAAAACGACATCACCGCGCCACTATTTCTGTACCAACCCAATATTTGAATTACTTACAATAAGTAAAATTATTTTTCTATATCAAGTATATTTGTATTACGATTTTTAAAAATTTTATATTTAAATATTATATAAGTAATTTTTTTTTTATGGCAAAAATAGTTAATTCATTTCACTGATTTAGTAGACTTAATTTATTTATTTAATTTCAATTTAAAAGAAGTTTAGGTTAGAATTCATTTTAATTAACTACAATTATAATTACAACTTTAAAATATTTTCATTGTTAGTTTTTATAGACTATATTACATTTAATTTCTATATCAAGTATAAGTATATTACGATTTTTAAAAATTTTATATTTAAATATTTTTTTTTTTTTTAAATATAAACTTTGTACATACAGGTGAAACTATATATTACTAAGGACATGGGTCATTCAATGGTCCACATCCTCTAGCTTTTCGTCATAATTTCATTTTTCTGTAGGTGTTTTATAGGAATCATTTGAGTGTCGGTATTTCTTTTGGGTGGGTGTTTAGGTTAGAATACGTTTTTTTTAACTATGTATAATTTTAAAAGATGTTTAGGTTAGAATTCGTATTAACTACAATTTTAAATACAACTTTAAAATATTTTCACAATTATTTTAATAGACTATTTTTTAGGAATAACCAATTAAATATAATAGAATTACTTACAGTATATAAAATTAATTTTTCATTTTAAATATAAGTATTTATATTACCTGATCCTATTTTATAAATTTATTTTTATTTTTAAATATTATTTAAGGAAAATTTTTGACAATGACGGCATAAAATAGCTATTTCATTTCTCTGATTCAGTAAATTTTTATTTTTTATAAACTTAGTAATATATAGTTTCTCATGTATGCACAAAGGACATGGGTCATTTAATGACCTACATATTCTAGCTTTTCTTATTAACTTCCATTTTACTGTAGTTGTTTTATTTGATTCTTTTAGGTGCCAGAAGTATTTCGATAGAGATGTCTGATATTTATATTTATTTATCCTAAATGAGCTTTGATGTTGGTTTAATTTTTTTTTTTTTTGAACTCATGGCTAGTGCAACCTATATATATATTTATGTTTTCTGGTCTTTCAATCGAAGAGATATTGCATTGGTATACTAATGATTCAGTGCAACATTTATTTTGTAGAGGGCAATTATTAGGGTTTCTACAGTTACATAATTTTTGTTTATTTTCATCAGTTTTTATTTTTATTTTTCCATTGTCCAAATTTTGGGGGTTTTGGTATAAGTGTTTATTTAAGATATTAGCATTATGGTTTATAATAATTTTTTCTAAGTTTTCCGTACAGCTGTAAATCAATTTTAATGTGTTTTTATTGAAAATAGTACTTAGTTTACTTTCACTAGGAAAATGCTTGACTATTAATGCGAGGAATTTTTGTCCTAATTTGTTCTTTACCATTTGGTTATATGGGGGCGTATACCAAATTATTTTTCTACATCTGTTTTTTTTTATATAAGTTAGTTTTGGGTTTTTGTAGCCACTCATTTTTCGAGCCTTATTGTAGGTATTAATATGCTCATCAAAAATCTTGTCATTTGCAGAATTTGTACTTATTCGTTTACTGATAGATAACGGTATATGTTTAATTATAGTTGGGAGGTGATTTGATTTAGGGTGTATATATAAAGGATTGGTGTTTGGTTTTTTATAAGGTGTGTATGTATTTTTATTTAGATCTAATGTTATATCTAGGAAGTTTACTTTTTTAATTTAATGCTAACCGTAATTTTTAAGCCTATGTTTTTAAATTCTTTATATAAAAACTTTCTAAAGTACAAAATTAAATTCGGGGCTTTTAGCTTCCATTTTTGAAACATGGTTGGAACTGTGTAGCGAAAAACCATATTTTAAGTCTATTAATTTATAATATATATATATATATATATATATATATATATATATATATATATATATATATATATATATATATAACCGGATGTCACAGAAAAATTTTCCAATTATTAGATTAAGCTTTGAATCGTTGTATCTTAGAAATGATTAAAGATAACTTACTGGAATTCTCGAAGGGTTTTATATTACGTTGGTGCAAAAATAATGACGTAATAATGTCGTTTTTAGACGTTAAAAAATACGTTAAAAAACGACATTATTACGTCATTATTTTTGCACCAACCTAATAACACTATTGGACTCGACTTTCAGTAATAAGAATGTATAATTACACCCCAAATTTGACAGAAAAATCATAATGAAATTGATCATAAACAAAAATGACATGTTCATTATTTATTTATCATAGCTAAGGATCAGAAGCTGAGGAAGGATTGAAATAAAGTTAAAATTTACATATATATATATATATATATATTCCAGGATCATTTTCCAACTTATTCAAGATGATCTTCACCCTCTGTAAACTTCTAACTTTCTGTCCTGGAGTAACAAAGTGCCTCACACGTTTCACATACGATTTCATTTTCAAGTCTTTTTTCACTGCTCATTGGACTGTCATAGGTGAAAATCCTGTCTTACGTGCTTATTTGCCTAAAACCTATACTTTCATTTGATTCCTCTTACTACGTTTTGGGATTAAGTAGGCCCTTTTAACAGGGCCCTTTTGCAAGTTTACCCGGTATAAATTTTCGACCCTGTCTGCCACTGCAATAAACACTTGCTTCTTAGTGACTTTATTGCCTTTCTTTGGTGGGAGGGGGGGTGAAATGATAAAAATAAAGACAATCGTCTATTATCTGGTGGACATCATGTAGATCAAGAACCACAACTTCGAAGCAACTGTTCTGTCTGTTAACAATTAAATCTGAAGATTTCAAAAACAAGTGACTCTCATATCAAGTTTTGTAAATCTGTACTTACCAGAGGGAGGGGAAATACTACAGTTACCCCCATAGGGGGGCATGTTGGTTCTAAACTCATACGCTGTAATGCTGTTGATATAACCAAAAACACGAGCTTCCAACTGAAGACGATAGACCCTTCCACCGATAAGGACTTTCTTTTTAAATGCCAGGCTCGAACTTTTAATACCTGAAAAATTAAGTAAAACTCCGAAGCTGTCGTAAATAAAAAAAAAAATATATATTTCTAAATAAAAAGTGATACTTATGTTATACCTGGCGTACCTACTCTATTATTAATAGATTCCCCCACACATAATAAGTAGTAGCAGCGGTCGCCAGTTGGGATCAGTGCCGTCCCCCGGTCTTTGACTGTTGACGCCTTCTGTCCAACTCTCTGCGTTAGCAGTGAGGAACCCGGACGAGGCTTTGCCGAAGGGCAAGGTTTCGTCCGGGGAGGTAGACAGAGCCTGAACCCGTCAAGGCGGGTTCAAAGGCCATATTTTTGGCTGAGCCTACGGGCTCGGAAATACCCACATTAAACCGGCCTTGTGCCACATTTGATCCTTGTGGGGGGATTAATAAATACTCAGTGCCGTCCCCCGGTCTTTGACTGCGGACGCCTTCTGTCCAACTCTCTGCGTTAGCAGTGAGGAACTCGGACGAGGCTTTGCCGAAGGGCAAGGTTTCGTCCGGGGAGGTAGACAGGGCCTGAACCCGTCAAGGCGGGTTCAAAGGCCATATTTTTGGCTGAGCCTACGGGCTCGGAATTACCCACATTAAACCGGTCTTGTGCCACATTTGATCCTTGTGGGGGGATTAATAAATATTCAGTGCCGTCCCACGGTCTTTGACTGCGGACGCTTTCTGTCCAACTCTCTGCGTTAGCAGTGAGGAACCCGGACGAGGCTTTGCCGAAGGGCAAGGTTTCGTCCGGGGAGGTAGACAGAGCCTGAACCCGTCAAGGCGGGTTCAAAGGCCATATTTTTGGCTGAGCCTACGGGCTCGGAAATACCCACATTAAACCGGCCTTGTGCCACATTTGATCCTTGTGGGGGGATTAATAAATACTCAGTGCCGTCCCCCGGTCTTTGACTGCGGACGCCTTCTGTCCAACTCTCTGCGTTAGCAGTGAGGAACTCGGACGAGGCTTTGCCGAAGGGCAAGGTTTCGTCCGGGGAGGTAGACAGGGCCTGAACCCGTCAAGGCGGGTTCAAAGGCCATATTTTTGGCTGAGCCTACGGGCTCGGAATTACCCACATTAAACCGGTCTTGTGCCACATTTGATCCTTGTGGGGGGATTAATAAATATTCAGTGCCGTCCCACGGTCTTTGACTGCGGACGCTTTCTGTCCAACTCTCTGCGTTAGCAGTGAGGAACCCGGACGAGGCTTTGCCGAAGGGCAAGGTTTCGTCCGGGGAGGTAGACAGAGCCTGAACCCGTCAAGGCGGGTTCAAAGGCCATATTTTTGGCTGAGCCTACGGGCTCGGAAATACCCACATTAAACCGGCCTTGTGCCACATTTGATCCTTGTGGGGGGATTAATAAATACTCAGTGCCGTCCCCCGGTCTTTGACTGCGGACGCCTTCTGTCCAACTCTCTGCGTTAGCAGTGAGGAACTCGGACGAGGCTTTGCCGAAGGGCAAGGTTTCGTCCGGGGAGGTAGACAGGGCCTGAACCCGTCAAGGCGGGTTCAAAGGCCATATTTTTGGCTGAGCCTACGGGCTCGGAATTACCCACATTAAACCGGTCTTGTGCCACATTTGATCCTTGTGGGGGGATTAATAAATATTCAGTGCCGTCCCACGGTCTTTGACTGCGGACGCTTTCTGTCCAACTCTCTGCGTTAGCAGTGAGGAACCCGGACGAGGCTTTGCCGAAGGGCAAGGTTTCGTCCGGGGAGGTAGACAGAGCCTGAACCCGTCAACGCGGGTTCAAAGGCCATATTTTTGGCTGAGCCTACGGGCTCGGAATTACCCACATTAAACCGGCCTTGTGCCACATTTGATCCTTGCGGGGGGATTAATAAATACTCAGTGCCGTCCCACGGTCTTTGACTGCGGACGCTTTCTGTCCAACTCTCTGCGTTAGCAGTGAGGAACACGGACGGGGCTTTGCCGAAGGGCAAGGTTTCGTCCGGGGAGGTAGACAGGGCCTGAACCCGTCAAGGGGGGTTCAAAGGCCATATTTTTGGCTGAGCCTACGGGCTCGGAAATACCCACATTAAACCGGCCTTGTGCCACATTTGATCCTTGTGGGGGGATTAATAAATATTCAGTGCCGTCCCCCGGTCTTTGACTGTTGACGCCTTCTGTCCAACTCTCTGCGTTAGCAGTGAGGAACCCGGACGAGGCTTTGCCGAAGAGCAAGGTTTCGTCCGGGGAGGTAGACAGAGCCTGAACCCGTCAAGGCGGGTTCAAAGGCCATATTTTTGGCTGAGCCTACGGGCTCGGAAATACCCACATTAAACCGGCCTTGTGCCACATTTGATCCTTGTGGGGGGATTAATAAATACTCAGTGCCGTCCCCCGGTCTTTGACTGCGGACGCCTTCTGTCCAACTCTCTGCGTTAGCAGTGAGGAACTCGGACGAGGCTTTGCCGAAGGGCAAGGTTTCGTCCGGGGAGGTAAACAGGGCCTGAACCCGTCAAGGCGGGTTCAAAGGCCATATTTTTGGCTGAGCCTACGGTCTCGGAATTACCCACATTAAACCGGTCTTGTGCCACATTTGATCCTTGTGGGGGGATTAATAAATATTCAGTGCCGTCCCACGGTCTTTGACTGCGGACGCTTTCTGTCCAACTCTCTGCGTTAGCAGTGAGGAACCCGGACGAGGCTTTGCCGAAGGGCAAGGTTTCGTCCGGGGAGGTAGACAGAGCCTGAACCCGTCAACGCGGGTTCAAAGGCCATATTTTTGGCTGAGCCTACGGGCTCGGAATTACCCACATTAAACCGGCCTTGTGTCACATTTGATCCTTGCGGGGGGATTAATAAATACTCAGTGCCGTCCCACGGTCTTTGACTGCGGACGCTTTCTGTCCAACTCTCTGCGTTAGCAGTGAGGAACCCGGACGGGGCTTTGCCGAAGGGCAAGGTTTCGTCCGGGGAGGTAGACAGGGCCTGAACCCGTCAAGGGGGGTTCAAAGGCCATATTTTTGGCTGAGCCTACGGGCTCGGAAATACCCACATTAAACCGGCCTTGTGCCACATTTGATCCTTGTGGGGGGATTAATAAATACTCAGTGCCGTCCCGCGGTCTTTGACTGCGGACGCCTTCTGTCCAACTCTCTGCGTTAGCAGTGAGGAACCCGGACGGGGCTTTGCCGAAGGGCAAGGTTTCGTCCGGGGAGGTAGACAGGGCCTGAACCCGTCAAGGCGGGTTCAAAGGCCATATTTTTGGCTGAGCCTACGGGCTCGGAATTACCCACATTAAACCGGCCTTGTGCCACATTTGATCCTTGTGGGGGGATTAATAAATACTCAGTGGTGTCTCGCGGTCTTTGACTGCGGACGCCTTCTGTCCAACTCTTTGCGTTTGCAGAGAGGAACTCGGACGAGGCTTTGCCGAAGGGCAAGGTTTCGTCCGGGGAGGTAGACAGAGCCTGAACCCGTCCAGGCGGGTTCAAAGGCCATATTTTTGGCTGAGCCTACGGGCTCGGAATTACCCACATTAAACCGGTCTTGTGCCACATTTGATCCTTGTGGGGGGATTAATAAATATTCAGTGGTGTCTCGCGGTCTTTGACTGCGGACGCCTTCTGTCCAACTCTCTGCGTTTGCAGAGAGGAACTCGGACGAGGCTTTGCCGAAGGGCAAGGTTTCGTCCGGGGAGGTAGACAGAGCCTGAACCCGTCCAGGCGGGTTCAAAGGCCATATTTTTGGCTGAGCCTACGGGCTCGGAGATACCTACATTAAACCGGCCTTGTGCCACATTTGATCCTTGTGGGGGGATTAATAAATATTCAGTGGTGTTGAGCGAGTTAGTCGATATCGGACATTGAAGTACCAACCATCACAACTAGATTGCTGCCTCGTTAACTCTTATTTCCAAGTTCCTAACGTTTTGTACGTCGAACCTAATTTAGGACGACTTATTGAAATACAAGCCTCCACTGTGAAAATTACTCTACAACAACTTATGAGGTCGTTAGCACAAATTTTCCAACCGGTTCTCCAACGACGGGGAACTTTCAAAAAAGGAGTTGGGATCATCCAGTCAATGGGAACAATCCTTTCCTTACCTGCTTTGTATGTGCTTCGCTAGTGCTACATAGTTTTTAATTCAGGGTTTTTCCTTCTCCTAGACTGGATGCCAACCAAGGTTATAGAACCCAGTCTGTTCTACTATTTACTAGCAAATAGAAATTATATTCTTGGACACGAGATAAAGCCGTCGACGATACGTAACTGTTATTATATATTTATAAGTCCTTACTGAATTAAACCAACCACTTTCTGTTGAATTTTCTGAACTTAATGTAGAAATGTGTCAAATGGTTTGTAGAAGTGGTACTGCTAGGGTTCGACATTGTATTGAACATGGAAAGGAGCATTTTGAATTCGTCAGTGTGTTAATCATAACAAATCATACTGTTTTTATATGACAATACTTATAAATTTTCTTAAACTACTCTAAATAATTTTTGTTCAATAAAGGTTAATAAAAAAAAAAATAATAAGGCGTCACTTTTGCCACACCCCGTAAATTCTGAAATACCTAAAAAAAATTTGACATCATTTTAAAAGCAATTATCTTGAAAACCACTAAGTCTAGCTCAATGAAATGGAACAGTTTAGGTGTTGAATATCATAAGTTTATTATTGAACCGATTTCATAAGTCGGACGTCACACGTCAAATCGGTAGTTAAGCTCTTGCTAAACACGCTGTAGCATGTGTGCGGTAACATTATCCAGTGCGGAAGTGATTCTCTGCTTGAGTTAATAATAGCAGAAAGAACGTGGACATAGACCAGTCTCTTCACATATCCCCATAAAAAGAAATTACACGGGGACAGGTCCGGTGACCGCGGCGGTCATTTCATCAGATAACTGTCTTCATCTCCACCCCGCCCGATCCATCTCTCTGGCAGATTTCCAAAAATAAAACATTAAATATAAAATCTTGATCTGTTTCTATATATTCTGTGAAAATTTGAGCTTATTTCAACATGGATTGCCAAAATTATTGGCCTGCAAAATTATGTCAAATTTTTTGGGACACTCTGTAATTCCGATGAACTATTATATCATTTTATATCCGCCTATTTACTTACTAATAACTGTTTATTTACCGTCTAAGTCCCTTACTATAAACTGTTGTCATATCTTCTTAGGGTCTACTATTATCTGTTATTATAAAGTCTTTGGTTCTCATAACTTCTTATATTAATTATTATTTACAACCTTAACGTTAATATATATATTATTTTCTCCTTATCAGTAACTAGGATCACGGCCACATCACGTTGAAACACCGAATTCAAGCAACATTAAGCCTGGTCAGTACCTAGATGGGTGGCCGCTTGGGAATACCAGTCACTGTAAGCTTGGATGTGCGGGTGGTGTAATGGATAAAGGCGTAGAATTGTTAATTAGAGAACTAAGTTCCAATTCCGGTTGGCTGCCTTATATTCGTTTACGCGCATATATCCCTGGGGAACGTATGAATCCACCTCTTCTTCCCCCAGCTATATGTTAATTAGTAAGAGTTGTATCACTAAAGCATTATTATCTCCACCCCGCCAAAAATTTCTTAAAATCTAAGAATATTTTCTGGCTTTAAATAACCTACAAAGGGTTGATAAACTGCAGAAAATGAAAGAATCAAATTAATAAATTATGATTGACTATTATCATATCTCACGAGGTTCTTAATATTAAATATTATTATATCTTCTTAGGTTCTTTAGTAATTTATTATTTTGAATTTTGAACTTGACTTCATCACGGCGTCGAGAACTTACCTGTCGTCACAAGAGAATCTAGGTTTTCGATCGCAGAGAAAGTGTCATTGTGGGGACACTTAATTAGTAATGACCATTTGTAGTAGACTTTATCCTGGATTGTGCAAGTGAGACAGGAGCCTGTCAGACTGAATTCTCCAGAAGGGTTGACTTTCGATTTACAATTGACAACGCACCTATCACAATAGAAACACATACAATAAGATTTCTCGAATATTCAAAACGGTAGACGAAAATAAACAAATATACCGTTTAATAAATACACGTAGCGTCTACTCAAATGCGAGTATCCACTAAAAATAATATTTAATTAATAAAAAAAAAACTGTCGGATTATTAAATAAAAAAAAAACACCCCTTTTCTTCGCAAATACAGAGTGCGATGGGTAAATTGTCGCTACTGTACATTTTTTTCATTTCGTGCACGTGCGTTGTTTGTTTTTGATTTTATCGACTGCACACTATAGTAGGGTCAGTTGGGCGCTGTCTGTGAGAAAAAAACAGCGCCATGATGCAATTCATTCTGCTAGAAATTTGGAAACCAGCATGCTGTACTGTTTGGCAGAAGCTCCAAATGTCAGACTATTTGGGTGTCAATCTGATGACAGTGCAGAGGATTCAGAACGAGTTGGATGAGTCTCATGGTGATTACAAATGTACGACAGGTCGGAAAACTCATTCTTATCGTTCTAATAAGAAAAGAACTTCCGAATTTGTTGCTGAGGGCCTCAGACTCAACACGGAGGACTACATCAAGTGTCTTGAGGTAGTAGTGCTGCCCTGGATCTAGAAGGTGGCTGCTGGAAAACCCTATGTCTGACAACAGGACTCTCCACTATGCCACAAAAACAGGAGAACGCAGTCATAGCTTTCAGATAATTTCTGCGACCACATCAACCGTTACATCTGGCCACCTACATCCCCAGACTGCAACCCCCTTGATTATTATATGTGAGGATCAGTTGAGCGAGAGACTAACAAAACTCCTTGTAACACCAAACATGAACTAAAGGCAAAGATTATGGCAGCATAACCAGACGGTCCAGAAGAGTTGCAGAGATTCCAAAGTTGTATTGAGGCCGTAGTTGAAGCTAATGGAGATTTTATTGAATAAATTTCCTCTTACACAAATATATCTAGAAATACTAAGTTCTAGATATATATGTGTAATTTTGGTGAATGTATCTGTTACAAGAGATGTCAGTGCTGTTTTCATTTTTGCGTAATTTAGACGACGATTTGTCAATCGCACCCTATATATATATATATATATATATATATATATATATATATACATACATACATATATTGGGTGTAATAGCAAAATTGTCCAAATCGTGTAAAACAAAAATTGTCCATTTGTTAGATTAATCTTTGAACCGTTGTATCTTAGAAATGATAAAAGATATCTTACTGGAATTCTCTGAGGATTTTAAAACACTATTGCCCTTTGCTTTGACCATTAAGAATGTATAATAATTACTCTTTAAGTTTAACAGAAAAATCGTGATGAAATCGATCATAAACGAAAATGACATGTTCATAATTAATCATAGCTAAGGCTCATGAAATTAAAAGTTCAATATATATATATATATATATATATATATATATATATATATATATATATATATATATTATTTCAGGATCATTTTCCAACTTATTCAAGATGATTTTCGCCCTCTCTAATCTTCAAACTTTCTGCTCTGGATTAACAAGGTGCCTCACTGGTATCACGTACGATTTCATTTTCAAGTCTTTTTTCACTGCTCTTTGGACTATCATAGCTGAAACTCCTCTCTCACGTGCCAAACGTCTTTTGAACTGAGTTTGATGTTGAGACCTCCTGATCCAGTTTTCGTCTCTACTGTTCCCTCTTTTTTAAATTATTCACCGTTTTCTTAATGGTTCTTGAAAAGACTTTGAAGATGGAAGCCAGAGTATGAATGTCGGTACCATTACTGATGACCTGAATCATCTTTTTCCTCTCACCATTGCTCAACTGGGAAAATAGTGGTGCTGACACAAAACAATTTTAACGTGTTCTCTTTCTAGCTGAATAACTCAAAGCTTTTTTTTCAGTGATTCTTACGACAAATGGTGTCAAGATGGCTAAACGTCTTAATTGAAAACCTGGAAAAAAGAACCTCAATGAGTTTAGTGTTTTTTGGGGTTTTTTTAGATGCTAACATTTTTGGGATGAACAATTATGCTGTTACATGATCTGGACGATTTTGCTTTACACCCGGTATATATATATATATATATATATATATATATATATATATACATATATATATATATATATATATATATATATATATATATATATATATATTAGGATATACATACTTATACGTATGAATATCTCACAATTAAACAAATTTTTCTTGTATAAAATTACCTTATAGTCAAGGTATGCGGGATTCCATCCACGATTGTGACCGCCTGCTCATAGGTAGACACTCGCTTGCCCTTCGAGACGACCACCTGGAAAATGCTTGTCGTATTCTGGCTGAGAAATTTCGAATCGAGCGAGAACATAGGCTGTGTCGTTTCTATTGCCACAATGTTAAAGCCGAAGCAGTTGCCTAGGGAAGTGTTATTTGACGTCTGGTTTAGCATTGCGGTCATGTTGATATGGGGTATTGTCGAATCTGGCGCAAGGATTTTAGCAATATCAAACGGCCCAATGTTAGCCCGTTTGCAGATCCAAGCGAAATTCATTCCCGTTTTTCGGCCATTTCCTGACTCATCTGGATCATAGGATTCGTTGGCATCCAGTTCAAAATGCGAGCCGTAGCCAACACGGCGGACGTTTCCCCCATGGATGACCGCCACTAGAGGGGAGGAGTCGATAGCTAGGTACGTAAAATCATTGCTGTGCAATCCGTTTATCCCCCTCATGGATACGTTTAAAGAAATTCGGTACAGACCAATGGCGAATGTTAGGGGCTTGAACATCACTTTGAATTTATCCATTGATACAGACAGCGCTGAGTACGGGATGTAAGCTTTCTCGAGGTATGTCTCCCCGGGTCGAACACGTTCTGCTTTCCACACATAAGCCGCATCGTTCGTCACCTGACAGTTGACATCGGCCGTGCTTTCCAGCGATATCCACCCGGAACGTAAATGGTGGGTCGGTTTGCTGGGGTAATGTTCCGCTCCGATAATACGTACAACGGGGTAGTTGCAACTGATACCCGAAATGACGGCCATTTGCTGTACTCGTCGCCGTGAAACCAAATTGTAGCCTTCAACCGACACAGGAAAAGTGTTGTTGACGGTGTAGGTAAAGTTGTGGATGAGATATCGCGATGGTTTCCAGAGTACGTAAGCAACAGAGCTCTGTTTGGTGTAATTGCTTAGGCAGTGGCCCTCCCCGTAAATAAAAACAGAAGAACCATCTGCCATATCCCATACGAAACAGGACTTGGTCCCGATTTTGGAAAGCGTCAAATTAAAAGAAACTGGCAGGTAAGCGTTTGTTGGTCCGGTGTTGGTCAGTGATTCAAACTCGATTACCTCTTGGATAATAAGTGTTCGGTTGACCACGTCGTAGTAGAGAGGGTTGCTAGCATTTACTGACACCGTATAAGCCCCGGCCATTGGAAACCGATACGAGAGAACTCCTGTTCTTGTGACAAGTACAACGTTCCTGCTGAGATGCCAGCTATATAAAAGACCGTTACCGCTGGTAGTACTGGCTACGAAGGTCACGTTTCTTTCAAGGGGGAACGTATCGTTCAGGACTCCATGACCGTAGTTAAGTTTTGGGCTGATATCCGAAAGGCTATAAAAATGGGTCAGCGTGAGACCAGTCACTCTCTCAAGAACGCCAATAGTAATTGTTTTCTTCTGCGAAGACACTAGATTCGAAACCGAGAAAGTAACATTGTAGAATCCAGGGGTGACGAAGCTGTATGTTTTATTAAACTCATATTTACTTGTCACAACAGTTGGGACATTGTGACGACGACGGGAGATTAGTCCTTGGATGTTATAATCAAGGATGAAATGAGAACCGGATGTGAGAGAAAACGTAAGCATTACCGAATTGTTGACTGGTAGAAAGTATTTATCTGCCGTCATATTTATTCCTTGAATACCAATCTGAACAATAATGCTTTTGTTAAAAGATTCTTTACTCAAGATATTGCTGCAATTGACAAAAAGGGAAATATCTCCAATTAAGTTCGGGTCTTTCCAGGAAGAAACAATTATTAACGGTTTCCGGTGGGATATCTGCAATGCAAATGCTTCGGTTAGATAATGACCGTTGGTAAACACCTCACAAGTCACGTTTGTTGGGGGATTTTGAATTCTGGCGTATGAAATAACGAGCTCCAACCTCTGACTAGGAATTTCAAGCGGAGAATTTGTAGAGAGCATGAGACCGCCAACGGGGTTGCTGACTCTGATAGGATTCGAACCATGCACTGTCACATTTCCACGAGTATTACTTCCAGTTACATTCACCGTATAAATCCCAACCGTGTCAAAAACGAGGTAGTAATTCATAAAACTCGGTCCTGGTTTATGATTTCTCAGTTTAATATATCTGACACGGTTGTCGCTGGACCAGATAGCAAAATCAATATCAGTCCCTCTGTTACAACTCACCGACAAAAGAACAGTCTCGTTCGGCTTTACGCTTCTTTTATCCAACGTCAGATTCATACCCTGGATTGGTTGGTCGATTGTAATGTTGTTCTTTAAAATAAGCCTACTAACGTCATTAGTTAGTGTAGCCGTGACGGCATGTTTGCCCAAGGCCAATGCATGTTCAACAGTGACAGTCCAGTTAGCCTGGAGTTCCTTTATGAAAACTAGCTGACCGTACTGACCATCCACATTCCATTGCACGTGGAAGTTTCTGACAACTGACACCGCAAAAGGGTCCACTACGAACAATATAAAGCGTACTGGCATCAAATTGGCTGACGGCGATGCTGTAAGGACGTTCTCGCTGCGGAGAGCAAGCGATGTGAGTGGTACCTGGATTTTGATTGAAGGTGTATAAGCAGTGGATGAATTAATCTTGTTCCAGGCAGTCACACTAACAACTACAGTCATGTCGGTCTTGTATACATGCGTGAAAAACATCGGGGTTCGGAAAGAGAGCATTTCGGGATTGGTGGCATTTTCTCTGTGTCCGTCCCCGTAATCAATTGAATAGGAGAGATGCGATCCGCGACTTGATACTACGGTAAAATTGATTGTTTCGCCCAGCGGGTAGGCCAGCTTTGGAACCGTAATTTTCAAATTTTGCAAGGGGTCTTGACGGGTGTAAGAGATAACTACAATGAAATAAATAAAAAGGTAGAATAAAAAAATGAAAGTCAATTATTGCAGAGAACCAAATTATCAATGAAAAAATTTTCAAATCCATAGTTAATTACCTAAAATAAAATGTTCAGGATTAAATGCACATTGTCGTGCACAAATTTCAAATTATTAAGTTCCAATTCTTCAATTTGCTTTATTTTAATTACTATTGTTTCAAAACAGCCATCTTTTTAAGATTTGAAGTCAGCAGGTCTCAAGTCTGTTTTGTTTAACGACACATCAACTCCTTATGGGTCATTTAATGTCGAAATTAAGTTTTCTTGGAAGCATTAGTAATTTCTTTTACAAAAACGTATTGCTGATAAAATTCTTTTTTTCCCAAAAATGCATTGCTGGTAATATATAGAAATAAATATATATATATATATACACACACACACACACACACACACACATATATATATATATATATATATATATATATATATATATATATATGTATATATATATATTACCAGCAATGCATTTAGTTTTCTTGAAAGCATTAGTAATTTTCTTTTATAAAAACGTATCATAAACATTAAAAAACAATATTATCAAAAAAGAAAACAAAAATTAAAAAATTAAAATCTTCAGACACACTGGGTTGTAGATTAATATTCTTTCGTTTTTTTTTATTATTATTCCATTTAGATTCCTCGACTAGTTTCGGCCGAAATGGCCATCATCGGGAGGAGAAATATTTCTGCTTGCTGCAAGCACTATATATATATATATATATATATATATATATATATATATATATATATATATATATATATATATATATAAATTACTAGCAATACGTTTTTGTAATATATATATATATATATATATATATATATATATATATAATAACTAGCAATTCATTTTTGTAATCTATATATATATATATATATATATATATATATATATATATATATATATATATATATATTACGAAAACGTATTGCTGGTAATTCTTTTACTATGTAAATGCAATGCGGTCATTATCAGCAATACGTTTTTGTAAAAGTAATTATTAACGCTTCCAAGAAAACTAAATTTCCACATTAAATGACCCATAAGGAGTTGATGTGTCGTTAAACAAAGCAAACTTTGAGAACTGATAACATCAAATCTTAAAAAGATGGCAATGTTCGCCGAAGTTAAGCAAAGTCCAGCTTAGTTAGTACCTAGTTGGGTAATAGTTTGGAAATGCCAGGTTGACATTCGGGTGGTGTAATGAATAACGGCTCGAAATTAGAAATCGGAAAACCGAGTTTCATTTCCAGTCGGGTTCGTTACATTCACTCCGGCGCAAATACCCTCAGGAAAGATATGAATACACTTGTTCTGGAAATCATTATTATCTCCCAAAAATTGTTATTATCGCCCAAAAGAATGATTCTTACAATCCCCAAATTGTTTCGGCTTTGAATAGCCTTCAAGAGATTGGTGGACATTAAAAAAAAATCAATCAGTACTCTTTTTTATAACTTTAATAATAATAATAATAATAACTAGCCAAATCCCCGTCTTACGAAGATTTCTCTTAATAATAATTTAAAACCATTCAGTAGAGGATGTTATTTTATTTATGGAAGCTGGAGTTTTTGGCGATTGGCTTATTCGCTTTCCGTCGTTCGATACTGTGCATTTGAAAAATGACGTATTTACCGCAGTTATCGGCTAAGATCAAAGTGTAGTATCTGTTCTTATTATCAACCTAATCTGATTCTTTCCCTCCACACTTCTTCACTTCTGTCTTCCCTTCTTTCTTTCTTTCTTCGCTGAAACCAAGTAGTGTCTCTTCCCATCTTTCCACGCGATCAAAACGTGTGGAAAGAGGGGAAGAGATATGAGATTACGTAACAGTCGTACAAACCAAAGAAGGGCGGGAGAAGCAGAATTGTTTTTTTTATTATTATTATTATTATATTTTGTTTTTGAGCTGCTTCATAGCGTTTTGGATTCAAGACAGCTATTTTTTTCCAACTTGATAGTTATATTTCGATGTGCTGCCATATCACTTGACAATTATAAATCCAACGTCAATGTTCGCTTATTTAAAAAGTAAAATCAGCGTTTTAAATGGTTACTTGCCTTCACAAATGCGCCCAGGTCGGAACTGTGTATCCTTGGAAATATCAAAATAGGAGTGTTTACAGGAACAATTGTAAAGGCCAATCGTGTTCTGGCAGTCGGCATACGGTGAACAGTCGTTCAGCTCTGGATACAAACATTCGTTAACATCTGGTAAAATAAGATCAAGGGCGTTAAAAATAAGATCAAGGGCGTTAACGGTTAAGCGTTGTTCATGGGCATGTCGAAAAAAAAAACTGGAGTTTAGAATAAATCTCTTGGCCACTGTCTCACAAGAAATATTGTTCAAATTTAACCCTTTGAGCCCTGCCCCCGCTTTACCCGGGGGAGAGAAATATGACGTAATGCACAGCCATCTGCTGAACAACGATAGAGAAAAAATGAGTTAATGCCCGACCACCGGTTGAACGGTGGGTAAACACTTGTAACTATTTTATATCTACTGTGAAACATTACATTTTTTTTAAGCGTTTCACCCCAAGCAAGGCGGAAAGCCACTAGGACGCAAGGGGTTACAG
>OZ010597.1:52074677-52122177 GCA_963932145.1 Acanthosepion lycidas | reverse complement strand
ATCTGTTGCCATTTTATTTAAGACTGTTATAAATTTATCCCGACAATAATGCTTTTCGACCAAGGAATGGCGAATGTTTCCATATAAGGAAGCGACTTAAATCCCCCTTAACATCCTATGGCAATCGGCCTGGTAACCTCACAATAACAAAACCATTCAAAGCAGAATGTTTGCAAACATATACTACCAAAATTATTGCTAATGAAAACACATTTACTCTGATTAATGAGACGTGACTTTGGCGGGAAAATCGCAAAAAAATATCAGGAACAGATATTACAGCGAAAGCCATAAAGCAAATTATCTAATTACGAAAGATAAATGCATTACAAATCAAATACATTTAAATATCTTATCAATAACTTTTCAATTAGCAAGTGTTTTCAGGCTAAAAAAAATGATTGGAATGGGTCTACTAAGACTTATCCGGAAGTATGACCAAATCTAGGTGAATCTTCTGAAGTTGTCTGCAAAGTGCATTGCGTAGAAGTCAGCAATTAACAGCGAATTAAATTCCCATTAACTCTTGAAATATATTGAGTATTTGTTGTGGTCTTTCCGTTCAGGACTTTTCCGTCCTAAGACTCAGAGGAACTGCTATAAATAATTATTAAATCAGATAAACCGACATCACGGCGACATCTAAGCGCTTACGTCCGCTTAAGCGCGATCGATGATTCACAAACATTGCGTTCAAATATCAACAACGCAGTAACAATCATTCTTCTATTATGTGTCGAGTCCCTCCAGGCTGTAGGCGATCATGGCTCTCCACAATTTCCTATTCATTATCGGTACAAGCAATGTTTTATTCCCATTTTTGTTTTTAATCAATTCAGCCACAACATATTAAAAACACCGGTGTCTGTACGATCACTGAAGTTAAGCGACGTCGAGCCTGGTCAGAACCTAGATGGGTGACTACTTGGGAATAATAGGTGTTATAAGCACAGATGTGCGGGTGTTGTAATGGATAATGGCTCGAAATTGGAAATCGGAGAGCCGAGTTGAGTTCATTATATTCACTTACACGCAAAATACCCCTGGGAAATGGATGAATCCATCTCTTCTCCCTCCAGGTAGGGGTTAATTATTAAGATTTATATTACTAAATCATATCTACCAAAAAAAAAAAATTCTTACAATCTAAAAATATGTTCTGGCTTTAAATAAATGCAAAGGGTTGATAAATCTTAAAAAACAAATTAATCAATCAGTTAAATAATAGGTAACCCCTTCTCTAAAAAGAAATGGACTCCACGGACTAATTGTTTAAATCGTTCCAGCAGCCTGCTTAGTGGGTTTTAATTAAACCAGAAGGGTATTAAATTTATTAAGTATTTAATGCATAGCGTGGCCCCCAAATTTTGATTTATATTTGGATAATATCTTATCGGTAATCGAAATCTGTTATTACCTATCGTTTTTATGCGTGTACGTGAGAGAGAGAGAGAGAGACAGCGATAGAGAGAGAAAAATTTTCTTTCGTAATCATAACTGATTTGCGATTCCATATCATCTCAACAGAATACAGAATCGTCTAAAAAAAGTCTTGTTACAAAGATAGCGCAATGTCTAGTTTAGGATATCTAACTGATGCCTTAAAGAAACTGCCAACAAAAAGAACGCTGATGTTCAGAATCAGGAAAAGACAGCTGAAATTCATTGGAAATATATGAAGAAAAAAACTTGGAAAACAACCCCCTCATATAACATAGTGAGGTCAATAAATAGAGGAATGCAGCGAGCCACCTAACGAGCTTGTGTGAATGGATGTCGGAACGGGGGAGCGGAAGCCTTAGCAAAGGGAGAAGGATCTACTAAGAGACACAAGATATAGGAAGTTGTGAAGAGCCATGATCGCTTATGTCTTGAAAGGATGAGAGGCTCATAGAAGTAGAAGAACTGATGTCGCTTATCATGTTTTAGGTAAACATGGAAATCTGGAGATTTAACATCCAATAATTTTTTTTAATTGTTTCACCCCCAAGCAAGACGATGATCCCACTAATACGCAGTGAGTGAAAGAGAATGAGAAAATTTTAAAAGGGATGATTGAGGAAAGGACAAAAGAAAGGAACAGGGTTCAAGAAAACAGAAGTTGGCGATTGATGTTGCATTTTAATTTTTGAAGATTGTAGTTATCGGGGAAGCAAGAAATCGGAAAGGAGTTCCACAGACGAGAAAAGAAACTGTTAGAGTAGAAATGGCGGTTACATCTAGCTAGTTCAACAATAAAACAGTGAGACCTAGTTGCCAATCGAGTAACACGCTTAAATCCAAGGAAAAAAGATCATCAGAACAGTTATGAAAATATTTGTAGAAAAGACAGGGGGAAATCACGTCAGATCGGTGAGAAAGTGACTGAAGTCGAGATGCCTGGTCAGGATCGATTACATCAAACACCCTTCTTTGGATTTTGTCAAGAATCTCAATGTGTACAGCACCAGACCAAATATGGTTTTAATCAGTAATTTTTTATGATGTCGTATTTTTTTAACAAAAGCATTACAATAACTTAAAATATAAAATGAAAATTTGTCTAAACGTCAGGACAGTAAATAGAGGGTAACAAAAAAAATTACGAGTCATCTACTGTACACAGATTGAGAGATTAAACTTAGCATGGCTGCTGTGATATGTTACGCCTCATGCAATTTCCCGGATAATGAAATCACTGAAACTATCCGGTTGGTTTTGACCAGCTACCGACAAAATACTCTGACTGTTGACTAGGAAATTACCGCCATTATCCCACACAAGTGCGCATGCGTGATAACGTGGGGTTTACAGTGATATGGGACCTAAAGAAATTGTTAGAAAGTTATCAGGAAGACGGAAGTTTTCCCAGGATTTGCAGAATCTTTTATTCATATTTTTATACTATTCTTCATTCAATACAAGGCCCAAGAGCCACTCAAGGTAGAGTTAATGAATGAGGTTGCTGCAAAGGAGTACAAAGAAGGGAGAAAGATGTGCATGTTATGGGGATATGTAAAATAGATAAGGATTGACGCTACACTAGAGGTTAATATTATCAAGTTAACTGCCAGCAGAAAATCTTTTCTTCTTCGTAAGTAGAATATTCCCCTAATATGGTCTATATTGTCATCTTTTTCAGAATCTCTTATCTATTTTCTTCCTTCATTTTCGTCTTGCTTCCTTTTGTTTCATTTTTCCTTTTTATTTTCTTTTTGCTTCTTTTTCGGAAACTGCAAACAGTAGGGTATGCTCACTTTTTAGAATCCTTTATCTATTTGCTTTGTCCGTTTTCATCTTCCTTCTTGGTTCACACTACCTTTCTCTTTCTTTTTCTTCGGAAACTGCAGACAGTAGGGTATGCCATTAATAAGGACTATGTTGCTATCCTTTTCTATTTTCGGTAACTCTCTTCATCCTTCTATTTGCCATTCTCTCGCTTTTACTTCTTCTCTCATTGTTCTTCCTCTGCGTTTGTCTTGTGTCATCTATCGGTTTTCTCTTCTTTTATCTTCTCCTCTTTCTAAACTCCCCACCTAATTCATGTTCTTCTTTTTCTTTTGTTTCTTCTTCTTTTAGTTTCCTTTCTACTTCTTTTCTTTTTTTTTTCTCTTTTTTTCCTTTTCTTCTTTTTCTTCTTCGTTTTTTACTTCTTTTACTTTTTCTTTTTTTTCTACTTCTTTTGTTACTTCTTTTTCTCCTTCCTTTTCTTTTCCTTTTTTCTTATTTTTCTACTTTTACTTTTTTTCTTCTTCGTCTATTTCTTCTTCCTTTTCTTTTATTACTTCTTTTTCGTATTATTTTACCTCTTTTTCTCTTCCTTTCTTTTTTTTTCTTCTTGTTCATTCACTTGAATTACGATATTCCTATTCTTTTACAATCGATAAATTTCGATAAAACGTCGCTTCAGTCATTTTACTGATTTTTCTAATTCATTTTGTCTGAATTGGTTTCACTTATTCGTCGAGTAGAATTCTAATATTTCCAGAATGAATCCAGTAGTAACAGAAAATATTACAACCACCGATACATTCTTAGCGCGTTAACTGCTAAACCCAAACCAGTAAAACGGTCATATGGAGCAATTATATTTTTTAATTAAAAAAATATTTTGTAAAAGGATATTTTTTAGGTATCCATTAAAGTTTTTTGTGCTAATATGTTTTTAGAAACGAGTTGCCAAAGTTTTTTTTCCTAACTTCAGAAACCATGACACCAACGCGTACTGGCTTTTTTCAAACTTCTGCTCCCGCTAAATTATGCACTGTCTCCAAGAATCTGTGCGTCCTGAGTAAGACGATAAACTACATACAACAGCATGGCCTATGATCAGAATTGGGGAGCGTAGAACCACCTCTTAATTGCTGGTGTTCCCAGGTCCACCCTGACCCAGAGTGGTAGCACCCGTTAGGATCCCAGTTATTGGCAAATAGTTAACCCCCAAACTGGTATCGAAACACTATGAAAGTATGAAAATATGTTTTAATACTAGCAATACAATGAATGTTTGAAGAAAAATTATTACCAGCAATATATTTAAAAAAAAAAAAATTACCAGCCATAAAAATCATGTCGGCATTAAATAACCCATTGAGGTTGATATGCCGTAAAACAAACTAAACCAAATCAAACCAAAACCAAGAATCTGTAACTGGTCCACTCAGCAGAATTTCCGTATAAACGTTGACTCTGTGGATGTTGAAAAACATGTGTCCCTGATTAGACGACTGCGACAGGCATTGATAGCAATCAGGTGTACTTGGAAACGAAGTTGGTGGCCATTATTAATATTATTACGACCGTTAAGTCATTTGAAACTAAATAGAAACTAGCGTTACATTTTATCAATCCTGGGATATACGAGTCGGTATTGGAAATTATTTAAAGCACTGGTTAAAATCTGCCGGGTTCACTGGTAACTGTGACTTCAAACTCTGTGTCTGGAAGTGCTGAAAACTTGGTTGTTCAGTGGATGTAGTGAATAAGTGATACATCGACGAATAAGATATATCCGCTAAACATGGAAAAAAGTAATGAGAACAATCTACTTAATGAAATGAATAAAGTGTTCGGTTCGAAATATCAAGATAGTTACTGACTATTTGTACAGACACCTGAAGAAGACCGGAGCGTACATTGGCGGAAACGTTGTAGTTCTAACAATCAATATTACCACGCTGGTTCAAAAAGTATATATTATAATTCAAAATAGTGTTTCTAGCTTGTTTGTTTATTTTTTATTTTTTATTTATTTATTTTTTTGTTGTTGTTGTTTTTGAAGCAGTTATAGTTTGGAAAATTAATGAAAATAAAAACAATGAAGTGGTAATCCAAAATTTGGAAAATTTATACACTGTTCTAATCGAATGGTCACGTAAATTATCTCGGTTGTGGCGTCAGAATACGCCGACTGTATCTCTGCAGAGGGGTAAGGACAAACCCCAATGAGGCAACCTGGAAATGACGATAAACTACGTCCGGCAGCAAGGACACTGATCGGAAGGTTTTGAGAAGCGTGGAACTACCTCCCAATTGCTGACCCAAGATGGTAGCACCTGTTAGGGTCCCAGCTATGGGCAAATAATTAACTCCCAAACTGGGGTCAAAATACTATCAAAATATAAAAAATAGATTTTTATAGTAAAAAATAAAAAAAAAATATTACTAGCAATAAATTTTTGAAAAGAAAAATATTACCAGCAATAAACCAGACTATCGACAAAACCGTTCTTTACAAAAATACGTCAATGAAACCTGATCTACAAACTGATTTCTTATAAAGAATTCATATTCTACTCATAAGAACCTATCTCGGACTGGGTATGAAGATAAACTACATCCAGCAGCAAGGCCTTTCATCAGGAAGTTTGAAGGAGCGTGGAACCACCTCTTTATTGCTGGTGTTCCCAGGTCCACCCTGACCCGGGGTGGTAGCATCTGTTAGGGTCCCAGCTATGGGCAAATAGCTAACCTTCTCAAAAGGGGTCAACACACTATGAATTTATAACAATAGCTTTTAATACCAGAAATACTTTGTAAAAAAATTATTACCAGCCATAAATTTTTAAAGAAAAATTATTACCAGCAATCAGTCAGTTGTGTGCCATGCGTGATACATGGGTAGACGATCACGTATCTTTCGATACATGACTGACGAGGCAGATTTTTTCCTGTAGTAGGTTGCCATTTCTTTCTGCGGTAGACCGGTTGCCATCCAAGGTTATATAACCAGATCTGTCCTGCTATTTACCCATAGCCGGGGAGAAGAGGAATAATACCTTTCCCAATGGTATTAGCACGTAAGAGAACGTAATGGGTTCGACTAGAATTCGAACTCGGCTTTCCGATTCCTCAATCCGAGCCGCTATCCATTACTCCACCGTGCAATACATTTTTGAAAAAAATTACCAGTTATACCTTTAAAAAAAAAAAAAAATCACCAGCAATACATTTTTGAAAAAAAAATATTACTAGCAATAAAAATCTTGTCAGCATTAAACAAGCCATTGAAGTTAATATGTCGTAAAACAAAATAAACTAAACCAAACTATTTGTTATGTAATATTCTGAAACCTGAACATTTCTGAACAATTAATATTTTTTTCTGTGAATGGCGTTTACACGGCAAGGCTCTTTTTTACCGCCAAACATGACCTATGTCAATAAATTTGCTACCTTTACGTCCGATCAGATTTTGTAGAAGAGGGGGAAATAAGGTGGAAGGTATCATTTTGAAACGGCCTTCTCTCAAGCCATTCCATACACTTATGTCGCCACTAGTCAGACGTGCAGCTCACGGATATTTTGTTTATATTTTGATAGTTTTTTTTTATGAAAATGTTTATTTCCCTACGACATTTTCCATTATACAATTTCTGACTCTTAATGTTTTCTTTTTACTCCACGGTCTGCGTTGAACCATCTCATTTCTCGGCTCTGCATTGCTTTGGGCTATTCTCAGCTCAGTTCTAAATATTGCCCCTTACCACCACCCAAAAAAATCCCCACATTTTGAATCACTACAATTAAAAAAAAAACGACTGATTCTAAGAAATGTTTCCTGGTTGATTCGTTTTTTACGGTTTACCAACCATTTGCGTGTTATTTAAAGCCAGTAAACATTTTTAGATGGTAAGATTTATTTTTTGAGATAATAATGGTTTAGTGATACAAATCTTACTAATTAACACATAGCTTAGGGGAGAAGAGGTTGTTTTATACTTTTCACAAGAGTATGTATGCGTAAGGGAATATAACGAAACCAACGGGAATTGGAACTCGGCTCTTAAAAATTCCGAGCATTTCTTTATCCTTTAGACCACCTGCACATCCAAGCTCACATTATTTGGTATTACCAAGCGGTCACCCCTCTAGGTACTGACCAGGCTCGACGTTGCTTAATCGTACGAGAATCGGTCTGATTCCAAGAATTCAGGATATGGATTAGTGTATTTGTAACACAGCCTTTTGCCGCTACACTTTGTGAGCACTGGTCTCTGGCGTTGTTGTATATATGCCCTACTTCGAAGGAGGCGGTGGAAATTAGACAAGTTATTCTTTCATGGTAAAATTTCTCCAAATTTGAACGAATATTTCCTCCATAACATATGAACATTAATAAAGGATGGTTTATGTATAAACCATCCTTTATTAACCCCCCCCCCCAAAAAAAAACACCCAACACATGAGTCTTGAATTCTGAAAATACTGACAAAATAAAAAAAAATTGATTATTCCTACCTGTACAGGTGTAGGCGTCTTGCTGATGATATCCAAGGGGACAGAGACAAGTATAGGACCCAGGAGTGTTCACGCAACTGGCGACCTCTGGACATGGCAGGAAATGGCATTCGTCGTTGTCTGTAAAAAGAAGAAAGTTTTTAATCATTTAATGTCAATAAACATCATCAACGTGGGATATATGGTTGGCGTAAAAGTTATCGGTGCTTAAAATGAAATCCGAAAGCCGAGTTCAAATTCCGGTCGACAAGAGTTTTGCGTTTATTTTACGCTAAGGTTGTTGAGACACGTATGAAATCGAGATCTACCTTCCTCTAAATCCCAACTATTGACAACACTCTGATGCACCTGACTCCTCTGATGCTCTGGTGTCTGATGCCGAGTTCATAGTCAATCTCTTATGGTGATGTCAGGACATACTGGGGTCACCACAAATCTACTTCTTTTAGTGTTTCTTATTAACATTATATTCAATTCATATTGTCAGTTATTTCCTGACTTTAATCACACACTATATGAGAAATATAGCATTCAAAAAATCGTGTGACAAATATAAATGAAAAAAATAGTATCAAGAAGCTGTACATTTATGTTTTCCAAAAGTCTGTAAGTTTAATTAGCGGTATACCTCGGGCTAAATACTTACCAACGCACGCGTTTCCATGTCTTGAATATCCTGGTTTACAATTACAAATGTAAGATCCTCCAGTGTTGAGACAAACTGACTGAGCCGGGCATAAATGCTGTCCACTGACGCACTCATCAACATCTGAAGAAAACAGCAAAAGATTGAAACGTTGAAATTTTTTTTTACTGAACTCTCACTATGAAATATAAACGATGTTATTAGATGAAGACTGAAATAGAGGGAGCTTCATATTGAGGTTGCCTCTGAGGCGGACAGGAACATGTTAGAAGGTCACTTGATCCATTAATATTTTAGACGGAAATTGATCCATTGCTAGCATATGATGCATACGCTCAATTTACATGTTTGATTGTACCTGAATCCATTACTCAAAGGCTAAATGGTCACTTGATCCATCAACATTTTAAACGTACACATTAGCAACATGTCTGAATGTCACCGGATCCATTAAAACATGTCAGACGGAAAATGGATCAATTGCTAACATATCAAGCGTACACACAAAACATTTACATGTTGGATGGTAATTGAATATATTAATCACATGTCTAACGGATACTGGATCCATCAAACATACCCATTATCAACATTCTAGAGGGTCACTGGATACATTAACAATATCTTAAATGGATAATGGATCCATTGCTAACATATCAGGTGCACACTCAATGCATTTACAAGATGTTAGATGGTAACTGGATCCATTAATCACATGTTTAATGGAAACTGGGTTCATCAACATTTTAAACATACATCAGATCCATTAGCAAGATTCCAGATCACTTGATCCGTTTACCACATTTTAGAGGGTAACTGAACTCCTTAACCACATGTTAAACGCTCACTGGATCCATGAATATTTTCAGCGTATGCAAGATCCATTAGCAACATGTTATGAGGTCAGTGGTTCCATTAGCAACATGTTATATGGACAAGGAATCCATTGCTAACATATTACGCGTACATTTAACACATTTATAACATGTTAGATAGTAACTGAATTCATAAACATGTTAAATGGTCAGGTGGATCTATGAACATTTTAAACGTATACCAAATCCATTAGTAACAAGTTAGAAAGTCATAGAATCAATTAACCAGATGTCAGACGGACAATGGATCGATTGCTAACACATTAGGCGTACACACAACCTATTTACATGTTGGTAACAGATTCCATCACCCACATGCGTGTGATGGATCTATCAACATTTAAAACGTAGCAAGGATTCATCAACAAAAATATCAGACAGAAAATGGATCCATTGCTATCATATCTGGATTCATTAACAAAATGTTAGATGATCACTGTATCCATTAACATATTAAACAGACAACAGATCCGTTAGCACATTTTACAAAGTCACTGGCTCCATTAGCAACATGTTAATTGAAAACATGGGTCTATAAAACATGACAGATTGACACTGAATCCGTCAACAGTACATTAGACACGAAATCCATTAGGTGGACAAAGGAGATATTGACTTACGCGTACACCGGAAACATTAGCAACACGTTAAAAAAATCACTGCATCGATTAGCAACATGAAAGAATGTCAGCGAGTCCATTAACGAAAGAGTAGCTTGACAATGGATCTATTAATAATATATTATATAGCCTCTTAATCCATTAGCAACATGTTAGACGGAAAACGGATCCATTGCTAATATACTAGACGTACCCTCAATCCATTTACTGCATTTTAGATGACAACTGAATCCATTAATCACGTGTGTTAAATGGTCACTATATCCATTAACATTTTAAACGAACATCGGATCCATTAGCAGCATGTTAAAATGTCACTGGATCCATTAATAAGTTATATGGTCAATGGATCCATTAACCACATGAGAGATGGTTCCATTAGCAACATGGAAGACGTTGGATTCTTTAACAATATGTTAAATGGTCAATGGTTCCATAACAACATATGAGATTGTCACTGGATCCATTTATAACGGTTGATAGACTAGTGAATCAATTTCCAATATATTAGCTGGATAATGGATTATTAAACACCATGTTAGAGGGAATCTAGATCCATAAACAACACGTTATATGGCCATTGGTTCCATTAACAACATGTTAGAAGTTCACCGGATCCACTGGCAACAGATTAGATGGAAAATGGATTTATTAACATGTTAATAGACACTGTTTCTGTCAACAACATGTTAGATAGACACTGGAGCCATTAATAAACCGACACTGGAACAATTACCAAATTGTTAGAATGCCATTAGATTAACATGTTAGATGGTCTCTGATTCCATTAATATGTTAAAGGATACCGGATTCATTAATCAACTGTAAGCAATTGTCCTCATTTTTGCTGTTTTATCACAACGTTTCAGCCGTGGTGCCCCCGAGCCTTCATCAGTTGTATATCGATCTGGGTAGCCTACAGCAAGTTCCGAAGTGAACCCTTTATTTAATCTACTGGAGTAAACTGTTCTTGTTTCACTGCTCATGTCTGGTTCTTATTTTATTTAGCATTGTTCAGTTGTTGCTCGCCCTAATTCTAAACTGAGTGCAACTACACAGCAGTTGCCATGAAAATATTTGAAACACAGACAGAGGGAAGCCACGGCATGTCGGTGAGAAAGTGACTGGAGACGAGATGTCGGGTCAGGATCGATTGTAATGCGGACCTTTCTCCAGATTTTGTCAAAAATATAGAGAGGCACAGTAGAAGCACCGGACCGGATATGGTAACAGTACCCGACGTATGGTAGATTTATAAATGTGCAAGATGGGTTCTGATGAAGAAATCTTTTGAGCTCACGGCACAGTGAACCAACCTTCCTTGCGGTAGACGTAGTAATCAACTCAATATAGTCGCTCCACTTCATGTCAGATAAAACCGTCATGCCAAGAAGGCGTAGTGTTACTCTTCTGGAGTTCAGAATCAGCCATCCTGATGCTAGATAGAAAAGGCTCTCTGCGGTGATTAAATGAAAGCAGTTTGTTTTGGAGGCGTTGAAATTTACAAGCCATTCATTTCCCCAGTTAACCATTAATTGGAAGTGCTTTTCAAAAGTAGTTTCCAGATATACTTAGTTGCATCTGTTGGATTTTCTATTAAGACAGGAGTAAATGGTAGTGTCATCTACACAAATAGCTAGTTGGGAACTGATGACATCAGGAAGATCATTGATGAAAATCAGAAGCAACGCAGAAACAAGAACCAAGTGCTGGAGGACCCTCACGTTAGTATGAAATGATCTGGAAGCGTGCCCGTTCGACACGGTCTTCATTATTCGATAATGGTTAGGAACGATTAGATTAAGCAAAATATACGTTCCGTGAAACTGTGGCCATCGAGCTTGCTTAGAATGTCAGCATTCCAAATCCTGTCTAACGCCTTCGAGATATCTCGAAGCCCGAGCTTTGCCATTTTTATCTTTCCACTAAAATCCTTTTCACAGACACGATTTATGGAAAGCGAATTTTATCTTAGTTTTACTTCGAAAGAAACTGTTCCTTCAATGAATATTACTTTTTAATGCATTGACAAGCGCTTTAATGATAGAAATTGGAAAACAAAAACGAAAAAAAAAACAACCTTGACAAATTCCTGCTACTTTG
Organism: Acanthosepion lycidas; assembly: GCA_963932145.1. Taxonomy (NCBI): domain Eukaryota; kingdom Metazoa; phylum Mollusca; class Cephalopoda; order Sepiida; family Sepiidae; genus Acanthosepion; species Acanthosepion lycidas. The sequence continues at coordinate 52,110,214 of OZ010597.1, read as the reverse complement.
CTGTAGCCATTGTTACAAATGCATTGGAAGCTGCCGACGGTGTTGTTGCAAACTGAGTTTAGTGGACACACATGAAGAACAGCACATTCATCAATATCTAGAAAAGAAAATGAAGCAGAAATGAAAAGGTAATGATTCGTGTATGAAATTGGAAGCCAATAAACATATTTCTGATTGATATGTTTTTTGTTTTTTTTTTTCAAGATTAAAACACGAAAAAAAAAGGCAAAAATATCAGACAAATAACTATGCAAAAGTACAGGATGAAATATAAATAAACTATAATATACAGATCCAGATCTACCCCATCCAGCCTTTTTCAAGGTCATTTACGCGGCTATGTAGGTGATGAATTATTTTCCATCCTGCACTCATACATACTGCTAACCCATTACTAAGCTCAATGTTCAGATAAGCGCCCCTTTTTCTAGTGCCACCAGTTCAGACCCGTTGTATCCAAAAGGTTGAATCATTCTACCTTCCATTGTTAAGAAGGACGTCCCACTTCTTACCAAGAAAAACGCCATTCTGTGGCAGAAACAACCATGTGAATGCTCCCTTGAGCACAACAATCCTAACCTCTTCAAGTCTAAAGCGAACCGTTGTCTATCATCCATATCCTCACAAACTTCACTACTTTCTTGTTTTACATTCATAGCACACCCCATTCACTAATGTTCTATCTTGAGTGGCTCTTGCGTTTTTAGCAATAAAACTAGAAAATAACTATAGCTGGAAAAAAGCGGAGGATTTAGATCACCTTATTTTTGACAGTAATAAAGGCTTACGGCCGCATCACATTGAAACACCGGTTACTGTATGATCACCGCAGTTAAGCAACGTCCACCTTAATTGGAGTTAGTCTTATATTGAGTGTGTAGGAATATGTGGAAGAAATCTCGTCTCGACATACTACCGATCTTGAGTGTAACAGGTAGTTGTGGTATTCCTACACACTAAGATCCTCACTAGACAATTATTATCTCCCCCACCCCACAAAAAAATTCTTACAATCTAAAAATATTTTCTAGCTTTAAATAATCTACAAAAGGTTGATAAGACGTAAAAAAAAATGAATCAATTAAAAACTCCCAAAAATGAAAAACAGTTCCTGAAGAAGCAAAGATATATTAGAAAGAGCATTGGCACCACTTTTTGCTTTTTCTACAGTAATTTTCAATATGTCTTCGCTTCGGCGTGATAAGTTTTGTGCCACTAATTGTTTAAATAAAAATAAAACAACAGTGATAAAAAAAAAAAAAAATTAATAAGACCCGCTAAGTTAAAAGCCTGGGACACATAATGAGGAAGGAGGTCTTGGAGAATCTGATACTCACGGGTCAAATAGAGGGAAAGGGAGACAAGGGAAAACAACGCCTGACATACCTGACGAGCGGATGAACGACAGGACGTGGTCTGGGGGAGGAAGTAGAAGGAAGGAGCTTGCTGAGAGCTACAAGGGATAGAGGATGTGGAGAGCCATGATCGCCTACGTCCTGAAAGGACATGTCACATAAAAAGAAAAAAAGTTAAACGACCAGATATAACGGACGTCAAAATTTAAATTTAATGTTATATCTTTAACGCTTTCGATGTAAAATGGCAACATGTAGTTCTGGTATTTCTACACACTCAATATAAGACTAACTCCATCGATAAAACCGACATTATTCTGGAGCGGGGAGGGGGTACTTCGACATGGTGCCATGCTTAGCAAGCTTGTCTCGCCAGATCAAATACGACAGAGAATTGAATACAATCCTCACTGGGTGTCACATACTTTCAGCCTTGTTCTGTAACTAAGCACCTCTTAAAAAAAAAATCGCTATGAGCACTTACTCGTGATGTAATGGTTAACAATCTTGTCTCGCTAGATCAATTACAACTCGGTAGTGAATTCGATCCTCACTGGGAGGCCCATATTTTCAGCCTTGAGTCACAACTAAACTACGTTTAGAAAATCTTTTGGGCACTTCCACACGGTGTAATGGTTAACAATCTCGTCTCGACATACTACCGAGTAGTGAGTTCGATCCTCACTAGCCACTCCATATTTTCGACCTCGTGCCACATCTAAGCATCGCTTAGACAATAACTATGAGCATTTCGACATGGTGTAATGGTTAACAATCTTGTTTTGTTAGAACATTTACGACTGAGTGGTGAGTTCGATTTTCACTTGGTCCCCCATACTTCGGCCTTGTGCCACAACAAAGCATCGCTTAGAAAATTATTTTGGAACTTCTACATGGGGTACTGGTTAACAGTCTAGTCTAGCTAGATCAGTTACGACTGACTTGTGAGTCCGATCCTCACTGGGTGCTCCATACTTATGGCCTTGTGCCACATCAATGCTACGCTTTGTAAATCACTATTATTTAGACGTGTGCAGTTCGGCCTGCTTTAATTGTCAGAAAGCTAATCTCGCTACATTGATTACGACTAAATAGTAAGTTCAATACTCACGAGGTGCTCCATACTTCCAGCCTTGTGTCACTTCTAAGCTACATCTAGTAAATCTCAGATAGATAGATAGATAGATAGATAGATAGATAGATAGATAGATCGGGGATAAACAAATATTCGTACACATAAAGTTTTTTAATTTATTATATTTCCAACTAATGAATAAACATACTTTTCATATAATTAGCCGTACACAGATACATAATAACGAAATATGCATAGAAAGCAAATAAATTTGATTTAATAGAAATAAATCCTATTTATCCATTTTAATGGGTGAAAAAGTATTCATACAATGTAAAAAAGAATACATGATTTTCATTTAATACTTTGTAGAATAGCCATTATTCACTTCTACAGCAACCAATGACTTGTAGTTCTCATTTAATGATTTGCATATTTTAGTTGGTATTTTGTTCCATTCTTCTTCGCATATCGTCTTCAGATCCGGAATGTTTCTTGGCGCTTTCAATTGGATTTGAATTTTCAAATAACGCCACAGATTCTTGATTGGATTTAAATCTGGAGATTGACTTGACCATTTCATGATATTTACATTATATCCAGCAAGCAATTTTCTTCGTAGATTTTGCAGTGTGCTTAGGATCATTATCTTGTTGGAAGATCCAATCAGGAGGAAGTTCAAGATTTTCAACCGAATTCATTAAATTAGCTTCCAAAATATTTTGATATGCTGCGGCATTCATTCTACCATCTATTACTGATATGTTGCCGGTACCTTCTGAACAAAAACATCCCAAAACTTTGATGCTGCCACCACCAAATTTCACTGTTGGAACTGTGTTCTTTCGTTTGAAGGCATCGCCATCTTTCCTCCATGCATAATTTCTAGAATTACGTCCAAACAACTCAGTTTTGGTTTCGTTTATTCATAATACTCTTTCCCAATACGATTTTTCCTTATCCATATGTTCACGAACGAATTTCAACCTGGCCTCTCTGTCTTTTCCATAGACGTTGGGAATCTCAGCTTGGAAGCCAGGAACAGGCCAGGAACAACCCTTACTCACATTAACTAGGTACACAAGAAGTGTGTTTCATAACCAGGGGAGTGACCCACAGGAAAACCGCCCCGTTATGAATTAAGGTGACTTAAAAAAGAAAATCAAGGCTATCCCCGTTCACACGAACCAGGCTCGCCACGGTTACCCACCTTTGGCTGAAATCTGTCGATACCAAATGCTTTCTAACAGTTCTAATCTTCATCCTGAACTGATGATCAAAGAATCGGATTAGATCCTGATGAGAATAACGTTCACATCGCAAGATTTCCTCCGTTAGCGTCGCCCAAATCACCATTCAAGCCTTGACTAGCAGCGACAGAAACATCATCTGTTCCACCCCAGAATACGGGTGCGACACATTGTCACTCGCATATGCGCGACCAATGAACACGAGCTGTTCTGCAGCGATACGAGCCGCCAGCACACCGGCATAATCCCATAGAGGACGGACACGAGGACAATGGTACAAGGCATGCGAAGCCATTTCCTCTAAGCCAAGGTCACATCGTTGACACTCTGCCAAATCCGCCAATCCCCATATGAAGGCCATGTCATTGAGAAATAGCCTATTCCCAACCAATTGCCAGGTAAGCGAAAACTCAGGGTTGCTGAGGTAATCCACCGCTGGCGCCCAAGACTAAAACGACCGCAACTCATCCGCCGACAAGCCAAGCCGGTCACGTAGCGCATCTTTCGCGACTTCCTCCACTAGTTCGCGATAGGACACTCTCCCAGGCCAAGAAAGGTCACTGGACCGAAGAATGACCCTCAAGGCCGATCGACACGTGATAAGGAAACTCAATTAATCCCGGAGGTTACGAAACAGGAAGAGTGATAGTAAAGCTAGGCAGCCCTCACACTGCCCGACAAAATTGAGTCCCTTGTCAATGAGCAGCGTAAGAAAACCAGGCTCGAGGCGTGTTTCCAAGTTCGGCATTCCCAGCCCACACCCATGACACGGACGTTGGGAACAGATTTCTCTCTCGACCTGATGCTTGAGTCCCCCCTACAAGAGGAAGGAGAGCAAGCGCTCGATCGCCTTCCTACGTTCCTTACAGAGAAGAAGTACAGACAAGCGGTAAAGTACAAAAGGAAAGACGTATGCGGCACACGGCTCAATCCTAGCCTTCACGGACAACCTTCTAAGCGCCATGTCTCGACTGTCGCGCCGACCTTTGTTTCTACATCGGACCAATTTTTCTCCAGTAGGAAGTCGGGTCCAAACCACACTCCGAGAATGCGGACAAGACCGTCCGTCCAACCAAAGTTCCTCGGGGGATCGACCGCCTTCCAAGCACCTAACCGCAAGCCGGAAGACTTGTCGCGGTTAAACTTGGCCCCGTGACCTTTTCTGCTGCTTGGCTGGGCTGAGGCGCCGTGTTCTTGCTGGGAGACGCCTTTACCATGTGTCCCACTGCACCACATGACCAGCAGTAGGGACAACGTTGTTCTACAACCACGAGCATTATTCTCTCCCGGCCCATTAACACGTTGGGGATCTCCCCGAATCTTTTTTCGTGTCAAAGTGACCTGGATAACAAAGTACCAAGTGGTAAACAAGCCCCCAGCCTATCCCTGCTGATATCCACTGAGACTCCATGGACGGATTTAGTTCTTCTCGTCCCCAAGTACTCAGTTTGCAGACGGACGCACGGACTTGGTCGCCAGGGTGCTTCCTGCCAACTTCTTCGCCTCTTCCTAAGTAGCCAACAAAATATCCCATAGAATGTTTGACCTTCTGGACAGAATTTCTGGGCCTATCTTAAGGTTCTTCAGTGCTTCTTCCATCGTTTCCTGTTGACGCCAATCAATCTTCGTGTTCCCACGTCGGCGGTTAGCAGGGAGATCGCCATGGTCTTCACGACATCAATTGCCCCTGGGATGGTAAGGAACTCATTCCCTTTAATGTAGGACACATATTTTTCTTTTAGGGCTTCATAATAATTAGCATCCTTTTGTGGTCTGCTCTCACCTCAGGCCGACTTTTTTGCGGTGAAGTTTTTTCCATGTTCACCGTCTCCAAATTCACCGCCATGATAGTATTAGGTTGGTGCAAAAATAATGTCGTTTTCTCACATATGTTACTATGTGAGAAAACGACATTATTTTTGCACCCACCTAATATCAGCCTGGTCCTACCACAGCCAAATAAATGTAAAAGTTTGCCTTATAATTTCCAGCGTTATGTCCACAAACAGAATAAAGTCTTGCGGCTTAGTAGCCGCGGGCAGATGAAAACATAAACAACTCAAAAGAAAACTCGAAACAAAATGAAATAAACGTCAACAGCATAGATAAAAAACGAACTACAAAAAGAAAGAAACACAAGAAAATTAAAAGTTTGACTAACAAAAAAAGGAGACACAAAACAAAAGAGCAAAAAAAAAAAAAAAAACATGAAAAGGTATTAAAACAAAAAAGAAAAATCAAAGCAATAAACTGAAAATCAAAAGTTCAAAAAGTTTCACGAATGACAGAAAGAAAACGAAAAATAAAACTTGACTTCAATTGACCGTTCTTCAAAACTCGTCGTCAGGCAAAACTTAGCTGGACTAGAAAAAAACACCTATCAGTTACCATTATTAATTACAGAATGTTCTGTTTGTATATTTTAAGCTAAAAATAAATACTGTTAACATTATTGGAACATTCTAGAATATTCCACTTAAATACTATAAAGTATTAAAGCAATTTAAAAGTTTTAAAAATCTGAAATTTGCATTGTACGAATACTTTTTTCACCCACTAAAGAGCATAAATAGGACATAATTCTCTTAAATCAAAATTCTTTCTGTTTTCTATGCATATTTAGTTATTATGCATCTGTGTACAGTTAATTATATAAAATGTATGTTTATTCATTAGTTGGAAATACAACAAATTAAAAAATTGTATGTGTACGAATATTTGTTTACCCCCACTGTAGATAGATAGATATGAACTGGTTGAAATAGATAGATAGATAGATAGATAGATAGATAGATAGATAGATAGATAGATAGATAGATAGATAGATAGATAGATTTAACTGGTTCTCAATCCCTAGGGGTTTATTTAAAAGCCAGAACATGTTTTCGGTCCTAAGAATAACTCATTTTGTTGTGTTTTTTGCTGGTGATTTTTTTCAGAATAACAATGATTTTTCTCCGATACAATTCCCACTATTTAATCCATAGCTAGAGGGAGGTGATGAATCGATTCTTTTCCCAATGTTACGTAAGTGTATGTAACCAACTCGACTGGAATTCAAACACGGCTCTCCAATTCCTCAACCCGAGCAGCTATTCATTACACCACCCACGCACTCTGAAAGAAAGAAAAAAAAGAAACAAACAAACAAACAAAAATAAATAAAGAAAAAAGATAGAAATAAACAAAAAAAAAAACATAATAAAAGGAAGAAAGAAAGAAAGCCAACTAAAAATTTAAATTTCGAAATTTGCAATCTTTTGGTGCTACTTTGTCTAACTTTGGTTCGAAACAACAGTTGGGCTTTGAAATGTTGGCTAATTATAACCTTATGTTACAACCATATAACGTGCAAGACAATTCTCATGCATAAACATATCCCGACGTACTTCATACCTTGACAAAGTCCGTTTCTTTTGACGAATCCACTCTTGCAAATGCAGATGTAATTACTGCCACTTGTTTGACACAACGAAAATGGCGGACACGGTTGGGTTGTTAAACATATGTCTGCAATTAATACGAAACAGAGAGAGAAAGAGAGAGAGAGACCTTTGCAAGTTAGGAACATGAATAAATAGACAGTAAAAGACGAGATAGTAATTATTAAATGGATTTTTTTCTCCGACATTATTTCTTATTACTATAAACGTCTTATTTTTTCTTCAAGTGTGTACACATATTTAAGTCATCACTGTTTTTTTTTTCATTTGTTTTATCCTAAACAGTGAAAATAATAATAACAAACGACCTAGATTGAGAAAGGAAGATTTTGCCTCCTAACATTTTTTTGAAAAAGGACATACAGGTTCGATTCCTGTTGGAATCTGCTGAAACCTCCTGACGAGTAGACCGAACAATTATAGAATGGTCCGTCTACGAAACGTCGATGTACTGAATGTGACAATATTCGCATTAATTATATACATATATAAGCAACGGTGGTGCAATAGGTTAGGAAGTGTTGCGTTAATTTGATTTAATGCTACATCACTTTTTCTTTCATTTGCGTGAAGATCGCGAGAGCGTGAAACTTTAGTATCGACTTTATTTTATAGTAGTAATTTGTGCATGGGATAGGACATTTCAGCACCGCCGACTCAACACCGGCCAACAATGTCATGTTGACGTTGCGAAGCGTGTCTTGATCTGTCTAGAAAGCCTAGGCTTTGAGCACTTTAATTTGCTGCGAAGGTAGGTATTTTCCAAAATGATAAAAAGCATCAATATCTTTCGATTCTGACAAGTGCCACGTCCTTAGGGAGATCTAAAGAATGCTAAAGGACAAAACCTATGCCACATTTTTTTTTTTTTTACGATTGGCCTAATATACTCAACACCGCCTCCTCATTTCCATGGCAACTCAACACCAGGATAACTCACCAGTAGTCTTACTCAGCGGGAAGGAAACTATGAAATTTTTTCGTCCACTTTTTAAAAACAAATAAAAGTAATTTATTAAGGATTATTTTTAAAACATAGCTTTTTAAAACAGACCAAATCTAATTTATTAAGGATCAGTTTTAAAAGATAAGTTTTTAAAAACGAATAAAAGTAATTTGTTAAGAATCATTTTAAATGTTGATCACTGTTTTTTTGGCAAAAGAACATAGATAATAGGAATAACTTCATCGAATTTCTTTGCAATAATATAAATCTGTGAAAATAATCTTGGTGCTATTTTAAAAGTTCCATCGTCATCCCAAGCATCCGATGAATGTAAATGCTGCAGCCAAATTTATCTTCCAAAAATCAAAATTCTGTGTAATCCAAGGCCACTATCGTTGATCATGAAATTTTCTTCTCTTCTTCCTTCTGGAGTGTAAATGTTGTATTGGGGCAGCAACTCTAATTGTCGAGGATCTACAGGACCTGGAGAGCGGAGCGCTTACAGTTTTCCTTTTGCGTTTAATCTTTTTCCTCGTGGCTGAAGCATCTGGCAATGGTCCCAGTGTAGTATTAGCATGGATGTTATTCTCATATGTAGTATTAGCATGAATATTGTTTTCCTTATGATTGAAACATCTGGAAACAGGGCAGATTGATTTTTCACTTTTGTTTTAGGAAATCAACATTGCACTCCATGTGAAACCTGGAGTTTTAGGTGATGAATACTGACACCAAAAACTAGATGCATAGCTTTTACTAATTTTTGAGCGTTTAGTTTTAAATATCATCTGAAAAATGTATAAAAATACCTAATTTCCGTAGGTTTTAGCTTACAAATTGACTTCAAATTTTACTATTTCAAGAATAAATCCAAATAAAGTTGATACCTTTTGTATTCGATACATTGAATGGAAAATATATTCAAACCAGAATTCTAATTATGAATCATCATAAGCAAAATATGAAGGTTTTACTGTATTTGATAAGTAGAAACTGTCTAGAAATATCGTAAAAGATTACAAAAAAGGTTACTCAATGAATAAGATTTGGTAGATAATTTGATAGATCATAATTAATAAAACGAAAAAAATAGATAAAATTGTATATAACACCATAATATTGCTGGGTACAGATTATAAGACAAAATGTTTTAAATTTGCATTGTTTATTGAAAATTATACTAGAACTACTGCATTGTATAATATATTACATCATAATATAGCTAAATTGTTCAATATAATTTGCTTTTGAAGTAAATGAAGGTCTTATTTGATGGCACAATGATTTAGTAATAATATGTTTGTGCTGTGCACCTTGTCCATATACAATTTGTAAAGCTTTAGTAAATAATGAATTTTACAAGATTGTGCAATAAGGTTTTCACTTATCATCGGAATCAAATTCCAATGCTACGATTTCAAAGCTATACTCGTTTCCTCAAACAACGGTAACGACATGGAAAAATATTTTTGTGTCCTTATTTATCAAGTCTAACCCAAACTTTTACATGGAGTGCTATATCAGGGTTCCAAATCGACCTGCTCTAATTTGGCATTGATTCCAGTGTAACCTGAGATACAACCTTATTTACTTCCTTGATAACTGCTCCAAACTTTGTATGGATCTTTGCATTCCACCTAAAGCCTTGGCTACAACACCAAAATTTTATGTTGCTGTCTCTTTTACTAAACTTATTAAAGACAAATAATTGGCCTTCGTGCGCAATTTTTTCTTTCTATTGCCGGTGTGATGAAAAGTTTGAAAATTAAACACCAGTCAGCCAAATAGTGATTTATTAGTTACAACAGCCTAAGACAGACAGCTTAACTTTCAAAATCTTTACATTTCAAATCCGTTCTAAGAGAAGTGCACACTATGACGACCAACACCGATCTGAAGCTATGAGTTCGACGCCATTGTCGTGTTGTCGTCGCGCTGAGTAGGCTGGTGGTGAGTTGTCACGGAGATGATTTGGCCGGTGTTGAGTCGGCAGTGCTGAAATGTCCTATCCCATGCACAAATTATTACTATAAAATAAAATACTAAACTTATTATACCAGTAAAACTATGCTGCTTTTCTACTTAGTCACCTAGAGATCAGTGCAGCTGAACAGACTGAGGAAAACTAGTCGTCGAAAGAAACCAGTAAGTTCTGAAAACACACCATTAAAAAAAACGCCGTATCCAGGTCCCTTTAGTTATAATCTGCTAATTACTATATCTTCTTGAGAAAGACAGTAAAGTGGTTTCCCTTGTCTTTCCCACAGATCCTTGTTACCTTCGCCAGAGTTTTAAATTTAAGAGTTCTCTTCACTTAGACGGTCCCTCAAGATTAGAGAGCCAGTCTACCCTGCTATTTTACCGATAGCTGGGTTTTATTAAGTAACGACAAAAGTTCACCTATTGAAACTGCATTGAACAACAATTTTGTAAAACGTTGGATCTGTTTATTTTTTAAACGACATGTCCCTTCGGGACAGAAGTGAACATAAATCTTCACAGATTTTTTTTTATTTATTATCTGTGAATTGCTATGATTTCTTGGGAAGAATAGTGGAGTGGTTTTCCGTTCTCCGTGATTTTGAAGCTAGTTTTGTACTTTGTCTTGATTGGATGCTAGCCAAGAAAAAGAGCTCAGTCTGCTCTGCTACTTAATCGTAAGTGTTAGTGTTGGAGAAATAAATTCATGCCTTTCCCAAAGACATTATTACTAAAGTATACAAAATAGACTAAGCCGGAATTCGGCTTGACGAATCAACTTTTTACACCGATAACTGTTACAAGACCCGCACATTAAACATTCTTTCATAACTACTTTAATTACCTAAAAAGCAGCGAAAAGCTGTTTTCCCCATTGCCAACCTTGACTCGGCCCAGTCAGACAAGAAAAAGTTAATGATCTGCTTTTTCACTGTCGCCATCACAAAGACAGTCTCTGCTATATACATCAATAAGTGCAGAATTACTTACCTGTTACTCGGGTCGAAGATGTGATGGTCGATTGCAAATTGCTGACTGACGTCTGAGCAATATTTGTCGTAGGTTTATAGTTATTTAGGGTTGTAACATCATTTAACACGGCTACCTTTATTGGATATGAATTAATCACTTGGCCAAAAGCAGACGTCATCTCTAACTTGTTACCACTGCTTTGGCGCCATGATACTGTAGACAAAGGAATATCACCAATATCCACTCTTCCAGATGGGTAATCTTGCGACGATTCACTGGTAGACCGTTCTGAAATTGTACTAGATATAAATATACCATTACTGCTTTTCGAACTCTTTTGACCATATATGTTACCGCTAGTTGTATCTTCATTCGTCAACATACCACTGTTGGTAGAAACTCTCGTAACAAGTTGCCAATATGTATAGCCATTGGTAGGCGACTCAGCATTAAAACTATTTTCTTTATCGGATGTGGGTTTTGTTATGACATTTGTTGACTGGGTTTTACCGACTGTTTTGGTTAAGACGGTTTTTTCGTTAACTATATTACCATTCGTTATTTGAGTTGGTCGAGTTGTAGTTATATACTGATTACCAGGTCCCGCTGTTGTAGTTTTCCTATCTGTTGATTTTAACAAGGAACTCTGTGTAATTGTTTTACCAGTCGTCGTCTTAGGCGTGGAGCTTTGTGCATATGTCTTATTATCGTGTCGTATTTGAGTGTAGGTACTTGTAGCTGGTTTTGACACGGAGTTCCGCGTATATGTGATATTGCTGGCCGGTTCTGATGTGGAACTCTGTTTATGCGTGACACCAGCGAATAGTTCTGAAGTGGAATTCTGTCTATAGGTAATACTCGTTAATTTCAACGTGGAACCTTTTGCATAAGTGTCGCCGGTAGTTGGCCTTGATGTGGAACTTTGTTTATATATTTTACCAGCGACTGGCATTGATGTAGCGTCTTGTGTTGAAATGTTATCGACGCCTGACTTTAATGTGGTACTCTGCATGTATATGTTACCTTCGAATTGTTTTGTTGTGGAGATATATGTATTAGTAATACCAGTTGATGAGGTTTCTGCATCTGCACTAACAGTGGTTAATGCTGAGCTTTGAGTAGATGTGTTTAAAAGGGTTTGATTTAATATGGAGGTCTGGGGATATGTGTTACCAGTGGTGGGCATTGTTCTGGAACTATCTGCATATGTATTGCTAATAGTTTCATTTAATGTTGATCTTTGTATATATGGGTTACCAGCGGTTGAATTTAACAAAGGAGTCTGTATATCTGTGTTATCAGTAGTTAGTATTGTGGAATTTTCACTTTTGGAATTGCCAGTGGTTTGCTCTATTGCTGAGCTTTGGGTATATGTGTTACCAGTGGTTGGATTTAAAGTGGGCGTTTGTAAATACGTGTTATCAGTAGTGATCTTTGCTGTAGGACTTTCTGTAAATGTATTGCCAGTGCCCGGATTTAATGTCGGGCTTTCTTCGTAAGTATTCCAAGAAGTTGGATTTAACGAGGAGGTTTGTGTATCTGTGTCATCGGTGGTTGGGCCTAATGTAAACTTCGGTGAATCTGTGTTAACAGTTGGTGGAACAATTTTAGAACTTGCTATATATGTCTTACCAGTGGATAGCGTCAATGTCGAACTTTGTATATATGTGTTATCAGCTGTTGGATTTTCTGTGAAGTTCTCTGTATATATGTCACGAGTGGTTGTCCTTGCTGTAGAACCTTCTGAGTATGTATTATCGGTGGTTGGTTTTAATGTTGAGCTTTGTATGTATGCATTACCAGATGTTGGATTAAAAGTGGACGACTGTATATCTATGTTATCACTGTTTGAGGTTAACGTGGATTTTTGTGAATCTGTGTTACCGGTCGGTGGCTTTGTCGTGGGACTTTCTGTGTATGTATTACTAGTGGTTAGCTTTAATAGTGAGCTTTGTCTATATGTGTTACTAGTGATTGAGTTTAACCTGGGGGTCTGTATATCTTGGCTACCCATAGTTGGGTTTAACGTTGAATTCTGTGAATCCGTGTTGCGAGTGGTGAGCATTTTTATCTCTGTGGTACCATCGTCTGTTGTTAATGTTGATCTTTGTATGTATGTGTTACCAGACGTTTGGTTTAACATGGATGTATGTGTATTTATGTTACTAGTAGTTGTTACCACTGTTGTCGAATTGTCTGTATACACTTTACCATTGGTTGGATTTAATGTTGAGTTTTGTGCATACGTGTTACCAGAAGTCAGATTTACCGTAGAATTATGTGTACGTTTATCTATAGTAGTTGGGGTTAACGTGGAATTCTGAAAGTCTGTGTTACCAGTGGTTGATATTGTTGCAGGACTTTCTGTTTGTGTACCAGCAGTGGTTAGTTTTAATGTTGATCTTTGTGCATAAGCATTACCGGCAGTTGGATTCATTGTGGAAGTTTGTATGTAAGTGTTACGAAAGGTTTGATTCAACTTGGAGGTTTGTGAATATATGCTACCATTGGCTGGCATTGTTATAGAACTTTGTAGAGCAGTTGGATTTGACCCTGAACTTTCTGCAAATGTTTTACCAGTAGTTGGCACTAATATAGAGGTTTGTGTAGTTGTTTTATTAGTTGTTGGCATTGGCGTTAATTCTGGTGTGTTTGTGTCAACAATGGTTGACTTTGGTATTGAGCTTTGTGTAGATGTGTTTACACTGTTTGAATTGCTTTGTAAGGCACTTGTATATGCGTTAAAAAGAGATGACTTAGTAGAGTTCGGTGTATTACTAATGGATGACATTGTTGTCAAGCTTTGTGTATAAGTTTTACTATTGTTTGGATTTTTTGTGGAGCTCTGTGTGTATGTGTTACCGCTAGTTGGCATTGTGAAACTTTGTTCATATGTATCAGGACTGGTTGGTTTCGATGGTGAGTTTTCGATATATGTGTTACCACTGATTGGAGTTGTTGTGGAGCTTTGTGCATACGTATTACCAGTGGTTGTTTTCTCTGTGGTGTTTGGTGTATATCTGTTACCACTGGTTGGATTAGCTGTGGAGCTTTGTGTATACGTGTTACCACTGGTTCTTTTTTCTGTTTTGCTTGGTGTATAGTTGTTACCACTGGTTGGATTTGTTATGGAAATTTCTGTAAATGTATTACCAATTGTTTCTCTTACTGTGGAGCTTTCTGCATACGGATTACTATTTGTTATGTTTTTTTGTATATATGTGTTAACACTAGTTGTTTTGTCTGTGGAGCTTTGAGTATACAGCTTTTGAATGGTTAGTTTTGCTGCATAACCTTGTGTATATGTATTATCACTTATTGGTTCTGTTGTGGATCTTTCGGTATATGTGTTACTAATAGCAGATTTTATTGTGGAGCTCTGTGTATATGAGTTAGCATTGATTATTTTTGTTGTAGGGTTCTGTGTATATGAATTTTCAATGGTTGTTCTAGATGTAGATCCTTGAGTATATGTATTATCACTAGCTGGCATTGTTGATAAACTTTGTGCATATGTGTTATCACTAGTTTGTTTTCTGGAAACATTTGCCGTAGAGCTTTCTATATATGTGTTACCTATGGCTGGATTTGTTGTGTTGCTTCCTTTATAAATGTTATCAGTTGTCATTTTTGTGGAGTCTTGCGTATATATGTTGCTTTTGGCTAGATTTGTTGTAGAATTTAGTGCATATGTGTCACCCATCGATGACTTTGTTACAGAGATTTGTGTATATGTCATACCAGTGGTTCTATTTGATGTAGAGTTGTGCATGTATGTATTACCAGTGTTTGGACTTGTGGTAGAGCTTTGCCCATACAAGCTGTCAGTAGTTACAGTTTCTGTGAAGTTTTGTACAGATGTGTTACCACTGGTTGGACTTATTAGAGGGTTATGAGTGTATGTTTCAACATTGGATGTTTGTATGTACGTGTTACCGCTGATTTTCGTTGATGTAAAGTTTTGTATATATGTATTATCAGTGGTTGGTTGTGTCGGAGAGCTGTCTGTAAAGGTCTTATCACTGGTCTGATTTGTTGTAGAGCTCTGTGTCAGTGTGAGTGGATTTGTAGTCGGGTTTTGCATATATGTATTACCACTGGTCAGACCTGTGGTAGGGCTTTGTGTATATGTTTTGTCATGGATTATAATTGGTGAAGTGTTTTGTGCATATATGTTAACAGTAGTTGGACTTGATGCGGTACTTTGCGCATATGTTTGACCATTGTCTTTATTTTTTGTGGTTATTTGTGTATATGTGTTGCCGCTGGTTATCTTTGTTGGGAGCATTTGTATATATGTGCTACCACTACTTAGTTGTGTTGTGGAACTTTCTGTAGATGGGTTACCGCTGGTTTGATTTATTGTTGAGCTTTCTACCAATGTGTTACCACTGAGTGTCTTTGCTGTGGAGCTTTGAGGATATGTATTACCACTGTTTTGATAGGTGGTGTAATTTTTTGTCAGTATATGACTACTGGCTGTCTTTATTGTAGTGTCTTGCGTATCCGTGCTAGCGCTTGTTTGAGGTGTTGTAGAGCTTTGAATCAATGTTTTACCACGACTTGAATTTATTCTGGAAGTTTGAAAATATGTGTCACCATTGGTTGAGCTTGTTGGTAAATTTTGTATGTATGTGTTTCCACTGATTGTATTTGTTGCAGTGTTTTGAGTTAAGGTTTTATGGATGGTCGGACTTGTAATTAAACTTTGAGTATATGTCTTGCCATTGGTTGCAATTGCTGTAGAGTTTTGTGTCGGTGTGTTCCTACTGCTTGGATTTGTTGTAGAATTTTGTGTAAATGTTTTACCAGTAGTTGGATTTAGTGAGGAGTCTTGCATTAATGTATTACCACTGGTGGGATATATTTTGGTGCCTTGTGTAAATGTGTTACCACTGGTTGGTTTTGTTGAGAAGCGTTCTGTAAGTTTATTACCACTAGACGGATTAATTGTAACGTCTTGCGTAAATGTGTCACCACTTTTTGCATTTATAGTGGAGTTTTGTTTAAATATGTTACCACTGGTTGGATTTATTGTGGAGCCTTGTGCCAATGTGTTACCACTGGTTGGTTTTGTTGAGAAGCGTTCTGTAAGTTTATTACCACTGGACGGATTTATTGTAACGTCTTGTGTAAAAGTGTTACTAGGTTTTGCATTTATTGTGGTGTTTTGTTTAAATATGTTACCACTTGTTGGGGTTGTTGTGAAATCATGTGTAAATGTGTTATCAGTGGTTGGATTCATTGTGGAGTCTTGTGCAAATATATTACCTCTGGTTGGGGTTGTTGCGGAGCCTTGTGCAAATGTGTTACCACTGGTTGGATTCATTGTAGAGCCTTGTTCAAATGTGTTACCACTGGTTGAATTCGTTGTAAAGCCTTGTGCAAATGTGTTACCACTGGTTGGATTTGTTGTAGAGGCTTGTGCAAATGTGTTACCACTGGGTGAATTTATTTTGGAGCCTTCTGTAAATGAGTTACCACTGGTTGGTTTTGTCGTGGAGCCTTGTGCATAGGTGCTATCACTGGTTGGATATTGTGTGAAGTGTTGTGTAAATGTGTTACCATTGGCTGGATTTATTGTGGCTGGATTTAATGTAGATTCTTTTGTAAATATATTATCATGGTCTGGATTTATTGTGGCTGGATTTAATGTAGATTCTTTTGTAAATATATTATCATGGTCTGGATTTATTGTGGCTGGATTTAATGTAGATTCTTTTGTAAATATATTATCATGGTCTGGATTTATTGTGGCTGGGTTTAATGTAGATTCTTTTGTAAATATGTTATCATGGTCTGGATTTATTGTGGCTGAATTTAATGTAGATTCTTTTGTAAATATGTTATCATGGTCTCTATTTATTGTGGCTGGATTTAATGTAGATTCTTTTGTAAATATGTTATCATGGTCTCGATTTATTGTGGGGTCTTGTGTAAATGTGTTATCACTGGTAGGATTTTTATTGTAGTTTGATGTTTGATCACTGGTCATTTTTTCTCCAGAGATTTGTACATATGTGTTGCTAACTAGTGTGGTCTGATCAATGTTATTAGTGTCCGTCTTAAGACTAATGGCATTTGTTGGTCTTAATGTAAAAGGTGTCTGAACTGTCAATTGTGTATTTGGATATGAGGTCTGTTTGTCCATGTTACTACCAGTTTGGCCTGTGGTAGAAATTTCTTTCAATCTGCTAATCGCACTCATGTGAACAGTAGACGATGTCTGGTCTGTATGATTAGTTTTCAGGCTGGTAATGTCACTGGAAACATTTTGTTTTGTAGCTATTTGCTGTTTATCTCCTTTCCAAGTTGTGTAGTCTCCTGTTTCGACACTGTTTCTCTGACTTGTGTGGCTTCCAGAAGTCTCGCTTGGGTAATTTGAACTGCTTGCATGTTGAACGTCAGTAACTGCGATCGCCATGGAGGTCTCTACTTGTGCAATACTTGTGCTTTCATCGATTTTATGAGTAGCTGCGTCCATGTTCGCAGTAGCCAGTTCAACAGCTGCACTTGGATCATGCATTTTGCTACTTATTTCATACACAGCAGATGTCTGCTGAAAACGCTTATCTTTGATCCGATCGGAGACGGTAGAAAAAAACTCCAAACGGCTCCCATCAGTCGTTGAACCAGGTGTTCCGTGTGTATTATCCGTTGTACGATCAGTTTCAATCATCGCTTCGGGAGTGGCAGGCGATGTTCTACTTGAAGTGACCGTCTGCAACTGGGATCCGTCATTAATGGCCTGATTAAAAACCGATGCTGTTTGATCAGATATTAACGCTATTTCAGATGTACTCTCTATTCCTTGCGCTGTGATTTGAACTGGTTTACTCGTTTGTATGCTTCTAACTATGGAAAGTTCTTTCGTCGGAGAATAGAACGTGCTAATGTCTTCGCTCGGTTTACTAACGCGTTTTGTTAACGTTTCATACGCATCACTTCCAGTCGTATATGTACGAACGATATGTGCAGTATCGTCATTAGTTGAACTGCCAATTTTCATCTGAGTGATAAAAGATTGACTCGTGTCTTCATATACTAGGTCTTGTGTTTTGTAAGATGAGCTCGGCTGATTGGAAAGCTTCATTGCTTTACTAGTGCCGGAAGTGACATCATTGGGTATCTGGTTTGTTGACTGGTATTTCTGATATGTGTTATTCGAAGACGTAGATAAAAGGGTGTCTTGTGTTGTTACACTCCGAGATATACGTGTAGAGATGTCGCTCAACGAGGAATCTATCGATTGGTATGGTGGGATGGTATGAGTGGTATCTTGTAGTGTGATGTCTTTGGTTTCCGGTAGTGGTGTGTTACTCTTATATGACGTGCCATGGCTGACGGCAGCGGAAGTGATGCCATCTAGATCTGCTGTTTTGGTAGTAGTAATGGTAGCTTGGTATGGAATGTTTGCAGATCTAAGACTACTAGACGGAAGTGATTGTTTTGTATTTGCAGACATTGGAACGGTTGGTGTAGAAATTGTAAATGTATTATAATCATATGTGCCGGTAGAACCGTCTTGCGGAATCCAGCTTAATTGTTTATTAGTACTAATAGCGGAACTGAAGGAATTGGTTATTCTTTTTTTAATGTTGTTAGTGCTGCTTTCTGTGCCGGATTTATAAGTGTCGTAACGATCAGAACTACGTTCCATGATGCTAAAATCTTCGTGCAAACTTTCAGTAGGTTTAAACGAATCTATATTTGCACTTGTTAAATAATCTTGCGTACTAGTAGGATCGTTGATTTTGTTTTTAATGCTAGAGGACCATAAATCGTCAATTGTGTCTTGCGTCAATTTATTGCTCAAGTGGTTACTTTTAGTAGGGAAATAACCATTGTTAAGCCTTTCATCAATGCTAGTCTTACTTTGATCCACAGTCGTGCTATATTTGTTTGCTCCTCCCGTAATATGAGCTGCTGGATACGTGCTGCTAACTGATCCCGTCGTGACCGGAGAAGTCTGAGCCGAATTTGTCAAAGCTTGAGGTCCGGTTTTAAGGCCCTGAGAAACGAAATCCGTTTGCGGATTCATGACGGGACTATTTTTATTAGTTTTACTAGTGTCGAATTCCTGCGCAAAAAACGTTGAAGTTTCATACGAAGCGCTTTGTAATTTATCTAGGGTCGTTATATCTTGATCCGAAGGTCGGTCTGTAGAAGTTGTGCCTCGATCAGTTAGCCCTCTGTATTTGTTTGGGGTTACTTGATCTATAGATGAGCCGGAATCAAGTTTATGCGTACTTGTCATTTGAAGATCAACCTCCCTCCCGCCTGAGCCGGATGTGCTAAAAGAGTTTAACGTTGTTATAGATTTATCCGTGACTGTTTTGCTCTGTGTTGTACTGTCGTGAATTTCAGTCGTAGTGCTAACTGATAGACGTTTCGTATTTTGATCTGAAGGGCTTATAGTTGTTTCTGTCGGGGTGGATAACTTATCTGACAAACTTAGAGAATTTGTATTCTGAACATGACGGTTATCATTAAGAGTAAACTGAGCGTCGGTTGTAATTTCTGTATGCGTTTGACTCTTTATTAGAATAGAACTATTATCAGTTGTTTGGATATTCTGCGAAACCTTTAGATCTGTTGTTACGTCTCCCTGGTTTGAGGCGGAACTAAATTTTAATTGAGACGAGGTCACTTTGCCAGTACTTGTAGATACAAGTTCATCAACAGAGCTAGTGCTATCAGATCGCTTATATCCACTTGAAGTCATAAGCGGATAATTATCCCGGGTTGGTTCAATTATGGTGAATATATGATCGTCTTCCTTTGTCGTCATTTGATCCAAGATTTTAGAATCATAACGCTGAGTACTGGAAACATCTTTGTCTGTTAGGGCGGACCTCTGGTCATGTTGAGGGTATATCGAATGAGTTGATCCACTGTTTTGAGAAACTTTAGTTTCGATTTTCTCAGTCGTTGACCAATCTTCGTAATCAAAATGAGATGTTTTCATCAATGCTTTTGATCTGTCGAAAGTGACTGGAAGAAACTTCGCAGTTGACCGACTGAAGGCTGTTGTGAGCGCATTTTTCTTGAACGCGTCTGTACTTGTGTCATATAATTCTGTCTTAGACTTACTGGAAGTTGTCTCAGGCGAATTAGGAAAAGGCTCAGTTGTGGATTTTCTGTTTGAACGCGTGCTCAATTGATCTGCACGCATAATAGTCGAAGTTGTTTTCGAAATTGATTTAAGATCATCTGTTGCCTGATCCGTGATTGTAACTTTACTCTTCATAGTCTGAGCGTTTATTTCCGGAATTGCCGTTAACACAGGCTGACTAGTTTCTTGTAAGTTTCTTTTAGTGATAACTCCACTTGTCGTATACTGATTAGGCCTGTTTGATAATTGTCTTGTTGATCCAGGTAATGTGTATTGCATAGCTAGTATTTTCGTATCAGTTGTCGTTTTAGAGGAAGTATCAACGTAAAAATTTGAAACTGGATTTAAAATAGAGTTGGTTGTGTGATTTAGACTTGGCGCATGCGTAGTTATAAATGAGTCGTTGTTTTTATTCGGTGTGTTCGTTTTCCAATTATTCTCTTCTGTTGTGGTTTCTTGTTGATTCGTAGTTGAATTAAGACTACCAACAACTGAACCAGGCGTTTTAGTAAATATGTCTGTAAATGAACTTTTGTCAGATGTATATTTAATGACTTTAACTGAAGTACTAGCTAGAGTGTTACTATTTTGATCTTTAATTCCAACAAGCGTATCTGTTGAGTGCGCATCGGAATTATTTATTTGTGTTGTCATATTTGATTGATACGTGATCGGTGGATTTTCCGTAACTTGATCCGACAAATAAGTCATTTTTTCCGTTGTTAATTGAGCGTTATTTTCAGTAACAGAACTTCGCAGTTTTTGATCCGGTGTTACATTTTGAGGTGTACTAATCTGAGGATTATCTGTAGCGACTTTCGTACTTACGCTAGCTGAAGATTGAGTAAATGGTGTTGTTGTGATGCTGTTGAAGGAATACGAATCTGCAGCGGAGGAAAATACGACAGAAGGAGTGATCTCAGAGGCGCTGATTAAATTCGACAACTGATCATCAAATGATGAAGACAAAACTTTCGGCGATATGCTATTACTCAAAGACACGCTCTGAGAGACATCACCGACGGAAGCAAAAAGGTCGTTTCTGTTGTACAGTAATATAGTTTCCATCTGCATATCGCCGACAGACGTCACGTCTGTAAATGAAAAATCACTTGAAATATGACCAGTGTCCGTTTGAGCAGATAAAATATTGGTCATACCAGTCGATGAGGCCAGAAGGTCATCAGAAAATGTCGGAGAAACTTCCAAAAAGAATCCTGTCGAAATTTCCGATGTGGGGCTATTAAAACCAGGGCTTCTATAAGGAATACTTTCAGTGTACAGTCCAGAAATAGAGTCACTAGATGCGACTTGCAGAATGGTGCTAACAGACACTTCCGGTGTCGGTGAATACTCAGAAGAAACGGAAATAGAAATCTGGGTTTTATTCGACGTATTTTGAAATGGCAGTGAACTGGAATTTCCTGAACTCGTCAAAGATGTCTGAGCACCTGTATATTCAAGTTGGGGAACAGAGGCAGAAATACCAGAAAATATTGTTGAAGACTCCTCGTCCACCGGCAGACGATTTGACGGAGCAAGGTTGTTGGAAAATGGTGCGTTGCTCGAAAATGGCGCGTTGCTATTCACGATATTTTCTGGGTTAGCACTGCTCGTTATATTCAAGAAATATGTAGCTGGGGTAACAATTGATCCATCGAAATCGATAGATGCTGTCATTACAAACGTCGATTCATAGGTGGTTGTTGGGGACAATGATTTTGTACCTTTTCCTTGTGACTCAAGTGTAGCTGAAGAGGTAATGGATCCGGTCAAGTGCCAAAAAAAAAAAAAAAAGAAAAAAAGACTTCATTTAAAATTATCGCTTCAACAAAAATAACCTGTAAAAAAGACATACAGATGCGATGGGTAAACTGTCGCCATTTTATATTTTTAATTCCGCGCATGCGCGTTGTTTTTGATTTTGTCGACTACACAGTATAGTAGGGTCAGTTGGATACCGTCTGTGGGAAAAAGAGTACCATGACGCAATTCGCTCTTCCAGAAATTTGGAAACGGCATGCTGTGCTGCATTCGCGCCGGAAGCTCCAATACGAACATCTCAGAGTATTTGGTTGTCAATCTGAAAACAGTGCAGAGGATTTGGAAAAGTTGGATGAATCTAATGGTGATTACAAAGGTAACCGCAGCTCGGAAAACTCACTTTGATCGTTTTAAAAAGAAAAAACTCCCGACTTTTTTGGTGAGGGTATCAGACTCAACATGGAGGCCAACGTCAAGTGCCTTAAGGAGGTAAGGCTACTCTGGGTTAATAGGGCGACTGCTGAAAGACCCTATGTCTGGCAACAGGACTCATGCACCATGACACACAAGCAGGAGAACCCAGTCATGACTCTAGACAATTTCTGCGGCCACATCACCCCTTACATCTGGCTACCTCACTATTCACACTGAAACCCCCCTTGACTATTATATGTGAGGCGCTGTTGGTCGAGAGACAAACAAAACTCCTTGTAACACCAAAGATGAACTGGAGGCAAGGATTATGTCAGCATTCACCAGCTTAAACTTAGGAGACCGTCCAGAAGCGTTACAGGAGATCCCGAAGTCGTATGGAGGCCGTGGTTGAAGCCAATAGCGATTTTATTGGAATAAATTTACTCTTTAGTAAATTTACTCTTTCCAGATATTTTTGTGTTATTTTGATAAATATATCTGTTAAAATAAGATGTTAGTGTTATTTTCATTTTTGCGTAATTTAGACGACAATTTATCCATCGCAGCCTGTAGACTGATTAAAATGTTTTCAATTGTTCTCGCAAAGTACATAGATTTAAAGAAATTTCTTATCTTTCCGGGACGTTCGATAATGAAGCCAGTCCCTCTTTTGATATTTAATATTTATTTTATTTTTTTCATTTCTCGCCACCACCAAGCAAACCCCAAACTTTCACCTATCATGAGAGTTACCGAAGGATTTGATTCGTTCTTTCCAGCTTATCAACCCTTTACAGGTTATTTGAAGCCAGAAAATATTTAGATTATAAGCATATTTATTGATAGATAATTCCTTAGTAATTAATCCATAGCTGGCGGGGAGAAGCGGTAGATTCATACCTTTCCCTAATATATATATGAATATAATAAACCCAACTGGAATTAGAACTCGACTGTCTAATTAACAATTCCGAGCCATTTTCTATTGCACCAAATTCAGCTAGTATTCCCAAGCGGTCCCCCATCTAGATACTGACCAGGCTCGACGCTGACAAACTTCAATGATCGTACGGGTACCGGTGTTTCGACGTGATATGGCCGTAAGCCATAAATTTAAGTGTATTACTAGTCAATACAAGACCCAAGAATCACTCAAGGTAGAGGGCTACTGAATGAGGTTGTATGGACGTAAGAAGAGGCAGTAAGTGTAATTTATGAGGATATGTAGGATAGATAACGGCTAACGCTGTATATGAAGAGATTAAGGTTGTAGCAATTGGTAAGCTGATATGATAGAAATTTGAACAGATGATCTTGTTTTTCAGATAATATATTTTCTATAAAGCATCGTAAACGTAAAGGTGAAAGCTAAGTACAAAAATAAATTAGAGCGCTGAAAGTTTTCCTTAAAAATAACGAGGTAAATAATTTGTTCACTTAAATCGAAATAACTTCACTTTTCACCTTCCGCAGAATAAATTATGATCACGTAATCCGTCAGTACGTCATTCAACACTTGTCAAGTGACGCGAAAGGTTATGACCTGCTTTGTTTTATTTTCAAATGACATCTAAGTTAAGCTTTGTTCAAAATATTTTAAATAAGCATTATAATTTTCTGATAAGTAAAAAAAATGGTAATTGATTTTTAAAAGAATTTCAAAGTGAGATTTTCATCGTTTTTATAAAATGGAAAAAAAAAATGGACGCCATGATCGATTATCTGTCAATTTTGGTGACTCAAAAAAAGATTTTTAACGAAAATTTCGGACGTGCACGGAACGATTAAAAAATGTAAAAAAATACCCCCAAAATACTTTGATTTTTCCTCTTAATAATAACATGAACATTTAGACGATAAAATTTTGTTTTCGTCAAGTTTGGCGTCTTTTTCATAATGCTATGCTCTTTTTTTTTTTTGCAATCTCGTGGAGGTACCTATATAAACACTACCAATGATAGACCGACGTATACGCACGGCCTATGTTGACCGATAGACCGACGTATACGCATGGCCTATGTTGACCGATAGACCTACATATATGCACGACAAATGTTGACACAGAGCCACATATACACGCGACCGACGTTGACCGACAGACCGATGTATAAACACGACCGATAAACTCAGGTATACACACGACCAACGTTGATTGATAGACTCGCGTATAATTTTGGCTTTAAATAATAGTTATAGATATGCTACATAATCCACTAGTCAAGGGTTTGCTAAAAGCAAAGAAAAAATAGTCCAAAGATCATATGATAGGGAAAAAAAGACAGCGCATAAAATATTAAAGATCTTTCGGTGCAGAGCATCTGACCTTGTCACACATTATAAAATCAATTTTTCTTGCAATCCATTGCTAGATCAGTTGCTAAGAACGTTGGCTCATTATGTTGTGCGAGACATTTCCCCTCTCCAGAATCTATCTTAGTTTTTGTTCCCCTCTGCCGTGGTTAGCTTTTGATCTCAAAGCTCTTTAAGCTAAATCACTGGATTACTTGAAAAAAAAAACACTTTTATCCGCTTAGGGACATCAGTGAATGAATTCTGGGGACTTATAAACCTAATGTTTCTCAAAATATCCCGAACAAACTGGGATTTTATCTAAAACAGAGTTTATTGAGTGGGCTGCGCCGGTGGTTTACGTAAAAAAGAAGTCAAGAGAAATTCGCGTATGCGCAGATTTTTTCGACGGGACTCAACAAGGCAGTAAAAGACCACCATTACCCACTACCGAGCCCAGGGGAGGTATTCACAAAGCTCAACGGCGGTAAGATATTTTCAAAAATAGATCTTAGTGAGGCTTATTTACAAATCCCAGTACAAGAGAGTCCGAAAATCCCTTGCATTAATACGCACAAGGGATTGTATAAATTCAACAGACTACCATTCGGAGTAAAAGTTGCTCCTGCAATTTTTCAACAAACAATGGACACAATATTAACTCCCCCCCCCCAAAAAAAGATATAAGGAGGGGGTATTATTGGGTCCACCCTTTGCTTATATAAATGGACTCGTCCTGCTGCCATAAAATAGCCACAGTCAGTCAGTCTGAAGGAAGAGGAACAAAGGGAGGGACAGGGTGGAGGAACAGAGTGGAAAGTACATAGACATTTTGATGGCGTTGACGTTAGAAGTCAGTTACAAGTACGCCCGACTCTAAGGAAATTTACTTCGAGACTGTATCTAGCGATCTTTGATGAATATACTAACAGCATTACCTTTTGTATTTTGTGTAAATACATTTAATTTCTTAGCTTAAATACTTGCGTTTGTCATTTATTGGAGACCGATTTTTCACGCGGAATCCACAACAGTTATTATAATAAATGCCTTTTATATTATTTAAAATTATAATCATATGGAATGTATTTAGCGATGTAGCGAATGTTGGACGATTTCCTCACAGATGAAAAAGACTCGAGGCGGGGGAGATGTGGTTCTACAGAAGGATGCTAAAGATATCATGGACCGAGCGTGTGAACAACAATGAGGCCTTAGAGAGGATGCAAACAAGGAGGAGGTTTATACTTATCAGGAAGAAGCAGCTGAATTTTCTGATACACGTAATGAGGAAGGAGGGTCTGGAGAATCTGATACTCAAGGGTCGAATAGAGGGAAAGAGAGACAAAGGAAAACAACGCATGACATACCTTAAGCAAGTGGATGACAGAATGTGGTCTGGGAGAGGTAGCAAAGGGGAAGGAACTTGTTGAGAGCTGCAAGGTATGGAGGGAGGTGGAGAGCCATGATCGCCTACGTCCTAAAAGAAAGAATATGACGCCAGTGTGGAACTGCCTTCTCTAATTAGTGGGGAGGACCTTTATGTAGCGAATTCGTATATAATTGAGTGACTCACTCTAGTACAAGACGCATGAACGGTGTCCATATATTATATTTACCACGTGATAAAAATATAAAAGAGACAGATATTAAAAATGGAATACAATTTTTATACGAGGGTCCTATGAAACATGGAAAATATTTCAAGGGTTCCACAAGGGTAAAAAGTTTGAGAAATGCTGCTGTAGAGAAAGAGTGAAGTCGGCACATCCTGATGACGATATCCATCCATCAAATTTACGTAAATAATAGGTTTTTATATAATCTGGCATATTATGGCTATAACTTGTTAAACAAATTTATTTATTCCATCACGCCAACCATCACGGTCTAGCATCAAGGTGGGAAGGTCATTTGGGCGGCATTCTGTGTCATAACTCTTTTGGTCAACGTAGATGGTTCCTGGATGAGCAGCCAGTCTTGTACCATAACTAGGTGTCCAAAACAGTGTATCACTCGCAAGTTCTTGTTTTTCTCGCCAGATTGTCTGGTAGATCAGATTTTCAGATTACATCCATTTTATTCAAGGCTGCCCAGGTTTTAGCTATGCAGATTTTCACCTCCTTTTCAGTAGAATTTTAAAAAAAATTTATTTCGCTTCTTAGGCATGTAAAAGATCCAACAGATTTTATTCATTCACCTAAGACAGTTTGTACTGAGCTTTGCTGGCTGAAAATTATGAATTTTGTTTTAGAGGCATTGACAGAGCCCAAAATTGTTAGAAGCATTTTTTAGATTATTTACGAGAAATATGGCATTAGTGATAGGGTCTGCATTGATAGCTCGGTCACATTGACAAATATCACGATCAAACATAAGCCTTGTATCTACTATTATTAGTCTGAGCAAATCAGACATAAGGCCAAGATGCAAACACGCTTCTTTTTACCACAAGAACGGAATATTTTCTTTTCAAGTAATTAAAACAGGTTGCTAATACTTATTCGGTCGAGATAATATAAAGTACAAGGAAGAATGCTTAGAATAAAAAAAAAATGATATCTGAATATCCTGGGACACGAAGCCGAGATGCCAGGTCAGGACGAATATCATTGCAGATTTTTCTTGGGATTTTTTTTTTTGAAGTAACAGGAATGTGGTTCTACAGAAGGATACTGAGAATATCTTGGACCTAACATGTGAGAAAATGACGCAGTTTTAGAGAAAACTGAAACAAAAAGGACACTTATATTTAACGTTGGAAAGAAACAGTTCAAATTTCTAGTGAACATAATGAGGGAAGAAGGCTTGGAAAATTTAATACACCACAAAAGGAACGCAAGAAAGACAGAAAAGCAGAGCTGAACTTACATAGTGGGCTTCAGTAAATAGATGGCGGAATAGGGTTTAGGAGAGTTAACAATTAGAGAAAATATATTAAGAGCTAAAATGGACAGGTAATATTCGAGAGCCGTGATAGCCAACCTCCTGAAACAAACTATAGGGAAGTGTGGAGAGACATGATCGCCAACGTCATGAATGGACACGGCGCATAGAAGAAGAAAGATCTTGAGCAAATAGATAATGGAACAAGTTTTAGGAAAGATAAGATAAGAGCTACAGAAGACAGGAAATTGTGGAGAGCCATGATCACCAACATCCTGAATGGACACGGCATGTAAAAGAAGAAAGAGTTTTATCAAATGGATAACGGGACAAGTGTTAGGAGTGATAACAAAAAGGCAACATTTATTAAGAGCTACAAAGGATAGGTAATTGTAGAGAGCCATGATCGCCAGCATCCTGAATGGACACGGCAGATAGAAGAAAAACCTTCAGCAAATTGATTTCGGAACAGATTGAGGGTGAATTTCACACCTTTTGAGAACCCCTGCTGTAGACGGAACATGTGAGCAACGAGGAAGAAGAAGAGCTTTGAACGCCTCTAAAATGAAACCCCTTTCTCTGCTCCATCGGTGTGGCTGATGCTAGCCTCCACAAGAGTGACTCGTTGCACCTTCTTGGGCTAACGTTCTGGCCTGAGATGAAGTGGGACGATTATATTGAATCCATTGATAGGTCTACTGCTAGGAAAGTTGGTTTACTGTGTCGTGCTAGACAATTTTTTATCTCTAGAATCTATCTTACATATTTATCAGTCCACCATTCGTCCATGCTTTAAATATGGCTGTCACATATGGTCTGGCGCTTCTGCTATATGTTTAGAGATTCTTGATAAGATCAAAAGAAGAATCTGCAATATTATTGATTCTGACCTGGCATCTCGGCTTCAGTCACTTTCCTACTGTCGTAATGTAGCTTCTCTCTGTCTTTTCTGTAAATACTTTCATAACTGTTCTGAGGAACTTTCCTTAATGGTACTTAGACATTATGAATTTAAGTACAGTACAAGACTGGCAACAAGATCTCATCAGTTTACATTTTAATTGGCTAAATGTAATCGTAAGTTTTATGCTAACAGTATCTTCTCTCGCAATTCCCAATTGTGAAACTCTCGTTCGGCTCCATATTTTCCAGCGAACTTTGATCTTCAAAAATTCAATTCTTTTCCTGGAGAGGCGAAAAGCAAAAATATATTTAATTAAAACGCTTTTTCTTTGTAACTATTGAATTTCTCAATAAGCTTCTGTAAAATATATATATATATATATATATATATATATATATATATATATATATATATATATTTCTTTTACTATTACACCCGTTTCAATATAGAATGGAGAGCCAAGGAGCTGACGCATGCTCATTAGTTTTATTGAGCTGATGCGCATGATCAATTCCGCCTTTACTTCACAGTCATTGGCCAGTTGTTACTTTTTAAAGAGCATACAATTATAGTCGGGAATTAGTTAAAATAATACCAAAATTTATTAAATTTCAACTGTAGTCGAATGAAAATGCCGTTTTTAAAAAAGACAGTGAAAAAATATCAACGGCTATTCCTTAAAGTTAGCTTAGCACAAAGCCACAATTATGGGGCACCTGTGAGATTTTTAAAAAATATGGCGAACAACAAACAAGATAACAAATGAGGAAATTTAATTAATGTATAACGATATTCCGCACTTGAAAAGGTTAATTTGCCGATTAGGACCCGCGCTCAGTTTGCAATAAAAAAAAATTCCCGAATACTTGCATTAAATGTACATGCTCCATTCGAAAATAAATGTATAAATTTGATAAAATCTACTGTTTTGGAGTTATCAACAGTAAAAGTTCGGATTCATTCACGTCGCGGCAGCCATTACTGGCGTTGTTTGCATACATTTTCTGCAGATAAACTATGAGTGGAATATTCACTTGCAATATAGATCTCTTGTGCAGTAATTGAAACAAGTTGAGACGAGTATGATCATTAAAAAAAAAAGGCCATTAACAACATTCTTCCGCGCTCAGCTTTCCGCGGCATATGTATGCAAACAACGAATGAACCCGAACTTTTACTGTCAATAACTCCAAACCAGTAGATTTTATCAAATTTTTCAAGTCATTTTCGAATGAAGCATGTGCATTCATACTTAAATGTAAGTATTCGGGAAATTTTTAATGCAAACCGATCGCGGGTTCTAATCTGCGAATTAACCCTTGAAAATTTCAGACATAAATTTTCTAAGATATTATTTAAATTTAAATTATTAAAATAAGTTTTAATTCAAAAGAAAATAGATATTTTAAAATGTGCAGACCCACATAATGTAAAAGATACCGACTGTCGATAAAATATGTCAAGGAAAGTTTTAAAAACCTTTTCTAACTAAGCAAATACTTACCCGTTTGTAGAAAATCTGTTGAAAACGTATTGTCAATCGAATAAACGGAGAAGGACGATTCTAAGCCATTAGCCACGTTACTGTCGATGGTGTTCGAAACGGTGTTATCTGATAATATCCACTCTGTATTTTGTTCCGGGGTTGACGAACAGCATTCGGATTTCGAATTGGTTATTATTGTTGGCATTCTACTCTCTTGGTAACTCTGGACGTCATTCAATAAAATTGAACTCAAGCTGGCTGAAATTGTCGGATTATAAATACCTGATGAGCTTGAGGGCCATAAAGCATTATTTCTTACTTGAGATTCAAAAAGCGTAGAAACAGGACTTGAAAATTCGGACGGCGAAGGAAAAAACGTTGATTTTATAATATTAGTACTCTCAACATTAACCGGATTAAATGATACACCGTTAACGCGTGAATACGATGCAAGAAAGGCTTCTGTTACTGATGGGCCATATTCTTCGCTAAGTCCGCTAGTGTTGGTTAATGTATTACTGGTGACGGTATTAATATTTAAACTGGAAAGATAAGAATCTGTCAGATATGAAGACGAAGAAAATTGTTTGTCAGTCTGAAAATTGAAGAAAGCAGACGACCAAAGAGAATCAGTAACAGTCTGGCGTGAAAGAAAATTGCTGGAACTGTCTGCGATTAACGTAGAAGTAGAAATTTCTAAAAACGATGGGGTCAGCAGATCTATGGTATCCTTCGATACTGGAGATGACGGTGTTAATGGTGTTGTTGGGGAAAGCAGGAGTATAGACGATATAGTATCCGCTTCGCTGAGTGAAAATTCCTGCCATGATGTCGTTGGATCACTGACAATGAATTCTGATGATATAAATATCGCTGGAGAAGGAAATATAGAACTACGATGAACAGTATACGAAGAGGCTGGGTCAAGATTTAAAGAGGCTGTTGACGGCGGCAAAGAAGCGAAGGGAGTGGCATTTTCTATGGGTAAAGATATTGACATCTCGGATTTCTCGACAGGGCTTGAAGCTGATTGTAATGATAAAGTGCTAGACCACGGCGTTGGGAGAATCTTTGAAACTGTGACTACGGTGTTCGTAAATATGTTACCATTTAATGTTGCCGACAGAAAAGTCAAGCCTGAAGAATCTGAAATTAAATAAATCAACGAAATATTAGGTTTTCATAACGATTTTTTATGTGGTCATATTAAAGACATGTTTAGGTTGTCTGGGAGGGATAGCACTTACTACGGGAGAACAGTGGCTCCAAAGACGTTTTTGCATGTAACAGCGGCCAAATACCAGTAAACCGCTTCGACTGGCGAGCAAACCAGGTGAGGGTAGTCGCCACGTCAAAAACGTTGATAATTTCGGGTTTGATTCCCGGTGGCGTGGACAGATGAGACCGCCCTACAGATTTAACGGCTATGAAGGCGGTGTCAGCGAGTGCCGTGGAGTACGTCAGGGAATGGAAGTGACACGCAGATGTCCTGCAGCCTGCAGGTCTCCAGTTGTAACGGCTTCCCCAAGTCGAGAGAGTGGGATTCACACAGTGCACCGATCGTAAATTCTTCACGCACAGGTCTATTTTGAAAATGTAACATCATTACACCAAAAATGTGGCAACGCACACAACCTTTACCCACTTCAAAGAAGCACGGGGTCAAAACATTATCATTCGAAGAGAACAGTTGCACGGCGGTGCAACTATGCCCCCGGACAAAAACAACGATTCCCACTGTTCAAGATTCTGCGAGAGAAATCATGAGAAATTTATAGTTTAAAAACAGTAAATCGAGCTTGCTAAGCAAACGCTTCCTCTGCAGCAAAATGGTGTAGCGCGTCAGGCTACACGACGGTTCAGTATAGGAAACAGGTTCAATTCTTGCCGGAGGTCACATGTTTTCTATTAAATTTCTCGGACATTAAGGCCGGTAAATGTTGTTAATACTGTTTATTATAAACAGAGAATTGACTTAAATATTTAGATCTATAAGAATAACGTATAAACAGAAAATATATTAAAATAACTGTCGAACTTAGTCAATTTCATTATATATATATATATATAACTTACTGGTTTGTTATATATATATATATATATATATCTTAGTTTGTTCTGCATATATATATATATATATAAAGCATATATACATTATTGGTGTGTTGCGTATATATATGTGTATATATATATATATATATATATATATATAACTTATTGTTTGGTTGTATATATATATATATATCTTATTAGTTTGTTGTGTGTATATATATAATGTATATATATATATTATTGGTTTGTTATATATATATATATATATATATATATATATATATATATATATATATAATATATAATATATTGTGATTCTTAAGAATGACAGAAGGAGTCAGGTACTTTCGAGAACGCTACAAAGAACTGATCATTAAAAGTTCAAAGCAAACAGAATAGTGAATTCGTTTTGACTTTACAGTCTTGCAAGCTGTCTGTAGTGGTTTTCCTTCTTTTTTTTTTCATAAAATTGGCCTTGTGTTAAAGTTAGCCGATTAAATTACAAGAATCTTCATTACTTAACATGTTATTTACTCCAATATTTCGCCAGTTACTCTCAGCCAGTCTCTGGTGCGAAAACCCGTCACTGCCAACTCGTTTTACTGCCAAGTCGTTTTAAAAAAAATAAATTGAAAAATACTGTGGATAAGCAAGAGGTACGCGGCCGACTTATGCCGCTAGCCAGAGTGTTAATCTCGAAAGACATTGCTAATGAGTTTGAGGGAGAAATGTCACTTACCAGTGAAACTGACGTTATCGATTGTAACTGCAAATTCGGCGTCCGTTATGTTGGTGTAACCTGTCCAGAACAATGTCTGTACGTTTTCGGCAGTCAGCGACGTGTTCTCCAGCTCGACTTCAAAATCAACAATAACACTTCCTTTTCTGAAAAAGGAAAACAATAATGATATACAGTGCTGTTCGATAAAAGTGACTCACCTGATTTTTTTTTACTAAATGTTCTCTTCTCCGATGAAACGAAAGTTGAGCTAAATTCAATGGATAAGCGATCTAAAATCCGAAGAAGATTTGAAAGCTCTTTGAATTTAGCAGTAAGTACTGTCAAGCATCCATTCAGTATAATGTTCTGGGGATGCTTTTCTGTTCATGGAACTGGTTTCTTAAAGCCTATTGAAAAAACCCTCAGGAGTGAGCAGTACAAGAGAATTTTAGAGTCTTGTCTGCTTCCTTATCGACCCCACCAAGCTCATTTTTATGCAGGATAATGCTCCCCGTCACAAATCAAAATTGATGAAGGAATACTTTGATGAGAAGCAAGTGAGTGTTATGAAATGGCCGCGCCAATCTCCTGACCTCAACCCCACAGAAAACTTATGGAGCATTATAAAGTACAGGCTCTCGAGAAAGCAGTTGAGCAACAAAGGGGATTTGATTGTGAATTTCATATCCGAATGGAATTCAATGCTTGGAGATGAGATTTGCCAGAACCTAATGCCAAAAAGGGTTGAAAAGGTTATTCAAAATAAAGAACGACCCATAGATTATTAAATATTTCGAACTATATTACCTATTATAAATAAATTATACCTCTATTATTCTTTATTTAAAGCTGTTAGGTTATGTTTCTATTGATTGTTGCAGGAAATAATTGAGTCACTTTTTTGGCATAGAGTTTTTCCCTAAATCTCATTTATATCCAAAATTATAATTATCAATAGAATACCTTAGGGTGAGTAAACTTTTTTACTAGGTGGTCGGGAAGGGATTTTTATATTAGTAAGATTAAAAATTAGTTTGACCCCAAAAACAATAGGTGAAAATATTTTTAAGTAAAAAAATTCAGGTGAGTCACTTTTATCGAACAGCACTGTATCTTTAAGTCACAACACTTGCTTCACGATATAATCAGTTTTTCTGTTTTGTTTTGTCACCAAGAATTTTTTTTAAATTAATTATATGAATTCATTATCTTAATTAATTATATGAATTCATTATCTTGTTTAATTTTAAGGAATTGACGCGTACATATAACGAGCACCAAACTTTTACAAAAACGCACCTCACCAAAATATAATTATGAATAATCAAGAGTGGTCTCCCTTTGTTTCGTTACTCTCCTCTTTGAGAGAGCTCTTTCTGTTTTTGTTTTTAATGTTTTGTTTTTTTTTTTGTTTTTGTTTTTTTTTGTTTTTTTTTGTTTTTTTTTTAAGCATTTCACCCCAAGTAAGGTTGGGAGCCACTAGCACGCAAGAGGTTACATAGGATTCGGAGAGACAGCGAATTATGAATTTAATGCACTAAATTCATAATTCGCAGCTGATTTGAAATTACTTGAAATTTTATATGAAATCGTTATTTTTACAAAATGATTTCACGAGTCTTTTAAAGCAGAGGTTAGAAGATATCACGTGATACCCTTACGTAATGAGATCGGCTTACAATTAATTTAAATAGCAAACTGACGCTCCACTTATCCACCCATATTAATTTTCTAAATGCTAAAAAACTTATAGTCGTAATTTGGAATATTTAAAAACCGATAGAAAGATATTAACAGAAACGAAAAAAAATTGGAAGAGATGCGTTTCTATAGAATATTGAAAAATGGTAAAATTCCTTCGGCATATCACTTTCGAGGACACTTCAGGCGCCTGTAATTAATCGTAGCCATTCGGTTTTGGGGAAGGGGTTCTGCCTGGAAGGACAGTGCTCTGGAGCCAAGTACATTATACGTCTTTTAACCACAGATACGGATTCTAACTGAACAAGGAAAATGTGCGTGCGTGTTTATGTGTGCATCTGTTGCTTAGTGGCTGAGGTAGTTTCGTTTAGCACCCGTCATCAAAGATCGATACACTTCAGTACCAATAAAAGCTAGGAGTTCGAATGTTGATCTTTAAGATCAAAGGTTTTTAACTTTAATGATTGTCTCGCCACAATCTACCAGTTTACACACACACACACATATATATATATATATATATATATATATATATATATATATGCATAGGTATGTACATATATTTATATATATACACCGAGAGAGAGAGAGAGAGAGATTAAAGAAAAACAAAACCGTAGATAGAACCAATGGATAACTTCCCAAAACTTAAAACTCTTATCCGGATACAGTCTCGAATAAGAACGACCATACTGACAAAAAAAAGAGAAAAAACGTCCTAAAAGCAAACTTACTCAGTAAAGGGCCCGAAGCCTACATTGCCCAGACCGAGCAAAAAAACGCTTACGAACCAATCAAACGCTTATATAAATATATATGTGTATAATCTCAAGTTACGACTATAGCCATCCTTTCATTTAACTTAACGTTCGTAATAATGACGTCCATTCTATTTAACCTTATATATATATATATATATATATATATATATATATATATATATACACAAAAAAAAAGGTTAAATAGAATGGACGTCATTATTTTCCCTTAAGGGGAGCCCATTCAGTCAACACATTCTCAAAAGGTGAACGTTGGCGAGAAGCAGGAAACAATCAAAGACAAATTAGTAAAGAGTGAATGAGGAGGGTAAATTGGAACACAATTAAAATAGATTTTAATTTTAAATAGATTGACGACTAAAGACAAAATACGAAACTACAAAAAGAGTATAAAAAGGAAAAATA
>OZ010597.1:52029677-52069677 GCA_963932145.1 Acanthosepion lycidas | reverse complement strand
GGATGTATGTAATTATGTGTGCAGGCCACATCGTCAGAATGGATGACAGCCGTATTCCAAAGCAATTGTTATATGGTGGGCTGTGAACAGGGTAGAGAAATGCCATCAAACCTAATACGCGCGTTAAGGACTGCATCAAGGATGTGCTGAAGAAATGCAACATTCCTTGTGAGCACTGGAAAGAATGTGCATCTGATAACAATAATTGGAATTAGGCTGCACGGAATGGAAAGTACCACTTTGAGGAGGAGGAGAAGAGGAGGCATGCACGGCTTAAAAGAGATGTGCGTAAAGACGCCCCCGAGGCAGCTCGATCTGACGGGTACAGATTGTGGTAGAGTCTGTTTGTCGATGGCTGGTCTAAGGAGTCACCTGAGAGCGCACCGACGGAGGGTGGCAATCGACTATAAAGCCATAGACGTCCAGCAACTGAAATGTGATATTTGCGGTAAGATATGTGGGCCCAGAAGCGTTTTATGCGACATTTTAAATTGCGTGATAATGTAAGACCAGCTGTTGCACCTCTTAAGTGTCCTGTTTGTGCCAGAGTATGCAGGTCTCTTGCTGGGCTAAAAAGCCACATTCGTTCAGCACATTGATAGATATTCCCCAAAAAGATATGTAGTAATGGCCGTACTCGGACACGAGTTGACAACCACCATGTATGTATATGTGTGTGTGTGTTTAACTTAAAGACTAGAATTTTAATCTTTATTATTCAGCACTGAATAATCCTGGCTTCGACAATTCAATCGAAAACAAATGAATTCGACGTGTTTTCCTATCAACTTGTCAACTTGTTTTGATTTGTAATAGTTTCATTCATATTCTCCATCTGTGGCATTCAATACTTGATGAAATGTAAAGTTTCCGTTTTAAACACTGGTGTTTCTTTTTCTTATCTCTTTACGTGTTTATATTTCTGTATCTTTCTACGTATTGAGATCCGGTTCAGTGAGAAATTTGTTATTTTTTAGTGAGTCATAAATCTTTCTATTGTCTAAATATAGCCATTGCGTGTGCTTACGGACGACAGATATAGGTGCGTGTGCAAAGGTTATCCATGGTCTATTTAACATCGTGACAACATCGTCTTGGGGAGCCGATCCTAGTTCACGAAGGAAATGCTTGAAAATTATAGTACAAGTTAATTCAAGCCTGGCGTAAGAAATTCGGTGACGAAAATCGTCGATGACTGTGCTAGCACGAATTCCTAAGTCATCGCATCCAAGGATTTGAGAGGACGTGCCTTGTTCCAACCGATATTGTTTTTGCTAAAATCTTTATGTTACACTCAGTGAAGTTCCATTATATATCACATCTTCGCTTTATGATTAATGAAGAAACACAATTTTGTCTGTGCAGATGTCTGCAACAGACTAGCCATCCAAACAGACATACTCAAAAAACGGGTAATCAGTCATCTATTTTCTTATGTGGCAGTGAATGCTGAACAATCATCTCCTGGATGAGGAGAAAACTGCAAGCAGCAGAAATGTGGTTCTACAGAAGGATCCTGAGAATTCAGTGGATGGAGTGGATAAGATGTCTTAACCTTGTGTTAGTCAACTCAGATATCCGAAAATGGATAGTCCTCTGGCATCTCCCTTCTACGACAATTGAGCTACAACTGCGCCACCCTGCGTGCTACACACCATTACTGTGTCAGGAGAGTATTAGGAGGGGGCAAAAGAAACAAGTTATCAAATAGAAATTACGAGACCTTTAAAAATTTGGCGGGTAACAAAACTCCTCATAGGATTAACGTAGGGTTACTGAATTTTGCTAAATTCATCTAAACTATAGGAATAAACTATAATTTCGGAAAATAAAAATAACACTGAAATAAGCTTTCATTATCTCTTTTGACGCATGCAAGAAAGAATTGTGCTTTTTAACTTATCCAAAGCAATTCTAACATTCCCCTTAATGTCAAGAAATATCGGCCATATAGAACTCATATCCTCCTGTCGTCTATTTAAACTAACGCCTTTTTTTCTGTATATATAAATTATATTTATAAACTACAATTTTGGAGAATGAAAATTTCAGTGGAGTATATTAGAAAATTTTTTAATTTTCACTATTTTGTCACATGCAAGATAGAATTCTGCTTTTTAAATCAAGTGAAGTAAAAGTATTACTCCCAAAAAATGTCGACCATATTTTCTTAAATATCTAATTATAAACTATAATTTTGAAAGGTGAACATTTCGACGCTCTATGCTGAAAATCTTTCAATTTACCTCACAAATCAAAGCAATACGAATTTTAAATAAAATTGCTATAAATTATAGACAAATTAAGGCGCTACTTAAATCCATATTATCCTGGCGTCGTTTTATAGTGATGTCTTCTTTATTGGCTATATCTAGACGAAAAAAAACTATAACTTTCGAAAGTGAAAACTTAACTGAAATATCACGGAATTTTTAAAAAATTTTATTAACCAATTCGTCGCATGCAAGAAAGAATTTTGCTAAAATTATGTAAAAGGAATCTGACATGACCCTGTTAAAAAAATCGTGCATCGGCCTGGCCTCAATTTCAACTGATGATTTCTTTCTATAAACTATAATCACAATTTTGAACATTTAAAATTTCACTGAAATATTTTGTAAAATAATCAAGTTTTCACTTGAATCCAACAAAATACGAAAATGTAGGCAAAGTGATCACACTATACTGCAAAAAGAAAGCCTCAGATAAACCACTGTCATGATGTCAGACACTTGAATTTGAACACAGTTCGGCGATCCCATTATTGAATGAAGTAGACCACGTGACCCTATACGAAACGCAGAAGTAGGAAGTCGCGTGACGTCTAGATTGAACGCTATTTCTATTCTATCCTCTGTTACTATTCGGATCGCTATTTCTACTCTATACTCTATACTATACGGATCACTATTTCTAGTCTATCTTCTATTACTATACAGACCGCTATTCTCTATTCTGTTCACCATACTATTTCTCTATTCGGATCATTATACGGATTAATATTGTAGCAAGTATTATCGAGCAAGTACTATCAATGCAAATATTATTCGAAGGCGTCTATCACCAGTATTGTTCGACTACGTACTATAGTTGTATCTGCGATTACAAAATCTCTATTACAACGAGCATTACGAAAGTGACAGCGAGTATTCGTTGGCATCCCAAAAGTCAGTTTAAACTTGACTTCTGTTTTCCACCATATCTAAACTATAATTACAATTTTAAAAAGTGAAAATTTCACTGAAATATGTCGAAATTTTTTCCAAGATTTCATCTGAAATCAAGTAAATACGAAATGTAGACAAATAGTTACAATATCTCTATATATAAAACAGTGGATGTCTGTGTGTCTGTTTGTCTCTCTGTGTGATAGCTTTCACTCGAGATCCATCCAATCGATTTTGACCAAACTTGGCTTATACATTGTACAATGTAAGAGACAGGTTCTTAGCGTAAAAAATCGATAAGTTTTAAAAACAAATCAATAATCGATAAAGCCGATCAAAATTCGATAAATTCAACTTTTTTCATCCGATTTCGTTCAAACTCGGTATGTAGGCTACGCACATCATGACGATCGAAACATTACCTCGTTTTTATTTATATGTCATTGCGTTTAGCAAAAAACCACGAAAAACGAAAAATCGATTTCAACACAAATCGATTTTAACAAAAATCTTAAACTAAAAACTTCCTCAATTGTCAAGCAATCTAATACAAACTTCGTTCAATTGTAGCCTACCATAAGATGATTGTTTAACAGTCATTTAACTTGATAATTGAGTCCACACATATAGTGAAAACCCGCTTAAACAGCGAAAAATTCTAATTGAACGCTTTTTCTGATCGACCAGCTGAGTACGACTGCTAGCTGTAAATAACTAATTTTCATCAAACTTAACAACACGGCAATATAAATGTTTCCTCATTTACACTCCTTGTAGCACACTGACAAATTGAATTTCAATACTCCAAAATAATTGTGGTCTGAAGTGGGTCTTCATGTTGCTTGTTTTACCCCTCCATGTCCTCGACTAACCTCGATTGAATAAATACAGACGACTCCTGCTATATCAGTAACTGCATTAATTCAACATTTTTAATGAAAGTACTTTAAAGTAATTGAAGAAGATAAATCTGTTACATCTAAACATGATGCTGTTTTTGCTCCATTCTAATTGAATGCTTTTTCTGATCGACCAGCTGAGTATGACTGATAGCTGTAAATAACCACACCGAGAATGGTTGTAATAAGTCTGAATTACTTCATTCTCGTACCAACGAGACAGACATACAAAAATACACTCGGCCATACAGCTATTTATATAACACCGGAGTGGGTAACTTATGTCCTCCAGTGTCTACCTGTGGAAGTCTCCCATTATCTAATGAAACCTTTCATTTCTACACTACAAATATATTGCAAAAAGAAAACGTCCTTTAAACGTCTTGGAATCAGTTTAAACCTGACTACTTTTTTCCATGTCTAAATAATTACAATTTTGACAATTTAAAGTTTCACTGAAATATGTTGGAAAATAATCAAAGTTTTCAACAAATTACGAACTTTAAACAAAATGATCACAATATATAGTAAAAAAAGGATTCGAGTTAAAGAAATCAAAAACGTTTTTTTCTATGTATTCAGACTCTCGTTTTTAGAGATGATTTCTTTTTTAAATTTGAACATACCTCAAATCTGTCTGATTATGTATGAATTAAAATTTTAAAATACTTACAAACTTTAGCATTTTACTCTCAAGAATTTTATATTGCTCACTGTTCTTGCTTGAGAGTTCATTTTGCCATTGGGCACCTGCGGTCACTTTTATGATCCCGTGATATCTTTGACCAGGAGTCAGACTGACTGTGCTGCTTACATTGCTGTACGATTTCGACATGCCGCCAGTCGCTAAGATGGTGTCACTTCCGGTTGTATCAGTACCGCTCTGTAACATTACTGACGATACGTCTTCTGATTTCGACATTTCATCCCATGAAGTCGAAAGTAATTTCTCCAGGCTTTCCGAAGAAAGTAAAACTTCGGTCGATCTAGAGATGTCGGAGTTAAAAGTTAGATCCATGACGCTTGTTACAAAGTCTGTGGCGGAAGCGTGGACAGTCGTTGTATCCGAGGAAGCTATCCACAGAGAGGTCTGTATTTGGCTTTCAGAGTACGGTGTTGGTGAGAATGCGATCGAGGTAGGTTCTAAGATTTCCGTCGAGAAGGTATTCTGGGCTAGATAATCACTGAAAACGAGCGTCTGGAAAGAAATTTGAGTCGACCATGAAGGATCTCTCTGAGATGGGATCATGTTTTCGGAACTGACAGTAAAAATTGAATCTGTTATCAGCTGTGAACGAACACTTTGAGATTCAATATCCGATACTTTCTGAGGCGTCACGTCAGCGGCTGATGTTATCACTGGTGGCAAAGTTGATAACCAAGACGTCGACGGAGGCGAAGAGAAGGTACCGTCAGAAGAAATCCCAGAATAAAGTTCTAAAGAGCTGGAAGTAGAATCAGGATGTAATGGCGACAGAAAGCTAGTCACAGCAAAGGAGATGTTTTGGGAGTCAGTCGAGTTTTCGCCTTGTATCTCATTTTGTTGTTTTGTTGTAAAAGACGCATCTGTGATTAGCTGTGAGCTGACAAGTGGGTTCTTATTTTCCTCCTGTGTTAAAGCTGATGTAGCGTCAGGAGAGAATAAAGTCACGTGGATGTAATCTGAAAAGTTGTCGTTGTTTTTAGTTGTATTAGATTCGTCAAAGGCTTTCGTATTGGTCGATAACTTATCCGATGTTGTCGAGTGTCCGTTAGAAGTGACATCAAGACTTGGGGAGGGGTCTTGGATTGACAGAGGGGAGGTAGATGTCGACGTTAAATTTCTGATTACGTTGTCAGTAGTTACATGGGGTGGTTTTGCTGTCGTGTTTAAAATCTCCAGGTTCTGCGTTTCTTGTGAGATGGACTCTAACGAAGAAATGGTTCTGTCATCTGTACCGATTGTTCCATTTCTACTGTCTGCAGTGTTAGGAGCCAGAGAAATGCTTTCGTTCGTTTGCTTTCCAGAACTTGGTTCCACTTTAGTTGTTGTTTTTGATAGAGGGGCCGATGATGATGACAATATGTTCGTCGATGACCTTTTCAATCTTGATGATGAACGTGTTTCTCCTGTTGAGGCTGTGTCCAAAAGGAGAGAAGGGGTAATCTGCAAAGCTGCCGTCTGCTCTGAGTCTAATTTTATTCCGGTAGTAGTTGATTCACCGGATGTTGGAGGCCAAAGGTTAATTGTGCTGTACATTTTCATAGACAATTGTGTTGTCTGTATTTTACCTGACAAAAAATACACAAATGTTACACAAATCATAATAAAATATCAGATTTTAATAAAACCAATATACTTACAAAACAAACTAAACGTACTGTATATATATATATATATATATATATATATATATATAATATATATTAAATATAGATTAAATATATTAAATATCCCAACTACGCGGACCAACTTTCCCGCTTTACATAATCCTAGGTTTTATATTTTATAATTTATTTATTAATACAATATGGCACGTTATAATATTTAATATATTTAATAAATAATTTAATAACTTAATATATTAGGAGCGGTGGCAGAGGCGGTCAAGCAATAAGGCATGGCTGTAGCAGCGGTAATAGAAGTTTTAAAGCTTCAAGTTCTACAGTATTAATGAGTTGGTTCATGAATTTGGTGGCATACTATTTGTTCAATCTCATGACTATGTAGTACAGACTCCGTGGAATTCAATTCTAGACTCAGGACTGTCCCACGGAGCAGTAGCTTAGTGGATTAATGCGTTGGTTCATGAATTTGGTGATATAGTAATTGTGATTTCAATCCCCGTACCGGACTGTGTACTTGGAAATGGGGTGAGTAATATGTGTATTTATTCAACCCCCAACGAGGCCAGGTTGTGACACAAGTTCGGTTTAATGTGGGGAGCCCGAGCGCGTATACCCGGCCTAGGAACAAAAATTGCCCGCAGTTAATGCAGCCCACGCAACCGTCGG
Organism: Acanthosepion lycidas; assembly: GCA_963932145.1. Taxonomy (NCBI): domain Eukaryota; kingdom Metazoa; phylum Mollusca; class Cephalopoda; order Sepiida; family Sepiidae; genus Acanthosepion; species Acanthosepion lycidas. The sequence continues at coordinate 52,062,617 of OZ010597.1, read as the reverse complement.
TTGCGCTGGCCTCGGTGCGAGCACTGATCCCTCTTTCTGGTACAATGAGAGGGTGCGGCCTCGGACAGCTGTTTTCCAGGGTTGGACACTTCTCAGTACAATTTTCTTCAGTTGAGACTCTGTCCTTTGAAGGTTCCACCCCTGTGCGCACTCTGCCTAAAGAAAGAGACGCAAATGAGAGATGATATCTAGGGTGTTACAAACTACTCAGGAGAGTAATTTACACACTGACGGGGTGAGTAATAGCTGAGCAGTATTAAAAACGAAAAGGCGAGATATTCCGAGACATGAACAGTAGATCGAGAAAAATCTACTCCCCTCGAGTGAATAAAGGGCTCAGTTCAAAATCCTCTGAAGGTTACCAGATCGGCAAACACCTGAAGATGGATGGAGGGCACAACGGTCGAAATGTTGGGATAATAACAATAAAGAAGAGGACATCAGTCCAAATGTAAATAATGAGATCTCGTGAATTTATTTAATATCATTTTTACATCGCTGGAATGATACTGGGAGAATGATCGGTGTGCCTTGAGCCGCTTCAGAAAGTACACTACTCCTACTACCATACTCCCTCTTTACAAGAGTCAAATCAAAGCAAAAATAGGGTATTGCTGCCATATCTTAGGTCGCGTAATGACCAGTCCTCAGTGGACGTTGATGACTGGGCGGTAAGCGACATAAGCGATTACTCGGTCTTATAGGTGGTCAATTATTTTCAACCCCTCTCCCAAAGATGAAACGTTATTAGCCCCTGCTTTCATATTGCTATTTTCATGGTAAATGTTCAGACGAGGATCATTCATTAGTAGCACCAGTCCAGAGACTTTGCAGCTGGGATCCGCCATGCCACTTACACAGAGTCAACTCATTGTCATTCCTTTCGTATACTAATGGTAAGCAAAAAGTTCCACTTAGACAGCTTCTACTCCGGAACAGTTACTTTGTGGAACAAACTCCCGAAAAGATACATCCCCGATCGCTATAATCTTAACTTCTTCAAATCTGGGGTCAACCGTTATCTCTCCTACATATCCTCGTAATATGCTACATCTTTTATGTAGCCACAACAACCTCATTCATTAAAGCTCTGTCTTGAGTGGCTCTTCGATCTATTATTGGATGTATTGTCTGGGGACAAAAAGTTATATTGTATACAGTGGCGACCAAAAGGAGTGAACCATGAACTGGATATCAGAAGACAGAAGATGGCGATTGAAGTTACATTTAAAATTTTGAAGGTTATAATTGCCAGGTAAGCAAGTAAACAGAAGCGAGTTCCACAGGCGGGAAGTGCGAGAAAATAAACTGTTGCAGTAGAAGTAACAGTTACATTTAGCTATTTCAACAGTAAACGAGTGGGACCTAAATGACCATCTAATTGCACGCTTAAATTTATGTAGTCGAGGAACCAGGGAAAAAAGCTCCTCAGAGTATTTACCATGAAAATATTTGTAGAAAAGACGAAGAGAAGCCGTGCCACGTCGGTGAGAAAGTGACTGAAGTCTAGATGCCAGGTCAGGATCGATTACATTGCAGATCCTTCTTTGGATTTTATCAAGAACCTCGAGATGAATAACAGGAGCACCAGACCAAATATGGCGACAGTATTCAATGCACGGATGAATGGTAGATTTGTAAATGTGCAAGATGGACTCTGACGAGAAAAACCTTCTGGCACGATACAATGAACCAACTTCCTTGCAGTAGATGCAGCTATTGATTCGATGTAGTCGCTTCACTTCAAATCAGTGGAAAACGTGAGGCCAAGAAGGTGCAGTGCGTTGCTCCTCGGGAGCCTAACGCCAGTCATGCTGATGGCAGGCAGAAAAGGTTCTCTATGGAGGTTAAATGAAAGCAGTGATAAATATTGGCACATTACCAGGGTAGATACAAATTTAATTGCTCGGAAGATACAGAAAATACTTGTTGATCCATTTAACGTCATAGCAAACCAAACTAGGCAATTCATTTTAATCATTTAACTCCAACAAGGGCGATAATGCCACTAAGACGCAGAGGGCTACTGCGACTGAAAGAGAATGAATACTTTAGAAGGAACCAAAAACCCAATCCTAGACAAGGAACAAGGAATAAACCACTACTCTTGTTCAAAAGACCGGGGAGTAGTGTGAACCGGACGATAGGCGAACCTGCCCACTCCTATTTCCTAAGAAAAAAAATTAAAAAATTAATAAATAAATAGTAAATAAAATTTAAGAATTAGAAGTATAGAGTTGAAGTAGACTTTAAAAGGAACCGGGAGCCTAATCAAGGGATAAACTTCTATTTCTGTTCAAAAGACTGGGAAGGAGTGTGAACCGGACAATAGGCAAATCTACCGACTCCTATTGAGGAGAAGAGAAAAAAAACAAAGAAAAGGGAAATAAATAATAAATAAAATTTGCGAGTTTGTACTGCCAGCCACCACGTTGGGATAAGTAGATGGGTAAGAAGTTGGTAGGGGGAAGAGCTGATATAGCAGAAGTTGTGCCCAGTATCACCTACCTACTCACCCGGACGAGCAGGCGAATACCTGAATAAAAAAAATTATATGTAATATGAAAAACAGGGTTTATATTCTAATTTCTTCACGTGGCGTTTTTTGTTTTTTTTAATCGTGTTACATTGTGAGCGTGCATCGTGTCCTGTCCCAGATTTCGGTGAACACTGTCGAGATCGAGGATGGTAACAAAACATGAGGTATTCACTGACCGGTCAGTGGAAAGCTTAGGTATAGGTAGCGATGTATGTCTACATATTTACTAATACGTCCACATAGTAACGTAGGGATGTCCTACCGGAGCGCATAGTGTTCAATCCCATGTAGAAGCCAGGAATTTAAATGCGGATTTCTACAACAAATACTCCGTTCCCGTATAATAAAATCTTCCAACCTTAAATGTTTGTCTTCGTGTCAAACCTAGCAGGGCTTAATAAACAAAAATAAAAAAACGAAATACGTGTTCGTTTCTTTAATTTGAACTTTACGAGAATGCTTTTAAGTTGCAAAATTCAAGGAATGTCAACGGATGAATTACTGGTATTCATGTGCATCTTACTATGCAATTCTCTTCCCCGCACCAAGTTTGCTCCAATGCACATGAAAAATTGTATAAAAAAAAGCAAGAATGGAATGCAATATGTGAGAGATTAACATACCGATTAGTTTCGTGTTATTGATGTCGATGGTAATATTTTCGGTCAAATTCGAATTTTTCAGCGCATCTAGGAATGCATTTTGCAGATTGCTGGTTACTAAGTCTGTGGAATTGGTTTCTAACTCGGTGTTCGATGAAATGTTGCTGCTTGTCGTCGGATTGTCTTTTATTATCAATACGAAGTCCACTTTGACGCTTCCTTCCCTAAAAAAAAATTATACACCAGCTATTTGAGAAAACAAACGAAGCAGCGGCTTGACACAACAGAATTATAATTCTACAGTCGGATGCTGAGGATGTAACTGACGGAGCATGTGAGCAACGAAGAATTTGTAAGGAAAATGAGCACGAAAAACGAAACTTGTTCTTAGAATCAAAAAGAGATTATAAAAATTCCTGGGACACATAATAAGGATTTTTTATTGATTGGTATTTTACGGTTTATCACCTTCTTCAGACTATTTAAAGCCAGAAAATATTTTTAGTTTGTATGATTTTTTTTTTCTTTTTTGTAGATAATAATGATCTTGAGATACAAGTCTTACTAATTAACTCATAACTGGGGGTAGAACACGTGGATTCATACCTAATCAGATTTTGATTGGCTTGGTTTGGTTTATTTTATTTTACGGCATATCGGCCTCAATCGGTTATTTCATGCCGACAAAATTTTTATTGCTGGTAATATTTTTTCCAAAAATCCTTCAAAAATTTATTGCTGATATTTTTTTACAATAACGTATTGCAGGTATTAAAACCTATTTTTACACTTTCATAGTGTTTTGACCCCAGTTTGGGGGTTGACTATTTGCCCATAGCTAGGACCCTAACAGGTGCTACCACCGCGGGTCAGGGTGGACCTGGGGAAACCAGCAATTAAGAGGTGGTTCCATGCTTCTCAAATCCTCCTGACCAGGAGCATTGCTGTCAGATGTAGATTATCAATTCTATATTGCAATCAATATGTAAACTGATCCCTCACTTTGTAGCTATGGTACTTCCTATACATTTGTATTCCAGAGAATGTAAATACATATAAATGTCATGTCTGTGTAGCTAATCAGTATTTGATTGATTGATGGATTCGTTTTCGACAGATTAACAGCCTTTGAAAATTATTTATAACCATTGTAAGAAATATTTTTGGGGAGATAATAATGATTTAGTGATACAAGTCTTAATAATTAACCCATATCTAGGGGAGAAGAGGTGGATTCATATCCTTCCCAAGAGTATTTGCGCGTAAGTGAATATAACGAACCCGAATGGAATTGGAACTCGGCTCTCCGATTAACAATTCCAAGCCATTATCCATTACACCACCTGCGCATCCAAGCCTACAGCACCTGGCGTTGCCAAGAGGTCACCCATCTAATTACTTACTAGGCTCGACGTTGCTTAATTTCAATGATCGTACAAGAACCAGTGTTTCATCGACATAAGAAAAGACGGCTTGGAGAATTTAACACTCATAGGAAATATTGAAGGCAAGAGGGCTAGATGAAAGCATCGAATAACCTATATAACGAAGTGTTTGCAAATGGATGACAGAATTTGAACAGGCAGAGATAGTAAGGGAACAAATGTTGCTTAGTTCTAAAAAATAGGAAGTTATGGAGAGCCATGACTGTCCACATCCTGAAATATCACGATACATAAAAGAAAATTATTATCTGTTATTTTTGCTGCTCTTCTTTTTCATAAATGGGAGGCGACCTAATGTTACGCGGCCTGCGCTAAATCTAAAAATTTTCTTTTGTCTTTCGAACAGGTCGACACATTTAATATAGCAGCTTCCAATTTGACACCCTGTGCTCTTGGCGCTAACCGCTAACCAAAGCAACTCGGAGATAGTGAGCATGTTGAAAGATGGTTATACGCGAACCCCATAGTGGTAACCACGATGATTAACAAGTTTATGTCATCTGTAATGACCTTAGGCAGTCGTGTACAATTATTGTCATATCAAATTACTCGTACTTCTTCTCAAATGACCTCAGGCATGGCCGCTGCGTACTACTACCGAACACCCGACCAGCGTGGAGGCCTAGCCCGATTGGGAACTCCGGGCAGTGCTTTGAGACCCTTGTTATCTTATTTGTTTTTTTCTACCTATATTTATAAACGTTACAAATTAAACTAAGCCCAGATGACTATTAAAGGATAGGAAATTTTCGCGGATTTTGACATCATTCTGGTGTCTTTTTTCGTCCAAATCTGTGAATTTGCTTTGCACCTGGTGAGTCTTGAAAAGGCACTATTAAAAATTCACTATCTTTTATTCCTAATGTTTAATGTGTTAAAATTTATTCAACTTTATAACAAGAAAAATTTCAAGATGATGTTAAAAATTGCCGCAAAACATTGTTGAGTTATTTAAGATGGATTTATTCATTACTAGCAGGAGAGCCCGGCGTTGCCAGGGAATGTAACAGTAAGAGATAGATCAAGTATCAACCATCATAAAGACTGAAAAATAAAATTGACAAAGATTATTGTTTAAGGTTGACGGACACGCATGTCTTAAATTTTTTTTTTTTTTTTTTTTTTTTTTACGAATTGGTCAAACCCAAACTCAAACAAAAGCATTGTTTTCAATCGTTATAAGTCTACCGATTTAATATAATTTTATTATAAACAATTGTCTTGTAAATGGAATTTTTAAAGCATTCTGAATGTAAAAATAAAGAAAAAAGTGTGCAAGACAATAAGAAACACTACCTGCCAAAAAATCAGTTGAAAAATGTAGGAAATCCGATCCCATATATAAACGAACACACACACACAAACAACCTGGGTTTTATAATAAGTATAACTCGATATGAGTTGTCCCCCTTTCATTCTTGCGATGCCTTAATCGTGTTTTCAAATTGATTTCGTGCAAAAACAATTGTGTTTTTTCCAATTTTGGCGCTGTCAGAACCACCGCAAGGTAATTTTACGTAGTCCTGTGAAGTTTTGTTGAAATCGGTTGAAAAATCAGGGTTAAAGTGAGGTTTTGAAGTGTCATGGAGTGAATTGAGGAACTCAAAGTTATTTCTTTAAAATTATCATTGATTTTTTTTCTAAGTTGAACCAGAGTTCCCTTTAGTTTGGGCCCGGAGACCCAATTAGTTCTCCGTAGGAGTTAGCTTTAACGTCCGCGCCGAGTTTTTCAAAGACTGATACAGAACAAAAAGAAACATACAGAGATTAAAAGAAAGAAAGAAACAAACAAAGATACTGAAGATGAACTAACCTAAAGCCGATAATCCGAACGTCAACAAATCTTTGGCCGAATCCGCTGCTGCCATTCAACACGTTTATCAACTGAAAAATAAGAAGTTTTATTTATTTATTTACCTATCACCTGGAGTCAGTAACCTTCAATGTGTGTATTTGGCCTTCTAGTATATTATATAGTGTGTTTCCTTTTTAAGCCTTTTCACGCTAATTTCTTAGGGTGATAGAAGAGTTGCTTGCGTAGCGAACAGTTGCTACATATTGTAATGGAAGACGTTGCTGTTGGTCAACAGTTTGCACCAAAGTAAATGGATACACCATTTTCAAAAGAAATTAATTCCAACACGAAATATATATTTTTATATAATAAATAAAATAATAGACAAAATATACGTGTGTACACAGATAGCTGAAAAAATAAGAAAAACATAGACTTTGCTGTTAGAAAGTGTGTGTGTGTGTGTGTGAGAGAGAGAGAGAGAGAAATGCGCCACGTGGCTGGATGAAATTAAGAAGACGGCCTGCAGGAAGAAGAAATCTTTCCAGGCGTAGAGAAGTCCTGTTGTTTTCGCTACTACATTCCGCTAGTTTGTGGAACCGACTCCCAAGAGGATGACTCCCACTCCGATCACAACAATCTTGGCCTACACCCGGCAGCAAGGCCTCTGATCGGGAGCTTTTTAGGAGAGTGGAATCACCTCTTAATTGCTAGTGTTCCCAGGTCTACTCTGACCCAGGGTGATAGCACTTGTTAGGGTCCCAGCTATGGGGAAACTGGTAACCCCCGAACTGGGGTCAAAACACTATGAAAGTGTAAAAATAGGATTTAATACCAGCAGCACCTTTTGGGGAAAAATATTACCAGCAATACATTTTTTGAAAAAAAAATACTAGCAATAAAAATCCTGTCGGCATTAAATAACCTCTTGAGGATGATATGCCGTAAAACAAAACAATTTTGGCCTGTACATGTCTAGGGTTAACCGTTATCTTTCTCACATATGCCCAGAAACTTTGTTTCTTACTCTGTAACCCTCTACCTCTACTGGATCTTGGGCATTGTACAGAGTGTACATTATTGAAAAAGCTAAAAAAATAATAACATTCAGAGGATTTCGAACCGACCTTTCGTTGTCCATGTCTCGTATATGTCGTCTTGTTCTTTACTTAGTACATTTCACTTAGTAGCCACTGTTTCCACCGAAGCTAAATTTGTAATCCCAGTCAGTGGCGGCGAGAGGGGGGATACAGCCGGCAGAAATGTGCCGGGCCTCGAAACCAGAGTGGCCTCAAGAAAACAAGTTTAGGAGTTGGGAGGGGCAGGGGGGCTTCTTTACAAAATGTAGTGAGCAAAATTACGGATTGGTATTTTTTTATTATTGAAAAAACACGAAGACTAAAACCAGTTCCAAAGCAGAAGCAGCTTAAAAGTGCATTTTCGAACTTTAATTGAAGGAAAAATGCGCAATGAGTTCCGAGTTCCTCAAAGTCTAATTCTCGTGCCAAATCACACTCGATCACAAGGGTTACCAAGTAAGACACGTTCTTTAAAAAGTCTTATAAGACACGCTAAATTGAATTTGTTTGTCCCAGCATCTCCTTTTCCGACCTGGGGTGGGGGGGCTCAAAATAATCTGTGGTTCGGATCTCGGAAATTCTCTACGCGGTACTGCTTCCAGGTTAATACAAATATACACATTGCAATTTTAATAGTTAAATAACCAACCAATTTTCTCTGTTAATTTTTTAAAATTTATTTTTTCAATGTTAATGATTATTTTTTTCAATTTCCGGTACATATTTAAAAATATATTTTTTTTTTATGTCGCAGCAGTTTCGATTAGCGTTAGCCATTACCAAAGAGCGTTATTTTTGTTGGCTAGCGATATATCCCCCCACCAAAAAAAATTAAAAAATAAAACGAAAGTCTTTGATAATGTTTAATGGCGGCCAAAAGTGCTGAGACATACGAAAATATATACGAAAATATATTTTCGAATACGAATCGGAAATCAAAAAAACTTAATTACGAACATTAGAGAAAATAAATAAACATAATTAACAATATTTTGTTGATATTTAAACAAACTTCATCAATGAAAAACTAATACCCAAATACATCAATTTTCAAAATGCACACACACAGACACACGCATACATAAACCATACAAACACACACATTAGTGCAGGTCGATTTTGGAAGCGTGGTAATGCACTCAATTTGAAAGTTGGGGCTTAACACGATAACTAATGACAGAATTTTTTTTCCAAATTTTTTCGTGGAAACCAATTTGAAGGTGACCTTTAGGTTCAAAATCGTAGAGTTGGAATTTAATTTCGGTGATCAGTGAAAACCTTATAAAATTTATAATTTTATGAATTTTTAGCAAATTTTTATAGACAAGATGCATGGCACAACTACATTATTACTAAATCATTGTACCATCGAAGGAAAATTACACTGAACAATTTATCTACATCAGACAGTATAGGAGCTTTAATAAGATTTTCAATAAACAAATCTAATTTAAATCATTTTATCTTATAATTTGTGCCCAGCAGCATTATGGTGTTATATACACTTTTATCTATTGTTTTATTAACTTTTATTAACTCTTTATTTCGCTCAATGGGATAGACTGTTCTAGTTCCACGTGCCATGTTTAATGGATGACACATGACACAGTGGATAAAGGCGTTAGTTAGATCCAGTGACAGGACCCAAAGAGTGTGAGTTCAATACCCGGTTAAGGCAGTGGAGAACTTGGAGAGGGGAATTAACAGGAGATAACTGATAACTGACATCCATTAAACATGGCACGTGGAACTAGAACAGTCTACCCCAGTGAGCGAAATAAAGGGTTCAGTTCGACATTCCAACCACCTGAAGAAGGCCGGAGCGTACAACGGCCGAAACGTTGTAATAAATATGGCGACAAAGATGAGGACAATAGTCCGAATAATGTAAATAGTGAGAAAGATTTTATATTAATTTTCAACCGTCAGTAGCAATGGTTGTTCGTTATAATAGTGTAAATATTCATTGAGGTGTTCATTTTTAAAAGTTTTTATTCCCACCCCACAGACAAATTGGGTACATATTTTGAGGTATTATGTTGGTGCAAAAATAATGTCGTTTTCTCACATATGTTAATTTTATATATGATTTCTGAATTAATTCATTGATATATATAGCCATGTTATATATCATTTTGAAGCGCGTTTTTCGCTCTATCGAATCGTGTTATTCGTTACCGTTCTCAACCTCTTCATTCATTTTTTTGAAGGCTTTTCGACAGCATGGACAAAATTCAAATCCGCACGATTTTCTTGTTCCAGTTCAAACTAGGCCGAAAAGCTGCCGAGACAGCTCGTGATATCAGTGATGCGTTTGGCCCAGGAACCACTAACGAACGTGTGGCACAACAGTGGTTCAAGAAATTTCGCAATGGTGACGAGAGCCTCGAAGATGAAGACGGTCGCGGCCGGCCGACTGCGGTTGATAACGAACATTTGAAAGCCTTAATTGAAGCCGATCCTCGCAAAACCACACGAGAAGTTGCTGTTGAACTAGAGGTCGACCACTCAACAGTCGTTCGCCATTTAAAGCAAATAGGTAAGTCAAAAAAGTTGGATAAATGGGTGAACGATAATCAAAAAAAATCGTCAAAAAACGACATTATTTTTGCACCAACCTAATATTATGTTGGTTCTGGTAAGAATAATAAGTAAGAATTTTGTGTTTTAGTGTAAGAAATATTGTATTGTTTGTTTGGGTCAGTGATTGTTGCTAAGTTTAAGGCAAGACAGATGAATACCAAGTTTTCTCTACTTCTGGCCTTGTGCCTCATTTTCTGTTTTATACAAAAACAAATATTATGGTTGTTCCTTAAATGAATTCCGAATGTTTCCATATAAGCTAAACGGCTAATATTAACATTATATTACGTAAAATATGTGTGACATAAGGTCACGTTTATGGGGTACTTAATGGAGAATGAATTTCCAGATAACAATGGATCAGACTGACTGCTTCAAGATGAAAATGTAGCAATAAACATATGTCGGTAACCTAAGAAAAAAAAAAGAAAACGGAATAGTTTGTGGATATAAATAAGCGGAATCGTATTTAGTCAATTACCCCTTTTAATGGTGGATGCAGAGGCTGTATCCCGTTGTGTTTTAAAGTCGAGTCTATGTCGCAGTTTGACTTATGGTCAACCATTGAATGCCGTGTCATTTAAACCCCGCGGTTTAGTTATTTTACTAAACGCGACACCGGAAGTGGAGTGTCGTCTGCTCGGTTCGTGTTTCCGTCGACTGTTAGAAAGGCGGAAAACACATTTTCCTGAATTGCGCATTATTTTGAATGGAAACCGACTTAATTATTTTCCCTTTTTCTTTTCTTTTCTTTTCTTTTCTTTACTTTCTTCCTTTCTATGTGTATTTATGTGAAAATAAGTAGGGTTGGACGCAAGATGGCATATTGATTTTACGACATGTCAACACTTGTTGAGTTATTTAATGCCGACTTTTTATGGGATACCCAGTGTGGATCGAACCCACTACTCAATAGTAAAGGTCAGACAGACACGCTCCGCTAAAATTTACCCGACACTGAGGCGCCACCTTTAAACATATAGTGTACAATTAAAATAAAATAAAGAGTAATCACTTTACTACTTGATAGCAATAAAAAATCGATCCCCCATTTTATATATAAACAAATCTTATATTCACACTAATTTACCCATCCCATCAAAAATATCCAAATATTTAACTAAGTCCTTCCTATTCTCGTACCAAGTTAAGCAACGTCGAGCCTAGTCAGTATCTAGATGGGTGACCTCTTGAGAATACTAAGTGCTGTACTCTTGGATGTGAGGGTGAAGAGCTTACGACCATATCACATAACACCGTTTTTCGTACGATCACCGAAGTTAAGCAACGTCGAGCCTGATCAGTACCTAGATAAGTAACTGTTTGGGAATATCAGTTGCTGCAAGCTTGGATGGGAGGGTGGTGCAACTGATAACCGCTCGGAATTGGATATCGGAAGGCCGTGTTTCAATTCTCGTCATGTCTTACACACAAATACCCTTTGGAAAGGTATGAATCCACCTCTTCTCTCCATCAGCTATGGGTTAATTAATAGGATCTGTATCAGTAGTTCATTATTAGCTCCCAAAAATGCTTAGAATCTAAAATAAAGATTTTCTGGTTTTAAATAACCTGCAAAAAGGTTGATAAGCCGTAAAAATAAATCAAAAAATTAATCGCAGTGCTTATTCAGTCATCTTCAGCGAAACTTGTATAAAAGAAGCATTGTTCTTCAAATACACAATATATATATATATATTATTATTATTATTATTAGATTGGTGCAAAAATAATGACGTAATAATGTCGTTTTTTGACGTATTCTTTAACGTCAAAAAACGACATTATTACGTCATTATTTTTGCACCAACCTAATAAGAAACAGACAACTTTGAACCTTTAAAGTTGTCTGTTTCTTAATATAATTGATATTTGCTCTGTTTTTTCATTGAACTCTCTGGATTATATCCTCCCTGGAATTATCCATACGGAGTACCAAAAAACACATCTTGATTTATATATATATATATATATATATATATATATATATATATATATATAATTATTTATTTAAAAATATGATTCCAACGCTACATAAAAGTTCTCATGTTTCAAAACAAGAGCCGAAAACTTCAATATAATTATTTGAATTAAATTGAATTAAAGTACTAAACTCTTTTCCATCTTCAAGCGAATTATTATTTTTTTTTTTTTTGGAATAACTTAATTTCAGTTATTCAAAAAAAAAATTTCGCTTAAAGATGGTGTATTTTTCTTTGCAAAGAAAGTATCGTTATTCCAAAAATCAAGAATTATTCCAATCCAAACTTGAAAAGAAAAAAAAAATGCCTCAGCAGAAGTGGTTGTTTTTGTTTCATTCACATAGTTTTTATTTTTATTCATCCTTTCGTCTAGCGATATCCAGGACTGTGGCATCTATGAGAAGATTGCAAAGTTAGAAATTAGCCGACGTTGGCATCGATCAAATCGAGTTGTGTTCTCTTGCTGTGGTATTTACCCAGTCCCCGACGAGAATGAGATGTGACATAAGGTCGAATTAATGTGGGGACCCGAGCACGTACACCTGGGCAGGGACAAAAATTCCCTCCCTCTGGTGCAATGGGAGGGCGCGGCCTCGGGCAGTTGTTCCCCAGGGCTGGGCACCTCTTCAGTATTATTTTCTCAGTTGCCTCTCCGTCCTTAGATAGAGAAGCCCCTGAGCGCACTCTGTCCAAGGACAGAGGCACAGCTGAGAGATGATAAATAGTGCGCGTACACCCCTACAAGGAGGGGGAGCACGTCGCGCTTGCTGTATTAACATTAAAATCATTGCTTGATTATTCAGTAAACATCTGTTTATCTCGCGAGATAAAGGTAGCGTTCTGTTTGATCAAAATTCAGTCCTTTGATGGTGAAAATAGAGTGACCTCTCCAGGGCGCAGGCATGGTCGATGGTATATGGAGGTCGTGCGCTGCCCTGACTACATACCCCACCCATTTTCAGCCTTATCGACAAGAGCCATGGTATACATTTGGGAAGGGCTTGGCTGCAAGAGTTGCCGGATACTTGTCAGTGTTGACAGCCAACATCATTTGGGGTCTCCACTCCGAGTTCCCTGTCTGGATTTTGCTTCCATAGCCTTTTCCGTGTTTGGATAAGACTGCAACGGCGGTTTAAGATTAGGGTTTCTCTTCCCCAAGATGAACTGCCTCCCTGGTCTGTCGACATCCATCTATCCGAAGCAACTGGTTACTAGTTGCCCGTTATTCGCTTTTGCCCATTCGCCAACTTGGAAGCGATTTGTTATGCGTGCAACGAAAGCATTTATAGACAATGAAAGTTGTCACACCCGGCTATAACAAGCTTAGAACATATATATAATGTACGTGTATACATATTATATATATTACGTCTTTTAGAAGTTACACCCCAAATTAACGTTTTTTTTTTAGATATAAAATATTAGTCTCTATGTCTGAGATGAGTTATTGTAACTATTTACACTATGTCCATTGTTCGGGCTATTGTCCTCATCTTTACTGCCATATTCACCTTCAACATCTGTCTCTATTTCTGAGATGAGGTATTGTAACTATTTACACTATTTACATTGTTCGGACTGTTGTCCTCATCTTTATTGCCATATTCACCTTCGACATCTATCTCTATATCTGAGATGTGGTATTGTAACTATTTACACTATTTACATTGTTCGGGCTATTGTCCTCATCTTTATTGCCATATTCATTTTCAACATCTGTCTCTATTTCTGAGATGAAGTATTGTAACTATTTACACTATTTACATTGTTCGGACTGTTGTCCTCATCTTTATTGCCATATTCACCTTCGACATCTATCTCTATATCTGAGATGTGGTATTGTAACTATTTACACTATTTACATTGTTCGGACTATTGTCCTCATCTTTATTGCCATATTCATTTTCAACATCTGTCTCTATTTCTGAGATGAGGTATTGTAACTATACTATTTACATTGTTCGGACTGTTTTCTTTTTACTTTTTCGTAAATATGTAATTAAAATTAATGCTTGCTTTTACATTGTACATCAGTGAAATAAGAACTTCTGTCGGTCTTTATAAAACTTGTATCAATGGAAATCTGGTGTTAAAATATACTATATATATATATATATATATATATATATATATATATATAGAGAGAGAGAGAGAGAGAGGGTGATAGATAGATAGATAGATAGATAGATGGATAGATAGATAGATGTCAGTGTTCATTTTTTTAAAAGAAACCCATTTTAAACCTTAGGTATCGCGAATCACTGGAGGGACCTATTTTAATGTTAAACACAATGTTAAGACTTCAGTTGAAGCTATAAATCAACCCATAAAACATTTCATTGCCTAAGTTGATCACTATAAAGTCGACGTGGGAATTTATATTTCAGAATTGACGTGTTAACAGTTTCTTTAAGAAGATACCCTTTTTAAATTCATGATTAATAATAAGGATTTTCTTGAACTTTTTATAAATATATAATTAACATTAATGCTAGCTTTTACATTAGACATTAGTGAATTAAGAAAAAATTAATTAAAAACTTCTGTTGGTCTTTATAAAACTTGTATCAACGGAAAACTGGTGCTAAAATACACTTCATAGATAGATAGATATTAATAGGCTGTGAGATAGATAGATAGATATGAAAAGACTAAGAAATAGATAGATAGATAGATAGATAGATAGATAGATAAAAGGCTAAGAAATAGATAGATAGATAGATAGATAGATAGATAGATAGATAAAAGGCTAAGAAATAGATAGATAGATAGATAGATAGATAGATAGATAAAGAGAGAGAGAGATAGATATGAAAAGCTGATAGATAGATAGATAGATAGATAGATAGATAGATAGATATGAAAAGGCTAAGAAATAGATAGATAGATAGATAGATAGATAGATAGATAGATAGATATGAATAGGCTGAGCGATAGATTGATGTATGCCAGTGTGCTTGAATAGATTGAGATATTTCATATTTGCGGATACAGCGGATACCTGGAACAACTATGTTACGTTTTGCGATCACTCTGTTAAATTTTTCTCTTAAAATAAATACAGGTGGTTGGAATATAAGAGACTGATGGAATTATATATTTATATATTACCTTTTAATATATTTTTAAAGTAATTTTTATTAATGAAATGCTTTGTCCTAGAATGTTCGAGGCCTAAATTAAAGTATGTGAAGAAATTTCCTAAATACTTAATAAAAAGGGCGTGTGGGGAAATTAAATAAAAAACAATAAATAAAATAATAATAAAGAATAAAAAGAAATTATTTTCCCATGATGCAAGTTATAAAGAAACCGGAAAATGTTTCTGGTCACATGCCCGATCTTATGACCCCACTTCCAGAAAGGACAGAATCTTTCTCTTTTTTCACTTTCCAACAATATCGTTTGGGTGTGTTTTGGCAGCCTTACTCATGAAATAAGTGAATTGGTCGTTTCAACTCGGCGCAAAGCTGACTTGAGCGAGACCATTTTAACCATTGTTATCCTAACTTACTTCTGAACTAAAAAAAGAAATAGACATACCCAAGAGACATTGAGAACTTTGTTTCACTACAGTAACCATAATTAGAATAAACGCCCATAGTATAAACTAAATTTTTTTCATGATTCTTCTATCTTTGTTTACAAACATATGATGGACAATCATCACCATCACCCAAAGAACACACATACCCTATAACTTGTTAACATCTATAGGCGTACGGAAGAAAGATGACACAGGTGGATTTTTTTACAAAAAGTATTTATCATCCCAGCTTGTCTATTTGAAACAGAAAGGTATTATGAATAAAGATTATTTTTTTTAATTCAGCAATCTAATTATAACGTTTTATATTTTAAAATAATCAAGTTACAAACCATATTTCTTATGTAGGCTTCGGCTTGTCCAAATTCTTCTGTGTTTTTTTTAGCGAGACTCGAAGACCATTTCAAACCGTTCGTAATTCGGATAACACCTTCAAATTCAACGTACGTGACGTCCACATTGTTTGGTTCAGGTATCACTGAGGGGGTATTCGTCTTTTGACGTATTTCCGAAGGGGTGGAATTGCCTATTACCGTACTGGACACCGGAATCGAAGCAGTCACAGGTATGCTCCGAGTCATACTAATGCCGTGGTTTGTCACGCTCTGGATTGCAGTGGAAGGTTCTTGGAGGGCGTCAAAACTTTTTGCAGACGACCCACGGGGAGCACTTATTTTAATCGTGCTTGACAACTTCCCGCTCATTACCTTGGTCACGTGATCGGCAAGATCACTTCCAGTCGTCTGCGGTTCTCGAGTTATTGGACGAGGAATAATGCTCGGTTCGTCTCTTGTGTTTTCGATGGCTTCCGAGGTGTTCATTTCTGTGCTAACTGTCGTCTGCTTTTCGTTGTCATCGGTAGACATGTTTATTTGACTAATAATGGTAACCGAGTTTGTATAAAGTTTTTCTTTTTCTTGTGTCGTCACAATCATTGCATCCTGTGTCGCCATTGCTTTTTCAGTTCCTGACGTTTTTAAAGCCAACTCAGGAGGTAATGTTTTAAAATCATTCGGAATCGTCGAAGAGGAAATTGGCTGACTCTTTGTTTCCGTTCCTGCCAACGATTCTGTTGTGAACAATTCGGAGATAGTATTTCTTTCGTCACTGGTACTTTTTAAATGAGACGTAGGAAAAGTCGTTTCAGTTGTTTTTTTATTTGGCTGCATTGAGGATTCTGTAAAGAAAGCCATGTTTCCAAGCGAAGTTAGACTTATACTCTCTTGAAGATTGGAAGAAGACAATGGGTTATGTCTTGCTGATGACGTACTTTGCGCATCGGTCGTGGTTGAATGCTCTGATAATTTTTTCAAAATATTAATCGTTGTTTCATAAGCAGGAAGATTTTTTGCTGACGGATCTGTACTACGAATAATGACATTGTTTTCCTCTTTAGTTCCTGGTGCGAGAGTTGAAACAACCACTGAATTTTCTGTTAGCGTTTCCAATGCAGTGGCTGAGCTCAGTATTTTTACAGGAGTTTCGGTTTTCGAAGGTGGTGAAGAAAAAAGCTGAATATACTCGTCGGAATCGTTCGCCGCTTTACGAATATTGTTGCTTTGTGTGGTTTTTGTAACAGAGTCATCTCGCTTATTTGTCGATGAAGAATATACAATACCGGAAGTCCTACTTGCGTCAAGCCGAGATGACACTGTTTTATCTGATGTATAACTCAATGTCAGTCCACTTGATTTCATTTCTTGTCGGGATTCGGTTGTAGAAGCAGAACTTTCCTGGATTTCTTGATTGATTGTAGAAGCAGTTTCCACGTGGTCTTCACAACAAGTTGCTGCTTCCGTGGACGGAGTCAGAATTAGCCATTCAGTAGAATTCTCCAAAGATATCTTCTTTGGTGAGGAATTAGACAGGCTAGATGTTATTAAAGTTTCTTTTGTGATTTTTTCTGTTCGCTTCGTTTCTATAGTTGGCGCTAAAGGTGTTTCCGTCGGTAACCTCGAAGAGGACAGACCTTCGCTGATATCCGGAAATCCTGAGATTTTCTGGGATTCTAATTCAGTGACACTGACTGTTTGTAAAACAGGATTCGGCGTCTCCAAAATGTCCGTATTCCTGTCGGCTTGAGTCGTCCAAAATACCGCCTCCTCTTTTGTACTTTTCGTTTGCTGGCTATCAGTATCTGAGAGCATTTTAAAATTGTCTGTTTTCCAATCGTACTGGGGAAGTGTGTTTGAAGTCGTCATGGTATCTACCAGATTGTTTTTTCTGGTCATTTTTTCATCTGATCCAGTTTTTTCAGATGCATGTGTTGACTGTATTTCAATTTGCTCACCGGTATTGTTTTCTGGTTGATTCACTCCCTTTTTTGTCACGAGTCCATTCATCCCCGTTGCAGACAACGAGATTGTAACTGCTTCCTCTTTAGCAGGAGCCGAAGCGTTTCCGTTATTATGGTTTGCGAGGGACGTTAACAATACCTCGTTGTCCTTAGTGACACCGATCGTAGATATAACGCTCGTGACAATTCTAGACTGATCGCTTTTGCTTGCGGGAATGACAGTAGAATTTGAAACCGTAACCTCTTTTTCAATGCCTATTTTCGTCGTTGCTTGTATATCGTTTGTGTTAAAAATATTCGATCCCGACGAAGTGTCGACTGTCATTAGCAAATTGCCGGCATTACTTGAAAATATTTGTTCACTGGTGAAGGCAGCTGATTGGTTTGAATTCGAATCGGTTTTCTTAGTTATCGAACCAGGAGTTGCTTTTGACGTCATTGATGTTATAGTATATACTTTGTCTGAATTTAAAATGTCTGATTTTTCGGATGTTGCGAGATTTTCGAAATTCAGTTGAGTCATTGTTGCTGGTTTAGAATTTAATGACGCTTCTGTTTTCGTGACAGACGTACTTTTATTTGTAGGATTTGTTGTGTATTTTGCAGTGGTTTTAGTGTACAACGATATAAGATTATCTCCTGTTTCACGAACTTCTTTGTTAGTTTCTTTCGGTTGAGAAGTAGAACTCTCCTCTAAAGGGAGATAATAAGAAGAAGACCGCGTATCCCAAGTGGTGATAGCCGGTGTGCTATTTAAATCATTCATTGTCACGCGTGTAGTTCTAATCCAATCGTCTTTGCCAGTTACGAAGGATTCTTTGGTCTTTTTTAGTGTTTCAGTTGAAAACATATCGAACGACGGCGAATCGTTCGTTGATGACCGAATTATTGATTTGGTTGTGATTTCTGAGATCAGATCAGTCATCTTACCAAAGTCAACGTTATCAAACTCAGCTGATGTAGATGTTCCCTGTTTATCATTTAATGTATAACTAAACATTGTCTCATTGTTATCTATCAAAGGTTGAGACTTGCTTACTGGATCAGTTTCAACATTGGAGTTCGCTGACGTAGATGTTCTCTGTTTATCATTCAATGTATAACTGAATGTTGTTTCAAAGTTGTTATCTGTCAAAGGTTGAAACTTGCTTACTGAATCAGTTTTAATATTAGAACTCGTTGATTTAGATATTGTCTTTTCATCATTTAATGTATAACCAAACGTTGTTTCAAAGTTGTTATCCATTTGAATCTTGCTTACTGGACCAGTTTTAACATTTGAAATCACCGTTGAGATTTTAATACTTTCGTCTTTAAATGCCACACTTGAGAGGTCAACTGTTGTAATTTTTGATTCCCTTTTTGTTACTAACTTTGGTCCTTTTGTGTGATTATTTTCAATTTTGGTTGATACGTCCCTACTATCCGTCCATAATTCGGGGCTCTGACTACTGCTTACAGGATTGTTTTCCGGGCTCCCGAATTTTAAGTCATCTACTGCAATTCCAGTGCTTTTTCCCATGTTATCTCTTGTTATCAATGATATTTGGTTAGTAAAATCAGTTTTTGAATCGGGGCCGGGGAAATTGGTTGATATTTTTGGTGACGGAGTTGGTGTGCTTAAAGCGTTCGATTTTGTGATATCGTCTGAGTACGCTAACGCTGAAGATAGACTGGAGGTTTCTCGTCCTTTGGGATACATCTGAGTTGACGTCATTGGAAGAAAGTTGTCCGTTGACGTCAATATTTCTGACGCAATTTCTGGTGGCAGTAACTTTGATGTAGCGACTTTCTCTGTTGCTATAGTTGTCACTGAACTATCAACATCAAAACTGGAACCAGTTTCAAACAAGGAATCAAACTGGCCTGTTGTCTGGAATCTGGGATCTGGAATTGAATGACCGGAAGTCTGCGTGTTTTTTCCATACATCTTAGTAATTAAGCTTTCTTCAGTTACCATTTTTGCGGATGTTGAGGCCACTAAGTCTGCTTCACTCTTGGTTTTGCTGATATCAGTTTCAGGCTCGTAGACCGGTAGTTGTGTTGATGTAATCGATGTGCTGGTTCCTATATGATCTTGCAGATATGTGTCCCGTAATAAAAACTCCGCATTGGTTGGGGTTTCTCTTGAGGTCGACTCTAGCAGTGGATTGGATGATGGTGAAGTTAATAGAGAAGGGAATAAAGATTGTTCTGTTGACGGGGAAGATGAAAGATCGACGCCTGCGGAAGATGGTGCCGTTGGGTTGAGAGGCTGGACGTCAGAGTAAGTTGAAGAATCGTCGGGCGTTGTCTCCAGAGAACTCGGGTTTTGGTTTGTAGAATCTGTTGCTATGACAATTTCACCGTTCTTTTTTAATTGACTAATTGCTGTTGTTGCAGTGGTATTCAGCATCTGTGGGGGTGATGATTGCTTGGAAGTCAGGAATGTTTCAGAAATTGATATGCTAGAAAAGGGCGTTGTCGCTTGGACTGGTAACGGAGGGGCTGTTAGTAATGGTGATAGGGACACATTGGTGGAAAGAGAGGAAAGAAAGGTAGAAGGCGATGATAATAAGGAAGCGGAGGATAATGAAGAGCGGGATGAGGACAAAGCGGAAGAAGAAGAGAAAAAAGAAGACGAAGGGAAGGATGATAAAGAGGGGGAAGGGGGATATAATGAAGAGGAAGGAGAGGAAAACAAAGACGATGAAGTTGAAGACGATAAAGAGGAGGAGGAAGATAAAGAGGAGGACATTAGAGAGGAGGATGGTAGAGAGGAGGAAGAGGAGGAAGTTAATGGAGAAGAGTGGGCAGAAGACAAAGATGAAGAGGAGGACAATAATGGGGAGGAAAACAAAGACGAAGAAGAGGAAGACGATAAAGAGGAGGTGGGGGAAGCAAAAGAAGAAGAGGAGGAGGAGAACGAAGAAGATGAAGAGGATGAGGATATAGGAGAGGAAAATGATGAAGACGAGGTGGTGGACGCCAAAGATGATGAAAAGAAGGGGGATGACGATAATGAAGAGGAGGAAGATAATAAAGAAGAAGGAGAGGAGAACGAAGATGAAGAGGAGGAAGAGGAAGTTAAGGGGGTGGAAGTTGATGAGGAGGAAGCCGCTAAAAAAGTGGAGGAGGGTGAAGAGGAGGAAGTGGAGAACGATAAAGAGGAGGAAAATAAGGAAGAGGGAATAGTGGAGGACAAAGGAGATGAAGAGGGCGACGTGGAGGAGGAGGTTAATGAAGAAGAGGAAGGCAAAAAAGTTGAGGAAGAGAACGATAAAATAGAGGAGGGGGAGGATGAATATGAAGAAGGTGTTGCGGAGGATAACGAAGATGAGGACAAAGAGGAAGAGGATAAAGAAGAATAAACTGGAGAAGATGGGGAGGAAGATGAGGAGGAAGGGGAAAAAGAAGAGGAGGCTGAAGCGGAAGTGGAAGAAGATAAAGAAGAGTGAGTAGGGAAGGATAAAGAATAAAAGAAAGGTGATAAAGTAGACGAGGGGGGCGTAGAAGTGAAGGAAGAAGCTGAGGAGGATACAGTAGTGGAAGCAAGAGAAGAGGAAGAAAAATAAGAGGACGAAGAAACGGAGGATGGTAAAGAAATGGAGGCAGAGAAAGAAGACGGGGAAGAAGAGGCGGGAGAGTATAAAGAAGAAGAAGAAGAAGAAGAAGAAGAAGAAGAAGAAGAAGAAGAAGTGGTGACGGGTACAGAAGAGGAAGCGGAGAAGGATAAAGAAGAAGACGCAGAAGAGAACGAAGAAGGGGAAGAGGTTAAAGAAGAGTAGAGGGAGATTGATAAAGGAGAAGAAGAAGAAGACGAAGAAGAAGAAGAAGAAGAAGAAGAAGAAGAAGAAGAAGAAGAAGAAGAAGAAGACGAAGAAGAAGAAACGGAGGGTACAGAAACGGAGGAGGTCACAGAAGAGTAGGAGGAAGAGGAAGAAGCAGGAGAGAACGAAGAAGCGGAGGAAGGTGAAGATAAAGAAAAGGGAGAGAGAGAAGACGATAAGGTGGATAAGGGTGAGGAAGAGGAGAAAGGATCTGGAGTGGAGGAAGATAAAGATGGAGGGGAGAATAAAATGGCGTTTGTTAAAGAAGCTTCTGTTCTCTCTTCTTCAACAGTCGAACTATGCGACAAGCCATTATTTAGCGTCGTGTAATGTGTACCAGACTTCGAAAATCCCGTCGAATCACTCCTCGGCATTATGGTTGACGTACTCTCAAACCGATCACTCGAACTATCTTTGCTTAAAATCTCACTGGTCTTTGAAGAAAACGTTTCGCTCTCTGTGCTCATCAAAGAGACGCTATCTTGGCTTTGATTGTGATTTGGATATGACTTTGAGACGCTAGTCACTGGCGTGTTGCTATCGCTGAAAGGATTTAGAGTTGCCCTTGTATAAAGATTCAAATCATTACTTTTTGTCGACTGTGTTTCCGTATCCATTGCAACAGGATCGTTAGTTATCTGCGAGCCATGATCACTCGTGACTCCAACTATCGAACGTTTGCGACGAAATATCTTAGCACTTGAAATTATATTGGAACTGGATCTGTTCGAAGATAGGGTTTGCTTTTTATCGAAGAGATCTTCTGGTTTTAGAACCGGAGAGTCACTACTAAGAGTAGAAATCATAACATTAGCTTTTCTGGAAGAATAAAGCCTAGGCAATTTATTCAAAGTCGATATATTTCGGTTAAAGCGACTTGGAACAAATACTCTTTGATTTGGTCTTTTAAACAATGGCATTTTACGGCTCATTCTATCATACGTTTTCCTTTCTTTAAATGCTAAAGCGTTTTTCTTTCCTTTATTCAACAACTTGTTTGTGGATAGTGACAATGAATTCTTAAGCTGATCGTTGATAATAATATCAGGCATTACTTCAAGTTTGGTTTTATTTCTACCTGATGAGATATTCAGAAAAAAATCCATTGGTTTTGATGCTATATTTTTCATTTTCTCTAATGGTTTAACCTTCAATTCAGTAAGAAAGTCCTCATCAGACGCAGAATTTGAGATTAAAGAAAATTTGTTGGTTTTTTCAAACGTGGCATCACTTTGGAACAACATCCGGTCGCCACTTTTAGCATTTTTGAAATCGTTTTTATTTTCATCGCTATCGACATCTATGGTGTACTGCCAGTAAGTCGGTTGGCTGTTTTTAAATTCTTTTGTCGACGCTTGGAAAGTGTTTTCACTTTTTATCTTTCTAGATTCAAGTCTCCGACCAAATTCGTGAGATGTCAAAGTCTGTGAATCCAACTTTTGAATTAATCGGTCGTTTTCCAGAAACTCTTTTGGTCTTTCCGTCCACCTTGCGTCTCTGATATCTAAGACACGGTACGCTTTTCTGTCGGCGAAACCATTTCCTAGAATGGAGTATAGTATTATATTAATATTATAATATTAATGAACATATATATATAATTAGAAAAAACACTGGTCTAACGAATTACAATTGAAAAAAAAAGAAGAAATTTTCAAAAAAAAACATTGACAAAATTCTCTTTGTCAATAGTGGTATGATTTCGATAAGACTGCCTTTGAAAAAGTTTGAATCTAGAACCAAACAGATTCTGTGGTTACTGCTTATTAGGTTCACGTAATATTACGGTGTTCGTAAATTAATTACGTTTTACGAGAAAGGATGTAAAAACGAACGTGAGTTATTGAAATGTTAGAATGTTCGAAAAGTAGTACAGCGTAACCCGGATATAAAAGAGTTGTCGGGACCGGAGACGTCTCTTATATCCGGGTTTCTCTTATATCCTTTGGTCTAATTTATATACATTAACACAGGCTCTAATTTGGGACCAGATAAAAATTATCTTATATCCGGGTTTCTTATATCAGGGTTACACTGTAACTTTTAAACAAGGAGTATAAAAAAAAGGGTAAGTTAAATTTATTTAACTATTATTTATCAAAAGTTTAATGTATTTTTTTTCGACGACTACAGTAAAACAGTGAGAAAAATTTTCAATTCCAAGTTTAATGAAATCTGGATGTTTCCCAATAAAAAATTTTGGAAACGTTTTGTATTAGGTTGGTGCAAAAATAATGACGTAATAATGTCGTTTTTTTACGTTAAAAAAATACGTCAAAAAACGACATTATTACGTCATTATTTTTGCACCAACCTAATAACTACTTTTTGTTGTTACTGAATCTTCTGCCGCTTATGCAAATATTCTAGTTATCGGAACAAATGGAAATCTGTAGGTGCTAAACTCTGGTGTGCATTGAGGATGGAAAATAATCTTCCACCATATCATATCTTATATTTTCTTTGTTTTGTTTTGCAAAGTATGTTCGTCATGTTGGAGAATAATACATTTTCTGTTTACCAAAGCAAGGTATTTTGAATATAATATTACATATACCAATCAGCTTGTTGTCAGTAAACGTCTATAGTGGTCCTTCTATGTTCCATTAGCTCGTAATGGATAACACTTTTGCAACTTCTTCTTTGTTGCCAATAACACTGGTAGCCGTTAAACTTTTTCTCATTTGAAAACACCACGGTTTCCCATTTCTCTTTTGTCCATGTTACTTTTTTCTTTACCCAATCTAGGCGCATCTTCTTGGGGCTGTCTTCCTGTTTCGATACACGAGATTTGACGATTTATGGAGCAGTTGACGAAGTGATGGGTAAATTCTGCGATTTTTGTAGATCTCTTGAGCTCGATTGTTCTTTGGAAGCTTCTCGATAAAGTCAACGTCTGGCTGCATTTGTAATTTTAGGTGTACGACCTAAAAGTTTTCTGGTACCCTACGATTCAGGGTCCTTTAGATAATTTCTCCAAACTCTTCAGGACCTCAACAATTCTCTTGCAATGAAACTTATAGATTTTCCTTCCAGTTTCTAGGCAGAAATTTGACTTTTTTCATTTTCATTAAGTGGGAAGTTCCTAGGCATTTTGCAGTAAATGTATTCAATTATGAAATGTTTAAATAGGACTCACGTGGCTTAAAATCATGATAAGAGTCTTTTTATAATCTGCGCATGCACCTATTTTGAAGTAAACCAGATATGCAAATTTTCAAAACTGTCTTATAATTATATCCACCGTCGAAAACGAAGTTTTGTTAATAACTTTTTTTTTTTTTTTTTTGTGGTGGAAAGTTATAAAATCGAATATACTCTTCTTGAAAGAATTCCCCACAAAATTTCTATTAGGTTTAAATCGAATATGTATACTAATACACATCGGGTCCAGGTACCACACACAAATTTCCAGAGGAATTTACGCAGTAATAAGGAATTTATTAACAATTTCATGCCATGTCTTATACTTATTTCCACCACTATATATATATATATATATATATATATATATATAACATTTTGTTCATATCTATATTTTTATATCTATGTCATATTTAACTATATATTTATGCTATTCTGTTCATATATTTCTATCCTTGTTCATTATCTGAGTCTGTTAATCATTTATTGATATGAAGAAACTACGATAGAAGGATTTGAACAGAGCTAGCTAGCTAGCTAGATAGATAGATAGATAGAGAGAGAGAGAGGGGGGGAAGAGAGGGATAAAGAGAAATAGACAATACTTTCAACAAAGGAACAATATTATGATGGACATTTTGTTATTT
This sequence comes from Acanthosepion lycidas, assembly GCA_963932145.1. Taxonomy (NCBI): domain Eukaryota; kingdom Metazoa; phylum Mollusca; class Cephalopoda; order Sepiida; family Sepiidae; genus Acanthosepion; species Acanthosepion lycidas. The sequence goes on along the minus strand of OZ010597.1, from coordinate 52,037,149 downwards.
AAAGACTTGCACTAACTGACCGCTACCAGTACAGGGCATCTGTTCTAATGGAGCGCATCAATCATACATGGGACGTTATTTCTTGTCGCATGTCGCCTACAAAGTGAAAACATGTCGTGCTGAGTATTAAAAATTAATGTTTGTCTTGTAGTTGATATTGCATGTTCTCCCGTTGCCTTTTTTATTATTTTGCTTTCAAGTTTTTACCAGATAAAAACAAATCCATCAAAAGAAAACATGTCGGTGACATTCTGTAATAAACAAAAATTATTATCAGTAAATTACGCTCAATTCCAGTTGGTACCAGGTATTTAGTATAAAATCGCTAGGTATGATAGAAATGACAACATTAGAATCTCTAATCCTATGAAACAAGTCTTAGATCAGATAGAATAATGAAACCGGTATCAAATTGAAGCTCATTTATTTCTCTTCATAATCACCAACGTTGATGGATATGTAAGGTCTCTAGTCCTATTAAACAGGTCTTAGACCAGACAGAATAATGAGACAGGTATCAAAATGAAGTCCAGTTATTTTCTGTTTAAAATTACGAGAGTTGATTGATAAGTAAATTTTCCAATTCTATGAAACAAGTCTTAGACCAGATAGAATAATGAAACTGGTTACAGAATGAAGATTGGTAAGTAAGGTCTCTAATCCTATGAAACAAGTCTTAGATCATATAGAATTATGAAACTGGTATCAAAACGTAGTAAATTTATTTCTCTTTAAAATTACGAGCATTGATTGATAAGTAAGGTCTGCAATCTTAGGAACCAGGTCGTCGACCCGATAGAATAATGAAACTGGTTGCAGAATGAAGTCCATTTGTTTCTCTTTAAAATTACGAGTGTTGATTGGTAAGGACTAAATCTTCGGACACAGGTCTTAGACTAGATAGAATAAGGAAACAGGTATCAAAATGAAGTCAATTTATTTCTCTTCAAAATTATGAAGGTTGATTGGTAAGTAAGGTCTCTAATCCTATGAAACAGGTCTTAGATCAGATAGAATAAGGAAACTGGTGTCAAAATGTAGTCAGTTTATTTCTCTTCATAATTACGAGGGATGATGGATATGTAAGGTCTCAAATCCTAGGAAACAGGTCTTAGACCAGATAGAATGATGAAACCTGTATCAGAATAAAGTCAATTTATTTGTCTTCGAATTTAAACGACTTGATTGATGAGAAATGTCACCAATCGTATAAAACAAGTTTTAGATAGAATAGAATAATGAAACCGGCAACAAAATTAAATCAATTTCTTTTGAAATTTAGGATGATTGATTGATTTATAATAGGTACCCAATCTTATGATATATATATATATATATATATATATATATATATACCAGATATAATAATAATAATAATAATAATAATAATAATACAGCTTTAATGTCCTTAACTGGACCATAGCTGAAATTAAGCGAATGGACGCCAAAACGAGAAAGCTTCTCATTTGCTACCGCATGCATCATCTCAAAGCTGATGTTGATCATCTATATGTGCCCAGATCCGAAGAGGATTAGTTCAACTAGAACTGTCCTACGAAACTACAATAATTGGCCTCCAAAGATACTTGGAAACTACAGAAGACTGGATGATGGTGTGCGTCAAGGAACATGAAAGTAGTAAGCGTCTTTACTCCGTAATAAAGGAAGCCAACAAATTCAAAATGGAGTTTCAAAAGGGCGCAGAAAAGTACAGCACAATACACCGGCTGAAGCTGCAAAATACTTAAAAAAGAAAGCAAAGACAAATGCAACCGACCAGATACAGAAACAGTGGCAAGATAAACCGCTTCATGGCCATTACTCTGCCCGTACCAAACAAGCTGTCGTAGACAAAACCCGTACCCATCAGTGGCTACGCAGTGCTGGGATAAAAGCTGAATCTGAAGGTTTTATCATTGCTGCACAGGACCAATGCTTGCAAACTAGGAATTATCAAGTACATATACTAAAATATTGTGTTAGCCCAAAATGCAGATTCTGTGATAAATATCCAGAAACAATTGATCATCTTGTATCAGGTTGCACGATATTGGCACCCACTGAGTATAAAACCCGGCATGACAGAGTGGGCCAATATCTGCACTGAAAAATCTGCAACTTCTACGGGAAGGAAACTAAAAGAAACTGGTATGAACACCACTCAGACCCGGTTACAATTCTATGGGACTACACAATACACACTGACAGAACAATCAAAGCCAACCGCCCAGATATTGTTGTTAAAGACCGCAAACAAAAAAGTGCCTCCTTATTGATATGGCAGTCCCTGCAGACTGCAATGTATCTTTGAAGATATTCAAAAAGCTGTCAAAATACAAGGACCTTGAAATAGAAATCTCAAAAATGTGGCACATGGGAACATCAACAATCCCTTTTGTAGTTGTACCCTAGGATTGGTTAGAAAAGATTCCAATAGATTAATTGAAGGGATTCCTGGAAGTCCATGCCTCAAAGAGATACAAAAATTGTTCCGACAAGTACAGCCCACACTTTACGAAGGGCTTTATCTGTGTATTTTTTTTTTTTTTTTTGGCACTGGAAAGTGTCATGAGGCCATTTCTAACCTTAGGTCACTGGGCGGGACCCGGAAAGAAATGTGTAAACGCCAGAAATCAAAGGAAATAAAAAAAAAAATAATAATAATAATAATAAAACTACTATGAAAAAACAAGTAAATTTATCAAAACTCGTCATACCGTGCGTGTAGTCCATCTAAGAGAAGGAAATTTACACCTCTGCTGCCTTGCGGTCATATCCAATCACGGGAAAGGCTTCGAGAGTAAACGCTGAAGAGAAATCTGAAGTCCCTAAGACAGTCCGATGATCTGTTCAACTTCGTTCTGGCAATTCCTGTAACGACGCCTATGCCAAGCTGTACTGGGCTCTTCCTTTCCATTGGACAACATCGGTGGCATGGAGAGGAGAGACTTTCTACACCGGCAACCACCGATCTCTCATAAAACTCTCTCCAGGCGACCGGCCTGCAGCAGTCACATCGTTAGCGTGCTGCCCTTACTAGAGCAACGCCTCGGCGCCTATTCATCTTCGCTTTCTTAGACACATCCTGGACATCAACTGGTCCGACCGTATCACCAATGACGCAGTTCTCACCCCTGCCCAGTTACCCAGCCTATACGCTCTTCTCCAATAGCGGAGGCTCCACTGCCTTGGACATGTACACCGTATGTCGGAACTGGCCACCGGCACGAGTACACGAGAATGACGTTTCAAGGACGTCTGCAAAGGGACATGAGGCCGGTGGAAATTGACATTGAGATGTGCGAAGACGTCGCCAACGATCGCTCACACTGGAGACGCGATTTACACCGAGGACTGTAGCGAGGAGGGGAAAAACGGAGGCTTGCCGCCTGGGAGAAGCATAAATCGACGAAAAGAAAACAATACCGCGACATCGGGAAAGAGCGTCTCCATATGCATTCGTTGCAATCGAGACTGTCACGCCCGTGTGGGCTTGTACAGCCATAACAGATTCTGCCCCGCCATTATCATAGCACTTGGCGTAGATCCATGGTCTGTCGCGACTGACAAATGTGACATAGACAACAAGCAATGGATGATAAAAGACTGACCTTTAAACAATTTTTTTTTTAATTTCAGGAACGACCAGAAGTGTGATGTTGCCAGATAGGTGCTGTATCAAATGTATGCAACAATTTCATTTCAGGTTTTTCACCATCAGACTGGTTTTCGCTTGACGTGATACAAAACAACAAAATTTCTTCTTTTCGATCTTCATTCGGTGGATGAATTGTTCGAGTACAAAATCCTCGGGTGAATAAAAATAAATCTGTCGAAATCTTTTACATTTTAGGGTGAAAAATAATTCATCACCCACAAGGAGGCGGAAGCGCTTTTGAGCTCTACCAAAACTGGAAAGCGAAGACTATCTTAGCTCCCATCCATATACAGAGTGCGATGGATAAATTGTCGTATAAATTACGCAAAAAGGAAAATAACACTGATATCTCATTTTAACAGATATATTTACCAAAATTACACAAAAATATCTTGAAATACTAAACAGTAAATTTATTCAATAAAATCGCCATTGACTTCAACCACGGCCTCCAGACGACTTCAAAATCTCCCGCAATTCTTCTGGACAGTCTCCTTGTTTAAGTTAGTGAAAGCTACCATAATCCTAGCCTTCAGTTCAGATTTGATGTTACAAGGAGTGTTGTTGGTCTCTCACTCAACTGCAATTCACACATAATAATCAAGGGGGTGCAGTCTGTGGAATTAGTTGGCCTAATGCAGAGTTAGTTGGACAGATGTAGAGTGTGATGTGATCGCAGAAATTGTTTAACAACCGTGACTACGTTCACCTACTTGTGTGGCATGGTGCAGAGTCCTGTTGCCAGGTATGGGTTCTTCCAGGCGCCACTCTATTTATCCATGGCAGCAATGCCTCCTCAAGGCACTTTATGTAGGCCTACGTGTTAAGTCTGAGGCCCTATAGAAGATGAATGAAGGCATAACTTCGCCATCACTAGTGATCACTCCAAACACCTTCGTAATCACTATTAGACTCATCCAACTCTTTCCAAATTCTCTGAACTGTCCTCAGATTGACACCCAAAGACACCTGAAATCTTTGCATTGGAGCTTTCGGTGCGAATGTCAAGCGGTGCATCATGCCATTTCCAAATTTCTGGCGGAGTAAATTGCGTCATGGTGCTCTTTTTCTCACAGACTATGCCCAACTGACTTTACTGTGCACTCGACAACATCAAAAACAAACAACATGCATGCGCGAAATTAAATATATAAAATGGCGATAATTCATCCATACCTCCCTGTATGTCAGCAGTACTCCATTTTCGGCTTGACCTCGCTCTTAAAGGTAGAGGATAGTGTGAAGTGTCAGGTACTCACTAGAAGGGAACCGATCAGTTTTTCAGTATATTTAGCGATGGATCGTATGCACAAGTTCCATTTGAGGTCTAGATTTAGTTTAAGTCCCAATAGGCACTCAAGGCACGGAGCACTCTCTGAGGGAACATCCATTCATAATGACTGGTGATAGTTCAGGGTCTTCTCTTTGCCTGTGTACTACCAATAATTCACTCAAAATCGTCAAATAGGTTTATAATTATATGTTTACCATTCGTTCTTGCTTCGAATATTGCTGTCACATCTGGTCTGGTCTTCCTGCTATATATTCTGGAGATTCTTGATAAAGTCCAAAGAAAAAAAGCTGCAATGTTATTGGTCCTGATCTGGCATCTCGGCTTCATGTCATAGGATTTTCAACTGTCATTTTTTTTTTATTGTAAGCATTCTTCCTTGTTCTTTATATTTCTCTCTAAATCTTTGTCGATTCTCCCATTCCATATAGTCTTATCATTTTTCTGTAGGAGCACATTTTTCTATCGCTTCAATTCTATTCTTTATATGTGTGGAGACAGTCCAGCATTCTCTGGCAAATAGGAAATTAAATAGTACACATCGATTCAGTAATTTTTTTCTTTGGACGTTTCTTTTTGTTATAGAGTAGTTTCACAGTGGAGGCTTGTATTTCACTAAGTCGGTCCTAAAAAGGTTCGACGTACAAAACGTTAGGGACTTGATATAATAGTTAATGGCGTAGCAATCTAGTTGTGGTGGCTGATACTTTAATGTCCGACATCGACTGACTGACCAACTGACTGAGCGGTAATTAATCACCCCCACCCCCGACGAGGGCATCATGTGGCACAAGGCCGGTTTAACGTGGGATCTCCGAGCCCGTGGGATCTCCGAGCCCGTGGGATCTCCGAGCCCGTGGGATCTCCGAGCCAAAATATGCCCTTTTAACCTGTATAAACGGGTTCAGGGTCGGCTTACCTCCCCGAAAGAGACTCCGCCGTTCGGCATGGCCTTGTTCGGGTTCCTCCCCGCCCGAAAGCAGAGAGTTCAACCGGTCAGTCGGACGTCCGACTTCAGACTGAACTCGGACCAACTCACTGAGCGGTATTTAGTCACCCCCCCACGAGGGCACCATGTGGCACAAGGCCGGTTTAACGTGGGATCTCCGAGCCCGTGGGCTCGGCCAAAAATATGCCCATTGAACCCGTATATACGGGTTCAGGGCCGGTTTACCTCCCCGAAAGAGAGTCCGCTCTTCGGCGTAGCCTCCTTCGGGTTCCTCCTGCCCGAAGGCAGAGAGTTCAACCGGTCAGCCGGTGGTCCAACTTCAGAATGAAATCATACCAACTCACTGAGGATATTCAGTCACCCCCCACGAGGGTGTCATGTGGCACAAGGCCTTTTTAACGTTGGCATTCCGAGCCCGTGGGCTCAGCCAAAAAATAGCCCATTGAACCCGTATAAACGGGTTCAGGGCCGGTCTACCTCCCCGAAGGAGAATCCGCCCCTCGGCGTAGCCTCCTTCGGGTTCCACCCGTCCATAGGAAAAGAGTACAACCGAACAGTTGTTCCAGTCAAAACTTGAGCGACTGACTCAAGACCAACTCACTGAGCGACTTCGCGACTGCTACTACTCCTACTTATAATAGGTGGGAGAGTCTATTAACAATAGAATAGGTGTGTTCCAGTATAACACTTTTTTATTTCCCTGTTGTATCATTATCTATAAAAGTATATAAAAAAATTATAGTGCATTTGTTTAGGATTCAACCAGCAAGTCTCAATAAAAAAAAACTGTCTCAGATGAATCAATAAAATCTATCGAATCTTTTGCTTACCGAGGAAGCGAAATAAATTCTACTGAAAAGGATGTGAAAATTCGTATAGCTAAAACCTGGGCCGCTTTGAATAAAATGGATATAATCTGGAAATCTGATCTACTAGACAGCCTCAAGTGGAGATGCTTTCGCGCCATTGTAGAGTTGATTTTAACACTTTCACTGCTAATCATTTGCCCAGTGCTGCCCCTATCCGGCCAGCCATTTTTAAAGAAAATGCCAAATTTCAACCTACATATTTTATTACAAAGAAAACTGGCACCAGTGTGTTTTACAACATTCCATTTTCATGGATATACGTGGGAATGACTTACCAGATCAGTAATGGGTATACACATGATATCTTTAGAAGCTTTGTGATTTTACGATAAATGGCGCAACGGGACACTCATACCAGCTGTATGCAAAAAAACGTAGGTTTCCGTACTTAGCCAGCTTGAGTAAGATAAGAAAAACGAAGATCTCTATAGTTAGCAGCCGAAGTGTTAATGTATGGTGCCACTTCTGAGATGTTATTTAAAACCCTACAGTCTAAGGTTGATGGAGCCGACATTCAGTTGCTGAGAGCTATACTTAATATCTCTTGGAGACAACATCCAACTCAATCAAAACTCTATGGACCCGACCCATCCTTGATATTTCTACAATCTTACGCGAATGGAGAATGTACTTTGCAGGCCACTGCTGAAGAGCAAAACTTGCGAGTCATCTACTGGTCTAGACAAATAAGCATGGAGTAAGACG
>OZ010597.1:51962177-52024677 GCA_963932145.1 Acanthosepion lycidas | reverse complement strand
TTAGAATTTTAAGTTAACATCACTAGAACAAAAGACTCCTCGTCCTGGGTATGACGATAAACTACATCCGGCAGCAAGGCTTCTGATCAGGAGATTTTGATGAGCATTGAACCACCTCTTAATTGCTGTTGTTCCCAGGTCCACTGTAACCCTGGTTGGTTGCACCTGTTAGGGTTTCAACTATGGGTAAATAGTTAACCCCCTCGAACCGGAGTCAAAACATTATGAAAGCATAAAAACAAAAAATTTTAAAGCGAAATTACCAGCAATACATTTTTGAAGAAAAAAATATTGCCAACAATACATTTGACTCTTGAGAAAAAAATAAAAACTCTTTACAAAAATACGTCAATGAAACCTGATCTATAGACTGATTTCTTACAAATACACATTCTATTCTTACGAAACTATCCTAAAAATCTTCTCGGCAATAAATAACCTATTGAGGTGTTGATATGCCGTAAAACAAAATCAAAACAAAAAGGGGTTCGCATTGTTAACATGCAATAATAAAACCAGTCTTTCATATATTACTCAAAAATAGTTTTTTTAGCAGTAATATCTGATTTGCATGTCAATTTTTAAAAGCATATTTTAATAAACTAGAAAAAGCCGTGAAAATTTGACGGTTTTCCTATTTGAATTTTCTGATTAATTTTAATTCTTACGTTAATAAATGAGTAAGCTCATGGTGAGTTCTATGACAATAAAATATCCGTAGAAATTTTCCTATCGCATCGTTATGTATTTCAGTTTAACTTCAAAATATTACAATAACAATCAGAAAAGCTGGTCGTTATTTTAGAAGTGTGTTCAACTGAAAAGATTTGAAATTGTTAACTTTTTCCATTTCACTGAAATAGACATTAAATCTTTCTTGCTTTCATTCATTTTTTCACTGAAAACAAGCAATGTCTCCCCCATCCACTCTCATTATTTATGAGGTATTGGCAGGAGATGTTATACACATCTATCTTCCCTTCTTTCTTTTTTTCTTTCTTTTTTTCTTTCTTTTTTTCTTTCTTTTTCTCACTGAAACCAAGTAGTATTTTACCCTCTTTCCACGCGATCAGAATCGCCCATTATTCATAAGGTGATGACAGGGCACGGATTGAGGAATCGGAGAGCCGAGTTCGAATTCCAGTCGAATCCATTACATTCACTTACGTGCTAATAGCCTTGGGAAAGGTATGAATCCTCTTCTTCTCCCCCTCCCAGCTATGGGTAAATAGCAGGACACATTCTTGGATGGCAACTGGTTTACCGCAGAAAGAAATGGCAACCTACTGCGGGAAAAATCTGCTTCGTCAGTCATGTATCGAAAGATACATGATCACCTAAGCGTGTATCGCGTATGGCACATAACTGACTGAATAACAGGGCGTAATGGTCGTGCGAACTAACGAAGGGAGGGGTCAGCCCAATGATAATAGGATATTTCTTCTATATTATTTATTTTTAATTCGAATTTGAAAGTTTTGCCATATATGAAAAAATGATTTAGCAACCCTATCTCTTTAGTGCAGTCCTCGTGACCAGATGTCCGTCAAAGCCTTTCTGCGAACAATCCGAAGACACGGTGGCGAGGTCAAAAGCAGATATAACGAGATATGGCACATTGTCGGTTTAAAGTGGAGAGCCCAGGCGCGTGAAGATGGGCTAAGTTCCCTGCAACCAATGTCGAGCTGGTTTCAATATTCCATCGATCCTCTTCCTCGGGGAGGTGTTGCTGACGAATTGGAATCTCCGGGACCAAGCATCGCTCATTTATTTGTTGTGTTCTGCCCGAAAACAGAAGCACAATTGAGAGATAAAATGTAGTTTGTGTTGCCGAAGACAGTAACAACACTAAACTTGGGAGAGACAAGCACAATTATAATAGGGTATTTCAATATTTCACCATCTTTGGTGCAATCAGGGAGGTGCTACTGATGGGTTGAAATCTCCGGTACCAAGCCTGCTCTCATTTACTTGTTGTGTTCTGCCCGAAGACTGAAACACAATTGAAAGATAAAATATAGTTTGTCCACTCGAAGGTATATTTTATTTACTTGCCGTCCCCTGATGGCAGAATGTGACATAAGGCCAGTTTAATTTGGGGAGCACTAGAGCATGCAACAGGGTCAGGTCAAAAAATAGCCCATCGGTTCTGCTAGCATTAGTGAGCAGTTGTTTCCCGGAACTGGGCATCTCTCAGTATTTTAGTTGCGCTCTACCCGAAGACAAAAACATAATTGAGAGATAAAGTGTAGTTTATTGGCCCGAAAGCAGATACTACACTTTGATCGAACCCCGAGGCCGAGAAAAAAAGAACCTTTCCAATAGCATTTAATAAATTTGCTTGGTATTTTATAAATATATTGCTAACAAATGGAGTTTATATAAACGGTAACATTTAATTTGCACAACAATTTTAAAAAGCACATTTTTAATAAATTTTTTATCCGTTTTATTTACCTTTAATCCAAAATTTTAAAATTACCATAAATGAGAAATGTTTCTGCTGATAAGGTTTTATTTTCATATTCACCGTGTTTGTATAGAAAAAAGTATATATGCCTTGACAAAATTTAGTCGTAAATTAGAAAACAGGGTTCATAACAATCATTGTTGTCGTCTGCTCTTTCATATTACTACAAATTAGTCGAACGCGCCAAAGAAAAATAAATGGAATTATCCAAATAAGTTAAAATAATATATTCAATTAAAAGTTACTAAAACTATACCAAATTATTTAAACGGGTGAAAAATATGGTAAGTTTGCTGAATTATTTTTTCTTCTTAATTTTATTAATATAAACATTAGAATTTTTTTTTTCTTATGGTCAGCAGATATCTTGCTGAAAATGCTGTTTATACAAAAGAATAAGAGAACGTCTATGAAAAATTTTCTTGTTCGTAGGACGGGTAATTAGCTAGTATTATTAAAAATTCACAATACTGACCTAACTGCTACAAGATATCTTGATATAAATCTAGACTGTCCTGATGGTCGAATTCAATATTGATAACTTGTAAGACGAGATTACAAGACATTGTAATTTGTATGAGTCCGGTGGACTGTATATATATATATATATATATATATATATATATATATATATATGAGCCAGAAAGATGGAAAGAGCTTTGATATGTGGGTGACCACGGGTGTGTATGTATGCCTGTACAAATAAGTGAATATAAGTGTGTATACATTAAAAGAGAATAGAGAAAGCTAAATATATTTTTGAGCTGATCTACATATCTCTTTTTTCAAGATGGAAACTCCTAAAAGAAAAGGAAATTTGTTTTTCTTACCTGAACAAAATAGGAAAAGGAACCACAGCAACAACTTTCTGACGTCCATCTTTGATGCTTCGTTGAAAACCTTTACCATGTGTTTTGTGTAATCTCGCCTTCTTGTTGCCGACTTACTTTGTTACGTCTAGAAATTCAGCCGATGAGGGCCAACGCATTGATTTCCCACTTTAGCATCTATAATTCAAAAGTTGACGTCTTGTACGATGTTACCGGTGGTCGTATACCCAGCATGTATGGATTTTTATGTTCCTTTTTTAAGGAAATATCCATGACTGGTTCATGACATGAAATGTTCTTAAGATTATTACAGCCAAAAATATTCTCAAAATTATCTGCTATATGGTTTTCCTATAAAACCAGCATTTCATAATGTTATGGATATTTGGAATATTATTTTATATTAATATTTAAGAAATATCAAATCCACATTCTTTGTGTTTCTATTCTGTACGTTTCTTTGCGGTTATTTATAAGGTACTTGATTTCATATTGAAAATATGGCGTAAAACGTTCCCTCTTCTGAGGGCTGTAATAATGCTTGCAAATAAGAAACGCTTTTTTTACCTTCTTTTCAGGAGAGCTCTTCCTTGCGTTTGTTTGCTATCCAGTATGGCGTAAATTGATTAAGACATTTTTATCGGTGAAGTCATTACTTTGATGGGAGTTAATAAATATTTCAAATTGAATATTAAATTAATTTAAGTTTATTACAATCAAGAAAAATAAATTTACATTCTTAATTCTTTTGGGTACTGCTTTTGTCTTCAATCATTTTGTTTTTCTCTCTTTTCCCTCGACGTATGTTGAATATTGTCTTATAATATTCAGTAGTGAATTAGACTCTATCCACGTGTAACAAGGGTCGCACTAAAGATGTCTGTACACTCTTAATAAGCAATATTGTCATAAAACTGAGAATGCAAGGTTTAATGACCAATACCGTTGTCGAACGTTGTTTGCTCGCTCGTTGATGATTGGTCCACTTACGTCTAGTGCCTAAGGTGTATGTTTGGCAGATGGTCAATATAGGTGTTGCCCGTCATCTCCGACAGGTTGCATAGGTAATATTGGACTCTGCACACCTCCGACTGTAAAAGGCAAACCGGATGGTTGCAGACCGGAAAATGCATAGCGGTCGTTGGAATGGTGGTCGGGTTGGCCGGTCATCATCACTGAAATCAGTCAGGCATGATTAACAGCTGCAATAGTTTATATGCGTATATAAGTATATTGCTGTATACGTGTATATGTATATTGCTCTATAGGTGAGCGAGAAATTATCTTTCCCTCTCTCTCTTTCTCTCTCTCTTTCTCTCTCTCTCTCTCTCTCTCTCTCTCTCTCTCTCTCTCTCTGTATATATATATAAGTTCCTTTTTATCTTCGAAATTGTTTTTTCTTTTATGTGGCCATTTCTTTCTTTTTTTTTATTTTACCGATCTAGGTTTTATTTCTTCTGTTTCTTTTTACTTCCTTCCTTTCTTCCTCCATTCTTTCTTTCTTTCTTTATTACTTTCTTTCTTTCCTTCATTCTTACTCTCTTTTCTTCATTCTTTCGTTCCTTCTTACTTTCCTTCTTTCTTTCCTTTATTCTTTCTTTATTAGTTGCTTACTTTCCTTCTTTACTTCATTCTTTCTTACTTATTTTCCTTCCTTCTTCCTTCCTTCTTTCTTTCTTAATTTCTTTCTTTCTTTCTCCCTCTATTCTTTCTTTCTTTCTTTCCTTCCTTCATCTAGTCATTCTTTCTTTTTTACTTTCTTTCCTTTCATCCTTCATTCATTTTTCTTCCTTATTCCCTCCTTTCATTCTTTCTTTCTTACTTTGCTTCCTTGATTCTTACCTTCCTTCCTTCTTCGCTTCTGTCTTGCTTTCCTTCCTTTCTTGTTTCTTTCTTACGTTCCTTCCTTCTTTCTTTCTTTCTTACTTTCTTTCCTTCTTCCTTTCTCCCTTCCTTCCTTCTTTCATTCTTACTTTCCTTCCTTCTTCCTTTCTCCCTTCCTTCCTTCTTTCATTCTTACTTTCCTTCCTTCCTTCTTTCATTCTTACTTTCCTTCCTTCTTCCTTTCTCCCTCTATTCTTTCTTTCCTTCTTTCTTTCCTTCCTTCATCTAGTCATTCTTTCTTTTTTACTTTCTTTCCTTTCATCATTCATTCATTTTTCTTCCTTATTCCCTCCCTTCATTCTTTCTTTCTTACTTTCCTTCATTCTTTCCTTTTTACTTTCCTTCCTTCATTCTTACCTTCCTTCCTTCTTCGCTTCTGTCTTGCTTTCCTTCCTTTCTTGTTTCTTTCTTACGTTCCTTCCTTCTTTCTTTCTTACTTTCCTTCCTTCTTCCTTTCTCCCTTCCTTCCTTCTTTCATTCTTACTTTCCTTCCTTCCTTTGTTTTTCACTTTTACTTTTTAATCTTCAATTTTCTCTTTTTCTTTTCAATTTTCCTTTTCCCAGTTAGAATTCTTCAAACGTTGAGACTTTGAATCTCACCACAGTCGATTTTGTCAAGAATATCATCTTGAAAATATCTGGCTGGGGAGACGAACCAAACCGGCAGCACTGTTGGGTTAACGCAAAATAATAAGTCATCGTGACTGATCACGCCAGATTGTGAACTCTCTCCCAAGACTTGTAACTAAGAAACAACAGTTTGATTGCGTGGGTGTCAGAGAAACACATAATGTGCTTGAGCAGGTGTCTTCAACAGGGATTAGCTAGCCAGTCTAACAGATTGGGAAACTTAAAAAAGAATAACAACCATTAGGCCTCTCGGTCTCTAATTATATATATATATATATATATATATATATATATATATATATATATCTCCAGGTGAAATGAGAACAAATAGGGCATAATTGCACTGTCCGTAACATTTAATTTAAAAGAGTGATCAATACAGAATAGAGCTGAACATTATTTATTATAGGAGATTAAAACATAAACATGTTAAAAATCGCTACACACTACTAATCGTGTTTCAACACTACAAATCTGTCTCTTCGGGCGATGATAAATTACTGGCGAGTGAACGATTAATTTAATTTCAAAAGCAGAATACTTCCTCTTTTTTCGAAAAAAATACCTCTCTCTCTCTCTCTCTATATATATATATATATATATATATATATATATATATATATATATATATAAGGTGGCAATAAAGTCATTATACAGTTACTTACAATAACAATTAAGACAAAGCAATTAATCAACCGTCCAGAAATTTGTTATTAAAATGGTTCTGGTTAATAACAATAAAACAATAGTAAACAATAGTAAATTAATTGCCAATACTGTACGAACTGCAAGCCACCTGCTTCAATGCTTTGCTTTTTTTTATTATAAGCAACTTTAGAGTGATATATATATATATATATATATATATATATATATATATATATATATATATATATATATATATAGTGGGGGAAAACAAATATTCGTATGCATACAAATTTTTAATTTATTGTATTTCCCACAAATGAATAAACATGCTTTTCATAAAATTAACTGTCGATATGCATCATGACTAAGTATGCACAGAAAACAAAAAAAAAATTGATTTAATAGAAAAAATAATTAAAAATTTGAATGTGTACGAATATTTGTTCCCTCCTCCCACACACACACACACACTGTATATTACAGTGGTGTTCCCACTGTAGAAGTCCCGAGGGCCACTCGCGGTAGAATGTTACAGATTAAGAGGTACAGCTTAGGTCAAGATTGTAGTGATCAGAGAAGCAGCCTCTTGGGAGTCGGTTCGGCGAGCGTGGGAAGAAACTGCTTGAGTGGAACATGTCTCACCAAGGGAATAGGAACGAAATGAAGGTGGCTCGCTACAATGTGCGTCACGTGGAGGGTCTTAGCCGTAAAAGTTAGGGACTGGTGGAACCAAGGAGTGTAGTTCATCAGAACACTCTCCATGGAAATAGCGATAGAGCAGCGAGAGGCTTGCGACGTCTCGTCTGTGAGAAAGGGGTTGCAAAGTGGAAAACAATTCATCGCCTACAAGGACGCAGAGACGCTTCTGGACTCTATCGAGAGTGGAAAAGGGAGACTAGGTAGCCCCCACCCATATATGGTACTCAACAGTACTCAATTTTCGACCTGATCTGGTTCTTGTAAAGGTAAAGGTTAACAGGCGGAGTCAGGTACTTACTGAAGCGGTACAGGGAAGCGACCATTATCCCAGCATCTTTAGCGATGGATCGTATGTACGAATTCAATTTGAGGTTTGGGTTGAGTTTAAGTCTCAATACATATATATATATATATATAGATAGATAGATAGATAGATAGATAGATAGATAGATAGATAGATAGATAGATATGTATATTAAGACATGTCTCATTGAATAATTTAAAGAAGTTTTGTCTACTTATTTTCAATACGATCCTTCCATATTCACGGACAAGCTTCTTAGTATCCTTAATAAAGGAAGAAAGAAAATTACCATGTTGTTGCATATTCATTTATTACGAGTACTTTCGATATTAGCAGAATGTCATCATCAAGATATTTTGTTGTGTTCATCTGAAAATTAAATTTTTACCTGTGAAGTGAAAAACGCTAAAGTTACGTACGGTACGATTTAAATTTCCCAATTAAGTTATAAAATGTCCAAATGGTTGAAAAATCTATTTAGGGCTATTAGTTAAAACCTAGATATTTTAAACTATTTACTGTAAACATTTAAAAAAAATGTGCAGTATTCATAATTAATTTTTTAACTGTTTTGGTTTCAATTTTTAATATAGCTTTAAGAATTTTTAGATTAAGTTCCTTATTTTCATGAAAAAGCATAGATGTATTTTCAACAAGAATTTTCTTAAATTGCGACTGTGGACAGGCATGGTATTGTAAATGTCGTGATATGTTTGAAGCATCATTCAAATGAATACATTTAATTGTTACCTACGAACAAAACAATCTTAATCGTGAGTGATTGTTTTGTCAGTATGTCACAATTTAGAATAAATTACTATTGCTCTACTCGTGGTACTAAGCCTTCTTTTGAATTAATGCTATGAAGGTTTGAATTTATATTCTTTTTGTTCTCATTGCATTTGGATATATATATATATATATATATATATATATATATATATATATATATATATATATATATATATATATATATATATATATTAAGGGAGATTTGAATAATCATAATTAATTCATCGAGTCTAGAATAATCTCCAACAGAATGCAGAAAACACTGGACGACCGTTTCGTCCAATATATATAGAGAGAGATAGATAGATAGATAAATATATATGTATGTATATGTATATATATCACTGCTTGAACCGGCTTCTAATGCTACGGATGGGCCGTCTTGGGGATAGAAGTAACGAAAGTGGATGCGCATCGGTAGTGATGAGTCCCCAAAATAGGATGAAACGGCCGTTCAGTGCTTTCTGCATTCTGTTGAGGATTCTTCTAAGCATAATGAATTAATTATGATATATATATATATATATATATATATATATATATATATATATATATATATATATATGTGTGTGTGTGTGTGTGCGTGTGATTATAAAATTATAGTTTTAAAATATGCTATATTTATGGGTTAAAGTGCTCAATATCAGGGATAGATTGTATGTGAGCTTTGAGATCGCCAATGGGTGTCGACTTCAATATCCACTGATTTATATTTAAGTCGGGTCTTCATGGCCTGAAGATTGCGTTTAAGCATGAAACAGATTGTCGCCACTAGGTTTTGTCCCCTTTTATTAATTATACATATATATATATATATATGTGTGTGTGTGCGTGCGTGCGTGTGGGTGGGCGTTTTATTAAATTCAACCGATAATTCCTGTCTGTTTAATTTTTCTTGTATTTTCCAATTCTCGAATAAGAGGTTGTATATCAGGATCAAAATTATAGATAAATTGTCCAATTGAGGAGGTAGTGCTGCCCTGGTTTAAGAGGGTGTCTCCTGGAAGATCTTATACCTGGCAACAGGACTCTGCATAATGCCACACAAACAGAAGTACCCAGCTATGGGTGTCAGACAATTTTCTGCGACCACAACACCCACTCCCCAGACTGCAACCCCCTTGATAATTATGTGTGGTGTGCAGTTGAGCAAGAGACCAACAAAACTCCTTGTAACACCAAACATAAATTGAAGGCAATTATTATGGCAGCATTCACCAACTTAAACAAGGAGACCCTCTAAAAGAGTTGCAGGAGATTACAAATTCGCCTGGGGTTCGTAGTTGAAGCAATGCCCATTTTATGGAAGAAATTTAAAGTTTAGTATTTCAAGATATTTTTGTGTTATTTGGGTAAATATATTTATTAAAATGAGATGTCTATGTTATCTTCATTTTTTGCGTAATTTAGACGACAATTTATCTATCGCACACTATACCTACATATATATATATATATATAAATATAAAAGTGAACATAGAAGTCAACACTTAGAGGCGACAGTCTGTTTCATGCTATATGCAATCGTCAATTGCATATAGCATGAAACAGACTGTCGCCTCTAAGTGTTGACTTCTATGTTCACTTTTATATTTACACACGCTCTATCTCTGATATTGAGCACTTTATTCCATAAATATAGCACACCTTAAGACTATATTTCTTTATATATATATATATATATATATATATATATATATATATATATATATATAGGGTCGCAATAAAGTCAGTCTACAGTTACCTATAATAAAAAAGCAATGGTGGCATGCAGTTCGAACAGTATTGGTAACTATAGTATTGCTTACCAGAGAATTTTATTGTTATTAACCAGAAACCATTTTAATAACAAATTTCTGGACGGTTGATTAATTGCTTTGTCTTAATTGTTATTGTAAGTAACTGTATAATGACTTTATTGACACCTTATATATATATATATATATATATATATATATATATATATATATATATATATATATATAAATAGATTTATTTAAAATATGTTTTTTTCGCTACACAGTTCTAACCACGTTTCAAAAATGGAAGCTAAAAGCTAAGAATTTAATTTTGTAATTAAATTAAAGACATTAGTTCCATTTCATCCTTAAGGGAATTTTCCTGTTCTTTCTTATTATTTATATATATACACACACACATATATATATATATATATATATATATATATATATATATATATATATATATACAGGCGAAATGAGAACAAATAGGGCATAATTCCACTGCACTGTCCGTAACATTTAATTTAAAAGAGTGATCAATACAGAGTAGAGCTGAACATTATTTATTATAGGAGATTAAAACATAAACATGTTAAAAATCGCTACACACTACTAATCGTGTTTCAACACTACAAATCTGTCTCTTCGGGCGATGATAAATTACTGGCAAGTGAACGATTAATTTAATTTCAAAAGCAGAATACTTCCTCTTTTTTGGAAAAAAATACCTATATATATATATATATATATATATATGTAATATATATATATATATATATATATATATATGTATTATATATATATACATATATTATATATATATATATATATATATATATATCGCTTATTTTTCATTACTATTCTTTCTTTTCTCGTGATGATGGTGTCTGCTTCTTGGTCTCTCCCTTTTTCTCTTTCTTTATCCTCTCTCTCTCTCTCTTTCTCTATACATATATATATATATATATACATATATTATCGCTTGGTCTCTCATCTTTGTCTTCTTCGTTGTCTTCGTCTTTTGTAGACTAATCACTAACCAATGCTGTAGAATCCACTTTATCTTGCTAGTCAACCTATAGTTGGGGGCTGGCGAAGAGACGGATCCCAACTTCTCCAATGTTATTTGCGCGTAACTGGATGCACGGAACCCGACTGGAATTCGAACTCGGTTCTCCGATTTCTCATTCCGAATCATTATCCATTACACCACGCCACACCACACCGAACACCCTTTTTAGCATTTACATTTATTAAAACTTAACATATTAGTTTGAATAAATGTATATTATTATAATTTTATACTATAATGTTTATTATTATTATTATTATTATTATTATTATTATTATTATTATATCACCGCACTCACTCACTCACTCAATCCCTGTTAGGTCTTGCGGCTTGTCAACCAATAAGTACCTTCACATATCGAGGTCTTTTGTTAGTGTAAAATAGTCAGATCATATCAATCAGCAAGTTTACTCGGCTTGTCCCTTAACTTACAGTACCTGATATTCTCCAACAGTCACCCAAGTACTGACGAGACTCAACGTTGCTTAACTGCGGTGATGAGATGAAAACTGGGCGTAACTATTTCTAATTACACCTATTATTTAAGACCTAGACGAATTTAATCGCAGTACCCGATTGGCAGCCTGTTCTCACTGTTGAACTTGTTACATGTAATTCTAACTTCTGTACTGTTGAGGGGTCCACCCCTTTTAACACAAATGGACTCACCCATTATGTACATATACTACTGCTACGTGAGGACCCGAGAGACGAGAGCAACCGAGGGTGAAGGTAACAGACAGAACAAACGTAGCGAACAAGAGTCACCGTGAGCGAGGACGTAGACTCAGTAAGAAGTCATACAGCGATACTTCAATACCAAAGACTGTATATATATATTTTGCTACTAACACGTATTCCTGGAACTACTAACCTACATTATCAGTTTGTATTATTACGTTAATACATTATTTTCCTATATTCATTCTTGGCGTTTGTTATTTATTGGTACCGGATTTCATCCCGCAATCCACAACAACTTGGCCACGAGGATATCGAACTCACACAGGAAGAAAAAAAAACACAAAATTCTCCCTCGTCAACTTGGCGACGAGGACTTCAAACTCACACGGAAGAAAAAAAATTTTCTCTCTCGTCGACCACAACAACTTGGCGACAAGGATATCAAACTCACACGGGAAGAACAAAAAAGACAAAATTCTCCCTCGTCAACTTGGCGACGAGGAAATTCGAACTCACACAGGAAGAGAACAAAGAAAAATTCTCCCTTGCCGACCACAACTTGGTGACGAGGAATTGGGACCTACACGAAAGAAAAAAATTCTCTCTTCTCACCACAACAGCTTGGGCGACAAGAATTTGCACTTCTCGGAGATTCAAAAGAGAAAATTGCCGTTTTTGCCAGTATCCACAACAACTGGGTAACAAAGAGTTACGAGGATTAAAATACGGAAAATCGAGTTTTTCGTAAGACTCTTATCATGGAGGATTTTAAAAATATTTTAGTAGAACTTGTAAAATACCAAAATGGACAGCAAATACAACTTCAAGAAAGACAAAATGAACAGCAATTACAATTCCAAGAAAGAATAGGAAAAATGTTACTACAAACGCAGAAGGAAAATCATGAAAGAGAAATGCAAAATGAAGAAAGACAAGTATTAGGTTGGTGCGAAAATAATGTCGTTTTCTCACATATGTTACTATGTGAGAAAACGACATTATTTTTGCACCAACCTAATACAACTCCAGGAGCTAATTGTAAAAGTAGCAAGTAATACACCAAAGACTGTATAGATATTTTGCTACTAACCCGTATTCCTGAAACTACTAACCTACATTACCAGTTTGTATTATTACGTTAATACATTATTTTCATATCTTCATTTTTGGCGTTTGTTATTTATTGGTACCGGATTTCATCCCGGAATCCACAACATATACAAATAGTTTCTTCTGTCGCACTTAAGGAATTTTCCTCCGACTTCTTGCTTTCCTGTCAACTCCTATGTGTTGTGTCTCTTTATGCAATCATACTTCTCTGCAGCATCTTGTCCCTTGTAGCTCTTAGCAACGTTTTTGTTTTTGCTATCTCTGCTAAACCCTGTCCTGCCAAACATTTAAAAAAAAAAAAAAAAGGGCAGGTTATTCGCTGCTTTTCTCTGTAACTCTAGCCTTCAATGTGTCTTGTGGCCTCTGATCGAGAGATTGGAGGTTTTGTGGAGAGTGAAACTACCTCTCAATTATTGTCGTTCCCAGGTCCACTCTAACCCGGGGTGGCAGCACCTGTTAGGTTCCAAAACAAAACACTATGAAAGCATAAAAATATATTTTTATTGTAAAAATGCGAGCAATATATTTTTATATAAAAAAATTACCAACAATACATTTTATCTGTAGCTGAAGGCATACAACTGCTGCTCAAAATATATTTAGTTGAAGTTATAAAATTGTGTTAAAAATATTTAGATTCCGGTATTAAGTAAGCAATAGCGTTTAATATGCCGCTATAGAAAATCAATTAATCAAAAACATGTCTTGTGATTGTTAAATTTTTCAAGCCCTCTTTCCTCATTGTATGACCTAACAATTTTAGTTGTCTTCTTTTTGATTCTAAGAATAAGTGTCCATTTTTCGTCCTTTCTTAGTCGATCTTCAAAAATTTAAATGCAACGTCAGTCACCATCTTCTGTCTTTTTTTTTTTAACCGGCTTTTTAGTTCCCTTTCTGTTTCTTTCACTCTCAGCCTATTGCGTCTTAGTGGCTTTCTCGCCTTCCCAGGAGTGAAAGGATTAAAATAAATAAATAAAAGATGAAAAATTCGTTTAGATTATTTAAAAAAAATTATTCATTCTCTCTTTCGTAAATTCAAGCGAAAAGTCACCACATTAACTGCAAGAAAATCCTCCAAAATGCATAGCACAATTTTACATAAACTTTTTTCAAATATTTATCAAAGCTCAAAAGAAAATTCTTCAATTTAGAATATTTGTACTTACACCCATATCTATATTTATAAGGAATTCTCACCATGGTGTAATGGTTAACAAGCTCTGATTCGCTTCCAAATTGAAGGCCGCACAACCGGTTCTCTGGATATTCAAATCTTTTAATATGTTTTTATTTGTTTTAGCGTTTCTTTAATCCGTCTTTCTTTTAACTTTTCTTTTTAAGCTTTCTTTCTTCTTTCTTTTAGTGTCTCTGCTTTCTTCCTTTCTACTTTTACTCGGCCTTTCTTTTTGTCTTTTTTTTCTTTAAATTATTTTTTTCTTTTTTAGTGTTTCTTTTTTTCCTTCCTCATCTTAGCGTTCCTTTATTCATT
The DNA here is from genome assembly GCA_963932145.1 of Acanthosepion lycidas. Taxonomy (NCBI): domain Eukaryota; kingdom Metazoa; phylum Mollusca; class Cephalopoda; order Sepiida; family Sepiidae; genus Acanthosepion; species Acanthosepion lycidas. The sequence goes on along the minus strand of OZ010597.1, from coordinate 52,010,323 downwards.
CTACAACTTTTCTTCTTTCTTTCTATCTTTTTTCTCTCAATAATTTTTTAATTCTTTCTCTCTTTTTCTACCTTTTTTCATTTCGTTCTAATTTCTTTTTCTCTATTTCTTCCTTCTTCTCTTTGTTTCTTTGTTTCTTTCTATCTTCACTTTTTCTTTCTTTCTCTCTTTCTATTTTCTCGTACTTTTCCTTTTTCTATTTCTGTCTTACAACTTTGCTCGCCTTCTTTCTTTTGTTTCTTTCCACACGTTTCACGTTGTCTTTTTTTTTTTCTTATTTTTTCCTTTTTCTTTTTTTCTTCTTCTCTTGCTTCCTTCTTTTCATTCTTTTTTCTTCTCTTTTCCCATCTTCCCCTCATCTCTTTCTCCTTTTCTAACTTACTTCCTTTCTTCCTTCATTCCATCCTTCATGTCCATTACTTTTCTTTCTTTTCTATCTTTATCTTTTTCTTCCATTATTTTTTCTCTTTCTTTTTTTTCTTTCTCGTATTTCCCTTTTTTCTTTCTTTTTTTTTCTTTCTTTCTTACGTCTTTCCTTTTTCTTTTTTGTCATTCTTTCCTACTTTCTTTTAATTTTCTTTTTCCTTTCGTTCTTATTTCATCCTCTCTGTCTTTTCTGTCCGTTTCTTTCTTGCTTGCTCCCTCCCTTCCTTCCATCCTCAGTTTACGTATTTTTTTCTTCCTTATATCCCCCCTCTCTCTCTCTCTCTCTCTCTCTCTTTCTTTTTCTTTTCTCCTTGGCTGAATTCGCAAACAGTTTCCATCTCTATTTCATACGAAAGTAGACTTAAACCTAATGGAATAAAAAAACAAAAAAAAAACAACACAGATTATATCTTCCCACAATAAATAAATAATTAATAACTTTAGGTTGGACGTTTCACTCGATTCTCTAAAAAAATATTTAAAAAATACCCTGAATACCGAATGTACTCTGAAGCCAGAGTGATTTGGAAAGGTGGGTTGTCTAAGTCATCAAATATAAATCTTTACTTTTTACTGACAAACATTAGACTTATATGTCAATACACCTTTTTATTTTCCTTATGATCGTCTGCTTATTGATGTCCTCCGCCATCATGAGCTGGATCTGCTTCCATCTCGGTCAACATATGTAACTTTACCCATAGAATGTTCTACACGGGATTTGCTTTCACAATTTCACATCATTCTGTCAGATCGACAGTTTTATTTCCATTTGATGTCTTACACCAAACCAACCATCGTCCAGGACATGACATTAAACAAGAAACGTTCTATACGGATCGCCTTTGTTCTTAACCGACATCAAGTATATGTTTTTGATGTAGGGGCGATATAATGGATATCGGCTCAGAATAAGAAATCGACAAGCCGGGTTCGAATTCCAGTCGAGTTTCGTTGCATTCACTTTCGAGCAAATACTCTTGGAAAAGGTAAGAATCCATCTGCACTGCCTCAGCTATGAATTAAATAACAGATTAGGATCTTTAGTTGTGATGGGCAACTGGGCTAATAGATGAACAACTCTGAATTTATAACTGTATGTATCCCTGGCGCTTCACATACTATCCAACCATCGAAAGGATTGTTCAGTTCATAATGACGTTAAGATCCTGACTGCGGTCGATGTGATGGATGAATGCTAGTATCTATTTGTACACCGAGAAGAGTGTTGCTGCTATATTTGGGCTGGAGTCATACAGTCTTCATTTTCCAGACATGAGAGAGTTCAAACGCATTTTATGTGACTTCTTTCATTTCGACCCTATAACTACAGTCGAGCTGCTGCTAGAGTCTTGTTACACTGTTGCTATTCACACGGCAAATGTTCAGACGAGATGGATTCCTTAGTTCCACCAGTTCAGATCTTCACAGCCAGGACCCGCCATGCCCCATAGACATAGTTGACTCATCCTCATTCCGCTTCGTATTACATTGGTAAGGAAGAAGTTCCACTCAGAAAGCTTCTTGCCCGAAATTGTTACTCCAGAAAGGATGTTTCCCCGATCACTACCATTGGTTGGTCGGTTTTGTTTAGTGGTATATCAACCTCTATAGGTTATTTAATGCCGAAATCTAAATATTTTGTTTTTGGAGATAATAATGCTTTAGTAATACAGATCATACTAACTAATCCATAGCTGGGGGAGAAGAGGTGGATTCATACTTTTTCCAGTGGTATTATTAGGTTGGTGCAAAAATAATGACGTAATAATGTCGTTTTTGACGTATTTTTTAACGTCAAAAAACGACATTATTACGTCATTATTTTTGCACCAACCTAATATTTGCGCGGAAGTAAATATAACGAACCTAACTGGAATTTGAACTCGGCTCTCCGATTAACAATTCCGAGCTATTATCCATTACGCCAACCGCACATCCAACCTTACAGCCCTTGCTATTCCCAAGCGGCCGATCTTAAATTCTGGGGTCAACCTCATCTCCTTTCCTCTTGCTCTTCCAGATCTATATCCTTTTTCTACTACTCCATGTCGACATCTATGTCATACTCTTCCAGATGTGATTCCTACCCTTCTAGATCTACCCCCTATTCATTTCTCTAATTTTTCAAGATCTACCTCTTCTTCTTTTGCTTCTAGTCTTTTATGATGTCATCTATGTACTCCCAGCCTTTCAGATGTGCTTGCTATTCATTATCTCCTGCCCTTCCAGATATACGTCTTATCTTTTTCTTTCTACTCTTTCTATGACGTCATCTATGTTCTCCTACCCTTCCAGATGTGCCTCTCACCATTCCAGATGTACCCGTTCATATGTCGTTCCTAACCTTCCAGATCTTGCTCCTATTCATTCCTTCCTACTCTTCCAGATCTACCTCCCACCCTTCCCTCCAGCGTTTCCAGATGTACCACTTTTTCTTTCGCTTTTGCTATTTATATGCACATCACTATGTCCTCTTACCCTTCCAGATCTACTCGTATCATTTTCTCTCACCAATATTTGTAAACCCCGAACAATCCATAAAAAATCCCCCCCTCCGTCCCATAAATATGAAAGAAGCTAATTACTTGCATTATTTACATTTTTCGGGTTGTTATCGTCATCTTCATTGCCATATTCACAACGTTTCGACCGTTGTACGCTCCGGCCTTCTTCAGGTGATTGGAATTTCGAACCGAACCCTTTATTTCGTCCACCGGTGTAAATTGTTCTAGTTCTACGTGCCATGCCCCTTCAGGATGTCTTATTTATTTCCCTTTAAGTCATCTCTCCAAGTTTTGGCTCACCACTGCTGTAGCCTGGAATTGAACTCACAACTTTTTTGGTCTAGTCACTAGATCTAACCAACGTCTTTATCCACTGGGCAATGTCTCCTTGAAGTAATTAATCAGAAAATTATGATAAAATCATATACAAGCCCCCCCCCCCACACACACACACACCATCGATCGAAATTCGCGCCCACGGGAAAAAGATTATCAAAAATACTACTTTTTGAGGGCGACGGACATGGATCTCGAGAGGTGGGAAGACGTCACCAACGATCCCCCACGCTGGCGACACAATCTACATCGAGGACTGGAGCAAGGAGCGAGGAGAGGAGAAATGAAGGCTTCCCGCGTCGGAGAAGCGTGCTCGGCGGCTACGAACCATAAATCTTTGGGCGCAAAACCATGTTCTCTCGGGACCGACGGATGCCACATAAGACTTTAACAAATATAGACAGGAAAAGGGAGTAAAACTCTGAGTTTTCTTCGTATAAAAGAGCATCTTCCACATCAGAATCACGAACAGATTTGGCATACCACCAAGCTTTCAACAAATTATTATTAAAACTGCTGCATATTCCTCCAAATGAACAACCAACACGCAAGCAAGATTCGTTTTTTTTTTACTTTGTTTCAAGCTTCGGTATTTTATGTCAATATCTATCTGATAAAATATTCATCATCTTTTTTTTTAATTTCGCCATAGACTAGTAAGCCTCTGACACCGCATTTGCCTTCATTGAACTTAATAACCATTTGAAATTATGAGGACTTTGTTTATCACGAACCCCAGTGATTATTCACCAGATAAGAGCTTCACAATGACAGAATAGCCAGTTAAACAAAATGGTGATTTCGTTTTTGTTTGCTTTTTAAAGAAGAGATTGTTCATTGATTCGTTTTTTACGGCTTATCAACCCAATACAAACAACATTTAAAGCCAGAAAATATCTTTTAAATTGTAAGAATTTTGTTGTTTGGTGGCGATAATAATGATTTAGCGATACAAGTTTTAATACTTAACCCATAGCAGTGGGGAAGAGGTGGATTCATGCCTTTCCCAAGGGTATTTGCGCGTAAGTGAATATAGCGAACCCAAATGGAATTCGGCACCCCGATTAACAATTCCGAGTCATTATCCACTACACCACCCACACATCCAATCTTACAGCCCCTAGTATTCCCAAGCGGTCACCCATCTAGTTACTGACCAGGTTGGCTGTTGCTTAACTTCGGTGACCGTGTCAGAACTCGGTTCTCCGATTAACAATTCCGAGTCATTATCCATTACACCACCCTCACATTCAAGCTTACAGCTCCTGGTATTTCCAAACGATCACCCATCTATCTACTGATCAGACTAGACGTTGCTTAACTTCGGTGATAGTAAGGAACAGGTGTTTCAAATGATATGGCTATAAGCCCATTATACCACCAATACATCCAAGCTCACAGCACCCGGTATTCCCAAACGGTCAACCATCTAGGTACCCACCAGGTTCGACGTTGCTTAACTTCAGTGATCGTACGGACACCAGTGTTTCAACTTGATGTGTCCGTAAGCCCATTATACCACTCGCACATCTAAACTCACAGCATCTGGTATTCCCAAGCGGTCACCCATCTAGTTACTGAACAGTTTCGACGTAGCTTAACTTCGGTGATCGTACAAGAATCGGTGTTTCAAAGTGTATAGCCGTAAGTCCTAAAGGAAGAGAAACCTAATCGATGTTGATTGATCGCCGACAGCAGTAGTACTCTCCCTGTAGTCCAGGGTTTCCTAAACCGTACTTTGCGACGTACTGGCGTGCCTCGAGGTAAAGTTAGGTGCGCCGCGAAAGAGCAAGATTATAGTATTATATCAAAATAGCCGCCGAAGATTCAAGCGTTGTTTGGTGAATTTGTTCGCATAGCAATTGTGAGTTCATACCCTGTCATGGATAGTGCAGACATAGACTCACTGGAAACAGGGCAAGCAATAACTGATCAGTATTAAATGACTCTAAGTAAAATTGTTCGTCTCGTTTTCATTTTCCTTCAAAACTTCCTAGTTACTTACACATTCAGTCTATGGTATTCTTAACATCTATCTCTAGAACAAAACCTCTTGTCTCAAGTCTCGTCTTCCTCTGGCAGGAAATTGTCCAACATTTACTGTCATATAGGGGGATTGGTATTACATAGCATTTCAGATTTTGTTTCTTAATAATTTGTTTAGCTTTTGAAAGGCATCTTTTGCTAATTCCAGATTCAACTCAGGATTTCAGTGTCGCATCTTCCGCTCTCCGTTAAAACGCTTCCCAGTAACTTAGATTTTCAAACTGAATGATTTTCACATTTCCAATTAATAACTTGCATGCCGGGATGTTCCTCTTGCTGACAACCATATATTTTGTCTTCTTATAATTGATAGACCTTTCTTGCCCCTTTCCTTTATTAACTTTCCTAGAGTTTTCTTTCCATGTTTACGGTGTCATCTGTATATCCGATAATCCTAGATTATGTTCGCCAATAAAATATCATGAGAGAACTTCTAGTTTTTTCAGAATCACCTCACTTTAAAAATTGAATCCGGTGAGAAGACACATCCTTGTCGTACGCCCGTTTCTTTTGTTGGTGTTGTGTGTGTGTGTGTGTGTGTGTGTGTGTTTGTGTGTTTATTTAATTCATTACCTATCCGTATACGGATTGTTTGCTTCTAAAATACGTTCTAAATTATTTTAATATCTTTCGCAAATAAGTCTTCGTAGCAGTTTAAGTAAAACTTTGTATGTTCTAAAGTTTGCTGTGAGTAAGAACATTTGGGGAACCACTGCTGTACGCCGTCGATTACCAAGCTAGTCCCACAAGACATTACGAATGAACTGTTCGATTTGTACAGGAACTTTGCGTCAGAAGAAAACTTGTGTAGAGAGTTGAGGCTATGATATCTATATGAATGGCTGTAGAGAAGATACATAATAGTAGCATCAATAAGTCAGCGTCTTTAAAAACTCACTCTTTCAAAAAGAAGCCGTTTCTTTCGTCTATGCGTAGGGTCACATACCTAAAGGGAATTGAACCTTTCGATCTCACCAGTAAGTAATAATTTTCTGTGTTCAGAAATGTAGACTTTTGGATTCGGACTCTGTTAATGAAAGGCGTGACTTTTTCCATAATCAGACATTTATTATTTTATTCCTATTTTATGGAATAAGTATATTCATAAAATTTCAACCTGCCGTGTATTTTCTTTCGTTTTAGTGAATATAAATATAAGGAAAAAAAGTATGACAAAGTATAAATAAGTTTTCGTGTGGCGATTACGCATGCGCACGAACGGAGGATGCTAGGAATTTTTCAGTTTTTAAAATTTGGAATTCCCAGCGTCCCTTGTTCGTGCGCATGTGTAATTGCACCAACTTAACAAATTTAATCCGATGAGGTCCTAAAAGATGAAACGAAAACTTTTTCCACTCTCATGCTTTTTTTCTCCAATATTGTTCTTGATATGTAAAAATTTACATGTTATCTCATTCATATATATATATATATATATATATATATATATATATATATAGGGTACGTTGGGTAAACTGTCGCCATTTTATATTTTCAATTTCGCTCATGCGTGTTGTTCGGTTTGAATTTTGTTGACGGCACACTATAGTATTGTAGATGGACACCGTCTTTGAGAAAAAGATCACCATGACGCAATTCACTCCGCCAGAAATTTGGAAACGGGATGTGGTACTGCTTTGCATTCGTACCGGAAGCCCTTCAGACTTCGTTTGCAACCAGTCTATTAAAAGGAAATCCTGAAATCAAAACTGAGGGAAAACAAAAGCAATTCACGCCAACATATTTGGAAATTTTCAGTTTACAGATATTAAAAGTAAAAGGAAACAGTGGAGAACGATGATCCCCTATGTTTTAGTAGAACATTTTAATATGGTGCATTGAAATATGAGATTGGGTAAAATAATTGATACAATATACAATATAAATCAAAATTTACGTAAATAACAAAGAACACAATTTTTAATAGAAAATATCTCAATATTTAATTCACATATTTTTTTTGTTATTTACAATTGTATTATTTTTATTTTCTTGTTCATAGCTTCTTTTTGGGCGGGGGAGGGCTTTGTTCAAGTTTAAAATTAAAAGCAAATATTTTTGCCAGTCGTCTCGGAAAGCGCTCGCTCCAGTGTGTGTGTGTGTGTGTGTGTGTGTGGATAGGTGCGCATGTGTGTGTATGTGCATCTTTTTTGATTGATTGCTATTCTACGGTTTATCAACCCTTTTTAGGTTATTTAAAGCCCCCAAAATATTTTTACATTGTAAGATTTTTTCGATAATAATGATTTTAGTAATACAAGTCTTATTAATTAATCCATAGCTGGGGTGTAATCAAACAAACAAGAAATTATAATATGGGTAGAAAGTGGGGGATCAATTCAATACTACAGTCAATATATAAAGTTGTCTCTCACTTTGTGGCTGTGGTAGCTTCTACACATTAATATTCCTGAGAATGTAAATAAATAAAATAAATCATGCCTGTCTAACTAATCAGTATTTTATTGATTGATTGATTGATTCGTTTTCTACGGTTTATCAACCCTTTTCAGGTTATTTAAAGCCAGAAAATATTTTCAGATTGTAAGATTTTATTTTATATAATAATGATTTTACTGGTATACGTCTTACTAATTAACCCATAGCTTAGGAGAGAGGTGAACCCATAACTAACCAGAATTTGATAAACAAACAAGAAATTATAATGTAGATATAAAGTGAGGAATCAATTCATTTTTACAATTTATATATAAATTGTCCCTTACTTTACTGTAGTTATCATACATTTATATTCCAGAAATATGCCTGTGTACCGTCCTGGGTAAGACGATGAACTACGCCGGCGTCCTGGGTAAGACGATGAACTACGTCCAACAGCAAGGCCTTTGATCAGGAGGTTTTGAGGAGCGTGGAAACACCTCTTAACTGCTGGTGTTCCCAAGTCCACGCTGACCGGAGGTTGTAGCACCTGTTAGGGTCCCAGCTATGGGAAAATACTTAACACCCAAACTGGGGGCAAAACACTATGAAAGTATAAAAATAGGTTTTAATACCAGAAATACTTTGTAAAAAATTAACAATAAATTTTTGAGGAAAAAATTATTACCAGTAATGTATTATTACCAGCAATATATTTGAAAAAGATTACCAGCTATACATTAAAAAAATATTACCAGCAATAAAAAATCTTGTCGGTATTAACCCATTGAGGTTGATATGCCAACAAAAAAAAATATCTGTGTATCAGTATTTCATTGATTCGTTTTCTACGGCTTCTCAACCTTTTGCAGTTTATTTAAATCCAGAAAATATTTTTACATTGTGAGATTTTTTTTTTAGATAATAATTATTAAGTAATACAAGTTTTACTAATTAACACATAGCTAGTGGGGAGAAAAGTGTGGGTCCATACCTTTCGCCAAGGGTATCTGTGCGTCAGTGAATATAACAAACGCAAGGGGAATTGGAACTCGGCTCTCCAAATAACAATCTTGAGCCATTATCCAAAAGGTCGCCCATCTAAGTACTGATCAGGCTCAACTTCGGTGATCGTACGGGAACCGGGTTTTCAACGTGATGCGGCTGCAACTCCATTATACCTACAGCACATCCAACCTTACAGCACCTGATATTATCAAGCGGTCACACATCTAGTTATTAACCAGACACAACGCTGCTTAACTTAAGCTATGTATGTGCATGTATATGTGTGCATGTGTGTGTGCGCGCTTTAAAAATCTCAGATACGGGTATTATTTAGATTATCCGGCAAGACACGGAAGACTCTAAGTAGTTTGATAGATAAACAGCATTATCAATTTGATTGTGTTACTTGAATATTTCTGGGTAGCACCACACAGACAGACGAAAAAAAACTCACCCTTATTTTTTTATTTTTTTTATAAATTTGTTCAATAAGATAATATAGAAAAGGGCATTGAATGGTAGACAGTTTCCTCACAGATAAAAAAAAGCAACAAAGATATGCTTCTTTAGAGAGATGAGAATAGGTAGGCTTGGAAAATTTGACACACAAGGAACATAGTGAAGTCAAGATGGACAGAGGGAAACTTAACGAGTGTACATGGATGGCAGTGTAGGCACACAGAGGGACGGTAAAGCGTCAAATATTGCTTAGAGTTACAAGAGGCAGAAAGTTGTGGAGAGCCATGATCGCCCATACGTTTGAGTGAATGGATTGCAAACAGCGATAAAGATGGATGGTAAAGAGTCAAAAGATGCTTAGAAATATTATGGATAGGAAGTTGTGGAGAGCCGTGATCGGCCATGATTTTGAGTCAATGTCTGGCAGAACAGGGATAAAGATGGATGGTAAAGAGTCAAAAGATACTTAGATATATCATGGATAGGAAATTGTGGAGAGCCGTGATCGCCCATGAGTTTGTCAATGTATAGCAGAACAAGGATAAAGATGGATGGTAAAGAGCCAAAAGCTGCCTAGAAATACAAGGGGCATGAAATTGTGGAGAGCCATGATCGCCCATGCGTTTGAGTCAATGTATGGCAGAACAGGGATAACGAGAGTTGGTAAAGAGACAAAAGATGCTTAGAAATATCATGGACAGGAAGTTGTGAAGAGCCGTGATCGCCCATGAGTTTGAGTGAATGGATGGGAAACAGGGATAAAGATGGATGGTAAAGAGTCAAAAGATGCTTAGAAATATCATGGATAGGAAGTTGTGGAGGGCCATGATCGCCCATGAGTTTGAGTCAATGTATGGCAGAACAGGAATAAAGAGAAATGGTAAAGAGACAAAAGATGCTTAGAAATATCATGGACAGGAAGTTGTGAAGAGCCGTGATCGCCCATGAGTTTGAGTGAATGGATGGGAAACAGGGATAAAGATGGATGGTAAAGAGTCAAAAGATGCTTAGAAATATCATGGATAGGAAGTTGTGGAGGGCCATGATCGCCCATGAGTTTGAGTCAATGTATGGCAGAACAGGAATAAAGAGAAATGGTAAAGAGACAAAAGATGCTTAGAAATATCATGGACAGGAAGTTGTGAAGAGCCGTGATCGCCCATGAGTTTGAGTGAATGGATGGGAAACAGGGATAAAGATGGATGGTAAAGAGTCAAAAGATGCTTAGAAATATCATGGATAGGAAGTTGTGGAGGGCCATGATCGCCCATGAGTTTGAGTCAATGTATGGCAGAACAGGAATAAAGAGAAATGGTAAAGAGACAAAAGATGCTTAGAAATATCATGGACAGGAAGTTGTGAAGAGCCGTGATCGCCCATGAGTTTGAGTGAATGGATGGGAAACAGGGATAAAGATGGATGGTAAAGAGTCAAAAGATGCTTAGAAATATCATGGATAGGAAGTTGTGGAGGGCCATGATCGCCCATGAGTTTGAGTCAATGTATGGCAGAACAGGAATAAAGAGAAATGGTAAAGAGACAAAAGATGCTTAGAAATATCATGGACAGGAAGTTGTGAAGAGCCGTGATCGCCCATGAGTTTGAGTGAATGGATGGGAAACAGGGATAAAGATGGATGGTAAAGAGTCAAAAGATGCTTAGAAATATCATGGATAGGAAGTTGTGGAGGGCCATGATCGCCCATGAGTTTGAGTCAATGTATGGCAGAACAGGAATAAAGAGAAATGGTAAAGAGACAAAAGATGCTTAGAAATATCATGGACAGGAAGTTGTGGAGAGCCGTGATCGCCCATGAGTTTGAGTGAATGGATGGGAAACAGGGATAAAGATGGATGGTAAAGAGTCAAAAGATGCCTAGAAATACAAGGGGCATGAAGCTGTGGAGACCCATGATCGCCCATAAGTTTGAGTGAATGAATGGAAGAACAGGGATAAAAATGGATGGTAAAGTCAAAAGATGCCTAGAAATACAAGGGACAAGAAGTTGTGGAGAGCCATGATCGTCCATGAGTTTGAGTGAATGGATGGCAAAACAGGGATAAAGAGGGGTGGTAAAGAGTTAAAAGACGGGATACTAAGAGTTACAGAATATGTGAAAAATATCCTATTAAGGTGAGAGAGGACAATGAAAGAATGAGTTTAAGAAGACAGAAGATAATGATTGGCATTGAATTTAAATTTTTAAAGTTCAAAGTTGACTATGAAGCCAGAACTCGGAAGAAAGTTCTGCAAGCGAGAAGTACAATGGAAGAAACTCTTAGCATAGAACTTACGGTTACAAGTAGACATTTCAGCTATAAACTGATGAGACCTTGCCGCCAATCTAGTACTGCGATTAAATTCATAAACTCTAGGTAACATAGAGCAAAGTTCATCCGAATAATTACCATGAAAGAGTTTATAGAGAAGGCACGGGGAATCTATATTACGGCGGTAGGAAAGTGACAAAAACCGAGATGCTAGATCAGGACCAATAATATTGCAGATTCTTTTTTTGCATTTTAGCAAGAATCTCTAAATATTTCGCAGGAACACCAAACCAGATGTGGCTGCAATATTCAAAGCAAGGATATCTAAATATGTAAGACAGATTCATTATATCAAAAAAACATCAATGTAAAAATAATAGAAAAAGATACGTTTTGATTTAAATACATACACTGATAAATAAGAGCAATCATTCTTAACCTTTCCGTTTCCATCCCCTCTCCATTAAAATTGCACTAGTAAACGAAGCAGAGTTAATACGACAAAAAAAAAAAAGATACTGTCATGTGTTTACGCTTTGTTTCATTGTCGCAACGCTAATCACCGGAAGTAAACTGTGACTGAAACATCTAATCTGTGGTCACCGGGTCAGACTTCAACTTGCAGGTTTTTACCTTTAATATTTTTTTAAATTTAAAGTTCACCCAGTACAATGTTTGAGACGCACTCAAAGTAGGTTATTGTTTTTATGAATGTGGTGTGCGATATGAATGACAGAAAATGTAGTGAGAAATGGCGTTTATGAGGATAAGGAGGATAGATAACAACCGACTTTTTACTTGAGATTATAATAATTATAATTTTAAAATAGTAATGCAATGGATATTTTAATAGAAAATTTCACCCGTGCTCGAGAGTCACTCAAGGTAGAGGGATACTGTTAATATGCTTGTGATGAATGAGGTATGTGATATGAATGAAGGACGGAGTAATAGAAAAGGAAGATTATCAGTACGTGGAGGATAGATTATGACAGACTCTTGATTGAAGAGGCTGATAATAATAATAATAATAATAATAATAATCAGACATTGTGATCAAAGACCACAAAAACAGAATTTGCTTTCATATTAACATAACGATCCCTGCAGATTGTAATGAGTCTTTGAAGATCTTCCAAAAAACTATCAAAATACAAGGATCTTGAAGTGAAAATCTAAAAAATGTGGCACACGAGGCCATCAGTAATTCCAGTTGGAGTTGGAGTCCTCGGATTGATTGGAAAAGGATTTCTGGTAGCCCACACCTTAAAAAAAATGCATAGCATTGTACTCACAAGTACAGCTCATATATTACGAAGGGCTTTATCTATGTAAAATGTTTGTGTTCTTAGAGGTTTTTTTTTTATATATACAAAAATGATCAGGGAAAAATGTTATGAGGGCATTTCTGGTTTTAGGTCTCTAATTGGGACCCAGAAGTAAATGTGTATACAAACTAAATCAAAGGAAATAATAATAATAATAATAATAATAATAATAATAATAATAATAATAATAATAATAATAATAATTGTTTTACTAGAGAAGTGCATTGGAAACCGTACTACACTAAAAATATATTGTAAAATGTGTTTCTACTAAAGTTCATCAGATACAAGGCTCAAGTGAAACTCAAAGTAGAGCATAACTGAAATAAGGTGTGTGGTTCAATTGAAAGATGAGGTAGTAGGGAGTGAAGATTATAAGGATAAGGAGGATAGATAACGGTTGACCTTTGACCTGAAAAGGTTAAGATGGTAGAGTTCAGGGAAACAACCAGGAACGGACTAAGTATGGAAGGAACAAAATGTCAAATGGACAAATTGCCGAACGGAAAAAGAATCGAATTGAATGAATGACAAATGGACATCATGTCGAAAAGACAAAGTTTCAAAAGAATAAAATGTTGAACAAAGTAAAAACGAACATGATTTAAAAAAAAAAAAAAAAAAAAAAAACTTGGTTCAAATTATCAATTAAGATATTCTAAACTTTTTTTTAGCTTTGGCATCATTTAATATATATTAGCCTTAAAAGTGATTAAGCCTACATAATCATCAGTTAATGGTCCGATTTTGAGGGTCGTTTATTACCCTCTGTTTTTTACCACATTGAATTGAGTGTTTTCTCATATATATATTCATTAGCAACTATAAATATTAGGTTGGTGCAAAAATAATGACGTATTAATGTCGTTTTTTTACGTATTTTTTAACGTCAAAAAACGACATTATTACGTCATTATTTTTGCACCAACCTAATAGGTGCCTACTCCCGAATCCAGTTTAATTACTAAATTCAATTATTCCTTCAAGTTTTAAACGTCATAATTTAGACCTATATTTTGCCATACACTTCAAAATGGTAATTATGAAGTTGCAAATAGAAGAAAAGAAACTCTTACATGAAGAATAATTATTTACCGGCATGATAATTGTACGCTAAGTAAAAAGTATTCTATTGTGTGCACATTTCTAGCAATTCGTCATTTAGTTCGACTATTTGTCCATTCGACACTTTATTCGTTTGATACTTACTCCGTTCGACACTTTGTCTGTTCGACATTTTATCCATTCATCATTTTGTCATTCGACACTCTGTCTGCGCAGATGTTTTTTTTTTTTTGTTTTTTTTGCGTGTACGTTTAAATTATTTTTATTTTTTCATCTGTTGGTTTTATTTTTAATTACTTGTCTCTTTTTTTTAAGTGGGAGTATCATCAAATAAAAAAAAATGTATCGGCATTCCTAGATAAGATCTGTGCGTCTCTTTCGAGATAATTGCACGGGCTGGCAGCCTCTATCATGAAACTCTATTGGTGAATGGAGAAAAGTTAATACAAGTTGTTGAATGTCACATGCTGACATTGTGTTGCATTATACCAGTGTCAATCGCTGGAAGTAAGCTGTGATGGAAACAGTCAAGAGGCGGTCACCGGATCACACCGCAAAAACCGCCGGACTTTAGTTTACAGGCTTTGGTTTCATAACATATGGCAATTGCAGTGGAATGTTTAGAATATCTCTAAAAACGTAAATATATATGCAAAAAAGATAAATAAATGCGTATATTTTAAATCTGCGATGTTCCGGCCCGGCTTGTATACTGCTGATGAGTTCAAATAAAGCGACGAGCACTTATATATAAAAATATATATAAATATCTTTATTGTTCCAGTTACGTCGAATGGGTATAGTGTGGGAAAGAGGTTAGGATTGCGCACAGTGGAATCAGCGGAAATCTCGCCAGCCTCTCTGTCCAGATCAAGAATCGGACCGGTTAAATAATATTTAGACACCTACGCAACTTCACGTGGCTACGACTTCTTCCGGTATGTCGCCTAAGCAGCTTCATGTGGCCACGCCTCTTCCGGCATGCGCACACGCAAGCACGCATTTTCTTCCGACAGGACACCTGCGCGCCCTGTTTATTTTAGCCACTGAATGCATTTTCTCTTTATGCTATCACCAGTTCTGATTTCCGCTCGCAAATTGAAGCGGATTCGTGTCTTTTCCGCAGACATTTGCGCGTAAGTGACCGCAGAAGGCTAAACCGGGATTTAACTCGGCATGCCAATATCTATAGCCCCCACCCTCGCCAGACCGTGTCCTCTTGAGAGCTCATAGTGCCTCCTGGGTGGTATCACAACCAAAGTTGACCTTAGTTACAGTTTCTGGGAGAGAACGCATTATCCGGCGAGATCAAAGGTCTGAACAAAGCCAGCACGCTAAAACCCTCGCTCACGCTGACTTATGAATTCGTTCTAGCACAACCGTCAACGGCACCCAAATAGTTCAGTCTACGCAATTCCAGTCACAAGGCTTGGGGTCAACTCGTGGTATGGTTTTCAAGGACTTTTTTATCGATATAATATCAAGAAGTCGCCTTCCTGATTAATCAACCATGATGAGATTCGAACCCTTGTTTCATGGGTCTCAGAAAGCGAACATTCTAACCACTCGGCTACAGTAAACTCGGATTAATATAAGATTCTACTGGACATGAAGTGGGGGAACAGTTTCTTATTGGGATTAAGTAATAAACCGACTCCCACACAATTACGACGTACTAATAAATGCAGAAATATATTTAAGATAACATAAAAAAATCTAACAGTTGTAAGCACTTAATAAAATATACCTTCGATTTTAGCAGAACAAATAAACAGATATTAGTATATGATTCTACTAGACATAAAGTGGGGGTCGGTTTTCTATTGTTACCAAGTACTAAACTGATCCCCCACTGAATTACAATATAATAATTGATGTCATGAGTAAACTAGTATTAATATAAGATTCTACTGGACATAAAGTGGGGGATCGATTTTCTATTGTTATTAAGTAATAAACTGATCTCCCAATGAATATTACACTATAATAATTGATCTCATAAGTAAATCGTCCTGGGTATGACGATAAACTACATCGAGCAGCAAGGCCTCTGATCGTCAGGTTCTGAGGGGCATGGAACCACCTCTTAATTGCTGGTATTCTCAGGTCCACACTGA
This sequence comes from Acanthosepion lycidas, assembly GCA_963932145.1. Taxonomy (NCBI): domain Eukaryota; kingdom Metazoa; phylum Mollusca; class Cephalopoda; order Sepiida; family Sepiidae; genus Acanthosepion; species Acanthosepion lycidas. Next base: position 51,994,382 of record OZ010597.1, on the reverse strand, counting down.
ACTGGATTGGTAGCACCTGTTACAGTTATTGTTATGGGAAAATAGTCGACCCCCAAACTGGGGTGAAAACACTATGAAATATTGGAAATAGATTCTTATAGTAAAAATACCTGCAATACATTTTTGTAAAAACAAAATATTGCCAGCAATACATTTGACTCTCGACATATGGTGATTTCCATGCGTCTTTTAGTGATAATGTTATTAAGCTTATCAGACGATATGAAAGGAATTTGCTTAAAATAAATAGACAAAACAGTTTTATACATAATATCCCACGCCGATAGCACAAATCAGAGTTGCATGCAAATATGCAATTTTCAGGTGCAAAACACAGACATATATATACTCTAATAAAGAGTTTTCCAATAACTTGAACCGATTTTAATGTGAATTAAGTTCAAGCGTCTAATAAGTTTCTTTTTTTTTTTCTTTCAGATTTGGCGGATATTTGGGTGATATTATTTTTCGCACATAATTGACATGACTTAAATAACATGATCCAATAGAGAAATAAATACATTTTCACCAATAACACTGATTTATTTACTGCTGACTTTGATCCATCTTAATGAAACACCCTTTATATTGGGCACTGTTTTTATAGCAGCCAGGAAAAATATATATGTACGTGCAAGTATATGTGCGTATACGTATGTTTTTATCATAACTATATATATATATATATATATAGTGTGGATGACATTATATATATATATATATATATATAGTGTGGATGACATTATATATATATATATATATATATATATAGTGTGGATGACATTATATATATATATATATATATATATATATATTTAGTTGTATTGATGCGATTTTGTGACCCTGGGTTTCACGCTATTTGCGATCGCTGACGATCGCAAATAACGTGAAACCCAGAGTCACAAACTCACATCAATCCAACTAAATATGTTAGCTCTATCACTGATATTGAGCGCTTTCCAATAATTACCGCGCATATATAATAATATATATAAAAAAAAATTGCATATATATATATATATATGTATGTATGTATAAATATTTATATACATACACATTATATATATATATACATACACATTATATATATATATATATATATATATATACATGCACATTAAATATATATATATACATACACATTATATATATATATATATATATATATATATATATATATATATACATGCACATCAAATATATATATATACATACACATTATATATATATACATACACATTATATATATATATTATATCTTTATAATAAAGTAGGGGATCAGTTTTCTATTGTCGTTAAGTGATAGAAAGAACCCCCCCCCATTATTACCTCTTATTAAAATAATAACTGGAAAAATATATTTACGGTTTATATATGAAAACCTTCGAATAATAGTAATGACTTAAAAATTTACATTTGATATGGATATTCTTAATTATTCAATATTAATTATTATTAATAATAATAATAATAATAATAATAATAATAATAATAATAATAGTAAGGAAAAAGCATTTAAATTGAATATCGTACTCTGGATTTTTTTTCTCATATACTATTATCAATTAAGAGCTCTAGATTAATAACTTTAACAAATTCCCATTATTTTTTTTTTAAATGACGTCATTTGAGCGTATTTGGCTTGCGTAGAGGAAACGATTTACAAATAATTTACATACTAAACTGTACACCCACATTTTAAGCTTTTATGAAATTTGATAGTAAAAAAAAAAAAATGGCTATTTCTGGTAGCAGGATCAAGTGTACTGGGTGGTCCGAAAGTCTTGTCACCCCTACATAATATAATTTTCTATTTCAGATGGCTGCCACGAAAATGATGATGTTCATACAGACCTTCTCAATGTGTGACAGCGTCAATGAAAGTGAATAAACTGAATCCAGTACATGTGCTTTGTATTACTGTATGACTTGTACTTCTATTGTTCTCATTACTTTTCGGTAGTGAGTGACAAGACTTTCCGACCGCCCTGTACAATTCCACCTACTGGACATAAAGTGGAGGATTTGAATTCTTTATAACTGACCCGCCTATTTTTATATTAATACAATATAAAAATAGTATTAATAATGCGAATGATTAGTTTTTTATTGTTAATAATTAAAATTACTGACCATACAACATTAATATTTGAGAAAATATATTTGAAGACACGTGAAAATCTATTAATAGCAATATCTTAACAACTCAGCTCGGTAGTTTCAAAATAATACTGAGCCCCTGCCTCCTCCCCAGATAGTGCCACTCCTTTGGGAGGGGTCTTGGATCATTACGCGGGGCCTGTAGCGACCCAAAAGCGGAAGTAACAGGGTGGATTGAGCATTTTTTCTATGATATTGCCATTAAACTTATTTTAAACTTTGAGCTTTTGCCACATTCAATAATGACGTAAGCACGCTAAAAAATCCACTTAACAAAATACACCGGCATGGATAATCTTGTATAATGTAAGATTATATTGGTCACAAGATTATCTGTTTTTTATTGCTATAATAATAATATACTAATCCTACAATAATTATTACGTATTAGTATAATAAAAAAATATATGTTCAATGACTTACTTGAAATCCTCCTAATAATGGAATAGTTTCAATATGGCGTCAATTTTTAAACCGCAGGTAAAAATTAATATGTGCTTTTACTGGTTATCCATTGTTATAATCTGTCCCGCTTTAGAATTAATACTTATCAATATAATATTTGGAAAATATATATTCAAACGCTCACATGGGAAAACATTCTAATAATAATAATGATGAATTAATCGTTTTAATCGTATGGCTGGATTTTTTATGATTTCACTGGACAAACAATGGAGGATCAGGTTACTTTTACTATCAGGTTACTTTTACTAGTCATAAGTTAATCCCTCTAGAATTACAATATAGTAATCTAATTGGGAAAATATATTTAAAGACTCGCAACCTTATAATAACGACTTAACAAAATGTGCCGCTGTTTTTTTTTTGTTTGTTTGTTTTTTTTTGTTTTTTCGGGGTTTTTTTTTTACGGCCCCACCACAGACGTTAGTAAATTTTTACTCTTATACTCGTTACGGTAGAGTATTTTCTTTTGTTTTAGACGCAGCATAAAATAGTAGTCGGAGCTTAGACGTATATCATAGTAAAAGAAAACCCATTCGTTTTTACACCAGCGATACTCGACGGCATCAGTAAACTGATATTACTGGACATAAAATGGGGGATTTTTTTCACATATTGAATAATAGGCAGATTTCTTGTGGTAATAAAATAAGTACCTCCCATCTCCCCTCTCGCTTATAATTATCCATAAAAATAAACTTTTTTTTTTCTCAGCGCGAAATCTGAATTAGTCAAATAAAGAGTCATAAGCTACCTAGAGTTCTTACTACATTACAATCTTCTTGAATTACTACATATTAAAATTGGTCTTGACTGATTTATTTGTATCTTTAAAAGCATATCAATTCATCAATTCCTTATGGGTCATTTGATACCGAAATTTAATTTTCTTGGAAGTTTTGAAGTAATAAAATTATGATATTTGTTATTCTGCTTTCACAATTGAATACATGGTAGATGATACACAGCTTTTGTGCATATACGTGTTTGTGTAGATCTAATTACTAGAGGCAGTGATGTGTGCTTTATGTTGTAGATTTGTTGAAGTTATATTTTGGAATATAGTTTGATTTCTTTAAAAAAAAATTGTAGGATATTAAATGGCCTAATGTCATGAAAGAGTTCTTTGATGTTTGTTTAGTTGATTTTGTTTAGCGGCATATCAACCTCTATGGGTTATTTAATTCCAAAATGTAAATAATTTTATGGCTTCAATTAAATATATATTAGATGCCTTCAACAATAGATAAAGTGTATTGTTGGTCAAATAGCTTTAAAAATATATTGTTGCTAATTTTACTATAAATAGGTATTGATGCTAATTTGTTTTGTTTTTTACATAAAAATGTATTGCTGCTATTTTTACAATGAAAATATATTTTTATACTTTCATAGGGTTTCGTTTGGGATTCCACTATTTGCCCATAGTTGGGACCCTAACAAGTGCTACCACCCCGTTTTAGAGTAGACCTGTGAACAACAGCAATTAAGAGGTGATTCTACGCTCCTGAAAGCCTCCAATCTCCTGATCAGAGGCCTTGCTGCAGGATATGGTTTATCGTTAAACCCAAGACTGTATTAAAATTGAGAAAATATATTTAATAATTCACAACCTTCTCGCAATGACATAACAAAATATACCGTCATTTTTTTTACGACATGTGTACACTCGTTTTTACGCTGGCAAAACTCGACTAAACCAGGAATTGTATCAACGTATTTGTGGTGATTTTCTAAGCGTAGCTTAGTTGTGGCACAAGGTTGAGCGCGTGAGGCACCCAGTGAGGATCGAACACACTGCTCAGTTGTTATTGTTCTAGTAGCGTATTGTTCGAAGTACCCAAATGATTTTCTAAGCGTAACTTAGACGTGGCACAAGGTCGAAAGTATGGGGCACCCAGTGAGGATAGAACTTGCTACCCAGTAGTTATTGTAGCGAGACAAGCTTGTTAGCCATTACACCACGTCGAAGTACACAAATGATTTCCTAAGCGATGCATAGTTGTGGCACAAGGCCGAAAGTATGAGGCACCCAGTGAGAATCGAACTCACTACTCTGTCGTAATTGTTCTAGCGAGACAAACTTTCTAACCATTACACTACGTCTAAGTACCCCCCTGTGTATGTATTTATGTCGTATGTACTTTTTAATAGTAAAGTTCACACAACACAAGGCTCGATAACCACTCAAGGTAGAGGGTTTCAGTTAACATAGTTACTATGTATGATGTGTGCGATACGAATGAAAGAATAGGTGGTAGATGAAGTGAAGGGTATGAGAATAAGGAGGATATATAATGATTGACCTTTGACGTGAAAAAGTCTGTTCCACAAAGAGGCAGTCTTTTAGAAAAGATCCTTCTGTAACTATCTCCTTACATTTAGAATACGGGGTTAATGAGGAAGCTTCGGCTGTGTGGATATAACATGACATGTCCTAGCTGTAAATATATGAGCAGGAGATAAACAACTAATGTTAAATGGCCGCACAGAAACAAAAATCCAATGGTGTGATAACTGGTGACCTCTGTGGTCAGTCAAGAGAATCTATTAAAACAAATTAGACATGTAAGACATGATTAATTAATTAACCCTTATGGTGCGAGAATTTTGTCTCACCCTATATATACATATATATATATATATATATATATATATATATATGACGTCACACATTATGAAATGGACAAAGTCCGACAATTATTTTAAGACATTTCATGCTTATACATTCTTTTTATAGATACAAATATTTAAGTAAATGCTCTGTTTATAATAAACAGTATTAAACAACATTTACCGGCCTGAATGTCCGAGAAATTTTCATGGAAATTTCTCGGACATTTAAGCATTCTCGCCATTAACTTAAATATTTGTATCTATAAAAAGAATGTATAAACATAAAATGTCTTAATATATATATATATATATATATATATATATATATATATTAAAAAGAAGAGAGAAATATTTTAATATACACACTTTTCTCTCGTTGAAACTACTATAACCTCTTCCTTTCATATATATATATATATATATATATATACATGAGTACTACTTGAGGTCTTGGGTGAAATTTAGTTTGAAGAGATGTTCAAAGTTTGAAGCTTCATATGTTTGCATTTGTGTACGATGAACGGATGATTCGGAAATTGTTTAATGACTATTTTCCGTGAGTGTATATTTAATGATAACAAAAATGGAGGCTTTCATGTCAGGTGATTTTTTGTGACGATATTTTTTTTTTAATCAGTGTGTGTAAAGATGTAAACATCATATGAAGTGCTATAATATTGCAAAGTATGTAGTTTTTAATATCTTATCAAATATCGCTGTCTATATTTCTGAGATGAGGTATTGTAACAATTTACAATGTTCGGACTGTTGTCCACGTCTTTATTGTCATATTCACGACGTTTCGGTCGCTGTACGCTCCGGCCTTGTTCAGGTGATAACCATGACCATATATGGAGGGAAAAGGTAGATCACCGTCCTCTGTGTGATGAAGTTGAAATAAAACAGACAACATTACGTAAGAAAACTTAAGGAATCAGCATATATACTAGGCTGAAAAAGCCTCCTCAGCCTGCCAAACATAGACATGAATACAATATGGAAACCATTAATATAGAGAGCTAGAGAAAAACAGTAACAAAAACTGTAATATGAGCTCTGGTAAAAAATGATAATGAGAGATTAGGTTTATAAGTGCCAAAATTCATACACTGATATCTCCAAGGACACATGGACCAGTGGATAAAAACTTTGTTTGAAGTAATCCATTGATTTCACTCAAAAGACTTGTGAGTTCACAGCAGAGGTGATCAAAAACTTAGAGAAATCTACCTCTGTGAACTAAATAAAGAGTTCGGTTCGAAATTCCAACGTGTATCCCCTGAAGAAGGCCGGAGCGTACAATGGCCGAAACGTCGTGAATATGACAATAAAGATGAGGACCGAACAATGTAAATAATGCAAATATCTTACCAAAGACTTGTCAGATGTGAAATAATGTTTAACACTTTCACTATTTCATTTGACTAATTCTTTGGCTGTCGTAATTGTGGCGTACAAGTCGAGTTTTAAAGCTTAAAAACATCTTTCCTGAACTAGAGATCGACTTATACGGTGGATATGAAACGCAAACCTTTACCACCGAGTTGTAAACAAGTGGGATAGCAATCCTAACAATGACTGTACACCGTAGCAGGCAACCACAGATATATCCCATTAAAACTTGTGCTTGGTGAACATATTTGGCATATTAACACAGAAATCAAGATAAAATAATCAAATTATAACACAAATTCATTATTCTATTAACTCCACAACACACATCGCGTCAAACACCTGATACACTAAGTGTGATTGTAATGTAAGCGTCATTTGCTGTCTGCTTACGTCACTGATGCAAATAGCGGATGAGTCATACTATGTTTTACAATAACATTTTTTATAGTAAGTTTCACCCTATATAAGGCCCCCGAATCACTCGAGGTAGAGAGTTACATTAAGAGACAGTTTATGTGGATATGAGAGGAAGATAACGGTTAGCCCTAGACTTAAGATTGTAGTGATCGGGGAAACATCCTCTTGGGAGTTGGTTCCATAGAGCAGGGGTTCGTGGGAAGAAGATGTTCGATTGGAACTTACTTTTCAACAATGGAACACGGAGGGAATGTCGGTCGTTTGTTATAATGTGAGTGGTATGACGAATCCTAGCCGTGAAGGTTTAGAACTAGCAGAACCAAAGAATGTGTTTCTTCCGGGCACATTCCATGGAAGTAGCGATAGAACATTGCTCGGCTCGCCACATACCGTCTGCGAGAGGGAGGTTGGCGGGTGGAAAGACATACTATACGTAGCAGTACTATCATCGAACGACCTGGTGTGATGTGTAATCTACGGTATTAATATTTTATAGGAGCTGATTTTGACGTTAATGTGTTTACCAGTGGACCTGACGAATTTTAAATGTTCGCTCAATTAGAACGATACAATATACGGTATCTACCCGTGTGTATTGTAGGTTGCTTGATATACAACGCATATAGAAAGATATTGCGGTTAGTGTCTCAATATACGGGTAAGTGGCGTGATCTTGTTTGGTAGTTTTGATACAGGTTATCACATACTTTAGCCTAACCTCATTTACCGGTAGGCGTAACTTTTGGGCCACTGGTAGCCTAACGTGTCTTTGAGAGTCGACTTATACGGTAGGTATAGTTCTAACACGGACTATTGATCTAAAATTTTCAGGTCGAACTGTACGCTAAGTCGACTTGTATGCCGCAATTTACAGTATTTCACTATACTCGTAAACGGCTCGTGGCATTATAGAGGTGTATATAAATAGGGATGGTGTTGAATTCTTCGCCCAGCTCGCAAAACAATCTTCAGTTTTAATTTTCTGTAGGCTTAAATGATTCTGTGTTGCTGCTGCCGTACTTACTTAGTTTATATTTTGCTCTATTCATTTCACGTGATTGAAAATACAGACTTCTGTGCATCTGTCGACTTTGGGATTAAGCCGTTAGGGGTTTCCTTTGCACTGGCAATTTTTTTTTCGGGGTCGGTTTTCTGAAAGGCAGGCGGAGGTATAGACCGATAAAGCTTCTGCCAGAATAGGGGATCGTCTTGAAAAATAATCACGTGTGTCGACACAAAAGCCCTGGTCTCCGGGTCCAGTGTATTCAGGTCAACATTTGGAGCTATCATACAGAGTAAGTAATTGGATGTCTGCTTTAAAGAACGCTCGATAGCCGTTCTCAGTGTAAACAATTGCCACTCGTCGTCTACATGCTTCTCCGTTACGATGACTAAAGTCCTTCTCGATAGTTCTATGGCATTCAGAATATTCTCTTCTTTGGCAGTTCCGACCATGAAGTCTCGGTCGGGAAGACAAACCACATAACCGCGTGCGTGTAGTGCTGGATAGAGGACGCCTGTGGCGAACTGATAGTCACGGTCCGGATAGCTGATAAAGATGTCATAGCAGACGCAATTAGGTGGGGATGGCGTATGCATGATTTCAGGAAAAAATATCTTGTAGGACTTTTTACGGCGGAGTTCCATATTTTGGGCTTTAGCATCATTGGAACCTGTCAGCATGTAAAGCATTTTTTGCTTCAGCATCGTATCTCTGGTACGGATGAAACGACCACTGCTGAGGTACTTCTTCAGGTCCTGGTTTTCGATGACGCATTTCTTGACGTTGTGCAAGAACAGTACCATATACATAGGCCGCTCCCTCAAAACCTTTTCATGGGTAAACGTCAGCGCCAGTTGAACGATGGGGTCTTTGAAACTGTCTACCGATAGAATAACAATGCTGCGCTTGCTTCGACAGACCGCCATTCTCATGTTTTCACGGATGCTCATACCGACCAGGAAGTCTCGATTGATATCGAGTACATTGAATCGAAGAGACTCGAGCGTATCCGTTACATTAGCTGTCACCCATTCGATCATCGATTTCGAACAAACAACTAGCGTGTCGATCGGTTCCTTTTCGTCGTCTATCTTTTGCGGGTCACAGTCCAAAGGATGTAAGTTGAAATAGATATATATCAAAACTTTAACTTCCAGTCTGTAATAGAAAAGCAGGTAAAGACAGACTAATATGAAGAGAATCGCGAATCCGAGCGAAAGGCCAAGAGCTAAAGTCTTCCTAAAGTCCGCCGCTTCGATACAAACGAAGTCTTCATCAGCTACCTTTACAACACTAAATACTTTATCTTCGCTGGTGCTGCAGGCGATTTTATACCAGTCATGGACTCTGCTTTGAACGGTCAGTAACCAATATTTCATCCACTGGTTGTGACAATCGCACACCAAATGATTCGTGTTGATGACCAGCAGCTCAAAATTGACCCCTTGAATTTCTCTCGGCAAGGTCGTCAGAAGGTTTGCGTCAAACCACAATCTCTTGATACGTCTCATTTGCTTCAAAACCGGGACGCTCAAGCTAGATATAGAATTCTTTGTCATTTTTAAGATTTTGATCCGTGGTAGATAGCTTCTTGATGCCAGTTCACTAATGTTGTTATACTGCAGCCATATTTCGAGGTTCCCCTCAGGCATTTCGCCCGGAAAGGAGTTAAAATTGCTGTGTGAGCAGTTCACAATGATGACCCGATTGATGTAACGCCGATAGCAAATGCAGCCTGTTGGACACCCCCGAATTTCATCACGGCAAAATAAATCGGTTTTCTTTAAAGATAGCAGAGGACGGCCTTGGAATTCGGGAGGCCAGTGGCACAACCATTTCTTATAAAAGTATTCGGTTCCGTCGAAACGTTTGTCCAAGCGAGCCTTTGCAAAGAAGTCAAGAAGGGCGACTAGATGACAATCGCAGTCAATTGGGTTACCCTTCAAAATTAACTCGTAGTTATTGAGAATCAAAATCATTTTTTTCTCGTGGATTTTATAGAAACCTCTGAAGTCCAATCGACGGATAAGATTGTTAGATAAGTTAATCTTTCTTTTTTGTTGTCTTTTTGCGTAAAAGTCAATATTTGCATTACTAGCAGAGACTATAATGCTATCAATGAAATCCGTTTCCGGGATCGAATCCAGGAATACGCTCATCCTGTCGATGCTGATTTGACAATGGCTGAAATCGACCATCTCCAGTCCACGGAGCAAAAAAAATAACATTGGCAAAATTTGAAATTTGTTATGACTCAGATTGACCACTCGGAGATTGACAAAGGAAATTTGCAGAACATTTTGATCAAATTTACTTATGCTGTTGTTTTCAAGCCTCAGTGTTCGGAGCGAGGTCAAAGGGTAAAACGTTCGTGGTTCTATCATTGTTAGATTATTGGACGACAAATCCAACTCATTTAATTTGGAGAGCTGGCGAAACGCTTGTCCGTGTATCCACTCGATTTTGTTCTGTCCTAACTGAAGCTTCAATAGATCCTTACATGGGCTAAATATTTTATCATTAATAGAAACAAGAGAATTATTTTTGAGAGATAACGACTGTAGGCCGATAACTCGATCGAATGCGTGGTCCGAGATATTTCTCAGTCTGTTATTGTTTATTGAAATTAACTGGAGAGTGCCGTTTATAATATAATCACCCAGGTATTGAATTAAATTGTTGTTGAGTTGCAGAATTCGGCGGAATATATCTGTTCTAATGATAATGCCGATCGAATTCGCATAATGGTTCTGCATGTTTGGCGTCCGGCTGAGATCTAAAGGGAGAAAACTCGGCTTTTCGGTGTAAGGGAAAAACGGCACCTGTGTAAATCTATTCCAGTCGAGACTGATCGATTGCAAATTGGGGAAACGCACGCTCATATCCGGCGGAAGTTCGGTCAGCCCGAGTCCCGTGAAACTCAGTTCGCTGATATTGGGGAAAGTCGCACTCGTTTCTAATATCCACGGTACTTGATCTGAATACTGCCCGGTGTTTATCGTGTAAGAGACGACCTCTTTAATACTGCTCTCGTTACTGGCCCCCGAATTATTTCCAAGCCACGACTGACTGCTCGGAACAGATTTGAGAAAACTCAATACTTTCAGGTCGTACAAGCGTTCAAATTTCGAGATTTCGATGTTGTCCATGAGGCACCTTTTAACTTGTAAATAGGCAATATTCTCTGACAGGGTCGTTACATTCTCCATGTCCAAGATTACTGGGTGTGAGTTCATGCAGAGAAAATAGTAAACTAAAAGTTGTCTGCCAACAGGCTTAAATACGTAATTACTCATTCGCATGACACAGCTGGTTCCTGTTGATGATTTTATGATGAAGGCTCGTGATTTAGTAGGTAGGTCTTTACCGTTCATCTGGAAGAGTTTTACTTCGGTCATTGGATTCATTTCAAAACGGCATTCCGGCACTTCTGTGGTCTTCTTTTGGGAAGACACATCGCCGATGACCGAGAAGAGGACAGCGCACACGAACAGGAAATGACTGGTGAGCATATTACTTTTCGGGCCCCAATGATACCTGAAAGAATAAAACAAAATTAAGGTTAGACCCTCTTTCTCAAAAGTGGGAGTAATTACTCCCCAAATGTGTTATTTGAAGGTAATAGCGGTGGTTCTACAGGAAGATATTCAGAATTCCATGAATGGTTGGTTGATTTTGTTTAGCGGCATATCAACCGCTATGGGTTATTTAATGCCGAAATTTACATACTTTGAACAAACTTTATTGCTTCAACTAAATATATTTTGAACGCAAGTGTGATAAAATATATTGTTGGTCATTTTGCTTTAAATACGTATTGTTGATACTTTTACAATAAATAGGTATTGTCGGTTGGTTGATTTTGTTTCGCGGTTTATCAATTTCTATGGGTTATGTAATGCCAAAATCTAAATATCTCGCACTCAGTTTTATGCTTTCAACTACAAATATCTTGTCCATAATTTTATACTCTCAGGGAAAAGCCATGTTTTTTTACATATTTTTCTGGCGTGCGGTGGCCGTTAATAATTAAGTATAACGCAAGACTTTAATGTCAAATAAAACAGTATTTAATTGCAACCGCAAATAAATACTTAACAAGAACAAAGAAGTAAAACTCAACCAAAGATAATTAACCATTTCAGTGAAGACCTTGTTAGTAGTGCGGCTCGGCTTAATGTCCGACAAATCCTAAATCAAAACCCAAATCATCGATGCATAATAATTCACACTAATTCGACTGGATAGTTCCACTCAATAGTCACTCAATAATCACTGCAGTCAGTGGCCTGACACTGGTATTTATACACCTGGCGGAAAACATATGTTCATAAGTCCAGATTGTCACGCTCGAACCTCGGTATCAGTATTTACTCATTTTCTTCCCCTATGACACATATATAGTTTGTAGATCATAAAATTTATTGTTGGTAATTTTACTATAAAAATGTCTATTTATATTTTTTTAGTGTCGCATTGATCGTCACTCTGTTATAAAAATGCCATTGTGTCATTTTATTATAAAATGTACCGTTGGTTTTTGTTTGGAGGTTCACAATTTGCCCATAACAAGTGCTACAACCCTGAGTCAGGGTAGACCTGGGAACCACCGAAGTTGTGGTTTCATGCCCCTCAAAACCTACCGATCAGAGGCCTTGCTCCTGGATGAAGTTTATCGCCATACCCAGGAGCGCAAAATCAACAACGAACAACGCGAAAAATGGAACAAAAAGAACGCTTATTTTCGGTGGTACCGTATAATTGTGAAATCTGCGCACCGAAAGACGCCGATGTTAATAACCTGGTTTCTAATGAGACAACGTGAAGAAGGCGGCCACTGCGCGTGAGCTGGATGGACCACAACGGACAGTTATAATAAAAACAAGACGGCTGAAATTATTTGGATTGGATACATAATGTGTAAGCAGGGCTTTGAATCTACCTCTTCCCACGCCCACCTGCAGCGTGGTAAGGAGGGCTTTGAATCTATCTGTCCCCACGCCCACCTGCTACGTAGTAAGGAGGGCTTTGAATCTACCTCTCCCCACGCCCACCTGTTGCGCGGTAAGGAGGGCTTTTAATCCACCTCTCCCCCACCCCTATCTGTTACGTAGTAAGGAGGGCTTTGAATATACCTCTCCCCCACCCCTACCTGTTACGTGGTAAGGAGGGCGTTGAATCTAACTCTCCCCACGCCCACCTGCTGCGCGGTAAGCAGGGCTTTGAATCTATCTCTCCCCACCCCTGCCTGCTACGTGGTAAAGAGGGCTTTGAATCTACCTCTCCCCATCCCCACCAGCTACGCGGTAAGGAGGGCTTTGAATCTACCTCTCCCCCACCCCTACCTGTTACGTGATAAGGGGGGCTTTGGATCTACTTCTCCCCATACCCACCTGCTACGTGGTAAAGAGGGCTTTGAATCTACTTCTCCCCACCCCCGCCTTCTGCGTGGTAAGCAGGGCTTTGAATCTACCTCTCTCCACCCCCACCTGCTACGTGATAATTAGTAAAACATATCACAAAATCATTATTATTTCAAATCTAAAAATATTTCTGGCTTTGAATAACCTGCAAAGGGTTGATAAACCGTAGAATACGAATCATTCAATGAATAGCACTTAGTTTCCTTATCACCATTCACTTATACACAAATACCCTTGGAATCTGTCTCTCCACCGCACAGCTATGGGTTAAATAGTAGGATTTGTATTTGGACAGAACATTGTTATTTTTTAAAAAAATGTTAATGCAATATTCACTCGCAAAAGCAAAAACATAAAGAATTATTCTTAAAATCAAAATATGTTAACGGCTTAATATAATCCACGAAGGGGTGATCAGGTCAAATAAAAATCGGCCAATCTATCCTTAACATAGAAACTCTAGTGTGGCCGGTGGCACTGTATAGCTGCGAAAACTGGACACTAACGCAGTTAACAAGCTGCTGTCTTTCGATAAAACCTGCAACGGGCAGGTAGTGCGCATTGGCTGAACAAACTAGAACACAGTGCAAAACGAGCCGGTTGTGGGCGAGATGGCAACAGGGAGGCAGTTAGTCACGACCATAAGGGAGTGAAAACTGCAATACTTTAGTCATGTGATCAAGGCCTAGAGTCTCTGCAACCACACCCTGGAGGGACAGCATCGATGGCAGGAGACAGAGAGGAAGAGTAAGATGACACTGGGCTGACGTCAGAGGCTGGAGAACGCTGGCGGAGTGCACGAATGTGGGGAGAGGTGGATTAGAGAATGAGATATGAAGAAAAGGAAGAAAGAAAGAGTGGAGAGCAATCCATGGTCCCCGAACCACAGTTATGAGGGTGGGGAAAATAGGTCATCATTTTGCTGTTGAAATTGCTGTATGTAACCGTAAGTCCTATTTTAGCAGTTTCTTCTTTCACACTTCGCGCTTTGCTAACAACTGCAATTTTCAAAGATTTACATGCAGCGTCTGCCTCATTGAATCCTGTTCTACTAATACTTGGAGAGACTACTAATAACAATAGTAATACTTGCAGGGACTACTAATAACAATTCTATTACTTGGAGGGACTACTAATAACAATACTAATAATTCGAGAGACTACTAATAACAATACTATTACTTGGAGGGACTACTAATAACAATACTATTACTTGGAGGGTCTACTAATAACAATACTATTACTTGGAGGGTCTACTAATAACAATACTAATACTTGGAGGGACTACTAATAACAATACTATTACTTGGAGGGTCTACTAATAACAATAATAATACTTGGAGGGACTACTAATAACAATACTATTACTTGGAGGGTCTACTAATAACAATACTAATACTTGGAGGGACTACTAATAAGAATGCTAATACATGGAGGGTCTACTAATAACAATACTAATAATTGGATGGATTACTAATAACAATACTATTACTTGGAGGGTCTACTAATAACAATACTGATACTTGGAGGGTCTACTAATAACAATACTAATACTTGGAGGGTCTACTAATAACAATACTAATACTTGGAGGGTCTACTAATAACAATACTAATACTTGGAGGGACTACTAATGGTTTGGTCCTCTCTATTCATTTTACGCTGAGTGACTTCTAGGCTTTTAATAGTTTTATCGCCTTGCTTAGAAAAAGAAAGTTAATCATGTCAGCACTTGTAGTTATACACAAGTGTAAGACATGACACAGATAGGTAAATTTCTACCCCACCTACGTAAGTCACAAAAAGCAAAGATTAATTATGCAATAGACACCAAAAGTACAGGGTGGCGGCCTAAATACCTCCCACATACGAGGTATGATAAAAATAAAAGGATCAGGGCTAAAGTACGCAGAGAGAAGCCTCTTGGCATATATTGACCTTGAACTCTGTCGTGCATGCACACGAAGTCATAACGTTCTCTTTCACTTTCGTTGTTTAAAAGCAGTGATTGGAAAGAAAGTGTGTAGAGTGTGGTCGTCTCACCACACCATAGAGTTTCCATCAGAAACCCATGCATTGTGCAGCATTTTTTTTTTGATCGAGTACAATATTCCCTAGGTTCGACAACCACCATATTCCCCAAATCTTATCCTTTGCGACTTTTAACACTTCAAAAATCAAATCCCACTTGAAAGGAAGCAGATTTCAAGATGTCCAAGAAATCCAAGAGAATGCAACGAGGCAGCAGCAGCTCGCTATCCCAAGAAAAAGGACTTCCAGGAATGCTTCCATCCCAAGAAAGGACTTGCAGGAATGCTTCCATCAATGGAAACAATGCCGGATAAAGTGTGTGGAATACTTCGAAAGAGATTAAATGTCAAATTTATGTGTTGCCGTTTTATTTTTATAGCACTTTTGAATCAGACTTCGTATATCTCTCAAAAGTACTTCCCATATAATTATAAAGCATTAGCTAGATAAAGACATCACTGTAACTAATGTCTTACCATTATGTGGGAGGTATTTCTCAGATGTATATGTGGGAGGTATTTCTGGCATGTATATGTGGATGCATTTCTGGGATGTATATGTGGGAGGTATTTCTGGAATGTATATGTGGGAGGTACTTCTGGGATGTATATGTGGGAGGTATTTCTGACATGTATATGTGGATGCATTTCTGGGATGTATATGTGGGAGGTACTTCTGGGATGTATATGTGGGAGGTACTTCTGGGATGTATATGTGGGAGGTATTTCTGACATGTATATGTGGATGCATTTCTGGGATGTATATGTGGGAGATATTTCTGGGATGTATATGTGGGAGGTATTTCTGGGGTGTATATGTGGGAGGTATTTCTGAGATGTATATGTGGGAGATATTTCTGGGATGTATATGTGGGAGGTATTTCTGGGATGTATATGTGAGAGGTATTTCTGGGATGCATATGTGGGAGGTATTTTTGGGATGTATATGTGGGAGGTATTTCTGAGATGTATATGTGGGAGTTATTTCTGGGATGTATATGTGGGAGGTATTTCTGGGATGAATATGTGGGAGGTATTTTTGGGATATGTGGGAGGTATTTCTGAGATGTATATGTGGGAGATATTTCTGGGATGTATATGTGGGGGGTATTTCTGGGATGTATATGTGGAAGGTATTTCTGGGATGCATATGTGGGAGATATTTCTGGGATGTATATGTGGGGGTATTTCTGGGATGTATATGTGGGAGGTATTTATGGGGTGTATATGTGGGAAGTATTTCTGGGGTGTATATGTGGGATGCATTTCTGGGATGTATATGTGGGAGATATTTCTGGGATGTATATGTGGGGGGTATTTCTGACATGTATATGTGGGAGGTATTTCTGACATGTATATGTGGGAGGTACTTCTGGGATGCATATGTGGGAGGTATTTTGGGGATGTATATGTGACGCACCCTGTATTATCCAGAAACTCGAAGGTGTATCACTACAGTGAAATATGCTTTTCACAAGTTGAGAAAGGAATTAAAAAAATATCTTTGAAAATAAGAAAAGGGGTTTGGACAGTGAATGCTTGACTATTTCGTCCCAAATGAAAAAGAGGCTTGAAGCAATAGAAGTCGTTCTGCAAAAGAATGGTGAAATTTTGAGATTTAACAGTCACAGGATATATTCAATGCCAACGAAACAGAGCAGTTTTACTCACTCGATAAATTTTCGTAAATAAATAAAGGGACAATTTTAGTTTGGATCAAATATAGATCAAATGTGGATTGGAATCCGACAGAATACGATAAAGAACAAATAGGAAACTTTTATCAATAAACCATGTTTCCATTTCATTAAGGCTTCACTAGAGAATGAGATATGGAGAAAAGGAAGAAAGAAATTCAACTATTTTTACTTTTATGTTGTTTGCTTTACATTGGTTAATCAGGTTTCACGTGCATTCGAATTGTTAAACAAACGTTAGTATAATTTATGGCGTTCTGAATTTAAGAAGAGACAACACGTACATTCGAAGTTCCAAGAAATTAACAGATTCCAAGGCTATGTCTATGTGGGATGCAAATGGTAATATATATTCGTAAGTGCGTGTGTTTAGTTTTATTATTATTAGTAGTAGTAGTAATAATATTAGACATTACGCTGGTTTTTCGTATGTTGGGAACGTTTTTACATACACACTATTTTAGATAAGCCTACATTAGATAAATAAAAGTTGGTGATGTAATATAATGTCTTTGATGTGTATTTAAAGTTGGTAATACTGTTATTAGTAGTCCCTCCAAGTATTAGCATTGTTATTAGTAGTCCCTCCAACTAATTACGACGTAAAGAATTATGTTATTTTCATAATTAGGCTGGCATTTGTAAAATCAATGTTATGGCCAGTTTTGTTCATATGTATTACAAGAGTTTGAGCGTTAAACATAAATCTCACCGTAGATATTGTCTTTTCATATACGGCCGTCATTACTTCGACGTATGTTTACGAGCCATCGAAGACGACGCTGACAAAAAAGAAGATGCATGCTCCATGGGTCTGTATATATGTCAAGTGTAACATTCAAAACGTTGCTTTAATTTCAATTTCAAATTCAAATTTCTAGTGTCCGTTACTTTGGGCGGGCTTTTCGGCTGAGACAATATTTTATAGCTTACCTAATTATGTAGGATAATCTGAAATAATCTGGATTCTTTCGAAGGCTTGTTGTTGCATCTCCTTTGCAATGTAGCCGCTGAACACATAATATGTGTGAACTAGTAGTAGTAGTAGTAGTAGTAGTAGGCATTCATTTATCTTGCGAGATAATGGTAGCACCGTTTTGGGTCAAACATTGTCCTTTTGCGAGGAAACTTTGGAGTCACTTAAAGGACCAATCCTTGCAGGGCACTCTCTTCCGTAGTTATGGCAGATGAAGCTGGAATATGGAATGGAGGGCTGACATTGCTCTCTCTCTCTCTCTCTCTCTCTCTTTCTATCTCTCTCTCTCTCTCTCTCTCTCTCTCTCTCTCTCTCTCTCTCTCTCTCTCTCTCTCTGCTTCCTCCAACAGTTGATTTCGTCTTTTGCCGGCTCTTGTGAATTCGCCACGAGTAGTATGGTGCCAGCCGCTGTGATATTCTGTTAGCTATTCTCAACTGCCAGAGTCGAAGACTGTGTGTTTCGGGTCATTCTTGCAAACTAACTCCCTTGAAAGTTAGTGTGGGGCAGCATTTCGGACGGTGTCCCGTGACTAGCTCACCATACATAATGTCTTTTGGCATACGGCTGTCATTCATATGATGTACGTGACCCAGCCATCGATGACAACTTTGACAAAGGAGAAGATGTATGCTCCAGGAATCTGCTTGTTCCAGCACAACAGTGTTGGTAACTGTGTCTCTCCATGTGATGCCGAGGATACGAAGTCGAGATGGAAGCTTTCCAGGCGTTTTTCCTGTCTAATGTTTGCTGTTCAGGTTGCGCTGTCGTAAAGCATATTACTAAAGTCACATGCCTGGAATATCTTTAGTTTCGTACGTAAAGTGAGCTGACCGTTGTTCCATACTTTCTTGCTCAATTTGGCCATCACTGCTGCTGCTGGTATTGAGCGTTTTCAAAACAGAAGTGAACGCCAAGGAAATGTCGTCAGCATGACAATTGTACGAGACACTGTAAAATATTCTGACAATTAATATTAGGTTGGTGCAAAAATAATTTCGTTTTCTAACATATGTTACTATGTGAGAAAACGAAATTATTTTTGCACCAACCTAATACTTACAAAATTACAATTAAGTATACTGTACCCAAGCGTTTCAGTCCCAAACTTCTAGTGGAATCATGACGACACTGATATCAACTTTATTACTTTTTAAAGAGCGTAATTGCAAGTCATCAACAAAACTAAATGGGGTGGGGGGGTGGTTGAAGTTAAAAGTTATATGACATTAGTTATTGCTTGTCATAAAACAAATTCTGATTTTATTTACGCTTTATTAGAATGAACACAAGTCCAAGAAGAGGAAATACACGAGATTAATTTGCTTATATTTCTAAGAGGATGCATTATAACTATTTACACTATTTATATAGTTCGGACTGTTATCCTAATCTTTATTGTCACACTCACAATGTTTCGGCCGTCGTACGCTCCAGCCTTCTTCAGGGGCTATTTGTTTCAATTTTTAACCGAACCCAGTATAGACAATCTGTATGTTCGCGTTTTTCGTCTACAGTGGTGTAATGATTAACAAGCATGCTTTGCTAGATCAATTACGACCAAATACTGAGTACGATGCTCACTGGATGCTCCACACTTTCGGCCTTATGCCACATCTAATCGACGCTTAGAAAATCATTTGGACACTTCGACATGGTGTAATGGTTAGCAAGCTTGTCTTGCTATATCAATTACGACTGAATAGTGAATTCGATCTTCACTGGGTACCGCATACTTTCGACCTTGTGTCGCAACTAATCTACGCTTAGAAAATAACTATATGACAAGGAATGCTGGACACTTCCTTCACAGATGAAGAGGGGAGGAGGCAACAGAAATATGATTCTACAGAAGGATACTGAGAATATCATGGCCGAATTATGTTTGAAACTGGGAAGATTTAAAGGAAATGGAAACAAAAAGGATGTGCAAAATTTAACACTATCAGGATATATGAAAGGCAAGAATTTTTTTAATCAGTCCGCCCCCAAGAAAGGCGATCATTCCACTAAGATACAAGAGGCTACTGGGAGTGAAAGAGAATGAAAAGGCTTTGGAAGAAACCGGGAACACAATCCTAAACAGTAAAGAAGGTGAAAACCTCTAGATTACGGCTGAATAGGGAGTTCGATCCTCACTGAGAGTCCCTTACTTTCGGCCTTGAGTCACGTCTAAGCTACGCTTAGAAAATCTCTATAAGGCAATGAATGATCGGCAATCAGTAAAGAACGTAAAAACCTCTAGAGCTGAATAGGCAGTTCGATTCTCACTGGGGACCCCTTAATTTCGGCCTTGAGTCACATCTAAGCTACGCTTAGAAAACCACTGTATTGAAGGCAATGAAGGCATAGTTATAAAGCGAGTAATCTAGCGGGACACAATTTGTCAAGATTTAGTTATCATAAAACAGTTTTCAATTTTACTTATGCTCGATTTAAATACAAGCGAATCTTTAATATCTATATTTAAGTATATATATATATATATATATATATATATATATATATATATGAAGAAATATAGTCTTAAGGTGTGTTATATTTATGGGATAAAGTGCTCAATATCAGAGGCAGAGCGTGTGTAAATATAAAAGTGAACATAGAAGTCAACACTTAGAGGCGACAGTCTGTTTCATGCTATATGCAATCATCAGGGCACATGTGCTGTTATTTTTCTCGGCTATTTATATATATACCGGTCAGTGGTGCATTGTGGGAAGTCTATTATGGCGGTTGTTTTACCGGAAGTCGTTTATTTATTTATTTATTTGGGTTAAATTATTTTGCTTCTTTTTATTTTTTGTTTCTTATTTATTTATTTATTTTTAATCGATGTTTTTATTAACGTAGTAAAAATTTGTTTATGTCACTTATTTAATAGTTTTGTTTTGGTTTGAGAATTTAATTAAAGCTATTTGTTCGATTTGGGGGTTGATTGTTGTAGTTTGTTCTATTATTTTGGCAGGAACAGTTTTTAATTTGTGTTTATTTGGGTTGATTATTTTTATTTGTTTTTTCTAACGGTAACATTATCGGGATTCATTTGTTTATTTATTTACTTAGATGAATTTAGGTTAATTTATTTTACTTGTATATTTTCTCTTTTTCTCTTTTCGATTTTTAAGTAACGTAGTATTTATTTATTTATTTATTATTATTATTATTATTATTATTATTATTATTTTATCGTTATATAACAGTTATAGGTATTTTTTTCGTCCGATTTTTTAGTCTAACTAATATTTTGGTCATAATGGTTTGCTAATTTGTTTATTATTTACTTTATTTATTTGGGTTCGTTTTTTTTTTTGTTATTATTATTATTCTTTTTCGTCTATTCTAACAGGGGTGATCCGATAATTTGTTTTGATTAATTAATTTAGCTTATTTTATTGTTATTTTGTTTATTTATTTGTTTTTATTTTGTTTTTTTCGTTTTCAATTTTTTTAAGTAACGTAGTAAAAATTTGTTTTCATGTCTGCATTTTCAGATGAGCTCGGATCTTTTATTTAATAATTTATTTTGGTCTGGGAAAGTAATGATAGCTATTTTTTCCTCCAAGCAAAGTTTGCAAGTTTTTGATTGATTGTTGAAGGCTGATGATCTTTTCCTTATTTTCCAAGTTTGGTGTGATGTGCAAAAAAAACAAAAACAAAAAATAAAACAAGCAAAATAATTTAACCCAAATAAATAAATAAACGACTTCCGGTAAAACAACCGCCATAATAGACTTCCCACAATGCACCACTGACCGGTATATATATAAATAGCCGAGAAAAATAACAGCACATGTGGCCTGATGATTGCATATAGCATGAAACAGACTGTCGCCTCTGTTGACTTCTATGTTCACTTTTATATTTATATATATATATATATATATATATATATATATATATATATATATATATATATATTATATATATATATATATATATATATATATATATATTAGGTTGGTGCAAAAATAATGTCGTTTTCTCACATATGTGAGAAAACGACATTATTTTTGCACCAACCTAATAATAACTTTTTTTCAAACATGCTTCATTGAATAATATAGCGATATGTTTATTCATTTTTATAATAATACTTTTCTGTTTCTTGAGCATTTACATACGCACCGGCCTCCTTCAGGTGATTGGAATTTCAATTTATTTCATCCACCGGGGTAGATTGTTCTAATTCCACGTACCATGCCTTTTCCAGTTATCTCCCTTTAACTCAATTCTTCAATTTTTTTCTTCACCACTGCAGTAGCTAGGTATTGAACTCACTGGATCCAGCCAACGCTTTTATCCACTGTGCCATTTGTCATTGAGGATACCAGTGTATGAATTTGGGGGACTTATTAATTTAATGTCACAGTAATGACTTTTTTTACCAGAGCTCATATTGTAATTTTTGTTATTGTTATTATTGCTTTTCTCTAGCACTCCTTACTACTCGAATTCAAAATTCCAATACTCTGAAGAAGGCCGTAGCGTACAACGAACGAAATGTCGTGAATATGACAAAAAGATGAGGACAACAGTCGGAAGAATGTAAATGGTATTAATAATTAAAATATCTCATCTAAGAAATATCAATAATTTTCTTGATGTTAAGATGAAACTCGTCAATGAGGCCGCCGCCGTAGTTTTTTTTTTTTTCTCTTCTCACTCGGTGCCCTATAATTTAATGTCCCTGTGCCAGAACTAAGCGAAGCTTTCTACATAATTACATAAGTTTTATAGAGAAAACTTATGAAATATAAAAACATGTGGTAATTGTAAACCTTATCCTCGACAGTGACGGATAACCAGCTTGTAATTGACGTGTGCATGATGGGAAGCAACGTAAGTTAATCATGCTAACCAATCAAAAATTATGATATTGAATGTGTCAGCTGGTTGAAATATTGATCATGCCTGAGAATAAAAGTCCGTGTATGCCGGTGTATGGTTATGAGTAAACCGTATCCAAGACGACAATCACACACACACACACATATATATATATATATATATATATATATATATATATATATATATATATATATATATAATAATGTTTGAAGCAATATATATATATATATATATATATATAAATATATATATAAACGTTATTTTTATTGGATACCCATATTTGAGTAAAGTCCTGTTTTTTAAACTGATTATTTCGTCTACCGGTTTGCGCATTCAAGAAAAAAGCAAGGGATTCTACTCAAATACGCGTATGAAATAGAAATAATGTTTGACATACTAAAAATATATAGGATTAAAAATAATAATCCATTAACACTTTAGGATATATATATATATATATATATAGTGTAACCCGGATATAAGAGACCCGGATATTAGAGAAACTCGGTTATAAGAGAAAATCGGATATAAGAGAAACCCGGATATAAGAAAGACTTTCTCTGGTCCCAAATTAGAGCCTGTGTTAATGTATATATGATAGAACAAACCCGGATATAAGAGAAACCCGGATATAAGATACTTCTTCTCCGGTCCCGTCAACTCGCATATATTCGGGTTACACTGTATAAACAAGTGCATTTGACGTCCTGGGTAATGCAAGAAACTACGTCTAACAGCAAGGCCTCTGGTCAGGAGGTTTTGAGGAGCGTGGAACCACCTCTTAATTGCTGGTTTTCCTAGGTCCCTGACCCGCGGTAGTAGCACCTGTTAGGGTCCCAGCTATGGGCAAATAATGAAGCACCAAACTGGGGTCAAAACACTATGAAAGTGTAAAAATAGGTTTTCATACCAGAAATACTTTGTACAAAATTATTACCAACAATAAATTTTTAAGGAAGAAATCATTACCAGCAATACATTTTTTTTTGGGGGGGGGGAATATTACCAGCAAAATATTTTTGAAAAAAAATATTACCAGGAACATATTTTTTTTTAAATTACTAGTCATACATTTTTTTGAATAAAAAATATTACCGGCTATAAAAGTTTTGTTGGCATTAAATAACACATTGAGGTTGATATGCCGTAAAACAAAACAAAACAAACCAAACAAAACAAAGGTATTAGGTTGGTGCAAAAATAATGACGTAATAATGTCGTTTTTTGACGTTAAAAAATACGTCAAAAAACGACATTATTACGTCATTATTTTTGCACCAACCAAATATTTTTGTTGACAAGTCCAGGGAAATGGTTTTTCCCATGGATTAAATGTCCATCTGTATTGGGTAATTTGTTTGTTTTTCATTGATTGTAATTCATGCAAACAAACAAACATACACACACACATATATATAGATATAGATATATATATATACGCCACAGTAAACAAACAGTAAAATTTTTGTTAAGATCTTACACATTAAAAGTGCTCAATATCAAGTTGGAAGACCAGACTTGCAGAGCTGTTAAATGTTTTAAAAAATATGAATGCTGACCAGAACTCTATCGCAGTATCGACCACTACTGTCTTTCAGCAAATCAACCAAATGGAGTTCAACAACTTAAGTACTTTGGTTCGAAACCGGAAGTAGTGGGGGTAATGTAGCAAAAAAAAAATTATCCGGGTTCAAGGAACATCAAACATGTCTACACTTAGTCATAATCTCTGACCTACCGTTTAGTAATTCGCTGCTGTCTTTATACGTTGCTATAGCGAGTTTCTCTTCTTGGCATAGCTTACACGTATTCCCGATTATTGTGTTAGTCTTTAGATTTCGTAATATACTCCATTTAATGTTTGGGCTTTTGTTATGCCTCTTCCTAAAGTTCCAATAGTACCTTGCTAGCTTAGTGTTGTACCTACGTTCCGGGACATATATATATATATATACATATATATATATATATATATATATATATATATATATATATATATATATATATATATGTATGTATTAAAGAGAGAAGAAAAGCAGCAGACGTTTTTGGTTATACTTTGCATTTTTTTTTTTTATATTTTATACTTTATGAAAAATAAAATAATTTTAAGATAAAGATTTTATATATTTCAACCGACTGCAGTATTAACTTCTCGGTCAATGAATGTCAAATATTTCCTTGAAGGGAAACGGTTAATATTGCCATTATAAATGGCATAATTCGTGGGTACACGTATCTGAGTAAGCATTCATGTTTTGTTTATTTTTTTTTAACAATGAAATTAATGTCTCCCAGCCTAGAGATCCAGAAGTACTATAAAATGTGCCCACCCCCGACACCGGCAGGGAACAAACAAATCACTTTTTACCATTAGGTCACGGGAAATCACCTTAGCAGAGCAATTTCAATTACCCTATTTAAGAAATTATAATCTCACCTTTCGAAATTTGTATCTATTTAATCCGACAGATCTGAGAAAGTAAACTTGGCAGCTGTTCTTGAAAAAGACCTCCAATCAGTGGTTAACTGGGGCAAGAAATAGCTCGTAAATTTTTACGCCTCCAAAACAAAACTAATCTCATTTAATCACCACAGAGAATTTTTTCTGCCTGCCATCAGCATGGTTAATGGTAAACAGAAGAGCAACACACTACGTCTTTTGGGCCTCACGTTTTCCACTGAAATGAAGTGACGACATAGAATGAATAGCTGCATCTACGGCAAGGACATTTAAGTCACTGTGCCGTGCCAAAAATCTTATTTATGTCAGAATCCATTTTGCACATTTAAATATCTACCATGTGTCCGTGCATTGAATACTGTTGCCATATTTGGTCTGGTGCTCCTGCAATTCATCTCGAGATTCTTGACAAAATCCAAAGAAGGATTGTTATGTAATCGATTCTAACAAGGCGTCTCGACTTCAGCCACTTTCACAACGACGTGAAAAGGTCTCATCATTTTAGAGTTGTGGAGAGCCATGATTGCTCACGTCCCGAAGAGACAAGGCGGAAATTGCACTTTACGTGAATAATGCTCAACCAGCATAGTGTTCCGAATAAAGATACGTTCAGACACACGATGTCAAAATATGAACGATGTTTAAATCGTACACCTACTTATTTTAGTTAGCGACACCAGGCCGTTTAACTTCAGTGAAACGGTAGATAGATAAAGAGAAAAAAATGTTCTTTTCATTCCTTTAAGCGACCTTTATGGGTGATCATGAGATGGGTGTATCCAAAAAGAAAGTAAAATGTGTTCATTTTTTCTTTAATTACAAATTTTCTTACGTCATAAGTTTGGAACCTAAAGCATGATTGAAACGCTAAAATAGGAAAATAGTTGCACATAAAAAGAACAATATAAACGCATGAAAATTCCTGACAAATTCAACTCTTTTCACTAACAGTACTTATAGGCTGCAACTTAACATAATCGTGACGAGGTTGTTAGAGCCTAATGCAATCGCAGTATCGTTTCTTAGTCACTCCTGGCATTACTGCTTTGAATAAGTGACACACCTGTAATATTTCAGGGAGTTCACGTCAAGCAGTTGCATGTCTGTGGTGGGTGGCGTTTGAAACAATCGCAGTATCATTTCTTACTCACTTCTGGCGTTGCTCTTTTGAATATTGTGTTATGTGCTGAATATTTGGCTATTGACAAGGAAATAGATGAAAAGGTTAGAAATAACCAATGATGGTCGAAAGTCCCTGGAATATAACACACAATTTGGGCAAGTTCCTTCGCAGGTTTTCATCTGATATCAAACGACTCATATCAAGAGAAATTCCCCAAACTAGCATTCGTTGTCCGTTCAAATATATACATACATTCTTGATCGTCATTTCTTTGCAGAAGAAGACCATCTGTTCGCTTGTTAGTATTTTCAGCTTCGTTTTTTGTTTGTTTGTTTTTTTTACTTGTTTTTTTTTTTTTCATTCAGAATTATTTACGGCTGAGCTAATGTTCTGCCATGGGGCAGTAAATGATTCTTAAGGCCAGCTTCACTTTTACAACCTCTCTTAGATATGTGGCAAACATAAAGTTTGTCTGTGTTACCTATGTTGGAAACTTGCCTGTCCCTGTGCATAATCATATGATGTTCGAGTCCCGCAACAAACTTACAAACCTAATCACAAAACACGCACAAGTAACCTGCAGTTCTTTGTGGTAGGGTTGTATTCACGGGAGTTTGCACCTGACCTCTCTGGTGTGATCTCATGTAACCAGCCGCCGAGAGGTTGACATTTGAAGAGACAGATCAGGCCGAAAATAGAGTGCTGTTGTCATATTTGGGCGGGGGCCTCTCAAGCCTTGATAGAGTCAAAAAGCGTCTCCGAGCCCTTTCGAGTGATGAATTATTTCCAGCCTTCAACCTCTCTCTCACGAGCGGGATGTGTCAAGCTTCTCGTCGCTCTATCGCTACTTCTACGGAAAGTGCTCGGACGAAGTATATTCCTTGGCTTCGCCAGTTCAAACCTTCTAGGCAAGGACTCGCCATGCCACTTACATTGTAGCGAACCATCCACATTCCTTTCGTATACCATCGGTGAGAAATAAGTTCCACTTGAACAGCGAAGCACCGCTCTGTGTAATCGACTCCAAAGAGGATGTTTCTCCGGTCATTACAACAGGTCTGCTATGGGCCTATAAGTGATTCTTAAGGCCAGCTTCACTTTTAAAAGTTTGTCTGTGTTACCTATGTTAGAAACTTGCCTGTTCCTGTGCATAATCATGTGATGTTTGAGTCCCGCAACAAACTTACAAACCTTATCACAAAACACGCACAAGTAACCTGTAGGGCATCCATATCGGGAGGGCATTTAATATTTCATCTGCTTTTACATATTTACAATGTCTTCTTCCTTTCTCAGTACTCGATCTTATAGGTCTCCTCTCTTGAGTCTTAGGGGAATACAATCAAGGAGTTGACTCCGGGCATCACCAAACATCTGAACGTCACCGATCTGACCTCACTGGTGTGATCTCATGTAACTGGCAAAACAAGCCGCCGAGAGAGTGACTTTTCCACAAATACTTGCAAGTGTGTTGGTGTCTGTTGTGGTAGGATCCACCTAATTTGCATAGTGGAGTACCGACCATATAAATATGGTTGGTACCGGGAAGAGCTTGACCCAGAGACTCTGCCCGACTGCGACTCAGTCAACACACATTCCAGGAACGGTCTTCCCAGGAATATACAAAAGACTATATGTAAATATTGTGTACACTTCCTTGTTTCAATACATTTTGTTCTAAGTACATTTTGCGTTGCATTATTATTCCATGCATTAGTCAAGTTTCAACAGTGTCCTAATAGCGCTGGGACATATTCTGTTTCTTCCCTCCCTAATGGCGCGCTTTTTGTTGGAGTACTCAATCCTCTTCTGTTCAGAATTGTTACAGCGTTCCCAAATCAACATTCTCCAGCCGGATTTTTCTCCAGCCGGATTTTTCTCCAGACAGATCTGCCTCCAGGAACAGTTTCCCAGTCTTCAGCATTAACACGAAGAAGTCTTTAAGTTACATCCTTGAAACGTTTTGGGAGCTTATTATTACAAATATAAAATTTGTCACTTAGCTGATTGATGTTATATTCTGCACCTCTACTCCCGAGTTTCAGAGACGAACCTTTATGTAACTGTTCGGTCCACTCGCCAGGGGATATCAGCAAATGCCTGTCAATTTTCTCTATTTCGTCATTTTTAGATAGATAGATAGATAGATAGATAGATAGATAGATAGATAGATAGATAGATTACGGATAAGAATCTGACAATATGATAAGATAAAGAACAAGTAGCAAACAGATCTATCATACATACATATATATATATATATATATATATATATATATATATATTTGTGTGTGTGTGGATGTGTGTGTGTGTTGTATGTATGTGTGAGTCTGATTTTATATGCATGTTCATTTGTGCGAATATACATTTTACACATATTCTGAAGACGCTGAAAAGATATTGTCCCTATCAAACTATCAAAATCTAAACAATAGTTCAATATCAGAATATTTGAAATCCTTTCTTACCTGACACATGTCGTGGTTATTTCTTCTTTTCATAATTGTCTTGTCCCCCTTATACTCTCTCATTATTCCTTTTCTTTTTTGCTTTATCTTTCGACTCTGAGTTTCAAAATATGATATAACAATCTTATATCCAGTGTCAGAGACGACTTATATTTAGGTTTATTTTCCGGAATATTCTGGGGTTTTCTAAAGTTTTTGAAAATATATAGACATATTCCGTCTTTTTTTCTGTTTCTTGTTTAAATATCTATTTTTTTAATTTAAATATCTATTTTAAATTTGAATAATTTTAAATGTTTAAATAATTATTTTTAATGCAGATAGATAGATAGATAGATAGATAGATAGATAGATAGATAGATAGAGTATGGATAAGAATCCGACAAAATGATAGGATAAAGAACAAGTAGCAAACAGATCTATCATATATATATATATATATATATATATATATAGTGCTGTTCGATAAAAGTGACTCACCTAATTTTTTTTTACTAGATGTTCTCTTCTCCGATGAAACGAAAGTTGAGCTAAATTCAATGGATAAGCAATCTAAAATCCGAAGATTTGAAAGCTCTTCGAATTTAGCAGTATGTACTGTCAAGAATCCGTTCAGTATAATGTTCTGGGGATGCTTTTATTTTCATGGAACTGGTTTCTTAAAACCTATTGAAAAGACCCTCAGGAGCGAGCAGTACAAGGGAATTTTAGAGTCTTGTCTGCTCCTTTCTGCTGAAAGGGTGAAAATTGACCCCATCAAGCTTATTTTTACGCAGGATAATGCTCCCTGACACAAATCAAAATTGATGAAGGAATACTTTGATGAGAAGCAGGCGAGTGTTATGACATGGGCGCCCCAATCTCCTGACCCCAACCCTATAGAAAATTATCGAGCATTATAAAGTACAGGCTCTCGAGAAAGTTAGTTGAGCAACATGCTCTTTTCACTATATATATATATATATATATATATATATATATATATATATATATATATATATATATATGCGCTCGGGGGGATGTGTAAGTGTGTGTAAGTCTGAGTTTATATGTATGTCCATTTGTGCGAATATACATTTTACACATATTCTGAAGACGCTGAAAAGATATTGTCCCAACAAACTATCAAAATCTAAGCAATGGTTCAATACCAGAATATTTTAGTCCTTTCTTAGCTGGGCAGAGAAATTTTCATCCCAACCTTTTCTTTTTGCAATCATTTCATCCCAAGCAAGGCGATAATGCCACTAAGATGAAAGGGGTCACTGAAAATGATAGAGAATGAGAAGACATTAGTAAGGGGAAAGAAGAATAAAAGAACAGGGTTTGTTTTTAATTTTATCGGCTGTACAGTATAATAGGGTCAGTTGGGCACCGGCTGTAAGAAAAAGGGCATCATGATGCAAGTCACTCCTCTAGAAATTCAGAAAGGGCATGATGTACTGCTTGGCATTCTCACCGGAAGCTCCAATACGAACACTTCAGAGTGTTTGGGTGTCAATCCGAGGACAGTGCAGAGGATTCGGAAAAGGTTGGGTGAGTCTAATGGTGATTACAATGGTGTTTGTTGTGATCACTAGTGATGGCGACATTATGCCTCCATTCATCTTCCCACAGGCTTACATCAAGTTCCTTAAGGAGGTTGTGCTGTTCTGGGTCAAGAGGGTGGCTGCTGGAAAACCCTTTGTCTGATAACAGGACTCTGCACCATGCCGCACAAACAGGAGTACCCAGTCATGGCTGTCAGACAATTTCTGCGACCACATCACCCCTTACATCAGCTACCTAGCTCCCCAGATCGCAGACTTCCCTTGATTATTATGTGTGGGGCGAAGTTGAGCAAGAGAACAACAAAATTCCTTGTAACATCAAATATGAAATGAAGGCAAGGATTATTTCAGCATTCACCAACTTAAACAAGGAGACCTTCCAGAAGAGATGCAGGAGATCCGGAAGTCTTCTGCAGGCCGTAGTTGAAACCAATGGCGATTTTATTGAATAAATTTACTCTCTAGTTTTTCAAGATCTTTTGGCGAAATTTTTGTAACTATACCTGTTAAAATGAGATGTCAGTGTTATTTTCATCTCTGCATAATTTAAACGACAATTTATCTCTCGCACCCTGGATATGCCATAATCAAATTCATTCTATAAACAAAATGAAAAAGCCCTAAAAATCCCATAATATATTCCTCACTCATCTCAGCAAAAACTAAAACTAATTATCTATTATACTAAATTTAACACAATCAACTTAATCACGCGCAATAACTCTTCTCCGTCAACTAGTGTTTTAGAAAAGACCGACATTGTATTCCAGTTTAAATGTCCTTTTAATGGGAGATTGTATTTCTGGCAAAAACTTAACTAAGTATGTTTGTTTGATGACCACAACACTATCAAGACGTCTTACACGTCATTTGTCAGAGACAAGTTCTATTGCACAACATATAAAACACATCCCTGTCCACCGTCACAATACAGGTAAATACGTGTTGACAAACCAATATACAACACCGCGAAAATAATAAACAATGACATAAAATTCTCGATATCAAAATCAACCAACTAACACTCAACAAAATTTATTACAAGTGTAGCAGCAACGTATTGAAATGCATATAACAAACATTTAATGCCATTTTGCATTTTTACCATTTTTCGATCAGCTGCCTTATATTGGGACGCTGTTTTTTTTTTTTTAAATCCATAACTGCAACGGATAAATTTCTAAAAGTTTTAAACAACTATAACAGAGCGCGTTCGCGCGTGTTTTTAAAAAATCACAATTACAAGGGAATGCAGATTGTATCACGGTTACAATAAGTTTGTCTTTGTAATTTACCCCTGAAGATGATCTTTGAAAAGATCGAAACTACTTGGGTTAGAAAAAAACTACAGTGACTTTCTTGTCGAATTTCATGTTAACATCAACAATCTGATTCTTTTTTCTTCTTTTTATGTGCCATGTCCTTTCAGAACGTAGGCGATCATGGCTCTCCACATCCTCTATACCTTGCAACTCTCAGCAAGTTCCACCTGCCAGGTACGTCACGCGCTGCCTTCCCTTGTCTCTCTTTCCCGCTATTCGACCCGTGAGTATCAGATTCTCCAAGCCCTCCTT
>OZ010597.1:51914677-51954677 GCA_963932145.1 Acanthosepion lycidas | reverse complement strand
CATAATTCTCTTCTTTTCTAGACGTAAATTATGTCCAATTGTTCTGTATGTCTGAGTGCTTTCGTTTATACTTTTAGCCATTATCAAGGATGATTTTATGTTTACATATATATATATATATATATATACATATATATATACATATATATATACATTTATACATATATATATACATATATATATACATATATATATACATATATATATACATTTCGCTTAGGTGAAACCTTGGTAGGTTTGTCTGGCTCTCTAGATTTATATATATATATATATATATATATATATATATATATATATATATATATATATATATATATAATTGTGCATTTGGGCAGCAATTATTCTACTATACAGGTTTAATTATTAAAAATAACTGACAAGCTACTCCGGTTAAGTTAAGTGTTTCCATAATTCTCTTCTTTTCTAGACGTAAATTATGTCCAATTGTTCTGTATGTCTGAGTGCTTTCGTTTATACTTTTAGCCATTATCAAGGATGATTTTATGTTTACATATATATATATATATATATACATATATATATACATATATATATACATTTATACATATATATATACATATATATATACATATATATATACATATATATATACATATATATATACATTTCGCTTAGGTGAAACCTTGGTAGGTTTGTCTGGCTCTCTAGATTTATATATATATATATATATATATATATATATATATATATATATATATATATATATAATTGTGCATTTGGGCAGCAATTATTCTACTATACAGGTTTAATTATTAAAAATAACTGACAAGCTACTCCGGTTAAGTTAAGTGTTTCCATAATTCTCTTCTTTTCTAGACGTAAATTATGTCCAATTGTTCTGTATGTCTGAGTGCTTTCGTTTATACTTTTAGCCATTATCAAGGATGATTTTATGTTTACTTTTAACTGGATGTATGGATTGTTTTATGTATGTATCTAGAGTTATAGCTGACCTTGTTTGGAAAATAAAACACTCCTATAACTCTAAATATATCCCTTTGTGTCGCATCCCTTCAATACATGAGCGATCATGACTCTCCCCAACTTCCTATCCCTTGTGGCCTTTAGCAGGTCTTCTCCCTTTGCTAAATCTCCCGACCCCGTTCCGCCAGTCATTCACACAAGCTCGTCAGGTAGGAGGCCCTCTGCCTTCCTTTATCTCTAGCCCTAGCAGGTTTAAGTTTTCCGACCATTCCGGCCTCATTATGTCCAACATATTTTAGCTGTCTCTTCCTGGTTCTGAACACGAGTCCTTTTTGTTGCCATTTTTTTAAGACTTACTGGTTGCTTACTCGCTCCGTCCGTGAAATTCGCAGCATCCTTCTATAGAATCTTATTTCTGTTGCCTGTAGTTTCTCTTCATTTTGGGGGTGATTGTCCAGTATTCACAGCTATATAAGAGAATGGATATCACATAGCAAGACAGAAATCCTACCAAACCGAAATGAAACCCTTCCATTTTCGCATTTAAGAAAAATGGATATTAATATATCCACAGATAATAGTCGGAGATTATGCAGCGTCGGATTTTTTGACTGGCATATTAGTGGACCTAACTTCTGAGTGCTTCTTCATTTGGGTCAAAATGATTGAAAAGTGGCCATTCTTGCGATTTTCCTTGTACATCCCATTATTTCATTTATTATAAATGTCTGTCTCCCCTAAAGCAATCTGTTTACTTTTACCCTAAACCTGTGTTAATTAAACCGGATTAGGCCCATCTTAAGAAATCTAATGGAGTCGGTGGACAGTGTACAAATTTAAATTTCTAGGAACTGTTTTAACAGAAGTTGAAAAATGTGAGATCGAAATCCGAAGGCGCATTCGGATAACGAAAGCTGCCTTACAAAAGCTAAGCGAAGTATTAAGAAACAGGAAAATTAAATTGGAAATAATGAAAAGATTACTGAACTGTTATTTGATACGCCCAGCCCATAGTATACTCGGGTTTGTTCTCAGCTAGACAGTTTTATACCCGGGGTATAAAATAGGTGAAGCTAGGAAATATACAAGTTGTGCCAAAATATATCCCCCTCCTTTTCCCATATAATAAGATGTACAATCCAAAAATATAGAAACAGAAAGCCAGAAGATGGAGGTCACACCAGCAAGATCATTGAGTAATAGTGAAATTCATCGTTTTTCTCCACAAATTATAACAATGATTTAAAATCAATCATCTACACAGTAATAACCATGTTTCAAAAATGGAAGCTAAAAGCTTCGAATTTAATTTTGAAGTCCAAAATTCGCTTGAGGATGAAATGGAACTAATGTCTTTAATTTAATTACAAAATTAAATTCTAAGCATTTAGCTTCCATTTTTGAAACATGTGTAGCGAAAAAAACATTTTAAATCAGTTAATTTATAAAATTAATGCTCATAAATTTACATTGAGCACTATTTTGTAAAAATAAAAATATATATGAGAACACCGGATTATATATCTTACTGTTCTTTCTCTTTATTTATATGTTTGGGGCATACAGCCTAGCTGATTTTATTTAGTTTCTTTTTTTTCCATCACTTGTATTATTAAATATTCCACATTGTGATAATAGAAGATCTGCCAAGATCTCTCTCTCTCTCTCTCTCTCTCTCTCTCTCTCTCTCTCTCTCTCTCTCTCTCTAAATATAGTTTTCAAGTATGCTATATTTATGGGTTAAGGTGTTCAATATCGTTGATAGAGCGTAAAGTTAACAAACAACGCTATAAATAGCCCCAAACTTGCGTTCGGATTCACAGTTATTCCCACTCAATGGCCCCTAGAATAATTCGAAACACAACCGTTACCACCCACCAAAATAACCGTTAGA
This sequence comes from Acanthosepion lycidas, assembly GCA_963932145.1. NCBI lineage: Eukaryota > Metazoa > Mollusca > Cephalopoda > Sepiida > Sepiidae > Acanthosepion > Acanthosepion lycidas. The sequence goes on along the minus strand of OZ010597.1, from coordinate 51,951,838 downwards.
ATAATGCAATAGACTATTCCCAATGCAATATAATAGACTACTGCATTGCTTGGGATGATATGATTAATATATATATATATATATATATATATATATATATATATATATATATATATATATATATATATATTAACAAACAGTACTATAACTAGCCAAAAAAACAGCATTCAGATCCACAATTATTCCCACTCAATAGCCCCTAGAATAATTCAAAACACAACCGTTACCGCCTACTAAAAGAGTTAGAATGATACCATAGATCGAACACAATGCATCACTGACCTTCATATATAAATAGTCGAGCAAAACCTCAATGCACATGGCTTCACGATTGCATTTTGCATGAAACAGACTGTCGCTACTGGGTGATGACTTTAATGTCCACTTTTATATTTTTATATATAATAATACATTACGTGAGCAGCAATCATTCTTTAACACATGTTTCGTTGAACAACACTTACAAGCTACTGTTGCTTAGTTTTTTATGTTCTCTTATATCAATACAAATGTCTTCTTTTCTGAACTGAATGAACGTCAAATTTGTCCCAAAGTTTGTTGATTCCGAGCGCTTTCGTCTAAACTGTTATCCATTTTTGAAGATTATTTTCTGTTATACTACTACATCGACCTGCACCCATTGAAGAATTAAAAGATACTATTGGCCAAAAAGTAGCAGAAATATCGCCAGAAATGACTCTTCGAGTGATGGAAAACTTTAGAAACGGTCTACAATAGCGCATGGCAAATAGAGGCCACCATTAGGAAAATGCCATTTCTAAAATGAAATGAATAAAAACTGTAAGCCTTCGTGTAAAAAGCAGTGCAGTCATTTATTGTAATAGTATTTACCTTGGTCTTTCTGTTAACGTTTAAAGTATAGGAGGTATTTCTGTCGCACCACCAATTTTTCTATTTTTTGGTGGACACCACATAATGTTATGTAGACCTTCACCCCGTGTGCATATGGATCCCCGTTCAGAACCACTGATTTAAATAGTGCGCATGCTTTGCAGATGTAGTAACATGTAGCGGCATAAGTCTGCTGAGGTCTTGTTAAATTGAAAACAACGGGACAAGTTGCAAAAATGGATACGGAACATTTACTTTCGAGCGATGGCTATCAGTAACTGAAGTCAACTTCAAAACACAGAGAAAGAGCCTCAGGCGGAGAGAAAGTCATGAAAGAAACATAAATTAAGAGAAAGAAAATTGTTATCTATAAAACTGACCATACCGCGAAAAGACAAACACAGAATGACGAAGCGGGGAAGACGGCCGCTGAACTATGCATCTCCCCCCTCACTTACGCCTACTTCGCTAGCTTATAACAGAGGTTTACTGCTAGAAATTGTTTTGTTTTTCACTCGTGGGTAACGATCTGACCGAAGGGTAATTTTTAAGCCACAGGCGTTTAACTGAAAGAAACTGCCCCCTGTCAATAACTTGCTGTCTGGTCTAAACTGCACATACCACAAACCGTGTCACCGCTCCCAGTTTTATATTAGTTATTATTTTTCTAATTTAATTTCTTTGCTCACAATAACCTTCAGATGCGTCTTTTCTTTTGGGCTCTGTAAAAGTCAGATTGCATTTCCATGACTTTACATTTAGTCAGGCTTAACATTTATTATTTTTACAAACAGGTTTGTGATTTATGATTTCTTGCTCTATCAAACCCACGCATTTCTTCTAGACACAAATATAGACAAAAATATAATAAATCAAGCATCATTCCTGTTGTCAGAAGAAGCATTTTGGTATATGTCTTCATTAATCCTCAAACTTTCCTTGTGTTGACCACAATGTGTGTCTGTCTGTAAACTTCGCAGCACACCCTACTAATACACATCTATAAATGTATATTCACACAATATATATATATATACAATGTTATATATATATACATATATATATATATATATATATATATATATATATATATATATACGCATATATACACATATATATTATACATATATATTATATAAGCAATATACACATATATTTATAAATAATAAATAATAATATAAATTATAATATATATAATAAATTATATATATAAACATATATAAACAATATTATATATATATGATAAATATAAACAATAATATACACATATATATAAATAATATATATAAACAATATTATATATATAAACATATTATATATATAAACAATATTATACATATATATCATATAAACAATATAATATAGAGATATATATAAATAACCAATAATATATATAAACAATATTGTATATATAAATATATTATATATAAACAATACAATATCTATAAATAATATATTATATATAAACAATATTATATATATATATATATATATATATATATATATATATATATATATATATATATATATATAGAGAGAGAGAGAGAGAGAGAGAGAGGATAAGAAACTTCGTTAAAAACAAAGAAAACAAACAGGTACTGAAATGTTATGTGATATCTGTCCTCCTATATGCCATTGAATGAGTCTTGTTAGCGGACTTGTTCAACCTACACTATGAGACGATTCTGAGAATGAAATGTTCTAATGAGATTCATTATTGGCGGCCAGAAACAACAGAAGATATGCAGATGACACATTGTTGATAGCAGACACGGAAAGAAAACTACAAGATATCCTACAGAAGGTAGTCAAGGTAATCGAGAAGAAAGGATTAAACATCAATTGAAAGAAGACAGAATGTTAGCAAAAGGACGATCCGAAAATGCAAATTACAAATCGTAGATACCGAAATGAAAGGACAAAAATTTAAACATCTGGGAAGTGTTGTAAAATGTAAATTTGGATAGCGAAAAATGCCTTCCAAAATCTAAGCAAAGTATTAAGAAACAAAGAAATTAGCAACGAAATTCTGTAACTTCTAGAAGCAACCTTGTCAGGGGTTAATCAAGACAGTGCTCTAGTTTAAATCATTGTCACTTAACTATCTGTAATGTCCGAGCAGTTGCAGCAAAAGCTGTTTACCACATCGACAACCTTGGCACTAATATATATTATCGGGACAGTATAAATTCCCAGCCTGTTTATATATATATATATGTATATATATATATATATATATATATATATATATATGAGAAAACACGACGATTTTCTTTGTTCTGGCATTTACATAAAATAAACCTAAAACTTGTTCGTCCCACAAATACAACGAAAGGACAGAAAATAAAAGTAAATGTCACATGATACCAATTATGCTTACAAAATGCTTGCGTAACCACTTGTTTTGTGGCTGGAATTTTTTAGCCGAACATCATTTAAAAAAAAGAATGAAAGAAACAAATAAATCTATTTTACTTTCTCCACGTGATTTTCAAATAACCCGACACAAGGTCAGTTTATTTACAAATCCTTAACCTAATTTGATGGGACACTTCGACGTGGTGTCATAGTAAGCAAGCGGGTCTCACTAAATCAATTACGACTGAATAGTGAGTTCGATCCTCACAGGGTGCTCTACACTTTCAGTCTTGTGCCACATCTAAGCTACGCTCAGAAAATCATGTGGACACCTCGACGTGGTGTAATGGTTAGAATTTGTCTTACTAGATCAATTACGACTGAATCGTGAGTTCGATCCTCACTGGGTGCCCGCATACTACGCTTAGAAAATCATTTGGGCACCTAACATGGTTAGAAAGCTTGTCTCGCTAGATCAGTTACGACTAAATAGTGAGCTTGATCCTCACGGAGTGCACCACACATTCGCCCTTGTGCCACATCTAAACTACGCTTAGAAAATCATTTGAGCACCTCGACGTGGTGTAATATATAGCAAGCTTGTATCGCTAAATCAATTACAATTAAGTACTAAGTTCGATACTCATTGGGTGCTCCATATCGGACTTGTGCCACATCTAAGCTACGCTTAGAAAAGCACCATAACCTAACTTGATTAACCAATTGCTTTTTGCAAAATAAAATTCTAAAAAGCAAATAAATAACACAGAAACATCAAACCTCGGGGTAATGGGGGAGATATTGTCATAGAATCAGGCTTCTTTTTTCTTCATCAGGACCTATGTGATTGTTATGGTCCAATATCCTCGCCCCCCAGTTATGGTCCAATCTTAGAACCAAGGAAGAACAACACGAACACAAGAGTAGAATAACAAAGATATATTACAACAGAAATATAGTACAAGAAGTTGAAGGTGTTAGTAATGACTGTCCGTCTGGTTTAGAGTGAACTAATATTGTCTCGACTCGTTACACCATTCATTGTATTTAATATCCCACCCACGAGGAATATATGTGGCAAGAGGCCGAGATTAAAGTGGGTTTCTCCGAGCCCGTAGGCTCGGCCAAAAATATGCCCTTTGAACCCGCCTAGACGGGTTCAGGGCCTGTCTACCTCCCCGGACGAAACCTTGCCCTTCGGCAAAGCTTCGTCCGGATTCCTCTCTGCCAAAGCAGAGAGTTCAACAGTCATGACCTGGTGCTCGTTACACCATTCATTCATTATACCTCTTGAGAGGCACAGTATTTATAGTGTCAGGAAGAGTCCATTATCGTTATAGGTAAGTTCCCATAACAGTGATCATGGCTCTCCACAACCTCCGATCCTTTGTAGCTCTAAGCACTGTTTGTCCCCTCACTATCTCTCCCACTCCCTGTTCTGCCATCCATTTGCACAAGCTCGATAGGTAGGTTTCTCGAAGTTTCTTTCTTTCCATCTGTCCTGTGAGTGTTACATTCTCCAAGCACGCTTTCTTCGTTATCCAACCCAGGAATTTAAATTCTTTATGGTTCTAAATATAAGTATCCTTTTTCTTACAATTTTCCCTAAAAACTTCCTTATCGCTCACATGCTCAGTCTATGACATTCTCAGCATCCTTCTGTAGAACTATATTTCTGTTAAGTCATTTTTTTCTCTTAATCTGAGAGGAAATTGCTGATTGATTGAGTTTGTTGTTTAATGGTAATATCAACTCCCTATGGGACATTTAATGTCAAAATTTAATTTTCTTGGGATCTTTGAAGTAATAAAAATAAGTTATTCTGCTTTCACAATTGAATACATGGTAGATGATACCAGGTTTTGTGCCTATATTTGTTTGTGTGGACATAATTACTAGAGGCGATGATATGTACTTTATGTTGTAGATATGTTGAAGTTATATTTTGCAATACAATCGATTTCTTTAAGAAATTTCAGGATATTATATGGATCAATGTCATGTGAAGGTTCTTTCATACTGGTATTTTGCTTGACTAATTTTGTTTACCGACATATCAATAACTTTATGGGTTATTTAATGTAGAAATCGAAATATCTTGTACGCAATTATAGGCCTTCCACTACAGAACAAAAAATTGTTGGTAATTCTATTATAAATAGGTACTGTTAGTATTGTTCTATATATAAAAATATATTGCTTGTATTTTTAGTATAGAAATGTATTTTTATTCTTTCATTGTGTTATGTTTTGAAGTTCACTATTTGCCCATAGCTGGGATCCTAGCAGATGCTGCCATCGCAGGTCAGGGTGAACCTGGGAACAACAGCAATCAAGAGGTGGTTTCACGCTCCTCGAAACTTCCAATCTCTCGATTAGAGGCCTTGCTGCCGGATGTAGTTTATCGTTATACACAGGACTAGAGTAACTTGTCCTGCATTCACTGCCATATAGAAGGATTCATATTGCCTAGCAGTTCAACTGTTTCCAATGAAATGTTTGTTTCATAATACTTTGCTTAGTTTTTGAAAAACATTTTCCGTTATTCCAATGAGAATTCGGATTTCGATCTCACGTTTTCTGTCGTCCATTAAAACACTACAACCCAGAAAAAGATATTTAAACTTCTGTGCTTGCGTGATTCTGAGGTGATTCTGACATCACCTATATCGCATCTTTGTCTGTCCCTTTTGCTGACGACTACACATCTCTGTCTCGTAATAGTTATTCCTTTCTTCCTGCTTTCTTTTACCAACTTTTCCTCTTTCTCGCTCTCTCTTAATAATTTGTTTAGCTTAGGGTCAAGCTAATGTAAAACGACATGGCTTCACCACAGAAGGTTGTCTACGTGGTCGGATGTGGACAGTGTGTATAATCTGGTCACATATTACATGCATGTGTACTTTTCTGTGGTTTTAATTGTTAAAAATCAGTGAGCACAGCTAGCTCCAGCATTCACACGTAAGTAATAAGAGAAAGGAGCGTTAAAATATACTTGTTGCAATTCATTAAAGTTGGGGTGATCAGATAAAATGTTGGTTGGTTGTTTTTGTTGAGTGGCATATCAACACCTCTATGGGTTATTTAATACCGAAATATAAATATTTTGTACACAATTTTATGGCCTCAAATACGGATATTTTGTGCGTAATTTTATACTTTCGTATGTTTTTATAGATATATAATTTGTAAATGACTTATTCTAGGTGTTATATGTCTTATAATAAACATATTTCTTTGAATTATGTTGACGGTTTCAGTATTTTCAAATAGTTTTTTCATGATGTTTTCCTTGTAGTATTTCTGTCATACGGGTGCTAATTGAGTATATTCAGTTAAAATATGTTTCTCCGTGAGCGCAATTTGGCATGTTGTACATGTTGGTTGATCTTCATTTGTCAACAAGTATGAATGGGTCCTTTCTGCCTTTTCTAGACATTTGTTTCAATTCGCCCATGGAACTGAATGGTTCAATTGTGAGAAGTTTATTTTGTTGTCGTTCTACTGCTTCTGTCATTTCTGTTCATATAATAGTTCTTGAAATTATTATTAGGGTTTCATTATCTTTTGAATAATGAATCCAGCCTGCATCGTAATTTCACAAGCAGTGGGCTGTTAATTTTTTTTTATTTCTCTTGATGTTGTAAATGATAGGAGATCAGATTTGTTTGTAAATAAATTGTCAAGCAATAAGTCTTTCTATTCATGATATTCCTTCCTTTATCCATTGGTATCAAATTATCACATTGCTTCCACAGTGTTTCTCTCTTTGTTCTATTTTCGTTAAGCATACTGTGAATGTGAAATTCTCCAAGACTTCTAACTCCGTATTCTACAACATTCAGTTGTCGGTAATTGTTAGCTACACTTCCTATTCTTAAAAAATTCTTTGTTTTTTTTCCCATTCTTTGGTAAATGAGAGAAGTCTTATGATATTCTCTGAGCGGCAGCTGAAATTTTAAATATTTTAACCAGGTTCTTCCTTACAAGTTAATATAAAACAACACAGGTATACAGGTGCGGCAGAATCTTGCTACATAATGGTAAGACATTAACGGCAAAGTTGTCTTCATTTAGTTAATATCTAAAATTTTCATGGGATGTATTTCTGTATTCTAAAAAGAAAAAAAAAAAAGAAGGTCACATAGTCATACAGAGCTCATAATTAGGGAGGCATTGCTTATTAAATACTATTCTTTCGTTATAGATCTTACACTATTTAGCAGCTGAGACAGCGTGTTTAAAGTGTTCTACAAATAGAAGTGGTGCCAAGAATCGAGCCTGCGGCCATTTCTCCAGTAATGGGTTGCTAAGCTTTTTATTTTTTTCATTTTTATTGCTGTTGTAACTGGTAGAGGGTTAGATTTATTTGTAAGTAAATTGTCAAGCAATGATTCTTTCTATTATTGATATTCCTTCCTTCATCCATTGATATAAAATTATCAGATTGGTTCCACAGTGTTTTTCTCTCTTTGTTCTATTTTCGATAAGCATACAGTGAGTGTCAAATTCTCCAAGACTACTAATTCCGTATTCTACAACATTCAGCTGTCGGTAATTGTTAGCTACACTTCCTATTCTTCAACTACAGATATTTTGTACTTACTTTTATAATTTCAGCATCAGCTTATATTTTAAAGATATATAGTTTGTAGATGGTCTATTTTAGTTATTAAAGGTTTTGGTATAAACTTATTTTTTAAGGTAGGGTTTGATATTTACGGTTTCACTATTTGCCGTTTTCTTATTGTTGTTGAGTAGTTTCACAGTGGAGGCTTGTATTTGTACTAAGTCGGTCCTAAAATAGGTTCGACGTACAAAACGTTAGGAACTTGATATTATAGGTAATGACGCAGTAATCTAGTTGTGGTGGCTGATACTTTAATATCCGACTAACGGTCGTCCGACATCGACTCACTCATCAACGATATTTAGTTACCCCCCCCCCAACGAGGGCATCATGTGGCACAAGGCCTTTTTAACGTGGGATCTCCGAGCCCGTGGGCTCGGCCAAAAATATGCCCATTGAACCCGTATAAACGGGTTCAGGGTCGGTTTACCTCCCCGAAAGAGAATCCGCCCTTCGGCGTAGCCTCTTTCGGGTTCCTCCCCGCCCGAAGGGAGAGAGTTCAACCGATCAGCCAGTCGACTGACTGACCAACGATATTCAGTCACCCCCCCACCACCACCACCACGAGAGCGTCATGTGTCACAAGGCCTTTTTAACGTGGGATCTCCGAGCCCATGGGCTCGGCCAAAAATATGCCCATTGAACCCGTATAAACGGGTTCAGGGTCGGTTTACCTACCCGAAAGAGAATCCGCCCTTCGGCGTAGCCTCTTTCGGATTCCTCCCCGCCCGAAGGCAGAGAGTTCAACCGATCAGCCAGTCGACTGACCAACTCCCTGGGCGACTCCTACTACTCCTACTTATTATAGGTGGTAGCGTCTATTAACTATAGAATAGGTGTGTTCCACTATAACACTTATATTGTTTCCCATGCCGCTTATGTGCTTTATGAGGACGAAGTGAGTATATTCAGTTAAAATGTGTTTCGCCGAGACTACAGTTGTACATGTTGGTTGATCTTCATTCTTCAGCAAGTATGAATAGGTTTTTCTGCCTTTTCTAGACATTTTTCTCCATTCGCCAAGGGATCGAGTTATTTGACTTGTTGGTCCATCGCTTTTTACCATTTCTGTTGAAAGTAACTGTTTATTTTACTTTACAGGTTCATATAATAGTTCTTGAAATTAATATCTGGAATTTCATTTTGGGCAGACTGTTCAGCCGAATATGTTTCAGATGAAGCGAATTTGTCTACCAGATAAGATGCAAACACTGTCCTACATCGGGATAACATCCAGGAATTTACAGAAAAGAACATACGAATATAACAGTAACTTGAAATCAAACAACATAACTCAAATCATTGAGATATGCCTACTGAAACCTTCATCATCACAATTTAAACCTGAAAAATACCGTTTTATTTAGTAAAATAATAAATAAAATCATAATAATTCACTCAGGCGAAGATCCATTTGAAAATGCCATGATTTACGAATCCGGTAAACAGAGGAACAGACCTCTTCAGCTTATCACCTATTCTTACTAAACGGATGGAGAAACAATGTTCAATACGAAAATTCTTAAAACAAATATCACTCCCGAAAATACCTAACTTCCAAGACCAAGAACGGGGTACTGCTTCTATATCTGTACTGGTGCTGCCCAATTCTCACTATCAAACCTCGACATAGCTCAAAAGCAGGAGTGAAACAGATTAACATGTTCTTTAATGCAGTCGTCTACTCGACTCCAAACACTTACGATTGGCCAGGAGTAAAACGGAGTTGCATGTTCTATAAAGCAGACGTCTACTCGACTCGTGACGCTTAAGATTGGCCAGGAGTGAAACGGATTTCCATGTTCTATAAAGCAGTTCGTCCAGTAGAGAGAACAAAAACAGCATGCAACACAGGAGTATTTTGATCGACGGGGTAATTTGTCGTCCTCTTTTGTACATTCCTTTATATTCATATAATCTTTTATTTAAATTCCTAAATTTTTCGCTCGTGTATTTCTTGGGGTGTTTTTGCTGATCTATTTTACAAATTCCTGCTTCAGGTCCAACGCTATTATTTTGTTTTGTGTTAAACCGCTTATTGTTTTTTGAAATAGTTGTGACAAATTTTATATTTCAATCCGATTTCTGTTTCAATCTTAGCCGTTATATAGGGTGTTCCAATAACTTGAACCGATGTTAAATGTGAATTAGGTTTAAGCGTCTAACGATTTTTTCTTTTTCTTTCAGATTTAACAACTTAAGTCTTTGGTAATTTCAACCATGGAAAGATTAACATTCAAACAAACTGTTTAAGTTATCAAAGCCTATTACGAAAATGGACGTTCAAATTTATAAATATACGGCCCAATGATTCCGCTAGCAAAAAATGCACACCAAACAGTGATTTTTTGTGGATGCAGTGGCTTTTCAACAATTTTCCTTGGATTTTCATCAGCCCAAATGCGACAATTCTGCTTATTAACGAATGCACCAAGATGAAAATGGGCTTTATCACTAAAGAGGATTTCTTCGAAAAATCTTCATCGGCATTTTTTTTTTTTTTTTTTTTGCTTGTGCACACAATTGACGAATGTATGGAGCTCCAAATGGTAAGCAGGTTTCAGTTCTTGTGTCAGTTGAATTTTGTAAGCGTGTAGAGACAAATGTTTTGTCAAAATTCGATGTAACGTTGTTGTGGAGAGGTTCCTGTGTGAGATGACGAATAGAGGTGTCTGGATTTTCGGCCACATTCTCGTGCACTGCAGGAATGTTTTCAACTGAACGGCGTAAAATGAGCACACAATGATATTTTCACATCTGCCACCGACCCAGTTTGTTTGAATTTACGAACAATTTTTCCAATTGCACTCTAGGTTGGTCGATTATGTTGGCCAACAAACTGCGAAGTGCGCGAAATGCATTTCTGTTTGAGCATCCATTTTCGTAATAGGCTTCGATAACTTTAACATTGTTTGATTGTTAATCTTTCCACGGTTGAAATTGCCAAAGACATAAGTTGTTAAATCTGAAAGAAAAAGAAAGAAAATCATTAGACGTTTAAACTTAATTCACATTTAAAATCGGTCCAAGTTATTGGAACACCCTATATAATATGTATTATTAGGTTGGTGCAAAAATAATGACGTAATAATGTCGTTTTTTTACGTTAAAAAATAGGTCAAAAAACGACATTATTACGTCATTATTTTTGCACCAACCTAATAGTTAATATTATGTACCCAGCTTTCAAAATTATTTGAGTTTCGTTTCTTGCTTTGCGGATTTTATAAACTGTTATCTTTCCGTTATGGATAGCAAGAGCAACTTTTGAATCTGCAGGGGTGATTATGCAATTGGAGAAGCATCGTTTCAACAGTTATTTACGATCAAGAGGACATTTATGATGACAGGATAAATTGGCAAAGGAAGCTTTGGTCAGGGTTAAGGATCAACGATTAAGCAAAGGTCTGCGTTTGCTTTTCTCGCTTGTGACCGATAAAAGAAAACTAGGTCAGTAAAAGCTGGTGTGTCGAAAAACAGAAAATCTCAAATATTTACTTTCACTCGGTTTCATGTGCATGTAAAACTGGAAATTTGTTTCTAAACCTATTATGCAAAAGCATTTGATAAAGTACATTACAAAGAAGCGTTGGAGCAGTTAGGCAAGCTATATGAGAAAGACATTAAAATAATTCAGAACTTATAGTAAAACGCCTGCATATGGATAGATAAATAGAAAGGGGTATAAGACTTGAGTCGAGCTGGGATCTTTCCCAGCTGCGCTAGTCGAACTCTCTGCCTTCGAACAGAGAGGAACCCGGACGAGGCTATGCCGAAGGGCAGAGTTTCGTCCGGGGAGGTAGACAGACCTGATCCCGTTTATGCGGGGTCTACGGGGATTTTTTGGCCGAACCTCACATTAAATTTGTCCTTGTGCCACATGTGACTGCATGGGGCAGTTACTAAATAGCGTCTTCTCACCGGATTTATTTAACCTATAGAGTGAGGTGATTCTGAGAGAATTAGAAGTCCTACCAGGATTAATTTTTGCGGCGACAATCTCAAAACCATTCTTCTTTCTTTTTGTGTCCCATCACCTTTCAGAACGTAGGCGATTGTGGCTCTCCACCTCCCTCTATCCCTTGCAGATCCCTCTTTTTCCACCTCCAGACCACGTCCTGTCATCCACTTTCTTAGGCCCGCCAGGTATGTCACGCGTTGTTTTCCCTTCTCTCTTTCCCTCTATTCGACACGTAAGTATCAGATTCTCCGAGCACTCCTTCCTCATTATATGTCCCAGAAACTTCAGCTGCCTCTTCCTGATGTTAAGTATAAGTCTCCTCTTTGTTTGCATCCTCATAGTTGCTCACACGCTCGGTCCATGATATCCTTAGCATCCTTCTGTAGAACTACATCTCCGTCGCCTCGAGTCTCTTCTTCATCTTTGAGGAAATCGTCCAATATTCGCTGCCGAAAAGAAGGACAGATGTCACGTAAGAGTTCAGTATTCTTTTCTTTGTTACCAAAGAAATCCTCCCGTCTTGCAATACTCTGCCCAGCTTTTGGAATGCGTCCTTGACCATCCCAAATGCAAATATCACAGTGTTTTTATAGCAAGCATGAAAATCAAAATGCAGAAGGAAGTAAAGGAAGGCTAGAAGAAAAGACTAAATGTCAACTGTAAGGAGACAGAACGTATTATTTTTAGCAAAAATAAAAGCCCGAAATGCAAAATGTCAAAATCAAGCAAGTACAAAAATTTAAATATCTAGGAAGTGTTTTAACAGAAGACAGAAAATTCGATACTGAAATCCAAAGCCGCATTAGGATAGCGAAAGATGCCTTCCAAAATCTAAGGTGTGTGAAGAAACAGGAAATTCTCGATAGAAACGAAAGTACTTAACTGTTATGTGCTGTCGGTCTTCCTATATGACAGTGACTGCTGGACAATCTCATCACAGATGAAGAAGAGACATGAGGCAGCAGAAATGCGGTTCTATAGAAGGATGATGAGAATACCAGGAACGGAACATGTGAGCAATAAGGAAGTTTTATCGAAAGTTTTATTGAATCCAAAAGAACACTAATACTTAACATCAGAATGAGTTGGAATTTCTACGGCACAAGAAAAGACGGCTTAGAAAATTTGACATTGACAGGATATATTAAAAACAACAGGGGACAGAGGAAAGCAGCGAGTTTGCGTAAATGATGCTAAGAACAGCGATTAGAAGAGATAGTAAAAAGAGCTGAAAAGAACAGGAAATTGTGGAGGGCTATGATTTCTCCCGCCCTGAAGGGAAACGGAACATAGAAGGAAAAGAACGAGCTGCTGTAAATGGATGATAAAAGAAGAAGAATTAGGAGAGACAGTAAAAAGGACTACAAAGGAGAGGAAATTGTGGAGAGCCATGATCGCCTACATCCTGAAGGAACAAAGCACATACAAGAAGAAAATGAACAAAAATCAACTTGTGCAAGTGGTTGGCAGAACAGGGATTAGGAGGGATAGCGAAAAGACAAAATTTATTGAGAGCTACAACGGACAGGAAATTGTGGAGAGCTATGATCGCACACAACCTGAAGTCGCATGGCACATACAGGGTGCGATAGGTAAGGGTTAGGGTGCGATTTTGTCAATTGCATAATAGGGTCAGTTGGGGACCGTCTGTGAGAAAAAGGGTACCATGACGCAATTCACTCCGCCAGAAATTTGGAAACGGCATGCTGTACTGCTTAGCATTCGCATCGGAAGCTGCAGTACGAACATTTCAATGTGTTTGGGTGTCAATCTGAGGACAGTGCAGTGGATAAGGAAAGAGTTGGATGAATCTAATGGTGATTATCAAGGTGTTTGGAGAGATCACTCGTGATGGTGACGTTATGCCTCCATTCACACAGGGCCCTATACTCAACACAAAGGCCTACATCAAGTGCCTTGAGGAGGTAATGCTACCCTGGGTCAAAAGGGTGGCTGCTAGAAGACACTATATCTGGACACAGGACTCTACACCGTGCTACATAAGCAGGAGAAACCCAGTCATGGCTGTCAGACAATATCTGCAACAACATCACACCTTACACGTGGTGACCCAACTCCACAGACTGCAGCTACCTTGGTTATTATGTGTGTGGCGCAGTTGAGCGAGAGATCAACAAAACTCCTTGTAACACCAAACATGAACTGAAGGCAAGAATTATGGCAGCATTCACCAGCTTAAACTTAGGAGACCGCCCAGAAGTCTTGCAGGAGATTCGTCTGGTGGCTGTGTTTGAAGCCAATGACGATTTTATTGAATAAATTTACTCTTTAGTATTTCAAGATATTTTTTTGTAATTTTGGTAAATATATCTGTTAAAATGAGATGTCGGTGTTATTTTCACTTTTGCGTAATTCAGACGACAATTTATCCATCGCAACCTCTCGAAGATGCCCTCAGTGTTTAATTCCTTCGCTTACTTTTGTCACAAATATGGAATACCGATTGTATTAAAAAGTGAAATCGAGTATAAACAAAAAAGAAAATTGCATTATGACAAACGATAACTAATTCTTAGCGAACTATGTCCCGCTAGATTACTCGCGGTTTACCTTTGCCTTTCTTGCCTTCAATATAACGGTTTTCTAAGCGTAGATTAGACGGGATTCAAGGCCGAACGTAAGGGGCCCCCAGTAAGGATCGAACCCCAAATTCGGTCGTAATCTAGAGGTTTGCACCTTCTTTCCTGTATAGAATTGGGTTTCCGGTTTCTTCCAAAGTTTTTTTTTTCATTCTCTTTCTCTGCTAGTAGCCTCTTACGTCTTAGTGGAATTATCGCCTTTGCATTCAATACGTCCTGAGAGTTTTAAATTTTACACGTCCTTTTCGTTTCCACTTTATTTAAATCTTCACAGCTTATCAGATGCTCCGGTCATGGTATTATACGTAATCTTCTGTATCACCACATCACTGCTGCCAGAGGTCTCATCTTCATCTGTGAAGAAATTGCCGAACATTCATCGCCTTATAGAGATTTTCTAAGCGTAGCTTAGACGTGACTCAAGGCCGAAAGTAAGGGACCCTCAGTGAGGATCGAACTCCCTATTCAGCCGTAATCTAGAGGTTTTCACCTTTTTACTGTTTAGTAGGTACGTCCACTAGGTCACGTAAAAAAGCGGCATATCACGATTAAAAATGACTCATAAATCAACGAAAACAAAGTTTTGTTTAAATATGTTGTTATTAATTGAAAGCTAAAGCATTAAATTTATTATTTACACTAAGTAAAATATTCTGAAGTCTTTTAGATAGAAATTATATAGATTGGAATGTCAAATATATGCTCGATTTTTGTTTAATTTTCTTAAAAGCGGACATTTTCTTAAATTTTAAGAAATTTGTAAACAAACAAAATTTTGAATTTAAACTTCTTCCTAAAATAAATTTATATATTTTTGACACGTTATTTGAGTAAAATTACAAAATTTAAAGTTAAAATAATCTGATATGAAACAAACAATACTTACTTATAGCTTAAAAAATTTGTATCCAAACATTTCTTAACGATGTGTCTGAAATTTTTGCATGTCTTTCATCGATTTCGCAATTGACGAGGCGATGACAGACAGCTATGGATGATCAAAATTGACAAATTTTTAAATTAGGCGAACGCGGTTTTTCGTTTTTAACTAGTACTTTTTAAATATTAACATTTTTATTCAGCAATTATGTACTATTTTTTTAATTTTTTTATTTCATACTTTCTTAATTAGACAATTTTCTAAATCATTACATAATTGTTTAAACTTTTCTTATTAATTAGATAATTGTATATAAACTATTCTTATTCAAACTTTTTCATTAGATAATAATTTTTTAACCTTTTTTTTTTTAGATAATTGTTTGAAGTTTTTATTAGATACTAATTCTTTATTTTTTTAATTATATAATTGTTTAAATTTTTTAAATGCATAATTCTTTAAACTTTTTTATTATTTAGGTAATTCTTTAAACTTTTTTTTTATTATTCAGGTAATTCTTTAAACTTTTTTTTTATTATTCAGGTAATTCTTTAAACTTTTTTTTTATTATTCAGGTAATTCTTTAAATTTTTTTTTATTATTCAGGTAATGTTATTGTCTTGGTTTCCGTTTCTCTTACTTTCTTAATCTTATGTTAAATTAATTAATAAGAAAAAAATTATTTCAATGAAATATTATCCCAAATAAAAAAAAACACTTTAAAGAAAAATATTTAATAAAAAGTAATTAAAATAATTACAACTTTTAATATTTGAAAAGAATTTCTGCAAACACGTTAACGATGTGGATCTGAACTGGACAGAAAAGAGAAATAACTGCGGTGCCAGACGACACAAATCACGTGACCTTTTTAAGGATTATGTCGCGTATACATTTCCATACATAGAAATTATGAACGTTTTTCAATAAAAATTTATTTTTAAAATTATTTTAAAATTATTTCTGCTTAAACGAGTGTTATGTGCTTTTCAAAGTTCGATTCGTAAATTTACATTTTCATTAACGTTATCATTACATTGCGTGAACGATTGAAATAAATAATTTTAAACGATTTTTGAAGTATTAAGACGTTAATGAATAAATTTTTAAAATCTGGAAAAAATTTGCAAAAAATACATTATTCATGGAAAAATTTTTATTTCTTCACAAAATAATGTCCTTAGTATAACGTATCTACAAAAACAGGTGGAAGCTTTTCTAATTAATTAAATGTCATACTTTTTACATTTTTTTTTTTTTACAATTCAAATCTGATTTTCTATAAAGTAGCAAATGTTTGACAAAAAAAAATTGGTGATTTACTTTCTACAATGATTCCTGTTTATAACTAATAAAAAAAATCCCGGGATATCTGATTTAATTTCTCGAAATTTCATGAAAATATGTAAGTGGGTGGAAACATGTTAAAATAAAAATCTCTTTTTAACAAGATTTTCTGAAAAAAATTTTTTTTAAATAATTTTATTCATTTCTGAATAAGTCCTGAAAGTTTCATTAAAATCCAACAATTATTTGATTTTTGCAAGAATTTCCTAATTAACGTGTGTTTTCCTCGGGAAAAGCGCAAAATAAAACAAACCTTTTTTTTAGTCTTATCGCGCTGTCGTAAAAAAAAACATAATTTTTAACCAAAATTTTCTACGTGTTAGAAAGGAGTAAAAAATTTCAAAAAATATTTAAAAAATACTTTGGCCTTTCCTCTTTCATAACAACATAAACATATTGAGACAAAACTTTGTTTTCGTTGATTTATGAGTCATATTTAATCGTGATAGGCCGCTTTTTTACGTGACCTAGTGGACGTACCTACTGTTTAGGATTGGGTTTCCGGTTTCTTTCAAAGTCTTTTCATTCTCTTTCACTCTCAGTAGCCTCTTTCTAGCCTCTTAGTGGAATTATCGTCTTCTTGGGACAGATTGATTTTTAAAAATTCTTGCCTTCCATATGTACTGATAGTGTTAAATTTTACTCATCCTTTTTGTTTCCAGTTTCTCTAAATCTTCCCAATTTCCCACATAATTCGGTCATGATATTCTCAGTATCCTTCTGTAGAATCATATTTCTCTTGCCTCATCTCATCTTCCTCTGTGTAGAAATTGTCCCACATTCACTGCCATGAAGTGATTTTCTAAGCGTAGCTTAGTTGTGGCACAAGGCCGAAAGTAATCAGCTCCCAATGAGAATCGAACTCACTATTCACTCGTAATTGATCTGGCGGGACAAGCTTGCTAGCCATTACACCGAAGTCGAAGTGTCCAAATGATTGTCGAAGTGTCCAAATGATTTTCTAAGCGTCGATTAGATGTGACATAAGGCCGAAAGTGTGGAGCATCCAGTGAGCATCGAACTCACTATTTGGTCGTAATTGATCTAGCAAAGCATGCTTGTTAATCATTACACCACTGTAGACGAAAAACGCGAACATACAGATTGTCTATACTGGGTTCGGTTAAAAATGGAAACAAATAGCCCCTGAAGAAGGCTGGAGCGTACGACGGCCGAAACATTGTGAGTGTGACAATAAAGATTAGGATAACAGTCCGAACTATATAAATAGTGTAAATAGTTATAATGCATCCTCTTAGAAATATAAGCAAAATTAATCTCGTGTATTTCCTCTTCGTGTTCATTCTAATAAAGCGTAAATAAAATCAGAATTTGTTTTATGACAAGCAATAACTAATGTCATATAACTTTTAACTTCACCCCCCCACCCCATTTAGTTTTGTTGATGACTTGCAATTACGCTCTTTAAAAAGTAATAAAGTTGATATCAGTGTCGTCATGATTCCACTAGAAGTTTGGGACTGAAACGCTTGGGTACAGTATACTTAATTGTAATTTTGTAAGTATTAGGTTGGTGCAAAAATAATTTCGTTTTCTCACATAGTAACATATGTTAGAAAACGAAATTATTTTTGCACCAACCTAATATTAATTGTCAGAATATTTTACAGTGTCTCGTACAATTGTCATAATGACGACATTTCCTTGGCGTTCTCTTCTGTTTTGAAAACGCTCAATACCAGCAGCAGCAGTGATGGCCAAATTGAGCAAGAAAGTATGGAACAACGGTCAGCTCACTTTACGTACGAAACTAAAGATATTCCAGGCATGTGACTTTAGTAATATGCTTTACGACAGCGCAACCTGAACAGCAAACATTAGACAGGAAAAACGCCTGGAAAGCTTCCATCTCGACTTCGTATCCTCGGCATCACATGGAGAGACACGGTTACCAACACTGTTGTGCTGGAGCAAGCAGATTCCTGGAGCATACATCTTCTCCTTTGTCAAAGTTGTCATCGATGGCTGGGTCACGTACATCATATGAATGACAGCCGTATGCCAAAAGACATTATGTATGGTGAGCTAGTCACGGGACACGGTCCGAAATGCTGCCCCACACTAACTTTCAAGGGAGTTAGTTTGCAAGAATGACCCGAAACACACAGTCTTCGACTCTGGCAGTTGAGAATAGCTAACAGAATATCACAGCGGCTGGCACCATACTACTCGTGGCGAATTCACAAGACGAAACCAACTGTTGGAGATCAGAAGACAACGAAGGAAGCAGAGAGAGAGAGAGCAATGTCAGCCCTCCATTCCATATTCCAGCTTCATCTGCCACAACTACGGAAGAGAGTGCCATGAAAGGATTGGTCTGTTAAGTGACTCCAAATGCTGCTCGCAAATGGACAATGTTTGACCCAAAGTGCGCTATCATCTCACGAGATAAATGGATGCCTGCTGAGTAATATTAAAATGTCAATATATATATATATATTAATTCAGTATCAAATTGGTATTCAGATATTTTTATTTTTAAAATCTCAAGAAAAGTTCAAGTAACTTATCCGTTCTCAAGAGTTTCAAGCATATGGCTCTGATCAACTTTTCGAAGCGAAACTCTTGAGTCGGTCAATCAGATGAGCCAACTTTCTTTGATTTATAATGAATATATTTATAATTGAATATAATAGCTCTAGTTATCTGCTGAGCGATTTTTGGCAGAAGTTCTGCTTTCCTGAAAAATAAGTTAAATTCTCATAATTTTCATGTATTTTTTCAGTTTTATTATTAATAATTTATTTTACTTATTTGCAGTGGCCCAACGTAAAATGGAGATAATCATATGCTCAGTATCACCTTACATGACATGAAGCGGAACACTTGGATCCGACAACAGACCAAAGTGAAGGACGTAATCAAGACGATCAAGACAGAAAAACGTAGATGAGATCGCAATGTCTCTCGTCTCAGAGACAATATTTGGGCTGTGGAACCCCGTTAAAATAGTAGAAAAAAAGCCAATAGATTTAAGTAATATCACAAAATCTCAATTGTGTGTAAGAATAGGATCATACGTGCTTCCAATTCAAATTTCCATATTAGCATTTGTTAAGGAATCAGTGACGTTATCTCGCCTTCAACATCTGTCTCTATTTCTGATATGAGGTATTGTAGCTATTTGCACTGTTCAAACTGTTGTCCTCATCTTTATTGTCATATTCACCTTCAACATCTGTCTCTATTTTGGGGATGAGGTATTGTAACTATTTACACTATTGACATTGTTCCGACTGTTGTCCTCATCTTTATTGTCATATTCACCTTCAACATCTCTCTCTATTTCTGAGATGAGGTATTGTAACTATTTACACTATTTACATTGTTCGGACAGTTGTCCTCATCTTTATTGTCATAATCACGACATTTCGGACGTTGTACTCTCCGGCCTTCTTTAGTTGATATACTTTGGAATTTCGAACCGAATTCTTTATTTAGTCCACTGTGGTAGATTGCTCCAGTTCCACGTGCCATACCTTTTCTAGATAATTCAGTTTTTTCACTTTAGCACATCAACTTACTCAAGATTTTTTTCTCCTTTGCTGTAGCCAGGTATTGAACTTACAACTCTTTGGGTGAAGACACATGGCTCAGTGGAGAGTTGAGTTACTAAATGGAAATAACTGAAACTGAGGTATCTGGAAAAGGCATGGAACGTGGAACTAGAACAACCTACCACAGTGGACTAAATATAGGGTTCGGTTCGAAATTCCATGGTACATCATATGAAGAAGGCCGGTGCGTACAACTGCCGAAACGTCGTAAATATGACAATAAATATGAGGACAACTGTCCGAACAATGTAAATAGAATAATAGAAGATTATTAACATACCTTCATGGTCAGTATGCATTCATTTTTCAAGATATGATTGATTTGCCGTCATAAAGAAAGGCGTATCTTAATTTTCATCAGAGTACCGCCACCCCGTTTGTTTTAGAGGAAAAAATATCGAAAATTAACCCTATCTATCATACAGGTGATCGAGGTTGTGTACGTGAAAGGGATAATCAACTGGATTTAAGACCTTTCAGTGCGTAAATAGAATTTTTTAAAATGATATTTTGGGCCATGGTAATCGTTGTCGCCTCAGATTCAAAGTGAACGTCGCCCCGAGTGAAATAGATTCGGAGTAACAGGCGTTGTCTCTTTGACAGATTAATTCTGGGGATCAAAAAAAAAATGTTGTTATGTTCAGTGATGATTGGATTCCGTTATATATATATATATATAAAAAAAGCAAAAAAAAACACACAGCTTTAACAATGTGTGAGAGGAAGAAGAAAAAATTTTTAAAGGGACATTAACCTACAATTCACTCGATGAATGTTATGATTCTTGATTTTAAAAATTATAAGCTGTATAATGACTTTTTTTAATATGCAAGTACTTTCAACTGTACATTCAGTCATCTTCAGGCATTGGAAATTATTTTGTTTTTAGTAAAATTCAGGTAGCATCAGAGACGAAAAAATTAAATGGAAATGGAAATATGTTTTTTAAATGTGTTATTGTTAACGGATACAAACTTTTGGAGTGTGCAGTCGCAACGCTAAGGTTAATTTTTTTAGATTTAAGAGAGTGCGTTTTTTTTACTAATATAGTAATTTGAGAATTTTTTTTTTTTTTTTTTGTAGGAGTTTATCAGTCAATGTAGCCTGAACTAAATAGTTCAATAAATAGTGTAATGTCTCAGTTGTTATCCCGAAAATTTGCACATCGGATCAGTTCTTTTAAATCAAATATGTGGTGCAGTTTAATTTATATTACAATGAATCATTCATACAAAAAGTAGATTAGTAAAGTTAATGACATAAAATCTAATACCAATATAAAATCTTTACTAATCTACTTTTTGTATGAATGATTCATTGTAATGTGTGTGTGTGTGTGTGTGTGTGTGTGTTGAGTGAAGATGAAAATAACCAAAAAAATGGTCAAACATCAAACGATAATAATGTTTTCTGAGTCAGAGGATTCACGCATCATTCCGGTTAGTAAATTTAATCGTTTAATATTTTGCATCCAATGGGTCGCGTTTCCTTTGAAAATAAAAAATAATGCTTCGTGATCCCTTTGAAGAGTATATAAGCAAAGTTTATAGGCCGGATAAGCCAGTAAGAAACGGTAACAAACTGCAACCTTTCACGGCAGGACTCGGTTTGAAAGAAAATTCCCTTATTCATTCACCCGTCTTCCTCACCAAGCTACGTAACTCTTACACTTTCCTCCTCATTTTCTCCCTTGCTTTTTTTCACACATACTCGTGAAGAAATCACATTTCTTTTCAAGTTAGCAAACATCTAAAATTATGGAACTTTAACACAAGAACACTTTAACACTCATACACGCTAAGAAAAATAATAATCTTTATATGTTTTTATATTTAAGAACCGTTCTCAGCTTTTTCTTTGTGGTGGATTGATTCAAATCTGCAATATATGTAATTTTGACGCTTACAATTTTCTTATAATATTTAGTTTATTTTATTTTACGGCATATCAACCTCAATGAGTCATTTAATGCCAAAATTTAATATTTTTCTAAATAGAGTCAAATAAATTTTATTTTAAATCGTAGAACTGCTTTAACTACGGTTATATTTTTTCCTTTTAATTATGTTTTTGAAATCAGTTTTATTTCTTTTAAAAACCGGAATATGTAAAATGAGTGAGTATTTTGAAAAAGATCCTTTAACATTGTTGATTGGTATATTTTAAGCGGATTGAATTAAAATTGGTGTAGTTTGTCAGTATGTGCTTTATAGTGTATGGTTCTTGGTCTGCCACAGATACCGAAGGATCTTCCTTTTTTAGGATATACAAATGGTTTATGGTAGGATCTCAAATATGGACCCTGAACATAATCACTTCCCTTCTAGTTTGGCTTTTTCTGATGACGTTCTGCTATATATTGTTTGGGCAGGAGTTCCATAGGTTCTGACACACCTCCCTAATTATTTTACTATAAATTGGTACTGTTGATCATTTTACTCAATAAAAAGGCATTGCTAGTATTTTTAGTATAAAAATGTATTTTTATACTTTTTTCACGTTTTGGGATTCACTATTTTCCCATAGCTGGAGCCCTAACAAATGCTACCACCCCAGATGAGGGTGGGCCTGGGAACAACGGCAATCAAGAGGTGGTTCCATGTTCTTCAAAACCTCCAATCTTCCGATCAGAGAACTTGCTGCCGGATATAGTTTAACGTCATACCCTGGATTATTTTTCCATAGCTGGAGCCCTAACAGGTGCTACCACTCCAGGTCAAGGTAGACAATGGAGCAACAGCAATTAAGAGGTGGTATCACGCTCCTCAAAACCTCCATTCTCCCGATCAGAGGACTTGCTGCCGCGTGTAGTTTAACGTCAAACCCTGGACTATCTTATAATTTAAATGTTGGCAAAAACTTTGACACTGGGCTTGCAATGGATTACGAGGCCAATAAATAAACTATATTGTAATTTTCTTTTGAAAGATAATTACTCAAAAAGGTGTGAAGAAAACAAAATGGACCCTTTAGTTCTTTTTATGCAAAAATGAACAGCTATAAATATTGGAAGGACTGTATCGGTAACACAAATATAAGTACGCATGTTAAGTTAATTGCTTACCTCAAGTCAAATCCAGTATTTTCACTACATTACTCTACACACAAGTATTAAATATATGTTCACGCAAGCAAAGGCCAGTCTAAAATCGACACGCACAGACACTAACACCGTCGATTCTCCATTTCCCATGACAAGATGATTGATCGCGTCTTTTCTGTATCGTTTCGTTTTTACTTGGTGTTAGAAATTCAAATTGCATAGGCATTTATTTTGATTAATATCCATGAAAAATTACTCAAAGCAAAACAAAAAAAAATTATTTATGACATGTATATAAAATCACCCTCTTCCCTAATAGATAATGACGATGGTTCTCGTGAAAGAACGCGGTGCACCTGAGATCACTATTAGCGATTGAAAGAGGTGCTATTTGCATTACAAGTTCAAATTGAGGCAGCGTCTGTCTAATTCTCTTTCACGCAAATGCCCTTGGAAAAGGCATAAACTCATCTCTACTTTACGTCAGGAAAAAACAGGGTAGACTGGTATCTCCAACTTTGTGAGGTAATCAGCTAAAGAGGAGAAAAACTCTGAATTCCAAACAGTGGAAAAGGTAACGGGAAACCACTTATCTTCACCTATAAACAATGCAAATTCACAGATAATAAAAAAAGGAATCTGTGGAGATCCATGATTGCCTACGTCCTGAAAGGACATGGCATAAAGAAAAATAAAAGATAGAGGTCCAAAGCAACTATCACCATATATATATGAAGGGGTGCTGAAATTTTCTAAAACCAACCTATTTCCCCAAATCAGTATTCTCATGTTTGGTCAATTGAATGGTCTTGTGAACAAAAGTAGAGCTTTATTCCTTGTTTCATATTTAGGATTGGGTTTCCGGTTTCTTTTCATTCTCTTGCTTTGGGCGAATTGATTATATATATATATATATATATATATATATATATATATATATATATATATATATATATATATAATTATTTATTTAAAAATATGATTCCAACTCGCTACATAAGAGGTCTCATGTTTCAAAACAAGAGCCGAAAACTTCAAAATAATATTTGAATTAACTTGAGTTAAAGTAGGCTCTGTTCCATCTTCAAGCGAAATATTATTTAAATTTATTCAAATATTATTTTGAAGTTTTCAGCTCTTGTTTTGAAACATGAGACCTCTTATGTAGCGAGTTGGAATCATATTTTTAAATAAATAATTATATTTATGCTCTACTTTCGTATCGAGCACTATTTTTTTTTAAATAATTACAAAAATACTAAGGAACTTTGGATTATTTACCAAACCAGTTTCTTTCCTATTTTCTACAATATTTTCACACATATATATATATATATATATATATATATATATATATATATATATATATATATATTAAAGAAACAAAAAAGACGTTGATGAAACCGACAGACAACTTGCCCAAACCTAATGACAACTTGCCCAAACCTAATGCTCTTAAGCAGATAAAGTCTAAAAAAAGAACAAAAAAAAAGTTAATACTGAAAATAAAAAGAAAGCCTAAAAGCTTAAATACTCAATAAAGTAAAATGCTCGAAGCCTAGATTGCCTAGACTTAACAAAAACGCTTAACAACATTAAATCGTATGACGGGATGGCCTTAGTCGTAACTCGTGTTTCACGTACACGCGATCTTCAGATGACTTGAACGCTTAACAGCTTTTTTAAAGCGAAAAAATATTAACGATTTAATACTGAAGCACACACACAAACACACGAACACATTTTTTCGTTCTAACGAAGTCGAAACGCGTAATCGAGTTAATAAAACAGTTTTACACTTGTTAAGAATTTATCAACCTTTGTCTGCATTGTATATCTTATTTATAGACACATATGTTATTGAGGTTCGGACCACTTATAATAGA
The DNA here is from genome assembly GCA_963932145.1 of Acanthosepion lycidas. Classification (NCBI taxonomy): domain Eukaryota; kingdom Metazoa; phylum Mollusca; class Cephalopoda; order Sepiida; family Sepiidae; genus Acanthosepion; species Acanthosepion lycidas. Next base: position 51,926,703 of record OZ010597.1, on the reverse strand, counting down.
TGCAGAACCTCTCAATATCGCTTCATTGCATAGACTGAATGAATCTATTGAAAAGACCCATCCTTGTCGTATGCCTCTTTCTATGTTTTGCATTTACTCAATTCATTATCTGTATGCAGGCGGTTTGCTCCCAGTATAAATTCTAGATTATTCTAATATCTTTCCCGATTAAATAGAGTTTTCCTAGCTGTTCAAATATGTCTTTGTGCAGGACCAGGTCAATTGATTTTATGTAGTCTATGAAACATAGATATACATACTTCGGTGTTTGTATTGATCTCTATGAAAGTATTCTAATCATGAAGTCGGCATTTATTTCCCCATTGGTTTTAAATAAACCACATTGTTCTTGTCCTTTTTAAATTAGACTACGATATTTTTATTCATTTCCACACACCCCACACACACACACTGCAAAGCAATAAAGCCACTAAGACATAAGGGTTACTGAGTGTGAAAGAATAATTAAAAGAAAGCCGTTAAAAAGCAAGAACATGAAAAGAAAAGTAATCAAGAAGACATTTAAAATTTTGAAGATCAAATTTGGCTGGAAGGCAGTTTAAACTGACACCTTTATCCATATATCTAAACGTTTTATAAACTATGATTTGGGAAACAATTTAAGAAATATCCTTGTACTAACGTTGTTCTTAATTTTCATTAACAATCTTCCTGGTGTCTTCCGTTCCTAACTCGATATCTATACTGATGTCTCAACTATTTACTCCTGTCTTAATAATAAGTTTGATCGGTTGAATAAGTTTAAATTGGCAACTGATCACAAAAATGACTTACAATCTGTTGTTAACCGGGGCAAGGAATGACTTGCTAATTTTAGCTCCTCCAAAACGAAACTATCTCTTTTACTCGTCCGAGAGAGCGCTTTTGTCCTTACATCAGAATGTCTGATGCTAACTCCCAGAAGATTGACTCATTGCGCCTTCTCGCACTACTGTTTTGCCGCTGATATGAATTGTAAAGATTATACAGTGTAACCCAGATATAAGAGAAACCCGGATATAAGAGATATTTTCTCTGGTTCCAAATTAGAGCCATACTTACCGAAACAAAATAGACCGAACCCGGATATAAGAGAAAACCGGATATAAGAGAATTGTTCTACGGTCTCGACAACTCTCTTATATCCGGGTTACACTGTATTGAAATCAATTGTCAGGTTTGCTGCCAGGAACGTTGGTTTACTGTGGCGCGCTAGACAATTTTTTCTTGCCAGAATTTGTCTTGCACATTTATAACTCTACCATTCGTTCTTGCTATGAATATTGCTGCCACATATAGTCTGGAGCTCCTGCTATATATTTAGAGACACTTGATAAAATCCAAAAAAGAATCTGCAACTCCTGACCTGGCATCCCGGTTTCAGTCTCTTACCCGCTGCGGTAATGTACCTTCCCTGAGCCTTTTCTATAAATAGTTTCATGGTAATTGTTCCCGATTAACTTATCTCTATGGTATCTAAACTTTATGAATTTAAGCGTAGTACTAGATTGGCGGCTAGGTCTCACCATTTTATAGTTGAAATTTCTTGATGTAACCGTAAGTTCTATCCTAACAATTTCTTCTCTCGCACTTCTCGCTTTTGGAGCCCTCTTGCTTTCTAGTCAACTTTGATCTTCAAAAATAATGCAATGTCAATCGCTATCTTCTGTTTTCTTAATTTCTTTTCTTTTATTGTTCTCTCTCCTTAATTGTTTTCTTTTTCTTAGATTCTCTCATTCTTCACACCCCCACCACCATTTGCGTCTTAGCGCCTTGCTTGGGGTGAAATGATTTTTTTTAATCAGCAAGCCGAAAGAAAACAAGAACTTTAAGCAAAATCATCACAATGTATGGAAGAAGAAAATGTAGGTTCATGCCTTTCCACTCATGCAAAGTAAGCACAACAGACTAGGCCGGGGTTTGAACTAGACTTGCCGAGTCCACTTATTGCAGCGATAACCATTACACCACTGGCATCTATCATCATCATCATCGTCATCCAATCAGCCGATTTTGCATCGCTGTGGTCACAAATTTCTATTGTAATTATGGTTTATTGTGACATTCAAGGTACAAATAGTGCAATAGCTTGCCGGTTCCCTTTGCATCGGGAGACGTAGAGGTTACCCCGTCCCTCCTCAGTTAAGTGAAAGTAAGATCAAGAAGTTAAATCGGTAAGACCTACAAGCCAGCAGGTGGTTTAAATTCAGAGATTTCCTGGTTGCTAATTAAGGCTATAGGGCCCAGTCTGTCCTGCAATTTTTCCCATAACTGGGGGGGGGGAGATGGATTTATACCTTTCCCAAGGAATTTGACTGGAATTCAAACGATTCTCCGATTTCCAAATCGCTAACCATTACTCCACCATGAACCCATACGTCAGTTAAAAACGTTTAACTTTTTGCTGTCGTATGGGGGGTAGTTAAGTTAGTATAAACTATTTTAATGACTTTCGACATATGTAATAACAATTTTAATTCCTGATACTTAGTTTTGCACAAATTTGTTTTGATATTTTTTTAAAGGAGTTCACTGTAATTACGTCATCGTGTAACTGTAGATTACTTGGTTATGCATGCAAAGCTAGAATTAAATGTTAAATAGTTTTTGACATTCACTTAGAACTGGAGACAGAAAGTAGTATTAGTCGGAAATATTAGGTCGGTGCAAAAATAATGTCGTTTTCTCACATGTGTTACTATGTGAGAAAACGACATTATTTTTGCACCGACCTAATAGTAGATGTTTGTTTGTTTTTTCTTCTTTTTTTTTTACAGTAATGTTTATCCTGTACAAGGCCCAAGAGACACTCGAGGTAGAGAGTTATAAAGCAAGAGAGCTGTTTATGAGGATTGCCAACCACTCTAAGTGAAAGATATATATGAATTCCAAACCGGTCGAGCATGAGGCTAGCAAGGAATCCTGTGAAAACCTTTGCTATGGAAACTCTAGTAGCCACACCGAGCGTGTTGAGGACGTGGCCTCATCGCCAATCTACCAGTTGAAATGCACACACATACACGCACACACACATATATATATATATATATATATAGATAGATAGATAGATAGATAGATAGATAGATAGATAGATAGATAGATAGATATAGATATATATATATATATATGATAAAATATAGTTGTAAGGTATGCTATATTTATGGATTAATGTACTCAATATAAGGGATAGGGCGTATATAAATATAAGAGTGGACATGGAAGACAACACCCAGAGGCGACAGTATTTCATGCAATCGACATATATATACAGTGTTACTCAAAAGTGTTTGCACCTATAACATTTCTAGAATGTACAAATTTAAACAATTGTAATGGCTTGTGTAAACATTAGAATAAATATATTTAATTTAAAATGGCATGTCCAACGTGACATAAAGGTTTAATTAACGAAAATCTCCATATTATTATTTATTTAAGGTCTTCTATATAGTTCAGGTGAATCAAAAGTGTTTGCAGATATCATTTTTTTTTAAATAATGACTAGTGGGAAAATGCTTTCTGCTGATGAAAAAGCCAAAATATCAAAATTACTCTCAAATGATAAAACCACACTGAAAATAGCCAAAATAATTAAACGAGATCATCGCACAGTGAAGCAATATGTCAATGATGGTAAAGTTGGACGCAAGAGGCACGAGGCTGGTTGCCTACGCGCAGTTAACAATAGAGATTTAAGAACAATTAAAAGAGCACTCAAACAGAACTCTCACAACAGCAGCAAAGATATTTTAAGCAAGCTGGCGTTGAAGAAGTATTGAAAGTAACGCGAAATCGCATCCTCCGTAGTATGGCAAAACAAAGTTCTCCAATTTCATGCCTTCCGTTGACGAAATAAACCGCCTTGGACGAATGAAGCCCGAGCTACATTGGACGGCCCCGAAGGTTGGAAAAGAGGTTGGCTCATTAATAGTGCAACTCCTCGCATGCGTTTTAAACGCCAACAAGGCGGTGGTGGAGTGATGTTCTGGGCTGGAGTTTGTGGCTCGACATTAATTGGACCATTTCTTGTGCCAGAAGGACTCAAACTGAATTCAGTTAATTATTGCCAAATTTTAAAAGAAAATTTCATACCCTGGTTGAATTCACAAAATGATGAGTTCTGTAGTAATCTTGTTTATCAGCAAGATAATGCGCCCAGCCATGCGGCGCGCTTAACCAAAGAGTGGTTGGCAAATCAAGGTTTTACAGGGGACAAGATTATGGCATGGCCACCGCAGAGCCCCGATTTAAACCCTATTGAGAACCTTTGGGCCATGATAAAGTGTCGAGTTCATGAAAATGGACGGTAATTTTCTAACAAGGATCACCCGTGGAAGTGCATTTTGGATGTTTATTGTAAAATTACAGCCACCAAAATTAGGAAACTCCCTTCATCAGTCAATAAACGACTTATTGAGCTTCTTAAGAATGATGGTCGAAAAATTAAATATTAATGTGCTCCTTGTGTTTTCATAAATTGATATCTAAACAAAGCCATACCAACTTTCATTGGTATATAATAAAAAATACACCTTTTCATTATTTTGTATAATTGATTTGAACAAAACCAATTTTTAGCATTGAAAAAAAAGTTTGCAAAAACTTTTGAATCGGTATTATTTCCTTAATTAATAAAAAAAATCACGAATAAAGCTTATTTTCGTAATTTATTCTAAAATGTAATGTTTGGGTGTTGTGCGAGCAATAAGTACTTAAAATATTCAATTTTTGTTCATAAAAGCATATTTTATTAGAGAAAATGCAAAATATCAGTATTTGTAAACTCTTTTGAATCACACACTATATATTTCATTTTTCGTTTCATTTCATTTTTGGAAGTGCTATCTGATGATCCGGCGTCCTTTAAAAGGGCTCTGGTGAAATAAATTATTATAATGGTACCTTAAAGTGGTCTGTTTTCCTTTTAAACACACACATATATATATATATATATATATATATATATATATAATCATTTCACCCCAAGTAAGGCTGGAATGCCACTAGTACGCAGGGGGTTACAAAGAGTGAAGGTGAGAGAAAAGACTGGGTATGGGTAGGAGGATAAAAGATGAAAGGAATTCAAGAAGACAGAAGAAGACGATAAGTGAAGATTACATTTAACTATTTCATCAGTAAAAGGGTGGAACCTAGACATCAATCTAGTGGCACGCTTAAATTCACGTAGTCGGGCATTACGTCAATCGGCTTGTGCGTTCGAGAAATCTTAAAATTTAAAAATTCAACCTCAGCGTTGCGACCGCACACTCCCCCAAAATTTCTTACAATTAACAATAACACATTTCTAAAAATATTTTTTTGTAAAAAAACTAAAAAAGACCTTATGCATCTGGAATTTATAAACATACTGCACCACATACTTGATATATATATATATATATATATATATATATATATATATATATATATATATTGTTATGATGTTGATTTGGGGTTAGTAGATACAAACGACAAATAACACGTAACAATAAAAAAGGTTTTGATAGGCTGGTAAAAAGGTACAGAAATCGCCTGAGTAGTCAATAACTAGCTCAGCTAAGAACTTCTCTGTCTCTCGGTCTGGTATTTATCAATCCACCCACGAAGATCGAATGTGGCACAAGGCCGGTTTAATGTGGGTATCCCCGAGCCCGTAGGCTCGGCCAAAAATATGGCCTTTCTGAACCCGCCTAGACGGGTTCAGGCCCTGTCAACCTCCCCGGACGAAACCTTGACCTTCGGCAAAGCCTCGTCCGGGTTCCCCTCTGCTAATGCAGAGTGTTCGACAATCACCGAGAGTCTGTCTCTCGGTCTCCCTCATGTCAACTGACATGTCACTATTTAAAGTCTTTGTTCACAGACGCAGACAAGTTCATCTTCAAGAGGGGGGGGTACGTTTCCGACACAACATATATATATATATATATATATATATATATATATATATGTATATATGTATGTATGTATGTATGTATGTACAGGTATGTTGTTCTTGCTTTCAAGAGAAAAATAAAGCCAATATAAAAATATATTAAATAAAGAATAAAATATATTCAGTACCTTCCAAATCTTCTTTATGTGCCGTGTCCCATCAGGATGTTGGCGAACATGGCTCTCCTCAATTTCCTTTTTTTTTTTTATAGCTCTTAATAAATTTTATATTTTGGCTATTTCTCCTAAAACCCGTTCCGCTATCCACTTATATTTGTCAAGTATATTACGTATTGGATTTCTTTGTCCTGATGTTAAGTGTAAGTTTCCTTTTTGTTTCCATTTTCTCTAAAACCTCGTCGTTGCCCACATATCCGGTCCATGCTATCCTTAGCATCCTTATGTAGAACCACCTTTCAGTTGATTCCGGTCTCGTTTCCATTTTTGAGGAGGTTGTCAAGTATTCACTGCCATATAGGAGAACTGATATCACGTAACAGGTCATTACTCTCTTTGTTTCTAACGAAGTTTTTCTGTTTCTTAATACTCTGTTTAGCTTTTGTAAGACATCTTTGGCTATCCTAATTCGCCTTCGGGTATCACTGTTGCACTTTCCGTCCTCTGTTAAAACTCTTCTCAGATATTTAAATTTTTGTTTTTGTATGATTTTGATATCTCTGGTTTGTAATTTGTATTGTGGCCTTCTAAATCGTAAACAAAAAAACTAAATGTGTTTGATGCGTGCCTGAAATATTTGAGGACATATAATGAATCGTAATAATTAAACAAAGGCTATCAAGTTGTGTGAATTTCTAACAATCCAGAGATATAAAGCCAAATAGTCAAGGCTTTGTGATAAACAAAAGATTAAATAAACGGCAAATTCTGTCTGTCCGTCCATGTGTCTGAAACGCCTCCAACTCGGGCCACACTTGCTCTATATAGACATATTGTAATTTTTTTAAATCAGGATACCATAATCCTTGTCTTCAGTTCATCGTTGGTGTTACAAGGAGTTTTGTTAGTCTCTCGCACAACTGCGCCCCACACATAATAACCAAGCGGAGCAGTCTGGGGAATTAAGTAGCCAGATGTGATGGGTGATGTCGCAGAAATTGTCTGACAGCCATGACTGAGGACTCATGCCTGTGTGGTATGGTGCAGAGTCCGGTTACTAGACATAGGGTCTTCCAGCAGCCACCCTCTTGACCCAGGTCAGCACTACCGCCTCAGGACACTTGATATAGGCCTCTGTGTTGTGTCTGGGGTGGTGTGAGAAGATGAAAGAAGGCATAACATCGCCATCACTAGTGACCACTACAGACACCTTCGTAATCACCATTAGGCTCATCCAACTCTTTCCGAATCTTCTACCCTGCCCTCAGATTGACACTCAAACACTCTGCAATGTTTGTATTGGAGCTTCCGGTGCGAATACTAAGCAGTACAGAATGCCGTTCCCAAATTTCTGGTGGAGTGAATTGCGTCATGGTACCCTTTTTCTCATAGATGGTACCCAACTGACCCTACTACACTGTGCAATTGACAAAATCAAAAACAAACAACGCGCATGCGCGAAATTTAAAATATAAAATGGCGAAATTTTATAATCGTACCCTATTTGTGTGTATATATATATATATATATATATATATATATATATATATACACACACACATACAGTTAGAGAGTATGAGACAATTAAGAAAAGGGATAAATAGCCATGTCATTTTACACATGTACACACACACAGGCCTATACACACACACAAACTCACAGAGACAAAGAACAAAAAATCAAACTAAGGCCAATAAAAAATGAGTAATTTTTTTTCAACTTAATATAAAAATAACGAAAATGAGAAAATCGGCAGACAATTGCTGATATCTTCTGACAAGTGGACAAAAAGAAACCCTGAAGTCGGAGTTCTGAATATAAGATCAAGTAAGTGACAAATTTTATATTTGTATTAATCCTATATATATATATATATATAGAGAGAGAGAGAGAGAGAGAGAAAGAGAGAGAGGGGGAGAGAAAGGATTAATACAAATATCAAATTTCTCAGGTAATTGATGTTATATATATATATATATATATATATATATGTATGTATGCTTGTATGTATATATAACATTGATGTTTAGATAGAAAGTTCAGGGAAAAATGGCATTGCCTTTTAATGAAATTTTAAGTGTATGCTTCATGAATTTCAGTGCAGTACTAGATTGGCGACAATTACTCGCCATCTTACAAATGAAATGGTTAGATCTAAACGTAAGTTCTATGGTAACAGTTTCTTCTACTGCAGTTCTTGCTTGTGGAACACCCCACCGACTTCTTGCTTTCCTGTCAATTTTGATCTTCAAAAATTTGAATGTAATGTCACTCATTATCGCATGTCTTCTTAATTCTTGTTCTTTTACTGTTCCCTATCCATAATAGCATTTTTCTCATATTCTCTGCCACTTGCGCCCTAATGGCTACATTGCCTGGCTTGGCATGAAATGATTAAAAAAAAAAAAAAAAGATGTTTTTGCTATAATTCTTGCATGCCCCTAGTAAATGCGTGTATATAAAAAAAAAAGGTACTTTTTAAAAAATATTTTTCTACATCTTTCTTTTCTATTTTATGCGCAAAAGAACACGTGCTTAGATCTGCTGAATGCAAATATTGTCCACACATTTGGAATTTTAGTGAAATGGTCTTATGTTTTGATATTCGACGAAACAAAAATGGCTGTTGTAGTTATAGCGGTCACGACGCAGACCAGTTCATTAAAAGCACATTCTGTACTATTTGCTTATCATAATCACTCATTCAGATAAACACACAAGTTTTTATGCTCGACAAGCATCCATCGAAATATGAAAGCATACAAAATAATACAAATAACGAATTCACATACAGATGCTAACAATTATCCATTTAATGTCCACCACAACCAGAACGAAATTTTAATGAAAGAGTGATTCAAATTATTCCCTATATTTTGCAGCTACAACGAGAACCAGGTGCCTTCTCGATCTTCTAATCCTTTCACAACATGGCTGATGCTAACCACCAGGAGAGAAACTCTACGTCTTCTCGGTTTCAAATTTTTCATGCTTTGTACCAGATCTAACTGCCATTTATGTAGATCCGTTCATATCAAGGTGGGCGTCCCCGAGAACGCTTTCCTTGGACCTACGTTGTTTCAGATCTTCATCAACGAGCATTCCGATGTCATCAGATCCCAATTCGGTATTTCTGCTGATGATAACTATTTACTTCTGTCTTAATACTAAGTCCGATAGGTATGCTCTTGAAAAGTAACTCCGATCAGTTGTTAACTAGGGCAAGAAATGATTTGAATGCCTCCAACTGCTATCTTTTAATCACCATAGAGAACCATATTGCCTTCCATCAGCATAGCTAATGCTAACCCCCAGGAGAGTAAATCTTTACGCCTTAGGCTTCCGATTTCTACTGACATGAAGTGGAGTGATTATATTGAATCAGTTGCTAGGCCTGCTGCTAGGAAAGTCAGTTCATTGTGTCGTGCCATATAATTTGTCTAGTCAGAAGCCAACTTTCACATTTATCAATCTACCATCCGTCCGTGCATTCTGGTCTGGTTCTCCTGTTATATATCTCGGAATTCTAGCTAAAATCCAAAGAAGGGTCTGCAATGAAATTAGTCCTGACATGGCATCTCGGGTTCAGTCAATTTCCTACCGTTGTATCATAGCTTCCCTGTGTCTTTTGTCATAAAAAAAATATTTTCATGGCAATTTTTCTGTTGAACGTTCCCCTTTGATAACCTTAAGCTTATGAATTTAAGAGCAGTGCTAGATTGATTGCTACGTCACGTCGGTTTATTTCTGATGGAACCGTAAGTCCTATGCTAACAGTTTCTTCTATTACACTTCTCGCTTGTGAAATTCTCTTCCGGCTTCCCAGTCACCTATGATCTTCAAGAATTTAAATGCAACATCAATCTTGTCTTCCAGGAACCTGTTCTTCATTGTCCTTTCTCTTAACTAATGTTTTCTCGTTTTTTTGTTTTTTTTATCTCTCTCACTAATGGAGTTTGACAAACGCCGGTAGATTGATTAAACATTTGGACAAAAAAAAAATTTAAAGAAATAGAAATACCTATAATAAAACAATAAAATACACATTTTCACGGACGCACTTACACATTACAGATTTATATATAACCTGTTCAATCCTCGCCATCTCATTGACAGTAGACTGATAAATTTTCAAGTTTAAATTGTTTGCTCATTTAAAATATTTTCGTGTAAAATATATATTCCGTTTAAATACGAACAGTCATTTATTTATTATTTAAATTATTTTTCCTCATGAATCACGAGAGAGAGAGAGATGACCTAACGATAACGGATACCGTAGTTCAGTACGGAAATGAGTACAACTCAATACAACGCCTTACGACCCACTTTGCGACCACACTTCCTATGGTGATTTTCTAGACGTAGCTTAGATGTGGCACAAGGCCGAAAGTATGGAACACCCAGTGAGGATCGAACTCAATATTCAGCCGTAACTGATCTAGCGAGACAAGCTTGCTAAACTTTACACCACGTCGAAGTACTCAAATGGCGATTTTCCAAGCGGAGCTTAGATGTGGCACAAGGCAGAAAATATGGCGCACCCAGTGGGAATCGAACTTACTGCTGTCGTAATTGTTCTAGCGAGACAAGCTTGCTAACAATTACACTACGTCGAAGTGCCCTATGATTTTCTAAGCGTAGCTTAGATTTCGCACAAGGCCGGATGTATGGGGCAACCGGTGACGTTCAGGCTCATCTCGAATGGGCGTGTCTATGTTCAACAATTTAGTGTAGAGTAGACGGCCGTCTTTCTACACAACACTGAAAAGGAATGGAAGAAGAAGAAGAAGAGAATGTCCACTCCAAAGAATTTATTTTTTCCTGGGAAGGAATGAGAGAAAAGAGTGAACGTTCTCTCAGGCACAAATAATATACTAAAGGTGAAAATAATATACCATTAAACAATATACCATTAAATACTATTAAATATACCATTAAACAATATACCATTAAACAATATACCATTAAATACTATTAAATATACCATTAAACAATATACCATTAAATACTATTAAATAATATATTAGGTTTTTTGACGTTCAACTTTATGTGAGAAAACGACATTATTTTTGCACCAACCTAATGCCATTAAATGAATTAGAAGGTTAGTAACTTTTAGCCTCTATTTTCTTCTTGAGACATATAATAGGTTTAATTGGTTTGGAAACTAGAAAAATGTTTATATTTTAATTCTAATAACTGATGAGAGCTTTCTTCTTTGGTACGGCGACTTCAGATTATCTCCATTTTACCACTGAAATTTTTAAGTGTAAGCGCAAGTTCTATTCTAATTGTTTCTTCTTCTTCTTCGCACTTCTCACCTGTGGAACTCTCTTCAGGCTTCTTTCTTTCGTGTCAACTACGGTCTTCAAAAAACTAAATGCTGCATCACTTGACATCTTTTGTCTACTGGAATTCAGGTTTTTTAATGTTATATCTCTACAAAAAGTTTTTTTTTTTTTTCGGTATATTACACTCTCAGTAAACTATTCCGTCTGAGTCGCATTATAGACTTGCTAGGGGGTGAAATAATTTTTAAAATAAACAAAAAAAAAGAAAAATTAAAGCGGGATGAACTTAACTTATTAAAAAGTGAACAATGGTGACGTTATTTTTTCTGGATTATTCATTGTTTGGAATTCCTTTTTCAAAAAAAATCTCTTTAAAAACGTTAGGGTTTCAGCGAATTTTTCTCTCGACCAGAAAATCACAGAGAGAGAAAAATGCGGAAACAAAGAAAAACATTTGTGAACGATTTCCTTAAGTAAAAAACGTATATTCAGTTCCGTTTACATCGTGCGACGATATATCAAAGGAGTGTAAGCAAGAGTTCTCTAGACTTTACAAACAATACCCCCTAGTCTTTTGTGGCAAATCTAAATGCTGTCTGGAATAGTAATGCCGTTGAGAATCTTTCAACCGATAAAATAAGCGTACTAATTAAAATAAGCTTTTATTTCTTTTTTATAATAAAA
>OZ010597.1:51892177-51909677 GCA_963932145.1 Acanthosepion lycidas | reverse complement strand
CGAAGAATAATTAAAAAAATTATTTTTCCTAAGAAATGTTTAATCACATGGTTTAATAATACAATAATAGCGGATATTGTAGTTCAGTGTGGCAATGCGTACGACTCAACGTTAAACATTTTTAATTTTTTTCTTTTATAGAACAGTTCTGTTGACAGGTTTTTGTTCCTTTGCTTATCAGGAGGCAGCCAAAAATTGATTTCCCTTCTGGATCCTTATTCTGACTTCTGGATGAATTTTTTTTCCTGTCAGTTCGTCTTGGTTGAAATATGAGGGATTCTACGATATCTATCTATCTATCTATCTATCTATCTATCTATCTCAGTCTGTTCTAATCTATCTATCTATCTATCTATCTATCTATCTATCTATCTATCTATCTCAGTCTGTTCAGATCTATCTATCTATCTATCTATCTCAGTCTGTTCAGATCTATCTATCTATCTATCTATCTATCTATCCTTGTTTCAAAATTTGACCACCTTTGAAATTTGAAACCTTTTTACGATATCGGCAGGCTCCGTCCTCTTGATAACTCTTTCCACCTAGAAATCTGACTACATCCTGCTCTTATCTGCTGGCCAGTCTCTTTATATAGGAAATGAAAAGTCTCCAGATAGACCTTAAAATTTACGAGGTTATAAGCCCACATTTTTGATTGGACAATAAATAAAATATATTTTTTTTTTTAATTCAAAAAATGAATCTGCAACAATTCACCTGGACAGAAATAATTTCCTTAACCGCCAATTCTAAAACTAAGAGTCAAAAAAAAGAATGTAAAAAATTTTTTTTAGAAACTCTCTCTCTCTATTTTTGATTATGCTTCTCGGGGTACGGGGGGTAACCAAAAATTGATTTCCATTTTGGGTCCTTATTCTATCTTTTAGATGAATTTTTAAGCTGTTTGTTCATTTAAAATACTAGCCTTCCACATAAAAAATATACTCAGTTTAAATACGAAGCGTCATTAAAAAATTATTTTTCCTAAGAAATGTTTAATCACATTGTTTAATAATACAATAACAATCAATATCGGCAATGCGTACGACTCAACACTACACTCTGTGGCCACCCTTTCTATGAACAGACGTCCCCAATACATACGGAGTGAACGAGTCTATATTCAACAACTTAGTGTCGAGAACACCGGTCGCATTTCTACACAACACTGAGAAGAAATGGAAGAAGAGAGAAAGTTCACTCTCTTTTCCCGGGGGTTAAAAAAGCCGCAAACACACAAGACTCTCAACTACTAGGGGAAATATAAAAGGACAAACATTTATTACAAAATATATTAAAACAATAAAGCGAATACAATATTTTACAAGACGGGATTGCACAAGAGTTTCCTTTTATGCACCCTATTTAAAAAGTCAAGCAGGATAAAAGATCAAGAAATATACAAGTGATTTTAAAAGATTTCAAAACAATCTTCGAAAAAGGAGAAAAACTTTGAAAAATAAATACAAATTTTGGATAAGTGAGAAAATACTTTTGAAAAAAAAAAAAAAAAAAGGTGCACCCCCCCTCCGTATAGAAAGACGAAAAAAATCACAGAACGAAGGGAGCTTAGAGAATTTCTAACTGCCGATGTCACGGGAGACCTTTTTATAATTTTTCTTTTATAGAACAGAATCCTAATAACAGGTTTAGTTCCCTTTTGATTGCGCTTCTCAGGAGGTAACCAAAAATTGATTTCCATTTTGGATCCTTGTACTGCCTTTTGGATGAATTTTTAAGCTGTTTGTTCATTTAAAATACTAACCTTCCACATAAAAAATATACTCAGTTTAAATATGAAGAGTCATTAAAAATTATTTTTCTGAAGAAATGTTTAATCACATGGTTTAATAATACAATAATAGCGAATATCGTAGTTCAGTACGGCAATGCGTGCGACTCAACGCTACACATTTTTAAATGTTTTATTTTATAGAACAGTTTTGCTGACAGGTTTTTGTTCCTTTGCAAATGCTTATCAGGAGGCAGCCAAAAACTGATTTCCCTTTTGGGTTCTTATTCTGCCTTCTGTATGATGTTTTTTTTTGTTTGTTTGTTTGTTTTTTTTTTTGTCAGTTCATCTTGGTTGAAATGTTTGGTTCTTGTTCGAATATTTGAAAACCTTTCGCAGTCAGCAGGCTCTTTCCGCTTGTAGGACTTATCACTCCCTTCTGCTGTCTAACCATCTTGAAATTTGATTACATTCTGATGCTTATCTGCTGGTCCTTCTCTTTATATAGTTAATGAAGCGGCTCCAGATTACCATTTCAAAATTTACGATGGCATCAGTGGATGCTTTCGACTGAACAATAAATGGAAATAGTACATATTTTTTCAATTCAAAAAATTAATTTGCAACAATCCACTTAAACAGAAATAATGTTGGTGCTTCTTTAACCGACAATTCTAAAAATAGGATTTTGTACAAACACAATGTAACAATTTTTTATAAAGCATCTGGCTTTCTTTAAAATATACTTCTCTAAAATGTACGTGTCATAGAGAAACCTTGACGATTTTTTGTATGTTTATACTTTTATTATTAATTTTAATTATTTTATTAACTAATACAATATTTATACCATTGAATAAATTAGAAGGATAGTAACTTTTCGCTCTTGAGACAAACAATAGACCCTGTTTAAATGGGGTGGGAAATTAGCAAAATGTTTCTATTTTAATTCTAATATCTGAGTAGAGCTTTCCTCTTTGCTATGACGACTTCACGAATTTAAGCGTAGTACTAGATTGGCAGAAAATTCTCCCTATTTAAATGTTGAAATTGCTAAGTGTAAGCGCAAGTTCTATTCTAATCGCTTCTTCTCTCGCACTTCTCATCTGTGGAACTCTCTTCAGGCTTCTTTCTTTCGTGTCAACTACGATCTTCAAAAACTTAAATGCAACGTCAGTTGTCATCTTTTGTCAACTTGAATTCTGATCTTCTAATGTATACTTTCCAAAACGCTTTCTCGGTATATTCCATTCTCAGTAACTCATTGTGTCTTAGTGGCTTTAACGCCTTGCCTCGGGTGAAATTACTTTACGAAAATATTTCGAAATTCTTCATTTAATTTTTCGTGTTATTCTCATACATTTCAACCCTCGAATGAAAAAATATTAATTATATTTTTGGTACCTGCCTGGGTTTCGATGAGGGGTCACGGATTCTATGAAGTGGTCGATGGTCTAAAAAGCTTTGGGGATCTGAAATGTTTGGTCTAAACGATGTAATGGTCTAAAAAGTTCGGGTTAAAAGAAAAAAAAAGCATATATAAATAATTCTAAAAAGAAATTTTTTTTATCTGATGATAATTCGGTTTTCCAAATTATGGTATGATGCCTTATCCAAGAATTGCAACTCTGAGTGAATCCTCAAAAAAATAAAAATAAAAAATGTCAATTCCTAAATTCAGAATCGAAAAGTGGATTTTAATGACTTTTGTCCATGAAATAGCCACATATGAAATTGGCTAACCAAAAAACTACTTTCAAATCATAAGAGTCTCGTTTCAGAAATTTAACATGTATTAGGTTGGTGCAAAAATAATGTCGCTTTCTCACATATGTTACTTTTATATATGATTTCTGAATTAATTCATTGATATATATAGCCATGTTATATATCATTTTGAAGCGCGTTTTTCGCTCTATCGAATCCTGTTATTCGTTACCGTTCTCAACCTCTTCATTCATGTTTTTGCAGGCTTTTCGACAGCATGGACAAAATTCAAAGCCGCACGATTTTCTTGTTCCAGTTCAAACTAGGCCGAAAAGCTGCCGTAACAGCTCGTGATATCAATGATGCGTTTGGCCCAGGAACCACTAAGGAACGTGTGGCACAACGGTGGTTCAAGAAATTTCGCAATGGTGACGAAGATGAAGACGGTCGCGGCCGGCCGACTGCGGTTGATAACGAACATTTGAAAGCCTTAATTGAAGCCGATCCTCGCAAAACCACACGAGAAGTTGCTGTTGAACTCGAGGTCGACCACTCAACAGTCGTTCGCCATTTAAAGCAAATAGGGAAGTCAAAAAAGTTGGATAAATGGGTGAACGATAATCAAAAAAATCGTCAAAAAACGACATTATTTTTGCACCAACCTAATAAGAAAGATAAACAAATTCTTGATATCTTGAAAACAGATTGAAACGCTGAAATGGACTATACCCAGAAAGATACAATAGGCATTCCGACCAGGATTTTTTTTAAATATTACTATAGATAAAGCACTACAGATCATGAATACAAAAAAATTTTTTTTTAAATTTAAGAGAATTTGCTATGTAAATTAATTATAACCTGATCAACCTACGGAAGCCAAAAAACAAATATTATCCTACGATGTGATTTCTCAAAAGTATTTTTTCATTCTTAATAAATGTTTAATTAATAGTGATATATAAAAAAAATTTATAATATATGATGGAGTAATGGAATGCAGCTCAGATTGAGGAATCGGAGAGCCGAGTTCGAATTCCAGTCGAATTACATTCACTTACGAAAGGTCTGAATCCAACGCTTCTGAAGCTATTAATAGCAGGAGAGACTGGGTTCTATACCCTTGCGTGGCCACCGGTCTCGGGGAAGGAAAATTAAATTCAAACCAGGCTAGAAAATCCAGAGGGAAGGATCCGAAGCCAGTTAATTAGTCAGTAGTATCTGGTATCTCCTGCCTTCTCTCCCCAGACGCCACACATTTGGAATGTAGGGGTAGGAAAAAGAGGGTTGCTGAATACAGGTTAGTTTCCTGGTAGTCGTCAATTACAATGAAAACATATATCTACCCAAACACGCGTTTAGAAGCCATTAATTACATAAAAATTAATATATATATATTTTTCTCTTAGGAAAACTAATTTGAAACATTTATTAAAAGCAATTAAATGTAGCTAACATCTTCTTCGATACACACGACAAAAAATCGCGGTTTCAAAAAAAAAAAAAAAGACGGAGGAACGCAGTTTCCCTTCTCATTTCCCGAGAGACTTTATTGAAATTTCAGTAAAACATATCAGATGTAGAAAAATCTGGAGCAGGCAGTAAAAGTTAAATAAAATTCAGTTTCATTTTAAAGAGGTTCACGTTTATGTGATGTGTGCACTCAGATACTAAATAAAGTGAGATACGTTGTAATAAATAGGTGGGGTGAGGGGAAACTATAAAAAGTGTGGCGGGGGTAAATAAAGTTAGCGGGAAATGATTCAAATCCAAATCATTTCTTATGTTGATAATAATTTCTAAGAAGTAAAGTTGTTCTTATGTTTTTATTATATACTGTACCTATGAACACTAATGAATATGTCCCAATCCTCATAAATACGTTGGACACTATTATAAGTGGGGG
Organism: Acanthosepion lycidas; assembly: GCA_963932145.1. Lineage (NCBI taxonomy): Eukaryota > Metazoa > Mollusca > Cephalopoda > Sepiida > Sepiidae > Acanthosepion > Acanthosepion lycidas. The sequence goes on along the minus strand of OZ010597.1, from coordinate 51,904,329 downwards.
TTATATGCTGTAAGTAGCTCACCATAAGCAGTGGTTTACTTACTTCACGCCGCTGGCGAGTATTGTATTTTGTTGATGTTATATATATTACCATTTCATTTCCAACCACCATTTTGGTTATCCTCATTCAGTAACCCTTCCTAGGTTACAAAAGACAGATAGATAGATAGATAGATAGATAGATAGATAGATAGATAGATAGATAGTGTTATATACTGTACCTATGAACACTAATGAGTATGTCCCAATCCTCATAAATACGTTGGACACTATTGTAGGTGGGAGTAATATGCTGTCTAGGTAGCTCACCACAATCAGTGGTTTACCTACTTCACGCCGCTGGCGAGTATTGTATTTTGTTGATGTCATAAAGATTATCATTTCATTTTCAACCACCGTTTTGGTTATTCATCATTCAGTAACCTTCTCTAGATAACAACAGTTTTTGTATTTTTCGTTTGTTTTTGTTTTTAATTGCAATATTAGTATACAGATGAAAATAACTAAATAGAAAAGGAAAGTATACTCAAACACTTGTGTTCACTAAATTGAACGTAGTTAAGAGAAAAATAAAAACACTAAAACACTTATTAGTTATATATATATATATATATATATATATATATAATCATACATACACATATACACACACACAATATATATACATATATACACATATATACACACATACATAATATAAATATACACATATATATATACAAACACATAAAATAAATATACTTATAAATATTCAAACACACAATATATACATACACATATATACACATAATATAAACATACACATATATATACACACAGAATATAAACGTACATATATATACACACACATACTATAAATATACACATATATATATACAGACAGAATATAAACATACACATATATATACACACATAATATGAACAAACGCATATACACACAATATAAACATACACATATATATACACACATAATATGAACAAACGCATATACACACAATATAAACATACACATATATGTACACAATATAAACATATATACACATATCTACCCGCACACACAGTATAAACACATATATATATATATATATATATATATATATATATATATATATATATATATATATATATATATATATATATATTCACACAATATGGACATATATACACATGTATATAAGGACACACACGATATGAACATATATACACTTTTATATAAGCAGACACACAATATGGACATATATACACATTTATATAAGCACACACACGCTATATGAACATATATACACATTTATAGGTACACACACCCACACTATATGAACATATATACGCATTTATATAAGCACACCCACACTATATGAACATATATACACATTTATATAAGCACACACACGATATAAACATATATACACATTTATATAAGCACACACACGATATAAACATATATACACGTTTATATATGCACACACACATTTTGAACATATATACATATATATACAAGCAAACACACATTATGAATATATGCACATATATATGCATACACACAGTATAAACATATGCACACATATATATACATACACACAATATAAACATATATAAACATATATATCTGTATACAAACACACATGAACATATTTCTCACACACACATATGTATACATGCTGAAAACAGTAATAAATAAGATTTCTACATTTTATTTTTATTCAATATCTTTTAATGGAGTTATACAACAAGCATGATTTATCAGAAATAAACTTTTTTTTAATTTTTGTTTTCATATCCCCATTATTATTATTATTATTATTATTAATAATAATAATAATAATAATAATAATAATAATAATAATAATAATAATAATAAAACACTACAAATCACGAATGTCTTTTTATTTATTTTGTTAACTTTCATAACAGTTAATAATAGGTGTGGTTCAGTTTGTTGTGGAAATTCATTAAATTGATCCCCCCGCCCCGTACAGAAGCCCAAACAAACAAGCTCATAGCACATTTCTTAAAATGTAAAAACAAATAAATCAAATTTTGAAATTCTTAATCTAATGCGCTTAATATAAGAAAAAAAAAACATTACTATTTAAACTCTCCAGGTTACAAATTTAAAAAATATATATTATTTTTTAATTTTAATTTTTGAGATATCACGTCGATCAGATTTCTTTTTAGATTCCGTAAAACATCAGGAAGAGGCAGCTGAAATTTCTGGGACATGTAATGAAAAAGGAGGGCTTGGAGAATCTGATACTCACAGGGCGGATAGAGGGGGAAAGAGACAAGGGAAAGCAACGCGTGACATACTTAGCGGGCTTAAGCAAATGTATGACAGAACAGGGATTGGGAGAAGTAGCAAAAGGACAAAACATATTGAGAACTACAAGGGATAGGGGGAAGTGGAGAACCATAATCGCCTACCCCCGGGAGGGACACGGCACATAAAAGAAGAAGAAGGAGGCACTTACATGAACTCACTTAGCAAACTGGACACCCCTATAAAATTTCATAAAATTTAATATTTTGGTCAGGAGGGCTTAGTTATATGGCGGGTGGGGTTAGGAAATTATTATTTTTAGTCGTTCTGCTTATTTATTATACAACTTCTTTTTCGCTTACCAACGCAGATAGTTTTCTCTAGCTTTTATTTTATATTAGCAGCCAGTCTAATGTAAAAAAAACTTGTGGAAGGCAACGGGAAACCTCACATGGACGATTTTACAAAAGAATTTTAATTTGAACCTTCATTTTTCAGCGATTAAAATAAAAGGAATTATTTACTATTATTATTTTTACTCGTTGGACATCGACACCACGAGGAAATGCTCGCTTACTACCGAGATCAAGTGACAACTAGTCGCTAATACTTTTTTCCAGTAGCCTGGCTGTTTAACAATGCGATGTTCCAGATCGTTACAACTCTCCCTGTAACCTCCACTTTTTTTTCCAGTCTTAGCTATTACAGACTGTTCCCAGTGCTCCGACAATGACAAGCAAGACTGCCATATCCTCATGTCCTACAACTTACACGGCTTTCTGGCAAGGTTAAGAAAACACCTTTCCGTTCGCTTTCGTTTATTAGTTTGTCGTACACAAAAAAAATAAATATCTAATTTTTTTTGTTCCGCGTGTCTTGTTGAGAGAATTAAATAAAAAATAAAAAAACATACACTTAAAAAATTAAAAGTAAAAACGTAACACACACGAAGAGGGCTCGCTATGAACAGAAAAATATCGTTAAAAAATAGTTCTGTGTTTAAAGAAAAAGCACAGATTTTCTTATCAAAAGTGGTCATCTCTGTGTTGCAAGTTCTAGGAATTTCAAAGTTTTTGAAAGACTTAAAGTCAAAGTCTACCAGTTAGGTCAGATTTAAACTAAAAAAAAAAAAAAAAAAAAAAAAAAAAGAAAGAAAAATGAAACTTTAACCAATACTTGGAATATCGGTAACGGGGAAATTTATTTCGAAAAACATTTGCATAAAAAGATTTCGAGCGTTTTTATCGCTTTTTTTACCTAGTCTCATCACGCTAACATTTTTTTCTTTTTTACAAACCCGTGCAAGTATTAATTTCAGAACTGACAAAGTAAAGGAATAACGAATCCTTATTTTTCAGAAACTAAATAAACTTTAAGAGATCAAAAGATCAAAAGTTTACAAAAAAATCGATCACCTCAGTGAAAAAAATATAAATAAATAAAAAGTTACAATTATACGTACCTAATTTTTTAGTGACTTCTCCTTTGAAGAGAGTTAAGTTTTGTTTTGTTTTTTTTAATTTTTAAAGAAGAAAAATTCCAGATTTTTTTTTTTTCTGTAAAATTGGTCAGTTTAAAAATCATCAAAATTTTGACAATCCCATCAGTTCATTTAAGACCGATAAATATTGTTTAAATTCCGATAATGTCTTGCAGAAATAAAAAATAGTGCATTCGTCTGTTGTTGCTTGTTGAATAAATGAAAAAAAAAGTTGTTTTTTCAAAGCGTCAGAATGTCGACAAGAGAGATTTTGTTTTTTGTTTTCGTTTTTGTTTTATTTTTTTAGGCCAAATATAAACCGTTTGTATTTGATGATCATTATGTTTTAGCCTGAAGACGAGGCTCTGCCTCCATTTTAGCTGGGAGCTGAGCACAGTGCGTCACGTCGAAACGAATCGACAGCATTTATTACTGAGGAAGTTAAGTAAATAGTAGCAGTGGTGCAGTCAGGAGTAACAGATATTTTAGCAATGGCAGCGGTAATCGTTGTAAGGTGGCGTGGGGTGTCTTCGAGTCTTAAAGTATAAAAAGGGGAAAAAAAGAAGAGGCAAATAATGTATACGTGGTGGTCGGGAAAGAAAGAGTAAAGTATATATTTAAAAATAAAAAGAGACTAGAGAGAGATAGGGTGAAAGTATAGAAAAAAGAAAGAAGAAAGAGTAAAACGATTAAAAGAGAAAGATGATGAAGAGAAGAAGGAAAGTTGAAGAAAGAAAGAAAGAAAGAAAGATAGTAAAATGAAGAAGGGGAAAATACTTTGGCATTAAAAGACGGAAGTGGAAGGAGAATAAAAAGCTGAACGATGGAGGTGGGTTGGCAAAAATATTCAATGAGAGAACTCAACGAAAGATACAAAGAAAATGTGTGCGTGTGTGCGTGTGTGCGCGTGTGTGTATCACTCGTGGGAAAAAAGACCTAGTTCGAAGCCTTTTTTCTTCCATTGTGTTTTGTTTATCGTTTATTTTGTTTTTGTGGCCGCTTTCAACCAATGGATTTGCGAAATCTCATTGTATAATGACGTAAAATATGTACAAGGTAGTAGGTATAACTTATTAAGCAGTAAAAGTCTGTAAAAATGGGGAGGAGACAAGAAAAAGAAACAGTAAAGAAATACAAAGAAAGATACATATAAAAAATGAAAAAAAAAGAAGAAAATGTACTTGAAAACTAAAAAAAAAAGACACACGGAAGAAGGAAATAATAATAAAAAGAACATTTTTTAAAAAATGAGAGCAAAAGGAAGTAAAAGTAATAAATAAACAAAAAGTACACATAATGAACAATGAAAAGCCCTAAAAAAAACTGTGAGAATGGTAAATTCATGAAAATGTCTCATGCCATTCTTAAATAAAGTCGGAAATTCCCAAAGCCAAACACAAGTAATTAGCAAAACTTATGAACAGATATTAACAAAAGCAAGCCACGTTTAAAAAGAATGGTTAACGTGTCTAGTCGCACTGATCATTACTAATTTACGAGTGAAAAGATCAGTCCTCAGTGGGTGCCCTATGAGAGTAGTCTTGTGCCAAACCAAAAATGTGTGGTGTAATGGTTAACGAGCTAATCTGACTGATCATCAATACTGAATAGAAAGATTGGACCTCACTGGGTGCCTCATGAGTGTGGCCTTGTGCTAAACTAAAAATGCACGTCTCTGTGTGTTGTGATGGTTAACGTGCTAATCCAACTGATCATCAATACTGAATAGAAAGATTGGGCCTCACTGGGTGCCTCATGAGTGTGGCCTTGTGCTAAACTAAAAATGTACGTCTTTGTGTGTTGTGATGGTTAACGTGCTAATCTAACTGATCATCAATACTGAATAGAAAGATCGGTCCTCACTGGGTGCCTCATGAGTGTGGCCTTGTGCTAAACTAAAAATGTACGTCTTTGTGTGGTGTAATGGTTAACGGGCTAATCTGACTGATCAATACTGAATAGAAAGTTTGGTCCTCACTGAGTGCTTCATGAGTGTGGCCTTGTGCTAAACTAAAAATGTACGTTCTTGTGTGGTGTAATGGTTAAGGAGCTAATCTGACTGATCATCAATACTGAATAGAAAGTTTGGTCCTCACTGGGTGCCTCATGAGTGTGGTCTTGTGCTAAACTAAAATTGTACGTCTTTGTGTGGTGTAATGGTTAACGAGCTAATCTGACTGATCATCAATACTGAATAGAAAGTTTGGTCCTCATTGGGTGCCTCATGAGTGTGGCCTTGTGCTAAACTAAAAATGTACGTCTTTTTGTGGTGTAATGGTTAACGAGCTAATCTGACTGATCATCAATACTGAATACAAAGGTTGGTCCTCACTTGTACTAAACTAAAAATGTACGTTTTGTGTCGTGTAAAGGTAACAACTGTCGCATTTTATTAAGAAGGAGTGGATCAGGGTTAATCCCCCGAGGCCTTAAACGTCTCCAGTTAGAAAATACTGAGAGAACGTCGCCATTTTTTTATGTACGTCTCATGTACGCGTGTGACAACGTTTTTAAACGTGCCAGATACCGTCGGTCGATAGATAAATGTCCTGGCATAGAAGACGTTAACATTGGGCACCTCGAGGTGGTGTAATTGTTAGCAAGCTTGTCTGGCTAGTACAATTACGACTGAGTTGTGAGTTCAATTCTCACTGGGTGCCGCATACTTTCGGCCTTGTGCCACATCTAAGCTACGCTTGGAAAATCACTAGAAGAAGTTAACATTAATCAAGAGAATGAGGAAGGAAGAAAAAAAATCATAATATATCATAATATATAACTGAAACAAACCAAACTATTAGTCAGGCTTCCGAATACAACCTTACCAACACTAAGCCAGCCAAACGAAAAACAGATGAAACGTAAAAAAACAAAAGAAGGAAAAGGAAACAAAAAGAAAAGAAAGACAAAAGAGAAAAGGCAGACAACTACATAGGCAATAACTCAAAGTGCTCACTGCTTCGAGCAAACAGCCCGAGACAGAGTAGTAATACTAACCAACAAAACATAACGAGTATGTCCATTGACATTTTAATGCATTTTAAATTTTAATTGGTTGATATTTTTATATAGCTTACTGCACAATTTACACATTAGCAAATAGTTCAAAAGCAATAGAGCATCGCGTGCAGCCTACTATAGTAAGAGAAATCGGTTGTGTCCACTAGATGATTGTTCGAATCCACTAATAGTTGCTTCTGTGACCAATTCATCTAACAATTACTTTTCAATGGAACATGTATGATTCCAAATTTGTCCTCACATCGCGAACTGCTTTAATCTTGTCTTTATGATCTTTAGCTTTGAAAATGTCCTCTCACATTAGAACTGAGTAACTGATAGTGTGCAAATGACTTTATAAATTTCTTATTCCTTTTTATTACTAAAACAGTAGTATGTGTTTGTTTCGTTATTGCTTGTTTATTTGCCATAGGAGGCCCAGTCGCCATCTGGCTAGCTGACACCTTGGCCAGTACACACACACACACACATATATATATATATAATGTACTCTCCCGTATTCGACGTATGAGGGTCAAGCAGCTCAGTTCCTAGGAACTAACGGCCAGACACCAACACATATGATTTGATTATAGTGGTGAAGGCTTTGTCCAGAACCATCCACACTTTTTGAATGGCTGCATAAAGAGACCTGGTGAACTACATGCAAAATGGTCCCCAAACGACCCTCCGCAGGTTTTGAATTCATAGTTCTCTTTCTTCTGTCCTGTTATTTACCCATAGCTGGAGGGAGAAGAAGAGGATTCATACCTTTCCCAAGGGTATTAGCAAGTAAGTGAATGTAATGGATTCGACTGGAATTCGAACTCGGCTCTTCAACACCTCAATCCATATACATAACATATATAAAATATTATTATATAACATTATTCTGAATCGGAGTCAAAACCAAACTTATGATTAAAGGGTTTTAGTCTATAAAAGTGACTTGATCTAAAGATTTGTGAGTTCAATACTTGGCTGCAGCAGAGGTGGACAAAACACTTGGAGAGTTGAATCACTAAAGGCAAATAACTGAAACTGAGATACCCAGAAAAGGAATGGCATGCGGAACTAGAACAATCTACTCCGGTTAACGAAATAAAGGGTTCAATTCGAAATTCCAACGTATATCACTTGAAGAAGACCGGAGCGTACAACAGCCGAAATATCGTGAACATGATAATAAAGAGGAGGAAAACAGCCCGAACAATGTCCAAACAATGCTTACCCACAATTACTGATATATATATATATATATATATATATATATATATATATATATATATATATATATATATATATATACATTAAGAAATGGACAAAGTCCGACAATTTATTTATTAAAGACATTTTTATGTTTAACGTTCTTTTTATAGATACAAGTATTTAAGTATTTATTATAAACAGAGCATTTACTTAAATACGTGTATCTATAAAAAGAACGTTAAACATAAAAATGTCTTTAATATATATATATATATATATATATATATATATATATATATATATATATATTAAATGCAGAGCAGGATTTACCCACAGGCGGTGGAATCAATTATGTGCCATGCATGAAACACGCTTAGGCGATCATGTATTTCTTCAGATTTCTTCCCGCAGTAGGATGACATTTCTTTGTAGACCAGTTGCCATCCAAGGCTATAGAACCCGGTCTGACCTGGAGGAGAAGGGTTAAACGACCCTGCGCAGGTTTTGAATTCATAGTTCTCTTTCTTCTGTCCTGTTATTTACCCATAGCTGGAGGGAGAAGAAAAGGATTCATACCTTTCTCAAGGGTATTAGCACGTAAGTGAATGATATGGATTCGAATGGAATTCAAACTAGGCTCTCCAATTCCTCAATCCAAGCCGTTATCCATTACTCCACTGGCAGTGAAACAGTATTTGTTAAAAATACAATATAGATGTAAATGATGTCATAACAGTAACAGTAAATGACGTCATAAGACAAACTGTTCAATTCCCCTAGACCAGTGGTTCCCAAACAGTGAGGCGCGCCTCAGATGTACGGCGGATGAGGATAGCAGGTGAGGCGGAAGATTGAAAGACAATCAAATATTTAGAAAGTTTTAAAAAATTCATATGCCAAAAATAAATATGATTTCAAAATTTAAAATATTATTATGGATTACTTGTAATTGCATGCAGGAGTTCCAGTATTAAATAGTTATAAATAATTATTGACCAGTTTTATCATTGTGATATTTTTGCATTATGTCAAGTATTAAGAATATAGTAACTAGGGTCTGCAAATTCAAGGAGAGAGTTATTAATGATAATATTCTGACTTCGAATCCACAGTTATCTCCCTTTAACTCTGTTTTTTTTTTTTTTTTTTTAATGTACTTTTTATCACGTAAAATTTGATGAGGCACAAGCAAATTTTAATTCATAAAATGCGGCCCAGAGAAAATATTTGGGAACCACTGTACTAACCCAATAATTGTTGTATCATTAAATTATCTAATTTATCCTAACTAAATATGAAGTCACTTATGCCTTTGAAGGGATTAAATGTTATATTAGGATTTTTTTTTTTTTTTTTTTTGTTGCAAAGATGTAAACAATTTTGTTGGCACTGATGTAAACCCTGACATGTAACCCTGCTGATTTTTGTTCTATGAGCCTTGTATTTGACATTAACTAACCCAGTGTTTCTCAAAAGGTGTGTGCACCTAATAAGGTGCAGCAGAAAAGGATAGTAGGTAAAGCAGAATGAATGAAAGACAATCAAAGATTTAGAAATAGTTTCAAAAAATTCATATGCCAAAAAATAAATATGATTTCAAAATTTAAAATATTATTATGGATTACTTGTAATTGCATGCAGGAGTTCCAGTATTAAATAGTTATAAATAATTATTGACCAGTTTTATCATTGTGATATTTTTGCATTATGTCAAGTATTAAGAATATAGTAACTAGGGTCTGCAAATTGGAGGAGACAGTTATCAACGATAATATTCTGACTTCGTATCCACGGTTATCTCCCTTTAAGCTCCTCTGTTTTTTGGGTCTTTTTTTTTTTAAATGTACTTTTTATCATATAAAATTTGGTGTGGCGCGAAGAAATTTTCATTATGAAAATGCGGTCCAGAAAAAAAGTTTTGAACCACTGCCCTAGACAAACAATTATGTGTGTATATGTATGATATGCGTGTGTCGTAACCCATGAGGGTCGTCTAGGCACTACATTTACTGCGGCCATAGCAGCATTGGTGTGCTATAGGACAATATAAGCCTGCCGGAGCCCTTCCCTCTTCAGGCTGGTTTTGAATTCAGAGTTTTCCTTCTCCTAGACTGATTGCCATCTTAAGGAAGGAGAGTCCAGCCTGTCCTGCTATTTAACCTATAGCAGGGTCTTTAATGCGAAGTGAACGCAACAGAATCGATCGGAAACTGAACTCGGCACGCTTAATTCACTTTCAGCGCTGATATCACATACACCCATAAAAAAACAATTACCAGTAACATCGTCAGATTATTCTATGGAAAAAATGGCGCCAAATCAGACTTGACAGCTTAAAGAATTAAACAGAGGATGATTGATCAATGCCTGAAGGCGATGAGCTGGTGATGACGTTACTAGAATATATAAAAATTTGCAACCACTAACCTGGCTACCAAATTGGAAGTGGATGTGTACGAAGTGGTATCCAGTTGTGAGGCAGTGGATCAGAGTATGACCCCGATTGGATCACCTGGAGAAGAGTGTCTAATGTGGAAAAACCCGAAATCCCTGATAGTGTCGTTTGTAAATGACAACTAACGACACACCTCGTAAGCGCCTCGGAAAGCATATTTTATGGACGATTTTTTTGTTGAATCAATTCACCCCAAGTAAGGTGATAATGGCACTCCAACGCATGAGGGCTACTGGGAGTTAAACAGAATGAGAAAACTTTAGAATGACCCGGAAACCCAATCCTAAACAATAAATAAGAAATAAACCTCTAATACTTTTCCATAGACAGGGGAGGAGTGTGAACCGGGCTATAAGCGAACCTAATATTCTGTGAGAGATAAAGTTTGCATTTGGCCCTGTTAAAAATATTGTTCATAAAAATGCCAAGCTTTATGTTCTAAATGAAATAAGTTCAGCAAATTTTTATTCATAACTAGCAGCATGGCCCGGCGTTGCCCGTGCTTGATTCAAAAATCGTACGACTCATACAGCAATCGCTATCACTTGACTTAAAATAGTTTTGCCCTTCCTTGCCTTTAAAGGAGTGCCCTTTGCCATGCTGATGTTGCTACATGCCTTACTTCTTGCCTATCTCACACTGCGAATTTTTTCTAAGCTCTATACTAAACATTAAATATGTTACGAAAAAAGAACTAAACAAAATGAACACAAAACGATCAGCTTTAAAAAAGGAATCGTAACTGGAAAAACCGAATGAAAAAAGAATGTTAACAACAAATACTTTTTCACACCCAAGCCAGTTCTGCAGAATCAGAATCAACATTGAGTTTAAGCAAGCGAATGAGCCAATTGGAGTAAAGTGTCATGCAGATTTAAAGTTTTCCCACTTGTGACGAATGCAGCTGTTGATTTTTTTGCATGCTAGCATGCTAGTTAACATTCGTGTCAGATAGCTGTTGGCTCTCACGCTGGCCACTAGAATCTTCCTGTCTATTCGTGGCAGCCAGCTCTCACTCTGACCAGTAGAAAATGGCCGCAAACTACATGAAAACTGCCGTAGACGCATGAAAATATCGACGGGAGTTGGGAAATGCAAAGTCGGTCTTGGCCTTCCCACTAACTTGGAGCATGTGCATGTAAATTTTGTTTCAAATCCGTCGAAAATTGCGGCCGTGCATTCGTTGCACACGCACACACATCCTGCCTTTTATAGATAGAGATTTCAAAAGATAAATAGTATAGAAACATTTAATTAATATCGCTGGATAAGTTGTATTATTTTTTTTACACATTAATGAGAATTTCTTGACATTCCATAAGAATCATGTCTTTCTTTAGTTCATTTTTCAACAGTTTCGGTCGAAATATAGTTATATACCGTACCTATGAACACTAATGGATATATTTCAATCCTCATAAATACGTTGGACACTATTATAAGTGGAGGTAATATGCTAAGCAGTCCACTACTAGCAGTGGTTTACCTACTTCACGCCGCTGGCGTGTATTGTATTTTGTTGATGTCATAAAGATTATCATTTCCTTTCCAACCTCCGTTTTGGTTATTCCTCATTCAGTAACCCTTCCTAGGTTACAACAAATATTCTACGATAAAATCAGACATTGTCGCTTGTGAAACTCCTTTCCGGCTTTAATCTGTAAAAATTTAAACGCATTGTCAATCGCTATCTACTGTCCTCCTGATTTCTCTTTTCTTTTTCCGCTCCTTAGCAATGTTTCTGTTCT
>OZ010597.1:51872177-51887177 GCA_963932145.1 Acanthosepion lycidas | reverse complement strand
TGGAGACATCGTTCGCATAGGCAGACTACTTGGCGTAGGTGGCATCATCAGACAGCGAGATTGCGTGTATGGCCGTGTTTGCCTTTAACTTGCTCAGGAATGGTTCCAGCGAAATGGATTACATCATGGGCAAAAAGCATACAATGAATAGATCTGGGTAACATGGAAAGCGTTCATCTTACACCAGTCATGGGCAAACTGAAGCCTGCATGCGGTCCGTTTGGTCTTTCTGAATGACACGCTTAATTTCAAAAGGAAAATAACGTTTCTTTTGCTTCGTTCTCACTTGTTCACTCACACACTCTCTTACATAACCAAATACATAAACAAGGACTTCGACGTGTCGTAATGGTTAGCAATTTTATCTCGCTAGATCCATTACGACTGAGTAGTGATTTCGATCCTCACTGGAACCTCCACGCTTTCGGCCTTGTGCCACATCTAAACTACCGTTAGAAAATCATTTGGGCACCTCAGTGTGGTGTAATGGTTAGCAAGTTTATCTGGGTAGATCCATTACGACTGCGTATTGATTTCGATCTTCACTGGGTTCCCTCTACTTTCGGCCTTATGCCATACCTAAGCGACGCTTAGTAAATCGCTATGTAAACCTGTATTAAGTAGAATGTTTCTTGAATTTTGTAAACTTTGGTGAAACTGATATTTTCATCACTTTAAACCGTTGGCTATTTTTTACTAAGGAAGACGATACGTGTAAATATATTTTGTTTTTGAAACAGGAAACATTCATAATTTTTATTGCTCTGCAGCAGAAATATTCTTTTTTTTTTTTTTTCATTTTCAAATCAGTAAATTAGAAATAAATCCTATGCAGCGGCATGTGTTAATCACAGTCATCACTGATAATATTATACTAGGACTTTTTTAATTATAGAAACATCTCTCCGTAGAAAAATTCTCCCCCCCATTTCTAAGATGTATGCTTGCGCATATGTTTTCTGTAGTAAAAACAGCTGAGGTATCACCAACGAAAAATTACCTTGAATCTTTTTAGCAGTGCGGCCCTCCTTCTCATGAGCCATAGATTATTCGGGCCACTACTAAAAAAAAGGGGTTGTCAATGTTTGCCTTACGCTGTTCACTTCTATCAATGTTTGCCTTACACTGTTCACTTCTATCAATGTTTGCCTTACACTGTTCACTTCTATCAATGTTTGCCTTACGCTGTTCACTTCTATCAATGTTTGCCTTACACTGTTCACTTCTATCAATGTTTGCCTTACGCTGTTCACTTCTATCAATGTTTGCCTTACGCTGTTCACTTCTATCAATGTTTGCCTTACACTGTTCACTTCTATCAATGTTTGCCTTACGCTGTTCACTTCTATCAATGTTTGCCTTACGCTGTTCACTTCTATCAATGTTTCGGAACCGCATACAATTACCGAATCTAGATTTGAGAGAGCTATCTCGTGTTGCAACGGGTGGGCTCTGTGGCTGTTGAAGAAACACAAATAGGCCTGAATAGACGGGTGTGCTCAGAAACGAGTAGCCATACTGCAAACTGGAATTCGTAGTGTGCCTTCAAGTTGAAACATACCCTGATGAATGGAAACTGCTTCCAAAAACCTCCCAGATAAATGTGCAGTGATTAACAATATAGCTATACTTTTGGTATCCGTCATTTATCACATTTCATAACTTTTGATTTTAAGACAGTGATCTTTGTGTTAATTGTCTTCTTTTTCCCCCTATTCATAGTTTATAAGAAGGAAATTACTGGAAAGTAATTGAAACTCACCTGAAGCGAGCTGAATGTGTAATGCTCCTCATACCAATGACACTTCCATCAAGCTTCACTACGGCATATGACTTCACTGAATTTGATGTGTTCCTCTCGAATTTTAAACTGGGGTCATCAGGAGAGAATGTGCACCGTTTCGGGGCCTTCCGCTCAACGGTTTCAGTTGCACACCGCCCCCCCCCTCACTGATATGAGGCTCCATTATAACAATATATACAAGTGTGTTGTACATAAACTAGTTCAAATGTCTAATGGCGAAATTAAATTTACGAAAATTCCGAAAAACGGCAAACCTCGCGCCCTGAGAATGCAACGTGAATCTCATTACGCATTCACGATCAGTCATGTCATGCCGTCATGTTCGCTGAAACACTCCACGGAGTATTTCGTTTTTTTCCATATCCACATAGAACTATTCTCAGTTACTTCTATTAGGCGTTTTATACTTTTGGCCCTATTACGCCCTTTGATTCCAATTTAAAGGGCGTAATAAGACTTAATAATAGCTTAGGTAATACAGTTAAAGTATTATCTAAAGATGGCAACCCACTAAGCCCAGCCATTTCATCTTACTATGAAACTATGGCATATGATTCTAACTCCTCCCCGCAAAGTAAGTATCAATTATAAAATTTGAGGTATTTTAACGCAACTTTGTTCTATTTTCTTCGTATTTCTCCATATTTTCACACTTTTAACCTTTCACAATTCAACTCGTCCTGTAAATAGCGGCTTTCCAAGTTCAACCTGGCACATGATATAATATATCTTGGGAAGTCCATTATTAGTTTTGTACGATAAGGTCTGCTTATCATACTTGCAGTATAAAGCACATGCTGGCTCTGTGGATATTTAAGAAATGCAAATGGGCTTGAATAAACTGGCACGCCCGTAAACGAATAGCCATACTTCAAATGAGAAATCACACTGATTTGCAGTTCGGTACAGTTCGGTACAGTTCGGATGAGGAGTCTTTCGCTGATTCGTTTCCTTCTCGATGTGATACTATTAGGTTGGTGCAAAAATAATGTCGTTTTCTCACATATGTTACTATGTGAGAAAACGACATTATTTTTGCACCAACCTAATATTTAGCGCTGGTAAATGAAGAGAAAGGTTAATGAATAGAACAACGGATATACCGACAGTCCACTGGTAAATAATAAGATGGGTTAATGGATAGAGCGATGGATATACCAATAAACCACCGTGAGAAAGATTGAAGATTTTATTTCTCTAAAAGCCTAATTTACAAGAAACCGAAAGATTAGCTTAAAGCAATATTTTTATGAAAAGGTCATGTGGCGATCTTTTGACAATTGATTGATGATCCGTCGCTAAAAGTACTGGTCACCAAAAAAAAAAACAGAAGTGGATGTAAACATATAAAGATTGATCTATAATAAAAATTCGGGAATGAAATTCCTTGTGAAAGGAGCAATGTGGTTAATGTCTAATTTTGGACAAAAACAATTCATATGGAATCTTTTTTTTTTCTTTGCATCGGTGAAAGGGTTCAAATAATAATTCTTTGGATTAACGACCTTAAAATTGGGCCACGCCAAGCGGTCAAGAACCATTGGTCGAGTAGTAGCCGTGGTGGCAGGCGCAGGTGAGACATTGAGGGAAGTGGAGGAGTTACCCACACCCAATGGGAGGTGTTAGTGGGTGATGCTAATAAGAGAAGAAATAAATTGTGGCGGGCGGATCAATATCTGCGACCGCCACCCATGGAAAAAGGGGATCTCACAAATTGGGAAGTAATTTATTTTCAGAACCCAGACAGCAGAAAGGGGCTTTTGTTGGAATTTGGGGAAATACTGAATTCCCAACCGCGTCATGCTCCCATAACGGTTTTAGGTATATGTCAATAAATACGAAGGAATCGAAGCGACTCAGCAAGATTGTTTCAGACACCAGACGAGAAATACCCCACGCGACTGCCAGCCCGAAGAGAACTTCCGATTTCAGCCTTGTGCCAAACTTCGCCAACCTAGAAAAGTGTCACGTCTAGCCTAAGAAGCGAGTTTTGTTGATAAATGTCTGCATGTGAACTGCTACATTTTGACTACGAACTAACCAACTATTATACACAGGAACATATATAAACATATTTTTATTCAAGTGTTTACTTTGTCTTGGGTCTTCATTCCACTTTGGACCTGCCCAATACAAAGATACTTGACGACGATTTGATCCTGGGCGGACTTATTATCAAAGCATAATCACAACGTGAGATAAGGCAAGGCCTAGATCGAATCGATCACCTTATTGATCAGTCGTGGGTAGTGGACATTTTGAACGACCAGGAGGGACTTGAAGGCGACATCAACACCGAATACAGATACTCTTTTCTTTTCGATGGGCCTCAATTCGATCAGATCGTCTAATGAGCTATGCTCTTTAACAGAGCCGGCGCAACCGTGATCTGTCGCACAAATTCTTTCAAATTGTTTAAAAAAGGGAGAGGTAGCTTTCCAAATATTAAAAGGAAAAGTTCCGTTCATCTTGTCAATCAGTTTTCGTTCTTGATCAGTCGGTTCTGTTTCTTAATCAAGAGCATGGCTTGTTAGACAATCTAGTCGAATTGAGGCCCATCGAAAATAAAAGTGTATCTGTATTCGGTGTTGATGTCACCTTCAAGTCCCTCCCGGTCGTCCAAAATGTCCAATACCCACGGATGATCAATAAGGTAATCGCTTCGATATTCTGTCGGGGTTATATTTTCTTTTTCTTTCCTTGTCATTTATTTTTTCATGTTCTAAAAAATGACTTC
The DNA here is from genome assembly GCA_963932145.1 of Acanthosepion lycidas. Taxonomy (NCBI): domain Eukaryota; kingdom Metazoa; phylum Mollusca; class Cephalopoda; order Sepiida; family Sepiidae; genus Acanthosepion; species Acanthosepion lycidas. Next base: position 51,882,636 of record OZ010597.1, on the reverse strand, counting down.
ACGGCTTTTATCAGTTCTTTATCTTGATGCATTTGAACAGTTTGTTTTGTTTTCTTAAAAACAAAACAATAATACAGTCATACCCTTGGCTATGATAAAATAAAAATCAAACAGATAAAATCAGTCCTACTCTAACAAAAATTTAAAAAAAGGTACCGAAAAAGAAAAAAAGATTAACAGTAAGTTTTTTTAAATAGTTCTAAGCTTAAGATTCAAAAATACATACATTTTTTTTTAATCTAAAAATAAAAAACACAGTCCTACATTTCGGTAGCAATAAACATTCCTACCTTCAGATAAGAAAAAGAATAAACAAAAATAAAAAAAAAAATCCTACCTCCAAGTAACAATAAATAAGATTAAAAATCATCCTGTCTTTACGTAACAATAAACAAAAACATTCACTCCTACAGCTAACAAAAATTAAAACAAAAGAGTCCCTACCCTCAGGTAACTAAAAAATCTATGAACCGTTACTTGTTCTGGCTAATTACGTCTCAGTCCTAAAAAAAAAGTCTTAGTTTAAAATCTTAATTTTATTTTAGAGACAAAAAAAAATGTTCCGACAGTTTTAAAATGATAGTTCAATAAAGACAAAAAAACAATGACAAAAAATACAGGCTTACGATTAGGACTGCAAAAAAATTTTTCATTGCCGAAAATTATCTAAATATATCCAAGAGAAATGAGTAATCGCTCACCTCGGGTATGACAAGCCACCCGACTAACGTGTGGACTCTGCAATCATTATTTAGCCAGTATGTTGAGGAAAGATAATATTCACCCCAAACACGAAGCATTTCTCAATATCCTAAAAATAGTTTTGAAACTGAAGCGATTAAAGCGTTGATTCAGGAATTTGATGGCATAGTAATTGTGAGTTCAATCCAAGGGTTGGATAATGTTAATATTAACCGTTCCCTTATAAGGGAATATTCAGCATCCATTGACCGACCAGCCAGTACTGTTGCCGGATGAAATCTTGGGAGTATATATATATATATATATATATATATATATATATATATATATATATATATATATATATATATATATATATATATATATATATATATATATATATATATATATATATATATATATATACTTTTTGCCTGTAGTATATATATATATATATATATATATACTTACTACAGGGAAAAGTTTAAAAAAAAAAACACCGTAAAATGAAAAACTTTTGGATTTTTTAAAGTAAAAGATAAAAGTTCAGTAACTACAGTATATTTGCTTTTATTCTGACAGAGTATAAGCACTTAAGTATAAAAAATTATCATACAACAGCATCATATTTTGTTTTCGTCAATAAAACCACCACCTGTCTTAACTACTCCTTTATAAATTCTTTCTAATAATTTTGAAAAAAACCAGATTGCAAGCCTTCCTAATCACTGAAAAAGCTCCCTCTCACTCCTTGGGTAATTCTCTTCGACTTCTCTTATCCAATTCATCTCATACTAATTCAATGGGAGAGAGGTAAGGAGATGGAGGTAGCTAAATCATAATTCCAAAATTTTGTTCCTGCTTTTCTTTTTTTTTGGGACTCGAGGTAATTTTGACATAATTTTGGATGTCATGTTAATTTTAGTTGTCATGTTAAAAGTTTTTTTTTCCAATTATGCATAAACTAGATGTTATAGCATATCTTTGCAAAATTACCCACACCATAACAGACCCCCACCATGTTTTACTGTTGGATCCATCCATTCATCATGAAGTCTTTCTCCTAGCTTTCTTCTCATATACATTCTGCTCTTACTACCAAAAAGCTCAACACATTTTGCCACTCTTTCCAATTCTTATGCCCATAACACTTTTTTTTCTGCTTATTCACCTTTCGTAACATGTGTTTCTTGATGGCTAAGTACCCCCGTGAGTCCTGCTGATTTAAGTCGTTTTTTTCACAGTTGCTATTCAGCTGCCAACTTTGAAACAGTTTTCTTTCTAAAGGGTGTTTCATTAAGTCAGCAGTAAATATATCTGTGTTATTGGTGAAAATTTATTTATTTCTCTATTGGATCATGTTATTTAAGTCATGGCAATTATGTGTGAAAAATAATATCGCCCAAATGTCCGCCAAGGCTTCGGCGGCAGACCTCCACTCGATGATCAAAATTCTTGATGACGTCTCTGCATAGTTGCTCCTCCATCTCACCAATATGCTTTATTATCTTATCCTTCAGCTGTTGAATTGTTGTTGGCTTCTTGGCATAGACTTTACTTTTGAGATGATCCCAAAAGAAGAAATCTAAAGGCGTCAAGTCGAACGATCGTGATGATTTCGCTGTTTCGAGAGATGATGCAACCTGGGAACTTCTCATTGCATTCCTGTTTGCACGTCCATTTTCGGAATAGGCTTCGGTAACTTTAAACATCTTGTTTGATTGTTAATCTTTCCATAGTTGAAATTGCCAAAGACTTAAGTTGTTAAATCTGAAAGAAAAAGAAAAATATCATTAGATGCTTAAAGTTAATTCACATTTAAAATCGGTCCAAGTTATTGGAACACCTTTGCTCTCAAAAATCAAGAGTTTATCTTCAGGCAATGTTGTCATTTTCTGTGCTCCGAGTAGTTTTTTGTTAATATTTGCGCCTGTTTCTAACTGCCTTCGTAACGAATATTGCACCCTATGTCTAGAAATTTGGTAATTTGTCTTTGAGGGTAGACGACTTTGAATAAAATTTCAATTTTCGGCCTCACCTCAACAGCTTAGCTGCTTTGATTTTGCTATTTGGAGCAAATTACAAAATAAAAAAATAAATAAATAAAAATCTATGAAAATATTGTCGTAATGGCACAATCTTTTCTTCTTCAAACAGAGACAGCTAGATATGTTTTGTTTATATAATTAGTCAGTGTTGAGTTAACATTTAAAACCTGCGTTACTAATTAGTTGAAAATTTTGGTAATGTCTACTGAGGGGCCAATGGTGAAAGCAAAATACAATGTTTGTCATACAAAATATTCATAATTTAGCAAAATGTATTATGGACAGACCAATCCAAATTTGAATTTTTTGATAGTAAAAGAAGCTTGGAGAAAGACTGAAAAATAAAAGCAAATACACTGTAGTTACTGAAATCTTGTTTTTTTACTTTAAAAAAAATACAAAATATCTCATTTTGAATTGTTTTTTTAAAGAAATGCAGATTGGCTGAAACTGTAGTATATATATATATATATATGTGTGCGTGCGTGTAATGCCTTGAGATACGAGTTTAATTCGTTCCAAGACCGAGCTCGTAACTCAAAAGACTCGTATCTCAAATCACTTTTCCCCATTGAAATTAATGGGAATATTACCGACCCGTCCGAAGCCCCTTAAAATCACCCTTATTTTCCTAAAACTCGCCCTACATGGGAATAAACAAGAAATGTAGTTTACAACCAATGAATGAAAGAGAAAAAACAAATTGTAAAGAAATAAACTGTATTAAACTATGAAGTCCAGACGAGTCATAGGCCAACTGAGAGAGAGAAAGAGAGAGTGAGGGAGAGAGAGAGTGGTGGACAACAAAGGGGCCTAACAACAGTTAGCCTAGACTACGATACAGAAGATTAACTTTATCAATTAATTTTTAAATTTTTTTAAACATTTATATTTCATCTATTACTGCAACTATGTTTTTTAATTATTAAAATTTTATAATTTTTGATTTACCGTCGATGTCGAACGCTCATATTGTCTCACCAAATCCATTACTCGTACATCTTCCTCATGTTTTTATTTTTAATAATTTCCCGCTTTAGCTCAAGCGAAATAATACGTTTTGGTTTTCCACTACTGCTCTTTCCACTTCCTTTCTTCGAAACCATGGTGTCACTAAAGGCATTTTGCAAAATAAGGGCAAAAAAAAAAAAGACATATCACAACATAACAGAGATCCTACGAGAGTGGGGTATAGAAGTGTACTGCGAGTGGAAATACTTTTGAATATTAATAGTAATTTGAATCATAATAACGTGAATCCTTGCGCCAACGAGCGGAGGCTTAACTGAAACTCACTCAAAATTCAGCTCGTATCTCAAGGCATTTCAGCCGACACAATTAAAAATCTGAATCTGCGTTTTTGCCCACTTGTGGGAAAACGCCATGAAACACACATACACGTACGTATTCACCAAAATACAAACTCTTTACGTCTCCACACAAACAGAAATGTTGATATCTTTGTCACTTGTAAATTTGTTATTTAATACATATATTTGTTGACATATATATATAGGTCTTGTTTGTTTTCTTTACATCTTTAGTTGGACAACTTGAGTCCGCCATTTTTCTTGTAGTTGGCCCTTCTTCTAGCAGGAATAAACAGCACTTGTTCCTAATTTAACAACACGTAAACCCACGCGGTCCTCTACAAGCTAATACCTTATTTAATCTGTTAGCGAAATGAATGAATTCGACATTAATTACATTAACTTTAAAAATTTATTCTTTGAATGACTACTTTACAAAATTAATTAAGCTGCATTATTTAATATATATATATATATATATATATATATATATATATATATATATATATATATATATGTTAAGTGGTAAGTATATTATTTTCCTCTGTCCGTCTTACCTTCGATCTGTCCTGTGAGTATCAGATTTTCCATGCCCCCACTCCCCATTATGTGCCCGAGAAACCTCAACTGTCTCTCCTGATGTTAAATATTAGTTTCCTTTTGGTTTCCATTTTCTCCAAAACTTCATCGTTACGCACATTTTCGATGCACAGTATCCTCAGCATCATTCTGTAGAACCACATTTCTGTTCCTTCAAGTCCCCTCTTCATCTTTGAGGAGATCGTACATCACTCACTACTATACAGGAGCACAGATATTACATAGCAGTTTAGTACTCTTTTTCTTGTTTCTAGCGATTTTTTTTCTATTTCTTAATATTCTGCTTAGCTTTTGTAATGCTTTCTTGGCTATCCCAATGTATCTTCCGATTTCAGTGTCTCTCTTTTCGTTCTCTGTTAGTGTTTTATTTTTAACAGAGAACGAAAAGATATATTAAGTGGTAAGTATATATATATATATATATATATATATATATATATATATATACCACTTAATAAGTAGTGTTCTTTGTTGCAAAGTTCGTGGGGGAACCTTTTTTAAAATGGAATTATAAAATTACTCAAAAGTGATATTCTGCTTAAGGTCACGCGGTAATAACCCAGCAAAAAAAAAAATGAAGGAAAGGGGATGCAGAAAGGAGGTGAAGTTTGTTTGAGTTTCATAACCTAATCCAGGATTAGTTCCTTTGCTTCAGGTAATTAGTCTGTAGTTGTTATTCATTGGCCAACAGATGACATCCGGGATAATTTGATTATAATAATCTGCCCTGTTTAGACATCAGTCGGGAAAAAAGAAAAAAAAAAAAAAAAAAAAGAAAATAATAATAGATAAAATAAAATAAATAATAAAATAAAATGTAAAATAATAATAATAATAATAATAATAATAATAATAATAATACAGAAAGAATACAAATAATTAAATTATCACAAAAGTAATTAAATAATATTTTATCGTAAAAATCCGCATTTGTAAATTTAAGAAAATCGTTTGAAGCAAAGAAGCAAACTTTTATACTTCTTTTGTCCATATTAAGTGAATAATAATAATATTAACACCAACGATAATAATGTGAATCATAAAATAATATGAATAATAATAATAATGTGAATCCAAATAATAACGTGAATCATAATAATGTGAATCATAATATTAATAGTAATTTGAATCATAATAACGTGAATCATAATAATAATATAAATAATAATGTGAATCAAAATAATAATAAAGTGAATCGTAATAATAATAATAACGCAGATAATAATAACAATAACGTGAATCATAATAATAATGTGAATCATAATAATATGAATAATAATAATGTTAATCTAAATAATAATAACGTAAATAATAATGTGAAGCATAATAATAATGTGGTCCGATAAAGTACCTTTATTAGATCGTTGCAGTCAGTGGATTCGCAATTGAAAAGAGTAAGTCTCTATTGGCTATCTGTTGCTGTGAGGTAGAAATACCAGGTATACCATTTTTATTGGAGTGGTATGCAATTTCCATGAGATCTTTGATGTCATATATTTCATCAATACATCCCTCGCGAAAACGAAAACCAAAGTTGTGAGGCGTTGACCTTCATATGATAACGACAGCCTAGTTAATATAATGTTCATTACTACTTTCACCATAATGGATGCAACTGAGATACCTTTGTATGTGGGTGGGTCTTCTTTCCATAGTGCATTAATGCGTGATAAACCTCACTAATGTGTTTCTGATTCTGGATTTCCTCCATAGAATTGAGAAACTTAATACTAAATTCGAGAAGAAAGTGAGCTATTTTCAAAAGTTCAACCTCAATATCTAATAATGCATTATTATTCCTTTGTTTTTTAATACTGTTATTGTCCAGGTCCTTGTACCACAGTGATGGTCCAAGGTAGAACCAATAAAGAAGAACTCGAATACGGATATGGAATAACACAGATATATTACAAACAGGAATATATACAGAGAAGTTGAAAGTGTTAGTATGAACAAACAGGTTTAGTAGGGAGAATAATGTAGTCTCGACCAGTATCACTATTCAAATGTCTTGTAGTAATTGTCTGAACGCGACTCTGTTTCGAACTGCCTCTGACTAGACTGACTGACTCGCTTGCTCTGACTGACTCCTGACGGACCTCACTCCAGACTTCAGACTGAACAGTATATAGTCACCCCCAACACGAGGGCATCATGTGGCACAAGGCCGGTTTAACGTAGGATCTCCGAGCCCGTGGGCTCGGCCAAAAATATGCCCTTTGAACCCGTATAAACGGGTTCAGGGTCGGTTTACCTCCCTGAAAGAGACTCCGCCCTTCGGCGTAGCCTCGTTCGGGTTCCTCCCCGCCCGAAGGCAAAGAGTTCAACCGATCAGCAGATCAGCCGGTCGCCCGACTTCAGGCAGAACTCCCTGCTTCCTATTGAGGCGCAGTATTTATTACGTATGGAATAGTCCATTATGTTATTATGGGTAAGGTTCACTAACAAATACCTTTCTTAATTTCATCATCCGTAGGTTTGTTATTGTTTATTCTTGATTACAAAGTTTGTAATGATTGGATATTATTCTATTACCACAATACAGAATCTGTATTGTTTTCTTCCCTTTTGTCTTCTTTTTAGTTTAGGTATATTTTTAGTTAGTCGCCGTTTTTGTTTTGTTTTTTGGTTTTTGGTTTTTTTTTTTTTGGTTTTTTGTCTTTTTTTCTACTTCCTGTTAGCCCTTAGTTACGTCCGGAACCGACACAATAAAGCACAGGATCAAGCCCGCTGTTCATATATTTTTTATTCTGCTAAATTTTACCCTCAACGATAGCATCGCCGGCATGTAACCTTTAAAAGCTTTTTTCTCTGCATCGGTGTTATAGTGGAACACCCCTATTCTATAGTTAATAGACTCTCCCACCTATAATAAGTAGGAGTAGTAAGAGTAACATGGGAGTCGCTCAGTGGGTCAGTCTGACGATGCCGGACGACCGTTAGTCGGATACTAAAGTATCAGCGACCACAACTAGATTTCTCTGCGCCATTACCTATTATATCAAGTTCCTAACGTTTTGTACGTCGAACCTATTTTAGGACCGACTTAGTACAAATACAAGACTCCAATGTGAAACCACTCCATAACAATCGGTCTCCTTTGATGTCATATTATTTGAACATTTGTTTAAGGTAGCCACCTTTGTATACATTTATTTTATGTTTGTATCTCTCCATGTAGAATCCTTTTTGCCATTGTTCACTGTTCATATACTGTTCCCAAATTGTAAATTTCTTCCTTTCTAGGAAGTTATCAATGCAAACTTTATATATATATTCATGTAAGGAAACTGTTTGCTGTTTTACACATTTAGACCGACTGCTAAAACTTTTGTCCATTCTGAGTAGATTTCGATTCTCAGTAATTTGAGGGAGGGGATGAAGGTAATAATATAATTTATTGAAACTGAACCTTACTAGCCTACGTGCAAAGCTCCTTGACCAAGGGGTGAAGGGGGTCAATTGAAAGTGAAAGAAAAGGAAAGAAAAACATAATTGTTTTTTCTACTACAATAAATTGATTTTGATAAACGTGAGTTTTTTAACCAATGGCTACTGGAGCCGGTTGAAATCTAAAATACTTGTCTTGACCGCCAAAATTTGTCAGGTAAATCGGAGCCGACCTTTGGTTATAAAAATCTCTATAATACGACCATCACAAATCAATGGAAGATTCGACGCCGGGGAGTAGTGAGACGCGACCGCCGTGGGCAGGACACGCTACGCCAGAGGTTTGGAAAACCTGACCGAAAATAAACTCGAAGAAACCTAATCAACAATGAAGCTTTGACAACCAAATTTTCGTTTTCACGACAGAATTAAGTTTCATTTCACTACGACTACTGTAACAAAATACTCGTTTCCACGGCAGAGAACAAGTACTGTTCTAAAAAAAAACGCTCTACGTTGAAGACTCTGTACTCAAAAGGCACGAACGGATTTTGTCATGAACTTCGATAATTAACATCAAATCACAAGAAATATTAAAAACATTCACATTTTATACCTTAAAGTTGAATATATCGTTTTAACTTGGTTCCACCTCACTGAAACCATTTTATTGCACCTTCTTCCTTGTAATTTACATTGTTTTGTATACACTGGCATTTTTTCTTGTGATATTTTGTGTTATTTGATTAATTTTGATTGCAAACTTGATTTTTTCCCAGAACTAACATTGACTCTTATTTTTTTTTTAAATAAGTTACTTGTCCAGGAATTTGTTACCCACATTCTCTGCTGACATGAAGACACTTAACTTCTCAATCATTCACTCTCTCATGCAAGTGGTGAACTACCCCACGTGTTTCCCCAGTAAACCTGATGGACACGCTTCTCTTCTAGATCTCCTTTTTTACCTCTATCCCGGACTCATGTCGTACTTTGCAGCTCTGCTCTTTTGGCAACTCTGATCATGCGGTAGTGTCTGTAAACATCTCTTTCCGCTACTTACCAGCCAAGAATCGCCTACAAACATCTTTTGGTTAAAAGAAATTAAGAAGAGTGTCTGAAGTCATGTGAAAGGTTTCGTTTCTGTTCACTGTGTCCAGCGTTAAAGTTTTCGCCAGTGTCAAATTACTCACCAGTTATATTATCGGTACTAAGGGGTAATTCAAAGAATTGTCCTCCAACAATACAAGAAAGCTAAGTACTTCAAGCTCTCTTCGTTTATTATTGTAAGTCTGTAACTGTATATTTACACACTGTCACTTTTGTTCTAAACATTGTTGAATATCATTTTGTACTAGACCATTTAATCTGTTTTATGGACATTTGCCCCTTCATGACAATTCGTTAAAACTACGGATTTTAAAAATTTATGATTTATTTTCCTGAACGAGCTACTGAGACAACTTCAAGCGTCTACATTCGTAAATATATTCCTTATCGTGTCTTATTAAAATTACCAGTGTGTTTCGTCGTCATTACCATCTTCTGTTCATCTTCTTGGTGTGGGTAAATCAACAGTTCATTTTAACCACTAACCCTAACGGGAACCCATCTACCACTTTACCTCGGATACTTAGTACTAATCGTTCTTCTTAGCATGTTTTATGTAATTCTTTTTCTGTTTTTATATGAATTCAAATAAATAAACACCCTAATGAAAAGAAGTCTGGGAGAATTGGACATCACAGGACATATTGAAGGCAAGCGGAACAGAAAGAAACAGCGAATAAACAACCTCGTGTAAATGGATGGCAGAACAGGGACTTGGAAGGATGGTGAGAAGAAAAAGTCTTAGCGCTACAAAAAATGATGGATATCCATGATCGCCCAAATCCTGAAGAGACATGGCATACTGGCCTTTTCAAAAGAAAGACAACCCCTGCAAAAAAATATTCTAGTTATCTCCCTTTAATTTTATATATATATATATATATTTTTTTTTTTTTTTTTGCTGTTGTTTATAGTGAAGAAGTATATGAATACATAAGCATATACATAATCAATAAATTAACAAATATTATTAACAAAGAAGATATAGATCTGGTAAAAAAGAAAAAGAAATTTTCTTTTTTACCAGCGAAGAATAAATTCTAAGGATTTCTTACTCTTTCAACATACAAATTCTAAGGATTTCTAACTATTTCAACATACAACTGGCGTTGTGTAAATATTTCTTTCTGCAGCCAAATTCCAACATTTTTTAATTGTTTGGCCTTGTGATTTATTTATAGTTCTTGCAGGGCAAAGTGGATTCTTGTATATAAAATGTTAAAGAAAAGATTTTCAAAAAACAATATTGGATTTTTATTAAATAAATACTTATTTTAATCATTAAATTGTTTTTTAAATAATGCAAGTATTTTGTAAGTT
>OZ010597.1:51700024-51860024 GCA_963932145.1 Acanthosepion lycidas | reverse complement strand
TGTGTGTGTGTGTGTGTGTGTGTGTGTGTATATATATATATATATATATACACACACACACACACACACACACACACACACACTTCTTTTCCCGATTTACCTCTTGATGGTATTAGGTTGGTGCAAAAATAATATCGTTTTTCGACGTATTTTTTAACGTCAAAAACGATATTATTTTTGCACCAACCTAATAATTGCGACTTTCTTTTTCTCTTGTTCTTCATTTCCCTATTACAATGTTCTTAATGTCCATTTTTACTACAAAAATAAAATTTTATGCACCCAGAGAAAAGAAACAGAAAAGAAAATAATGATGCCGATCTATATTAACAGTTATGCTTGGGATCGGAGAGAGTTCTTGTCAACCCATGGCAGGTGATGGATGCATCCTCCTCACATTTGTGAAACCTTCATTCATATTGCCAAGCCACATGAGTAGATGGCAAGGAGCTGGTAAGCAGACGAGTTGACATAACAGAAGTTCCCAGTCTCACTTACCTAACCACCCACCCGGCCAAGCAGGCAAAGCCTTGAATAAAACATCTACATGTAATATGGGAAAATTGAGTTCACATTCATATTTCTAAAAGTGGCATTGGTCTTCCATGTTATCTTGAAAGAATGCAGCAAACACTTCTCTAGTTTCCGTTGCACACTGACAGGATCAAAAGTCAGAATCATACATGGGGTAACCATCACCCAGATGGTGGAAAACTTGTGCAAGGGTTACACTCTATGTATACACTTAGTGTTTGTGTTATATATTAACTAGTGCTTAGTTAAGTTAGAGTCGCAGCTATGAGCAAAATTAATTTGAGACCTAGAAAAAAAAATAAAATAAAATCAGTTACAATATTAACTTTAGTACACTGCATCATTAACCAGTATTAGTTTCCCTTTTATTGCATTTTTTCAAACCCCTTTAACAGTAGCCCACCTTTCACTTTCAGTCATTATTGTTGTTGCTATAGAAGGAAATGACAACACAACAATGAGATTCAAACATTATATCTTAGCAGAGTGCTGACTGCATTTTTTCATATCCCTTTAACAGTAGCCCACCTGTCACTTTCAGTCATTTTTGTTGTTGCTATAGAAGGAAATGACAACACAACAATGAAATTCACACATTATATATTAGCAGAGTGTTGACCACATTTTTCAAGACCCCTTTAACAGTAACCCAGCTGTCAATATCAGTCATTATTGTTGTTAATAAATTAATTACAGCACAACAACGAAATTCAAACATTATCATTTAGCAGAGAGTTGCCTGCAGTGTGTAGAAGGATAAATATAGGTAAAAATAATAAATTTATACATTTTTTTTTACTTACTAATAATCCTCGAAGGTAAGAGCAGCGTCGTGCCAATGTTCGAATAGAAGAACATGCTTCAGGCGTTAAGGGTTTTTGTAAACTGGCCAACAAGGCATAAAACCACTGTCCCTAGCAAAAGAAATATGAACAATTAACTTGATGGATATTTGAAATAAAATTAAAAAAAATAATTGAAAGAATATAGAAATTAAACATTACTGTACAAGTGTGAACCTTCTAAATACACACTAGGCTTTTTAAGAGACTTTAATGAAGCAATAGTTGTCAAGGAGCAAAAGTGGTCAGGGATCAAGTGAAGTGGAATAAAATTAAAAATAGATTTTAACAATAGTCATCTTGATAACTTGATGTCACATCTCAATATTTATGCCCTCAGCATGTGGCCTTAACAAAAAAAATTTCATCATTTCCTGCAGTTCCTTATATAAAGAAATGTGGGTTTCAGTTTCATGCTGAGAATACCATGAACTGAACATGTGAGTAATGATGAAGTTCTAACCTTTACCCCATCAAATTCTTTCCAGAATTGTTCCCCCCGTCACTGCATTTTTTTTTTGAGGGTGCAAAAAACATGAGCAACTACTACATGAGCATCTACTGTTTTAAAATTGTTATAGCATTCTTTCTATTGTGTGTATAGATTTTATTTCTTTGTATACGAATAAAAGAATGGATGAGTAATATTTTGATGTAATGCATTATGTTTTGCATTATATTTTGCATGCATGTTTTGACATTGAAAACAAAAATATATTAACAATTTAACATACTTTAACTTTTATTACACCTTATGGAGTCCTGGGGTGCAATAAGCGGCAAAATAGCTAAGGCTTTCATTCTGTGAAAAGTGATGTCCTTCCACGTTTACATACAAGTAGACACGAGCATCTGTTTCCTCTTTCCTTCATCTTGTATAGTATATTTATTTGTCTTGTTGACAAATAAAGTTATTATTTCATCATTTATAAATAGACAAAATAATTCACCTTCAGAAAGGTTAACCATGGGGCCAATAGCTTCCATAAAATTAGTCAGCCAGTAGCCACTCATAGTCATCACAGCTTTCCTCCCCATCACTAGCGTGGTTATCACTTCCATCTCCGACCACTATGAATATCCACTTGAGTAAAGCCTTCTCAAAATCATCACCGGAGTCCTAATCAAAGAGAAACTCCTGAATAAAGGCTTCGTTGGAAATTGATGCAGCCATTTTTGTTTACAAAAAAATCACGACAAAATTAACATAGGTTTAATCAATGTTAGAGTGTAGAAGAATTCAAAATGGCATCAGAAAACGGAAGTTTAACCACATTCCAAAGCGGTAACAGGCTATTTCCAGCTAAAAATACCAGAAATAACAATTGACAGCTGTTTATTTATAGCAAATCTCTCAAAGCGACAGAATGCACCTACCACTGAAAAGGGAGAGAATTCTATGGCAAAAATTTTCACCACCACCTTTATTTAGGTTAAGGAAATTGGAAATAAAAATGACATTTATACTTAATATCAGAAAGAGACAATTGAAATTTCTAGAGCACATAATGAGGAAAGCAGGCTTTGAAATTGCAACATTCTCAGGCCATATTGAAGGCAAGAGAGACTGTGGAAAGTATCACATATCATACCTAATGAACTTGTGTAAATAGTTGCAGAACAGGAATTAGGAGAAATAGCAAGAAGACAAACATTGCTAAAATCTACAAAGGACAAGAAATTGTGGAGAACCATGATCCCCCACATCCTGAAGGGACACGGTTCAGAGAAGAGAAAACTAAAAACATTGAACGGGGAAAAAAAATTGAACAATTTCATAAGCTATGTGTTTGTTTCATCTGAAAGACGAAAACCTCTGGCTGAAATCAAAGATCAGACGGTAGGCATCCATTGGCTTTCTGACTCTTTCTGAACGGCTGCAAGTCTTGGACATTAACAGCAGAACTACAGAAAAGAGTCCAAGCACCAGAAATGGAGTGCTGCAAAACCATTCTATGTATCTTCTGAATACTTCACAAATGATGTCTACGTCTCCAGGCGTAGAATCAGGCTTGTTGGAAGACCTCGCACTCTGCTGTCAAGAAGTTGAAATGGTATCTCAAAAGAACCAACAATCTTTTTCCACCAACAACCATCCTACAAGGTGAGCACCTGAGACAAAAGAAGAGGGAGAAAGAGAAAAAAATAGTCTGACAATGTCTCTGGGTAGACTGGAAAATCATTCACAGACACCCAGTCATTGACATGTCACCAAAACAAATGGAGGGAGCTGGTCATGTGCTCAGCTGTACAATGACCCTATGACCACGCCCAGTCATGGGACAGATGATGATATTTTTAACTAAGGTAAGATTTTACACAAGGCTTCATAACTGAACCAATTGATGTGCTTTCCTGTTTGATACCGAGTCTTTATGAATTTAAGCCCAGTACGAGATTGACAACAAGGTCTCATTGTTTTACAGTTGAATTGGCTAGATGTAAACCTATGTTCTGTGCTAAGAGTTTCTTTTCTCGCCTCTGGAACTCCCTTCTGTATTCTTTTTAATCATTGGATTCCCCATACACTTGGCCTTGTGCTGCATCTACACCTTGCTTAGAAAATCATTGGGCACTTTGACATGGTGTAATGGTTACAAGCTTCTCTTGCTAGACCAATTATGACTGAGTAGAGAGTTTAATCCTCACTGGGTGCTCAACACTTTTAGCCTTGTGCCACATCTAAGCTTTGCTTAGAAAATTATTTTAGCACTTCGACATGATGTAATGGTTACCAAGCTTCTCTCGCTAAATCAGAGGCACAATGGCCGAAATGTTGTGATGATAACAATACCAAAGATATGGACGTTATTCTGAATGTAAATAATGATAATGCCAGAAATCCTTTAACATGCTACATTTTCTATAAATATTTTCATGGTAATTGTTCTGATGAACTTTCCTCTATGGTATCTAGACTTTATGAATTTAAGTGCAGTACTAGATTGGCAGTAAGGTCTCATTGTTTTACAGCTGAATTGGCTAGATGTAAACCTAAGTTCTTTGCTAACAGTTTCTTTTCTCACACATTTTGCCTGTGGAACTCGCTTCTGGCTTCTTACTTTCCAGCCAACTTTGATCTTCAAAAATTTAAATGCAATGTCAGTTGTTATCTTTTGTCCTCTTAATTCTTATTCTTTTATTGTCTTCTCTCCTTAATAGTATATTTTTCTCATATTCTAATGCAATGTCAGTTGTTATCTTTCCGTCTTTTTCATTTCTCTTTTATTGTTCTTGCTCCTTAATGTTTTTCTTTTTTGTGTTCTTTCACAGTAATCCCTTGCATCTTAGTGGATTTATTACCTCGCTTGGAGTGAAATAATTAAAAAAAAAAAAAAAGAAAAGAAAAAATTTTACATGGATCATGACAATTTCCAAAGGTCATGCAACCAACATATCATTTTGAAAACTCACAGTGAATTTCTGTCTAAAATTGCTAAGGCAATTAAAGTTGCTTGTAAAAGGTGTGAGATTGAATCAATGAATACATTACCTGTCTGTGACTGAGCTTAGTACTCCTGAACCATTCCACGTGATATTCTAAGACTTGTTCCACACATGGCTTCAAGAAAAAAAGAACATTAAAAGACAAGATTTGCTTTGAAGTTTTCCAAAAATAAGAAATAACAAAAAAAGTGTGGATCACCCTGTACAAGGCCCAAGAGCTAGAGTGTTACAGAATAAGAGGTGTAGTTTATGAAGGGGGTGGGGGAAGATAACAGTTAACTCTAAACATGAACAGGTTAAGATTGAAGTCATCATGAAAATATCCTCTTAGGAGCCAGTTCCACCGAGCAGTAGTTTGCGGGAAGAAGCTGCTCAAGTGGAACTTACTTATCACCACAGAATACAGAGGTCATGAGGGTGGTAATTAACTTACAATATATTATGCCAATTTTTTCTTTTTTTTGTCTGTAAGTTTTTACTATACAAGATTAATCTCCCTTGATCCGAGTGATAGATCTCCTTGCTAACTCTTTACTATGACAAAAGGGTATCACACATTAATCTGTAAATATAGTTGTTCCAATTATATTAATATGCAGTAATTTAGTGAGATCTGTTTATTATTTAGTAACAGAAAAGAATCTCTCACTTTATGTCCAGTAGAATCTTATAATAATATTAGTTTACTCATGGCATGAATTATTGGGGAACTTCAATGTGGTGTAATGATTAAGTTATCTCATTAGATCAATTACAACCGAGTAGTGAGTTTGAACCTCACTGGATGCCCCATACAATTGGCCTTGTATCACATCTACACTTTGCTTAGAAAATCATTGGGCACTTCAACATGGTGTAATGGTTAGCAAGTTTCTCTTGCTAGACCAATTATGACTGAGTAGTGAGTTCAATCCTCACTGGGTGCTCAACACTTTTAGCCTTATGCCACACCTAAACTTTGCTTAGAAATTCATTTTAGCACTTCGACATGGTGTAATGGTTACTAAGCTTCTCTCGCTAGATCAGAGGCACAAGGGCCGAAATGTTGTGATAATAACAATACCAAAGATGAGGACGTTAATCTGAATGTAAATAATGATAATGCCAGAAATCCTTTAACATGTTACATTTTCTATAAATACTTTCATGGTAATTGTTCTGTTCTTTTCTTGATGGTACCTACACTTTATGAATTTAAGCACAGTACTAGATTGGCAGTAACGTTTCCTCATTTTACAATTATTATAGCCAGATGTAACTGTAATTTTTATGTTAACAGTTTCTTCTACTGCACTACTCGCTTGTGGAACTCTCTTCAGACTTCTTCCTTCCGAGTCAACTTTGATCTTCAAAAATTTAGATGCAATGTCAATCATTATCTTCTGTCTTCTTAATTCTTGTTCTTTCTCTCTCTTTAATAGTATTTTTTCTCATATTCTCTAATACTCAGCAACCCCTTGCATCTTAGTGGCTTTATTGCCTTGCTTAGTGTGAAATGATTAAATAAAAAAACAAATTGTTCAGAGCCAAGATTAAACAAAAAAAGGTTTCCAAATCCCTAAAACACTTAAGTGCTATGCAATTCCCCAGTTTTCCCACTGACAAACTTTGGAAAATTGAAAAAGATAAAAGAAAATTATGTTTCTAACCTGATCCATTGCTGCTACGATGCTCAACAGAGGTGGGGTACCGGTATCGTGTTCATTCTGTAAATCATCTGTGTTGGCCTTCAGGCTCGAAAGACTACCAAAGCAGAGTCGAGACCAACGGTTGACATCTTTGCTTTGTGGCTGAAAAAATTTGAGGAGTAATAAAAAATCTATTTGTACTGTCTTTATGGATTAACTGTAGATTTCAACAGAATTAAAAAAAAATCCAATACTAATGGGTCTACATTGTTGCTACAGTTTTTTTGTTTTTTTTACTAATTACTACCCAAAAGATTTTTTTTTTTAAATTTGGTATTTAGATTTTGCTTTCACTATATGAGTGTTGACAAGGAAGTGCCAAAAATTTCACAACACTGTCACATCTATATTACTCTTCAAGTAAAAATGAATTGAGTTCTATAAGCCACTGGTATAATTCATAAAGACAAAAACATTAAAATTGCCTTCATTCCCTGTTGTGTGACAATGGTCTAGCGGTAAGAGATCTGACTGATGTCATATCAGTAGGGTTTCGATCCTGGCTTGAAGTGATCAGGCATCTAGCCACACTGAGGAGCTGTGATACAGCGAAAGTTTGTCTGTGGATGAAAATATATATATATATATATATATATATATATATATATATATATGAAGAAATATAGTCTTAAGATGTGCTATATTTATGGGATAAAGTGCTCAATATCAGATATAAAGCATGTGTAAATATAAAAGTGAACATAAAAGTCAACACTTAGAGGCAACAGTCTGTTTCATGCTAGATGCAATCATCATGCCACGAGTATATATATATGTGTGTGTGTGTGTGTGTAAAAAGTAATGCTCTTTTTTTATTTATTAACTTTTACTGAACAAAAATAAATTACAGTAATTTAAGAAAATTTATAAGTATTGCCACATCAAAACAACATGATTCGTTATGATTAACAAACTATTTAACATGTTCAAAATGCTCCCCTTCAGGTTCAATGCAACACTCAAACCTATCAGCAACACTTCTACAAAACATTTGACACATTTCTACATTAATTTCAGAAAATTTATTGGAAATTGCTTGTTTTAATTCAGGAATTATTTTTGGTTTGTAACTCTAAACAAGATCTTTCAGTACAGCTCAGAAGAATAATCTAGTGGTGTTAGGTGACAATAAAAGAGTGTTACTTTTGCCACACACACACACACACACATATATATATATATATAATACATCTAAATTATTTAACTAAACATATATATGTTTGGTTAAATAATTTAGACATATCATGCCTATTTATTTTAGTTTTAATCCTTTCAAGTCAACAAATTTCTTGGTGGTTGTAGAAAATTGATTAAGAAAAATTCCAAAAATTTTTTTCAAATAATTTTTATTTTCCCAAATATTTCAATCTCATTTGAGACCATCTTCAACGGTTGTATATCTAGGAATGAGTTATGTGTTTAACACCGGAAATTCAAAATATTTTTCATTACTATCAAGGGAGGTAACTTATGTGATTTTTTTCAATATATTTTTTTTTTAATTTTTTAAAAGATTTTTAATTGTAGCATCTTAATTTAGTATTTTTTTTATATAACACTTTCCTGCTACTAACATTTAAGAACTTTGTTGCTATACTCGTGGTTGACCTTATTTATTTTCGGCTGTAATTCTCTTATATAAAGGACTTCTAGAATTTTAAATGTTTGCTTATTATCATCTTGATGAAGCATTGATGTATTTTCGACTAATATCTATCTAAACTGTGAATGTTAACGTATTTGGAAAAATTGGAGAGCCAAGTTCGAATTCCAATTGTGTTAATTACATTCACTTACATGCTAATACCCTTGGGAAAGGTATTAATCCATCTCTTCCCCCACCCCCTATCTATGGGTAAATAGCAGGACAGACTGGGTCCTATATGGCAAAGATTGTAGAAGGACAACTCTGAATTCAGAAGCTGCAGAGGATCATTATATATATGTACATATAATATATATTATATATATATATATATATATATATATATATAAAATGGGTTGGATTTCGATCCTGGCTTGAGACCTTCAGATGTCTAGTCGTAATGAGGAGCTGTAATACAGCGAAACAGTACTGTCTGTGAATGACATAATTAAGCTCTTGAAAATATATTTCAATTGAGCACTCTTGAGAGACAGGCTGCAGCCGCCCCCGCTAAAATGCAAAGCTCTTTGGTAAAATGAATACGAGCACTTTGGCTGACTGGCATTTGTTTACATTTGTAAAAATAATATGCTAGAATTAGAAGTTCTCTGATGGCTTAAGGGTAGAAACTCCAATTGACACCAAATCAGTAGGGTTTCGATCCTGGCTTGAGGTTTTCGGACGTCTAGTCACACTGAGGAGCTGTGATACAGTGAAACAGTACTGTCTGCGAATGATATATATATATATATATATATATATATATATATATATATATAGGCTTCTTATACAATATAAGCTGCTTATGCTATTAAGTAGGTTGAGTCAATATGTCTACATTGATGATTTGACCAGTTGATTTCATGACATTTTAACTTCTATTCGATTATTTAATGTTGAAATCCATCCTATTTTTTTATATTTGAGTATATAAGCATTTATTTAGTAGGTGGCCCTTTTTGGTGGGGGTCTTATCCCATCTGCTGAGATGCTGTCAGTGTATTCTATGCTCCAGCTACAGGGTAAACAAATATGTGTTGGTCACTTTAATAGTACCTGTCATAAATACACATATTTACCCAAACATTGAAAATAAAAAAAAAATTAAGATGGCTAAGGAGATGTTGGAAGAACATATTTGAAGCTTTTTTTTTTTTTTTTTTTTAAAAAAAAAAGAGAACATGGCTAACAAAAGGTAAAAATGTGTTGCATGCCTTCTCTCTGATCCTGAAAAGGAAAGCAAGTATTACTAAAGTTTGTCCTTACACACAAATCCAACATGTCATATTCGAAGAGATAGTGCTTTTCCTACATATCAGTGAATTATCTTTGTGGTATCTACTACAAAACTGTCCCCTGTGCGGACTAGGACATCACTGAATGGCTATTAAGAATCATGTGACCAGCCAAATGCAGCACATACTAATTGAGGAAGATGAAGTAAAGTTAACCCAATAGCACTGTTGTATGCATATGGGTGCATGTATGTGTTTATATATATGTGTGTGTGTGGGGGGTGTCTATGTATGTATGTATGTATGTAAGGCCTGATGATTGTGTTTAGCATGAAACTGGCTGTCACCTCTGGATGTTGACTTCAATGTCCACTTTTATTTTTACATACCCTCCCTCTATCCCTGATATTGAGCACTGTAACCCATAAATATATTTTATCAAGTTATATCTTCAGGCCATGTGTGTTGTGTTTTGGCTTGACTATTTATATATGTTGTTCAATGGTACATTATTGGTAGAAGGTCTATTGTATTACCCTGACAGTTATAGAGTGGGTGGTAATGGTTACATTTCAAATTATACGAGAGGCTATTGAGTAGAAATGTGGTTATTTGTAGCTACTCTATAGTGTTGTTAACTTTTTACTCGTTATTTATTATTGACTACTTTATTATTTATTGTTGATTATTATTATGACATTTGCTTGTGCTTATGTATGCATTCATTGTTAATTTGTTTATTAGTTACTTAATTTCATTTATTTAGTTCCTGATTTAGATTTTTTGATTACTTTTTTCATATTTGTTTTTAGTTTTCAATTTTTAAGTAACATAGTAAAAATTTGTTTTCATGTCTGCATTTTGAGAAGAGTTCTGATCGTTTATTTAGTAATTACTTTTTTTTCATATTTGTTTTTAGTTTTCAATTTTTTCATTTTAGTAATTTGTCTTGATCTGGGAAGATAATTATATTTCTTCTTCAGACAGACTTTACAATTTTTTGATTTATTGTTGTAGGCTTTATTTCTTATTTGCCATGATATTTTTGGTGTGATTTACTCTTTTGTTTTTAATTTCCCATATAGGTTTAGAAAGCATTGTGCCATTTGCATATTTACTATTTGTAAATGATATTTTGTGCAAGAAATTTCTCTGTTTCCAGGGTCCTTCAGTTACTTCTATGTATATTTTTTCTTCATTATCTGCTGATTTTACAGTGGCTGCAAAACAATGTAATATACCAAGCCACTAAACCAGAGAAACTACATACACAAACATTCTTTGCTACTGAGTCTCTACTACCTCGCCCAGGGATTGAACTCACAATTACTATCACACCAAATTCATAAACCAGTGCCTTAATCCACTGAACTATTGGGTTGGGTAATATAGACTTCGACTCCATGGAAACAGAACAAGCAATAACTGAGAAGTAATGACAGATATCTGTAAGCATGGAGAGTGGAATGAGAACAATCTACCTCCATAGATTTAATAAAGGGTCCTATTTGAAATTTCCTGAATACTGCCAGAATCAACAGACACCTGTAGAATGCCACAGGGCACACTGGCCAAAATGTTGCGATAACAATAACAAAGATAAAGACACTAGTTTGAATGTAAATAATGATAACTCCTCTTCTCAGAAATTCACACTGAAAGTTTGTGTCAAGTGACTTTCAACATGGGCCCTTAAGCCCACAAGTGGGTCTGAAACAGCAGATTGAAAAGAGAGTAGACCTATGCCTGAAGCCAAACCAAGGCTTGGAAGTTCAACTTGACAAGGTGATAGACACCCAGAGCAGTGTAATCATTAGTCAGGAATTATATTTTCTACTATTAGGTTGGTGCAAAAATAATGTCGTTTTTCTTTTGAAGTTGAACGTCAAAAGACGACATTATTTTTGCACCAACCTAATACATTTTGTTTTTGTAAATAAAATCTCTTTCCTGTTACATGGAATTTCTATGTGTGCTCATATGGTTTGGTTGATTTTGTTTAGTGGCATATCAACCGCCATTGGTTAATTAATGCCAAAATCTAAATATTTTGAATGCAATTGTATGACTTCAACTACAGTTATTTTGTACCTATTTATATACTTTCAGGGTAAATGTAAGTTTTTTAGATATAAAGTTTGTAGATCATAAAATGTATTGTTGGTAATTTTATTTTTTTTTTATAAAAATGCATTGTTGGTATCTTTACTATAAAAATGTATCTTTATACATTAATGTTGTATTGATTATCATTTTTGCTATAAAAATGCATTCTTTGTCATTTTATTACAAAAATGTATTACTAATAATTTTACTACAAAAATGTATTGCTGATAATTTTACTACAAAAATGTATTGCTAATGATTTTACTACAAAAATTTATTGCTAATGATTTTACTACAAAAATGTATTGCTAATGATTTTACTACAAAAATGTATTGCTGATAATTTTACTACAAAAATGTATTGCTGGTAATTTTTTTTTATACAAAAATGTATTGTTATACCTTCCTAGTGTCTTCTGATTTTTGTTTGGGAGTTCATTATTTATCCATATCTGGGGCCCTAACAGGTGCTACCACCCCAGGTTATGGTGGACTGAGGAACAACAGCAATTAAGAGGTGGTTCCACACTCCTCAAAACCTCCGATCTCTCACTCAGAGGCCTTGCCGCCAGATATAGTTTATCAACATACCGAGGGATAAGAAAAAGTTGAGAAATACTGCACTCAATAATACCAAGTAATAGGTAAAATCCTTTTCTTTCAGGAAGAAGTCAGATAAAATAATTAAAAAAAAAAAAAAGCAATAGAAATATGAGGTCATATATTTACTTACCAATTTACCTTTTTCTTCCTTTATTTCTTTCTGGTGTGCTATTTTGTATTCAATGAATCTCTGAGGAAAAAAAAATATAAAAAAAAAATGATTAAAGCAAGGTAGACAATATGCCAATGATGAATGTAACAACAGAAGTGTTTTTTTTTTTAAAGAAAGGGACAAAATATTTTACACTCTACAACCCCTTTCCCACAGATGAAATGTTGCAAGCCTCTCGCTGCTCTATCCATGCAAAAGTGTTCAAATGAACTATATTTCTTAGTTCCACCAGTCCTAACCTTCATGGCTAAGACCCGACATGCTACACACATTGTACCAAACACCTTTGTTACCTTCGTATTCCAATGGTGAGATAAAAGTTTAAACTCAAGCAGCTACTTCACACAAACCACTGCTTTGTAGAACTGACTCCCAAGAGGATGCTTTTCATCACTACAATCTTAATCAGTTCAAGTCTAGAATTAACTATTATGTTCTCTACATATCAGCATAAACTCTTTATTCTGTAACCCTCTAGTGTCTCTCAGGTCTTGTACAAGTTGAAAATCATTGCAAAAAATTAAAAATAAAATAAAAAAAAATAAAAGTTCAGTCATGCGTACCTAACAAGATTGTTTTAGTCTGGCTACTTACTGCAACTGATCCTCAACCAAGTGTCATTGACCCCCCCCCCTTGTCACTGCTTTCATGATGATTGATTTGTTTTTTAGAGCTTATCAACGTTTTAATGATTTGACTGAATTATTTTCTATGGCCTATCAACCCTTTTCAAGTTATTTAAAGCCAGAAATTATTTTTAAATTGCAAGAATTTTTTTTGGGGGGGAGATAATAATGGTTTAGTGAAACAAATTTTACTAATTAACACATAACTGGAGGAGAAGAGGTGGATTACCCACATAAATGAATATGACAAACTCAACAGGAATTGGAACTATGCTCTCCAATTAACAGTTCCCAGCCATTATCCATTACACCACCAGCACATCCAAGTTTACACTTCCTGGTATTCCAAAGCAGCCACCCATCTAAGTACTGACCAGGTTTAATGCTGCTTAACTTCAGTAATATAAGTTATATGTTGGGTGGTTGATTTTGTTTAGTAGTATGTCAATCTCTATGGGTTATTTAATGCCAAAATCTAAATATTTTGTACACAATTTTATTTTTAAAGATAATAATGGTTTTAATTATACAAGTTTTACAAATTAACCCATAGTTGGAGGTGAAGAGGCGAATTCATACCTTTCTCATGTGTATATGCACATAAGTGAATATAACGATCCGCTATCCAATTAACAATTCCCAGCCATTATCCATTACACCACCTGCATATCCAAGTTTTCAGCAATTAGTATTCCCAAACCGTCACCCATCTAGATACAGGCCAAGCTCAATGTTGCTTAACTTTGGTGATCATACAGGAACTAGTGTTTCAATGTCACATAGCTCAGAGAGCCTTTATCAACCTTTTTGTAGGTTATTTAAACCAAAACACATTTTTGGATTGTGAGAACCATTTTGATTTTTAGCAAGTGAATATTAACTTTATGGAGATAATAATGATTTTACAGATACAAGTCCAGCTCTGTAACCCATAGATGGGGAGAGAAGACACTATTCAACTTTGCTTGATCAATGACACACTTCATGTTCAAAAGCACATTGAATCTCCTAAGAATATCTTCTGCCAAGAGGGACACTGGTTTGAGTCCTACCAGAGAGCATGTTTTTTTAATAAGATTTCTCGAACATTCAGGCCAGTAGATAAAAATAAATAAACTGTTTAATAAATAAATGGAGCGTCTACTCACATATGGTGATCCACTAAACATAATGTTGAAGTATAAAATCTGTTGGATTAATGAATAAAAATCTATCACTTCTTTTTTATCCACAATTAAAAAAAAAAGAAAAGGTGATGAGTGAATGGACGGGTCCGTCTACAAAAATCTGGAGTCAGGATGCTGATGGTAACATCAACCAGCTAAGTCACAAACCTTTTACTTGTATTAATATATATATATATATATATATATATATATATATATATATATATATATATATATATATATATATATATATATATATATTAGGAGGCACAGTGGAGTAATGGATAGCAGCTCAGATTGAGGAATCAGAGAGCCAAGTCTGAATTCCAGTCAAATCCATTATATTCACTAATACCCTCAGGAAAGGTATGAATCCTCTTCTTCTCCCTCCAGCTATGGATAAATAGCAGAACAGATTGAGTTCTATAGCCTTTAATGGCAACTGATCTACCACAGAAAGTGGCAACCTACTGTGGGAAAAAAAATCTGCTATGAGAAATGTGTTATCGTTTTGGAACGTGTGGTCGCAACGCTGAGTTTGAATTTAAATTTTAAGGTTGTGTGTTTTTGTACAAATATAGCAATAAGAGAATTCTTTTTTACTGGTAGATTTTCCGTGAATATGGTATGAACTATATTGTTCAATAATTACATTTTTTCGGATTACATCTCTATTTTCGTTGTCCTCTTATTACTGAGAAGTAAAAACAAGAACAAAATCTACTTCCATACCTGATGATGTCTGTAGGAACAGACGAAAGCTTGTAAAGATTAAAAAAACCTTATGCAACCGGAATTTGTAAACAGGGATCATATCATTCATATACATGTTCGGGGTTGATGTATCTCATTTATATAGTTTGCGACGATGTATTCTCGCCATTTAAATCATTAACCTCTATATTTGTTTTTTGTATGAATGATTCATGAATTTATAAATTATATTTGCACCTCTTAATTGAAAATATATATATATATATATATATATATATATATATATATATATATATACACACACACACACACACACATTTAAACATGTTTTTTTTCAATTCAACTAACAAAATCTGTTTATCCAAATCCAAATCCAAATCAAAATTGTGAATAAACTATCCAAAGTTTATTTTTTCGGAGTTTTCTTTTTCTTTTGACCACTTTCATCCATCTTGGTTATTACCAAGAACTGTATGTTGACAGCAAGTAAACAAGACTTTTATTTACACTATTTGCATGCTGACTATTGTTGTTGCTATTACAAGATTTTTGTTGTCTACATACTGGAATTTTGGGTGAATGGATGCTAGAATTCTTGTCCACCATTTCTCCCAAATGAATTTGGAGTCACAATTGTCAGAGTCACTCTCAGACTGGTTACAACAAGGAGAATAGTCTTTTAGAATAAGAATTAAACATGAAGACAAAATGAGGAACTTACCTGTCGGAGTCGTGCAAAATTTGACATCTGCACTTGTTGCCAGGCAAGCAAAGGTTCTAATCCTTCTGGAGCTGGGAGGCAGCCATCATTCTAGAGCAGAAAATAAAAAAAAGCAGAGAATACAATTGAAATCTTCATATTTAAGGTTAATATTTGCAAACAATGAAGTAAAATGAATTCAAAGCCATATTGCACAAACAGACACACATTAATAAGTTTGTGTGTGCTTACGACCACATCACATTGAAACACTGGTTCCCCACATGATCACTAAAGCTGAACAACATCAAGTTTGATCAATACTTAGAAGGGTGACCACTTGGGAGTATCAAGCACTGTAAGCTCGAATTTCCAATTTTGGATTTTTGCTGAAACGTGTTGTTTTATTCTAGCATCTATCCTTTGCGTATTGGACATTCTGACCAATACGTATGGGTCTTCCATCGCAGAACACGTTATAAATAGCCATAATTGTACTGGTAGTTTTAGTGCAGATGCTTTTATCGTCCTTAGCAAGTCCCACACAAATTACCACCTAAAAGTGTAGGAAGCCATCTATATTTTATCTTTAATCTTCTCTTTGTAAACAGAAGGACTTTATATTAGGCCTCCAAATAATTACCATTTAATTCTTTGTTTTGTTTTTTTTTCCCCACCAATAAACTTTGTCCATTGTTCTTGTTTTTTATTATATAATCTATTCTATTTACCTTGATTTAGTTCTTTTGAGCGAGGTACAAAACAAGTTAACTAGCCCGTTTTTCATTTGTACTTTTTATTATCATGAGTGGTAATAATAAAACTAATTTTTGTCTTTTCATTGCAGTGATATATATATATATATATATATATATATATATATATATATATATATATATATATATATATATATATAGTTTATGAAAAACTAGGTAATCCGTATGGGCAAACCTAAGGAGGATAAAATCCAGAGAGCTCAATGTAAATCCAGAGCAAATAATTTAAATAAAAACAGACCACTTTAAGGTTCCATGTAATAAATTATTTCACCGCAGCCCTTTTAAAGGACTGCAGATCATCAGACTTTACTTCCAAACAAAAGATGAAAAAAAAATTTACACATTTTTGACAGGCCGTATTAAACATATGTAAATGAACGAAGTGAGGAAGTGAGGGGGGAGAGAGAAGACATGAGTAAGTTAGCAGACATTGACACATTTAAACGGTTAACTTAACGGAAGTTATATATTGATATTGAAGGGGTATATATATATATATATATATATATATATATATGGACACACACACACATATACACACAATCAATTTTTTTTTAAATGTTAATGTTGAAGTGTCATAATCCAATTGTAGACATTTTTTTTTTCTTTGTGACCCCACATGTATGTTTGCCTTTTACTTTTTTCTCTGTTTAATTTCCATATATTTTTTCTCTTTTTCTATCTTTTTTCCTCACTCTTCTTTCTAGTTTCTCTTCCACTTTTCTGTGGATATACTTGATAAATAGGTCAGCAGGTCTAACATCCCCCCACCCACCCACCACTGTTATTATATATCTCTTCATTAAGATGGATGTGAATCTCTTTCCTTCCTTATTTCTTTCTTCCTTTCCTAATTTTGTTTGTCTAGCTTTCATCTTTCACTCTCTCAATCACCTTATCTCTATCAAGATATATATATATCTCCTTCAAACCCTCCTGCCACCAATTTAAACCTGCTTCCTCAAACAAATGTGTGCATAAATTAAAAATGATAATACACAATTCTTCTTATGCATGGAATATTTGTCACCCATTTTTTTGTATAAAAATGGCCGATCTGAGGAATTAGGATCAAATTTTGATCGTAAGGAAATAAATTATAATCAACATAAAACCTTAAAGTTGTCTGTTTCTTAATAATAATTAATATTTGCTCTGTTTTTACACTGAGCTCTCTGGATTATATCTTCATTGGAATTATCCATACAGATTACCAAACACATCATATTATATATATATATATATATATATATATATATATATATGATTAAAATATAGTTTTAAGGTATGGATAAAAGTAGTCAATATCAGAGATAGAGAGTATGTAAATATAAAAGTGGACACTGAGGTCAACACCAAGCTGCAACCGTTTATTTCATGCTTCAACCAAGTGCCTGAAGATAGCACTGAAGCAAGAAACAGACTGTCGCCATTTTGTAATCTGACATTTTTTTTATATTACTTTAAGCATTATTATAATGGCTATTCCCTATTTGAAATAGATGCCCCATTTTTATTTATTAAATAATGTTTATTATGTCTAATTGCTTGCACATTTGAGAAAATGTGTTCCCCATCATATATTATATAAAAAAAGATATTATTTACATTGTTCAGACTTCTTTATTGTCATGTTCACAACATTTCAGTCATTGTACACTTTGGACTTCTTCAGGTGTTTGGAATTTCAAACTGAACACTTTATTTCATCCACCGGAGTAGATTGTTCAAGATCCATGTGCCATACCTCTTTAGGATGGCTTAGTTATCTCCCTTTAACTCAACTCTCCAAGTTTTGTGCATCACTGCCCTAACCAGGTATTGAACTCACAACTCTTTGGATCAAGTTACTAGGCCATGTGTCCTTGAGGACAACAGTCTGAACAATGTAAATAAATACAATACCTCATCTCAGAAATATAGACAGATATAAATATGGTATATTTAAGCAGTATGTATTCATCCAAACAAGTTTGCTTAAAAAGAACTGTGTGTTTGTTTAATTTTTTATTATATTTTTCCAATTATCAAATAAGCTCTTGAGTTATGGATAAACTGTTCAAAATAACAAAATGTGAACTTTGAACACAATATTCAATACCTTATCTGAAAATTGGAAAAATATAATAAAAAATTAAACAGACACACCTTATCAGATTTTTTTAATCAAACATGTTATATATATATATATATATATATATATATATATATATATATATATACACACACACACAGACTTTCCTCAATTCAAATATCTTACCTGCTGTACATGAATATTCTGCTTCTCATTCAGTTTACTGAAGTTTCTTTTAGCGACCACAACTGCAGGTATTTCCAGTGCTTCATTTCTGAAAGATTATTTCACATAATTCATACATGTTGATATTGCCTCACATGAGTCACAGCAACAAATATCATCAATACAAGAAAGGGCCTTAATAATTGGGTTGAGGGGGCGAAATTTTACTCAATATGCAATAAATGAGAGGGGGTTGGAAAAGTCATTTAAACGGTCAAAAAGTCTCAAATTAATAAGCAAGATGGTTTTAAGTTCAAAGATGTTGGGAAATTTCCTCCACACAAAAAATAAATAAAATATTTACTCCTCACTTCCACAAGCAGTCTGTTAAACACATACGACAAATAAGTGTTTTTCTTTGAACTGGTGTCAGAAGGCATACTTAACCTCTTCAAGTCTAGTGTCAGACTCAATGGTTTTTTTTGAAATTCAGGGAATTTCTAAAAAAAGGAAAACTTATCTTAGCTAACACGTTTTGTACTCTGATGAAACGCATCTTCTAAGATAATTTTTCCAGGTGTTTTCCAGGTTTCCTTTTGTTCATATTGTCCTTTTATATATTCTATCAGAAATTTTTAGAAAGTATAAAACTGGGCAAAATGGACCATGGTTATGGCGATATTTATGACATCGATGTTCAAAATCTAAATACACTGCTAAACTGGAACCAGATTTTGTATCCACCTTTATGGAAATGTGTGGTTTGGTTAATGTAAGGAAATCTAAGAAGAAAAAGCTTTATTTTTATATTTTATTCACTGGTTTGGGTTCAACGTGTCGTAACATTAACAAATTGAGCTAATTGCAAAGTCAAAAAATGCAACTTTATCTTTTTCCTTTTTTTGGTTTCTATGCTTTAAAAATTTGGACTAGATGAAACCAAAAAGATAAGTAGGTCAAATTAAAACCAGGTTTTGGAGAAAGAAATGTAGACAATAACCTTAGTAATATGTTTTATTTTATTCAAAATCGTTCAGTTCTGGGTAAATTAAAGAAAAGTAAATTAAAAAGCAAACACTACAAAAATATTTCGTTTAAGATTCTATAAACCATAAACAAGTTCGAACTTATTTTAGGCGGTTATTTTTTCAGTCTGCACCAGAAATATCTGTAATATTCCACGTGTTTTTGCTTACATTTGTTTCAAGTATACTGAGCTGATTTAAAACACAAAAATAATTAAGTCTATTCGCTTTTTATTTTAATAAATTTAATTATCAGAAAAAAGAAAGAAATATTTTTATATTAATTGCGATATTTAATATTTTTCTATTTTTGAAGACATTATTTTTCATTTGCAAGTTTGTTTTTTTTGTGTGCTACTATAGCGTTAGAAGCAATTTGCATTTATTTTGTAAGGTAAGTAAATACTAGTTATCTTTTATTATATTTTTCTTTTTTCTTTATTTCACTTTGGAATTTATAATTCAGTTTATTTAATTTCTTATAATAACAGAATATACATTTTTCAGATATTTTTATAAAAATGGTTGGAAAACGAACTCTAGTTTCTACTTGCAATGTTACTAACTACAAGATTTTGAGGCTCAGCTTGTTCATTGGATAAAACAGAGCAGCCTAACTTTTGACAAGTCATCCAGTATCGTTATTTTCTAAAAAAAAAAAAATACTACAAACTTTGCTATTTCAAAATTAATGGCAAAGAATATAATTGATTTTTGGAAGGCAGTTAATCCCCGTTTGCCTCTGTTAACCAAAAAGTATGAAAATATTAAAAAAGACCTGCTTCAAGAAAGCGTATCAGAGAAGAGGGCAAAAGTGCAAAAGAAAATTATGGCAAAAATGCTGGATGCATTGTTTGACATTCCTTCTTGTGAAGAAAAAATGTGAAGTGCAAAAAAGAAAATTGTCAGACAAGGCACATAGTTTGTAACTTGTTATCTCAAAGATAGGGTGAAGTTATTTTTCTATTTTTTCCTTTTTTAAATGAATTTAAATCCCAATATCATAAATATTTTAATTTAAATGAATGTCTATAATTATATTTTTATGTAAACAAGTTAGAAAAGCAACTTGTACTATTTTTCTTTCTATATGAAATAATATTTTAATAATATTTTGAGATATCTGTTGGTTAGAAAATTAATATTTCAGGTAGCAGTGGAAGACAGAGAGTATTTAAAAGACCAGAGTGCCAAAATAGGACCCAAAAATAGTTTCCAACTTGCACCTGTAGATAAAGCTACCATTCAGAAACCCAAAAGGAGTGTAGTGGAAGGAGAAAGACAAAAACAAGTTGATTCATCTCTTATTGCCTCCACATTATGATCAGGGTGTTATTCTTTCCCAGTCATCAAATAATGATGAAATATATGAAGAGTATAAGCCTGCCAGACATTCCAAGGGTGTTTACAGACTTTTAAAATTTCCTTGGTATGCTACTCAGTTGATCAGGGGTGAAGTTTCATCAAACTTAGGAGCAAGCCTTGCAAATGCCTTTCTTTTAGATTTGTAGGCTATGGGCCTTCTCAATCCGAGTGTTAATATCAAAAACATAATTTCAGATAAATATAAAATAGACTGTGCAAAAGAAAGAACAAAACAAAATACCCATCAAAAACACATTGATGAAATAGAAAAATTATTTGTATTGGTTTTGATGGAAGACATGATAAAGATACTTAGTTATATAAAGAGATTGTGGAGGCAGATGGAAGGAAACACTTAAAGAAAACAAAGGGAGCAGAATGCCATTTGACATTCACAAAAGAGATGGGTTGTGGTGAAAGTGGAAAATACCTCACTCATAGAGTTACCACTACCACTGGAGCAACTGGTGTTGTTCTAGCAAAGGAGGTTACTAGTGTTTTGGCAGGAGTATAACAGTGTTGATACCATAAGGACTGTCTTACTGGACAACACACATACAAATACTGGCTGTGAAACTGGGCTAGTTACAGTTTTAGAGAAACAAATAAAAAGAAAATTACACACCATTGGTTGCTCTCTACATCAAAATGAGCTTCCATTCAGAGCTATTTTTAAGCACACTGATTGCAGCACAAGAAGTCTGACATTATTTCTTGTACCACTTGTACATAGTTAGTCCTCTAGATAGCCAATATTCTAGCATCAAACAGTTCATCTGAGTAGTGATCAGATACTTCTTTTAGAATATGCAGTAGGGGAAAGTCAACTCTAGATATGCTACATGGAAAATTGGGCCCTTACATCAAACAAGATGGTTGTTAGCCACCAGATTAATATGTTTGTGGACTTGAGGCATTTACCCTAAAAATGTATTTTCAAAACTACACAGCCTGATCCAATTTATTGTTGGAGTTTATACAGTTAGCTGGTTTGAAATTAAAAGGGACAATAAATTTCATAACCAGCAACTGTATATTTTCAATATGTTGCAAAGAATTAAAGAACTAGCACCAGAAATTCAGATTACATTAAAAAATATTCAGCATAAAACTTTTGGTCTCCTACCAGAAAATACATTGCATACAATGCTGAAATCAGATGATCTGGAAATGAGGGAAGAAATTATAAAAAGAATTTTAGCCATTAGGTAAGTAATTCACATAATATTGATTAAAATGATTTCATCGATTTATAGTTTCATTTTAAAGTACTATTCTAATTTCGCTATAAAAATTAAGACAAGTAAAGTTAAATTTTTATTTTAATTTAATTGATTTTTTTCAGGGGTGGGGAGCCAACAAACAAGTGGCTAAAAAATATCCTAGATAAATTTTGATGCAACACATTGGTCACAATTGATCGACCTGTCCCAAAATGGAGATTGTGAGCCTGGATTCACAGAAGAATTTTCGGATTATGAACTTCTGGAGTCATCAATGAGTGGGATAAAATTAGAGTTGCCTGAATTGCCTTCAATCTCACAAAGTGTCGAAAGAACAGTAAAATTAACAACTGCACCTTCCCAATCAGTCTACAGAATTAAGCAAGGCATAGGAACATCATTATAAAAGTTTTATGCCATGAAATGAGGTCTTCCTTTGCTTCAAACTGCTCTTATGTAGAGCAGTTTAATAATAAAAACTGCTATTCTCACAACATTCATGAATTTTTGTCATTATCTTTTATAACTTTATACCTTAGTTATTATATAAAATAGAAACTTAAAAGACTCACCATTAGTAACCCGTAGATTTTTAGATAGGTTCCTCCATGAGATCGCTAAGAAAGAGCATAGCATGACGAAAAAGATGCCAAACATGACGAAAACAAAACTTTATCATCTAAATTTTTATGTTATTATTAAGAGGAAAGATCAAAGTATTTTGGGGGTATTTTTTTTTACATTTTTTAAAAGTTCCTAGCACATCCAAAATTTTTGTTAGAAATTTTGTTTATTTTTGAGTCAGCAAAATTGACATATAATCATGTCAACCATTTTTTAACATTTTATAAAAAAAATATGAAAATCTCAGTTTGAAATTCTTTTAAAAATCAATTATAATTTTTTCAAAACTTATTTTAAGAAAATCAGAAACTATAATGTTTCTTTAAAATATTTTGAAACAAGCATTACTTAGTTTCTGCACTGAAAAGATGTATTTTGAAAATAAAACAAAGCAGATCATAACATTTCGTGTCACTTGACAGGTGATCAATGACAATTTCAAGACGTATTGACAGCTTATGTGAGGATAATTTATTCTACAGAAGGAGAGAAGTGAAATTATTTAGAATTAAGTGAACAAATCTCATGAAGGTGATTGTTCTGATTACAATGGTAGCATATATTAAAATCATCATCCCTTAATTTGTTCCTAGCAGAGTTCATATACTTGTTTGCTTTTTTGTTTCATTGATAACATAAAAAAAAACGTTTCAATATCTTGCAATGCTATTACTGACGTATCTCAATTAACAAGGTAAAATGCAGTTTATCTGATCTGTTGGGGTGGAGGTTTATAATTTCAATTTGATTGCTACTTTTGATTTGAATAAAATATTGACAAATTTTTCTGGATTTAAATTAGAGATTTTTTAAGCAAAAATGTATCAAAAACAAGGATTTTCTGGTGCTTCTAAGCGATTTTTTAAAATAAATATTCAAAAATTGGTGCAATTTAAAAATCTACTTTTGGGCGTAAGTACTTTATACCAATACCCAACTTTCTCCGGTTGATACTTTTTTTTGATATTCCAAAAAGAAGTTGAAAATCAACTTACCCTAACCCCCAAGCCCACAAAAGTGTATTTTCCGTTCAAAAACATTTTTTCTTACAAAAATAATTATTTTAGTTTAACCAAATTTTTTAACTTGAACTGTATTTATTTGTATCATTATTTTTTAATTTCATCTTTTTATTTTAAACTGATTTTTTTGTTTGTAGTCACTTTCTTTTTCAATCGAGCATTTTTTGAAAACGTGGTTGATGTTTTGCACAATAATCTAAAATAAAGATTAAAAATACATTTTATTTTAATTATTTAATTAAAAAAATCTGATTGATTTTTAATTTATTAAATAAAGTTTATTTTTCAATTATACTCGTCTTGTCAACAATTTTGAAAAAAAAATAACTTTTTTTTTATTTTATCTTTAATTTAACACGATATGATCTTACAATTTGTTAGAATCATTTCTTTCCAAATAAGTTGACAATGCTAACAAGACTGTCTTTTTTGTTAAGTTTAAATTTAAACAACCTCAGCGACGTTATACGTCCAGGAATATGATGTTTAAAAAAAAGAAAAAACATAAATAAATAAAAAATTTCGTATATGTATATATGCAATAGAGAAATTAAAGATAAAATAATAACTGGAAATATACATATCCCTTTCTTACCTAACTCTTCTAAGATATTCGTTGCCAGTCATCGGCGGAAGATCGAGATTGAACTCATTATCTTGCGTCAAGTCAATAGGAATCGCCGGGATAAGAGGTTCGGCCTCCATTTTTGTTAACGGGGGACAACTGTGTTCGGATTCACCGGTAGGGGAGATAACTCCTCATCCCAGAAATTGTTTATCTTTTCAAGTCCTCATCCTTGTTACGCTCACAATTCTTTTCAGGAACCTACCAATGGTTCATTTCAAATTTTCCTGAATTTCGAACTGAATCACTGAGTGTGAGTGGAAACAAGACTAGCAAAAATTGAACAATTAAACAAAAAAACCCTGATTATCCTTTCATTTCACCTCGAGAAAGGCAATAAAGCCGCTAAGACGCATATTCATATTCTTTTACTCAGTAACCGTTACTGAGTAAAAGAATATGAAAAAATAAAAGAAATATTGAGGAGGAAGAACAATAACAGAATTAAAAAGGTAACAACTAATATTGCATTTAAATTTTCTATAAAAAAAAATATAGGCTATCTCCCTTTGTTAGATGGCTCCTGCTGATAATGAGAAGAGTCTATTGAACTGATGATAATAGGTGTAGCCCAAAATTAAGCGCAAAAAAGGATTTAAAGTGCTAACAACAGATGCCAAATAGAACATGGATTGAATGGACATATTTTAGAATATTCCAGACAGACGCCAAGAACATCTGGTAGGAGGGTGATGTGTCTCACAACCACTCAAAAACAGGCATGCTGGGCACAAGCTAACCTGAATAATGTGAGGACAATGCAGCTAATACAAACTGAATATAAACTCCGTTCAATAAGTGTATCATCTATTTCAAACATGTATTTGGATTTTCAAACATGTATTTGGATTTTGACTTTTAACTGCTAAAAGGATATGTTTTTAGCAATCCTCTATTCTCTTTCTTGTTATGTATTGTGCTTCTTGTATAAAGTATGTTTGTACAATGTTCAATTGTCTCACGTTGTTCATCAAGCCACAACCCTGTTTGGGTCTTTAAATTTCCCAGATTTAAAAGTCAAAGTTGACTGGAAAGCAAGAACATTTTAATTCTAATTTATCATGGCTCTCCACAATTTTCAATCCTTGTAGTTCTTAGTTTAACTTTTGCCATTATTCCCATCCTCTGTTCTACTATCTATTCACCAAAATTCATTAAGTAGGTGGCCCACTGCCTTCTCTTGTCTTCAGTATGTCCCTATGAGTGTCAAAGTCTCCAAGCCCTCCTTCCTCATTATATGTCCCAGAAATTTCAATTGACACTTTTTGATTCTGAGTATAAGCATCCTTTTTATTTCCATTTTTTTTTTAGAACTTCTTTGTCAATTATACACTCTGTCCATGGTATTCTCAGCCTATAAGCTTTATTTTGGGACTAATTTGAATCATGTTCTGTTTTAAACTAATAAATAACATCTGAGCCTCACTTTGTGCTTAAAATATACTTAATTTTTGATGCTTATAAGCTTTATGCTAACAAAAAGATCTGCGCATCACTTTGTGCTTAAAATGTGCTTAATTTTTGGACTAATCTGAGCCTCAGTTCATGCTTGTAGTGGACCACCCTGGTGGGGGGGGGATATAAAATGGTCTGTGATGCCGATCAACCAAGTGAGTTAGGTTGAGATAGAGATGCAGGAATTAGGGACCATGATGTAGCCAGAAGTTCAGGGCTGTTGTAAGTAGATCCATTAATACAAATCAACCAAATGAGTTAGGTTGAGATAAGTAATGAAAGCCAGCAATGCTGGAAGATAAGGTACCATGGTAGCCGGATGTAGTGAAGACTAAGAATGCCAGAAGTAAGGGTCTGAGGTAGCCGGAAATAGCAAGGCCAAGAATGCTGGAAGTAGTAAAGGCCAAGAATACCAGAAGTAAGAGTCTGTGGTAGCCAGGAGTAATACAGGGCAAGAGTGCGAAAGTAACAGTAGATAAAAAAGCCAAACTAGCATCCAGTTGGCAGACAATAAAAACGGACTGTAACTTAATACAGAACCTGTGTTGACAATGATACAGACTTCTGTTGTCATTCCCTCCTCCCTCCCTGTAGGTTTGGCAAGAAGTCGCCAGGTTATATGATAAAGGAGTGTAAACATTAACTGGTATTGCAAATTACTAAAAATCTCAAGAAAAATAAATATGAAAGTATAAAAATTTTCACAAAGTTATTCAGACCAAGTCCGTAACACTGAAACAACTAAAAAGTCATTAGGGTTATCATAAAATTAAATGAACTTAAATTGCACGGTGTGTGGCAATGTAATGAAAAAAAGATCATGGTTATAAAGGCATATAGCATCTGCCCTTGGTCATATGGACAGAGTAGTGAAGGGCTAAAATATGCTTAAAATATACTTAAGCTTTGGACTAATCTGAACTTTTTTATGCTTTTAAGGTGTGCTCAGAATAGCTGCCGTGTAAAGGTTGGCTATCTGTGTGTTCAAGAAACAAATGGGCTTGCTCAGTGTTTGAATAAAGGAAGTGCCCCTTATCATGATACTATCAGAGAAACTGTAAATGAGAGTTTTTATAAATAAAAGACCAGGGCATTGTGGGTAACAAATGTCTATATAAGTCGGCATTCTTTTTTTTTGTTTTTTTTTGCTATATTGATTTTGGAATGCTAGCTAGGAGTAAGCTTTGTGATTGCCAGACTTAAAAGAAGGAGGAAGAAGAAAAATAAGAGACATCTCAAGTGTTAATCAAAAATTGATAAAAGGAATTGAACCTTACAGACATAATATTTTCCCTCTAGCTCATTGGTTAATACAAGCAATTCTTCAGTCTTGTTCACTTTCAGAATAAACTATACCCAGAAACTAGCAGCTAGGCTGAAGATGAGAAATCATATTAATTTGTAGTGTGCCTTCAAGTCGGAACAGTTCTGATGATGATGAAGCAGATAGTTCAACTGAAAGGAAACAGTCAGAAAAAAAAACAACACTGGAAAATAAAGCATTTGAAAGAACCAGCACATATACAAGGTCCCAATAACCTCAGTAGGCCTAGCATAGAAATAAACACCGTATGGGTGATCTGTTAAGAAAGCAGGAATATTAGACCTCAGAAACCAGTTTGACCCAGTATTTTACACATCACTGCACAGGGAAGAGAGATTCATAAGTATTAGGTTGGTGCAAAAATAATGACGTAATAATGTTGTTTTTTGACGTTATTACGTCATTATTTTTGCACCAACCTAATAGCTTTTCATTCTTGTTCATTTTATTTAAACCAGAACAAATCACACTCAGAAACTAGAAGCCATGTTGAAGAGGAGAAATCACAGATTTGTAGTATGCCTTCAAGTTGAAATAGTTCTGGTGATAATGAAGCAGATTGTCCAACCGAAGAGTAATTTTTATTTTTTACTAATGTTCACCCAATACAAGTACCAAGAGCAACTCAAGGTAGAGGCTTATCGTGTGACATTGCATTAGGGTAAAAAGGGCAAGAAGTTCTTGGGGCTATGCAAGAAAGATAACAGCTTTGAAGAGGTCAAAATTTAATGAGTGAATAAAATTTCAGAGTTCAGTCAAAGATGTTAAAGGTAGAGTTGAAGTAAACTTTAGAAGGAACCAGAAATTTAGACATAAACAGGAAACAAGGAATGAACCTCTACTCCTCTTCAAAAAAACTGCGGATGGAGTCTGAATAAATAAAGAATACTGGAAAATAATTTGAATGGGGGATTTGTTTTCTACGGCTTATCAACCTATTGCAAGTTATTTGAAGCGAGAAAATATTTCTAAAGTGTAAGATTTTTTTTTTTGAGATAATAATGGTTTAGTGATATATCTTACTAATTAACCCATAGCCGGAGAGAGAAGTGATAGATTCATAACCTTCCCATAGTTATTGCGAATATAATGAACCCAACAGGAATTAGAACTTGGCTCTCCAATTAACAATTTCAAGCTGTTATCCATTACACCACCCATACATCCAAGTTTACAGCACCTGATATTCCCAGGCAGTCACACATCCAGGTATATTGCTTCACTTGGGTCTACCTCTGATATTGAACACTGTTTTTTAAAAACAACATAGTTACAAAATATATTTAGCAAATGTAAGAGAGTAGGAGACATAGAAATCAACACTGCATAATGACTATCAGTTTCACACCAAGTACTGCATAGCCTAATTGGGCCTGAAACTAACAATCACTATGCAATGTTGACTACACAGATTGCATCTACAAATGCTTTATCTCTGATACTGAGTCCTCTTCCATCACAAATATACAAATTTTAAAAGTGTGCATGAATTGGGATCAAATATGGATTAGAATCCAACAGAATGATAAGATAAGGAACAAATAGAAGATTTAATGTTTCACTTTTATTAAAACTCCATGAAATATTAAGGAATTCTGATATTTTTATTTTTGTTTGTTTTTCATGAGATAAGCAGATCTCACATCGCTGCCGACACTTAAGTTTGAACATAGATCACCAATTAGCAAACACAGGTGATCCGATTATTGAATTAAATAGACCATGTAACCATAGAGGAAACGCATAAGTAGAAAGTAGCGTAACGTCTAAACAATCGTTATTCCTACTCTAACCTCTATTACTACATAGACTGCCACTCTCTACTCTATTCCCTATACTATTTCTCTATTCAGATCACTATATGGATTACTTTTCGAGCAAGTACTATTAGTGCGAGTGATATCCGAAGGCGTCCGACACCAGTATTGTTCAACAGCATACTATAGTTGCATATGTGATAACAAATTCTCTACTACAATGAGCATTACAAAAGTGACGAGTATTTGTTGACATTACAACATTTTTTAAACAGTACTTTGTCTACTGGCCTGAACATTCGATAAATCTGCATGTGCTTAAAAGGCAAAATAGCACCTTGCTCACAACACTCTTTGTAGCATGTCAGATCTAACATTTTCACCTGCAAAGGAGGATACAGGTTTGAATTTTGTTGGAAGGTGCATTTTCTTTAATAAAATTTCTCGAATATTCAGGCTGGGAGACAATAAAATACTATTTTTTTTTATATATACACATATACATAGAGAGTTCAATGGATAAATTGTCATCTAAATTCTACAAAAATGAAAATACCACTGACATCTCATTTTAACATATATTTACCAAAACTACACAAAAATATTTTGAAACACTAAAGAGTAAATTTATTCAATGAAATCATCATTGCTTCAACCATGGCCTACAGATGACTTTGGAATCACTCGCAACCCTTCTGGTCAGTCTCCTTGCTTAAGTTGGTGAATGCTGCCATAATCCTTGCCTTTAGTAAATCTTTGGTGTTACAAGGAGTTTTGTTGGTCTTTCGCTCAGCTGTGCCCCACACATAATAATCAAGGGGGGTTGCAGTCTGGGGAGTTAGGTGGCCAGATGTAAGGGGTGATGTGTTCACCGAAATTGTCTGATAGCCATGACTGGGTTCTCCTGTTTGTGTGGCATGGTGCAGTGTCCTGTTGCAAGACATAGGGTCTTTCAGCAACCACCCTCTTGACCCAGGACAGCACTACCTCCTCAAGGCACTTGATGTGGGTTTCCATATTGAGTTTGAGGCCCCGTAGGAAGATGAATGGAGGCATAACATCACCATCACTAAAGATCACTTCAAAGACCTTCGTAATCATCACCATTAGATTCATTCAACTCTTTCTGAATTCTCTGCACTGTCCTCAGATTGACACCCAAATACTCTGAAAGATCATATTGTAGCTTCTGGTGTGAATGCCAAGCAGTAAAGCATGCTGTTTCCAAATTTCTGGGAGAGTGAATTGCATCCTGGTGCTCTTTTTCCCACAGTTCCCAACTGACTCTACTATACTGAGCAGTTAACAAAATAAACAAAAACAACCTTCATGCACAAATGAAAAATAAAAAATGGCATCAATTTACCTATTGCACCGTGTGTGTGTGTGTGTGTGTATATAATAAAACAAGATGAAAGACAGATGTAAGAGATTAGATCTCACTGAAGATTAGATCTGTTTCAGATCTTACCATAGATCAATTAGAATTAGAGAGTACAGTTTTGAAGTTTGTCAAATATTAACAATTACATGAATAAATCAATGATATTGTATTAGGTTGGTGCAAAAATAATAACGTAATAATGTCGTTTTTTGACGTTAAAAAATAAGTCAAAAAACGACATTATTACGTCATTATTTTTGCACCAACCTAATTGTTAAATTAGGTGAATAAAACTAAGATATAATCCAATGTCAGAATGACCACACCTGCAGCCAAAAGCAAGTTGACAAACTTATACAAGTATACAACTGTAAACTAATTCCATTTTTCTGATGATCAGTAAAATAAAAAGGGATTTATGAAGAAATCTGGTCAATGACATTTTCTCCTTACAAGCTGCTGATTGGTTGTCTCAACTTTGCAAAAGAGTTTCAAAGAACAAGGACACATTTTTAAATAATAGAAAATAAAACAAAAGAAATATTCTAAAACAGAAGACTTAAAAATAAACTAATTTAAACTAGGTACCTCCAGATTTGTGATACCTAAGCTTTAAAATGAATTTTTTCAAAAATGAAAAAAATCTTTCTTGAAGCTTTTATTTTAGTTTCAAGCTAAGAAATTAAATTTAATATTTCCAATAAGCAAAACACTTTGCTCTACTTCAAAACTAATTTTAATCAATTGGAAGTAGCTTTCATTTTGAAATTTTTTATTTTAGCACACCATTTTTAGCCACCTGTCATCAGAATGAGAATAATGTCTTAGTTTTATTGCATTTTTTTTATTTTACAATTCAGATCAGATTTTCAGAAAATGGTGTTTCTGTCTTACAAAAAAAATTTAAATAATTTTATTCATTTGTGAATAATTCTGTAAGCAAAAAAAAAAAAAAAAAAAAAAAAAAAAAAAGACACTAAAATTTCCTATACTAAGGTTTGACAACTGGTGGAAGAAAACAAGGGTTTTAACCAAAATTCTGAACGTTAAATTTAAAATAATCAAAAAGTACTTTGGTTTTTTCTCTTAATAATAAACATTTTGATCATGAAACTGTTTTTTTTTTTGTTTGTTTTAATCAAGTTTGGGTTCTTTTTACCTCATGGTATGCTTTTTTTTTTTTCTTCAAATTAGTGGAGGTACCTAATTTAAAACGTCTTATGTTGATAAAAAGTAACAAACCAAGACTAATTATTTTTGTTAATTTTTAAGATTTTTATTTCTTTATTTTTCTTACAAAAACAATTGTATAAAAAAAAAAGAAAAATCATTTGTACAAAGAGCAGATAGAAAAAAGGGGTCCACATAGTTGCTTTGCTAAACTGCAAATTAATACCTCATAGTAAAAAAAAAAAAAAAAATATTTAAACCAACATCTTTATTTTTGTTACCCCATCTCCAATAAAAATGTCTAAATCAATTAAACTGTACCACCATCATCAAAAACTTTCAAGCTGGTAATACTGTAGTGAAAAACTTCACTTTTATCATGAACCACAACTATGCATAAAAACATTGAGTGAGAACTTCTCTTTTTAGTAAACTCATAAAAATTAATTATTACTATGCCACATAATTTCTCATCAAGACATTACAAAATTAACAAATATCAAATAAGATTACAATTGAATTAGATTTATTTTTGGCATAATTATAATTTAAAACAAAATTATTCATCCAAATGATTACTGTTAAATTGTTTCTTACTTACAAACCATTTCAAGAAAAAAATTTCTT
The DNA here is from genome assembly GCA_963932145.1 of Acanthosepion lycidas. Taxonomy (NCBI): domain Eukaryota; kingdom Metazoa; phylum Mollusca; class Cephalopoda; order Sepiida; family Sepiidae; genus Acanthosepion; species Acanthosepion lycidas. Next base: position 51,827,927 of record OZ010597.1, on the reverse strand, counting down.
CATCTACATTTGCATAACGATAAAAATTGATTTGCAGCCAGGATTATTAATTTTTATCTTGTGGTTTAAAACACTGGCTTAAAATTTTTTTTTTGGACGAATTTATAGCACAAATAAGTCATTTATTGTAATCTAAAATGACTCCTCATTCAATAAGAAAATAAAAAAATCGAGAGGAGGAATCAAGTGAAACACTTTGCTCCAACTTGAAATAAAAATATTCAAAGTTTGTCTTTACTTATCCATATATTGTAGATTCAATGTCAAAATTTTGGCTATGTTTATCAAGTGTAAAAAATCTCTCAAAAATACTGCAACACATTACAAAGTTTGTTTCTTTTTATATTACAAAAAGGAAAACAATTACACAGCTAGGTCTCAACCTGCAGAACTTGTATTTGTTAGAATCAGATTTCTCATTAGTAGATTCGAACAATAAAAAATTATTTCTATATTAAAAAGAAACTCGGTAAGAACTGTATATTTTTTTTTAAAGCATGAAAAATAATCTTTTATTATTTTTCTCCATAAAAGAAATTACAATAACACTATTCCAACATGCATGTAATTTCTAAAGAATTAATGAATTTTATTTATAACCCAATATTACTACTATCAATATCACATCTTGTTGATACATGTAGTTGAGTAGACATCTGTTTTTTTTTCAAACAGTAGAATCAATGTCTACCATCTATCAAAGACTTAAAATGGCTGGCTGCTCATATCTGGGTTTACTTGTCTGCTAAAATGGCTAGCCAATTCCTGTTGTAGACAACAGCTCAGGCACATTTTTTTGTAGGTGTTTGTTTAATAACCACAAAGCCTACCTGTGGTTTGTACTGTAACTATGCTGAATGAGCCTTAGTTACAATTTCTGAGAGAGAGTGCATCATTTGGTGTGATCAACAGTTTGAACAAGGCCAGTCATGATGACTTTTGCTAGCACAACCATCAATGAACAATTTCATATACTCAATTTCCCAACTTACAAGGCTTGTAGTATGGTTTGCAGGCACTTTTGAAAAGGTGCTGCATTCTGGGATCCCCTACCCTGACTAATAACATCAAGAAGTCACTTCTTGATTGGCCACGGTATGATTCAAACCTGGGTTCCATGGTTGAAAAACAAGCATTCTAACCACATGGCCATGCACCCATATAGACATTCATTACGCTACAAGAAACCAAAAAGAAACAAATCAAAAAGAAAAGAAACAACACAACAGCAATGTCTACTCAAACACACATATCTACTTATAGTAATAATAACACACAAAGATTTGACCATTATTAAATAATGGCTGACATACATTAGTTTGGTCAAAAAAGAAAATGTAAGCATTAAAAGGCATTTCTCTAGGTGTTTTCCTAATTTCCAGTGATGCATTTCTTTCTGTGCATATTTAGAATATCGAGTTGGATAACAAAAAAACGTTTCACTTAAAAGATTTTTATGAAAACAAGTTCTCTAGAAATTAAGACAGCAAACCACAATAATAATAATAATAATAATACTACCACTGATTCTGGTTGTTACATTTCATGTATGAAATGTGCATGCAAATGGAACAACTATTATGGGATGCAGGTCATAATTCTATGAAAAATAAGACCCTAAAGAATTACAACCTCTGTCCTATAATATTTGTTACATTTTGTGTTTGAAAAGTGTACATAAATAAAACAATTATTATGGGACACAGATTGTAGTTCTACACAATATGTTGCTAAAGAATTAATTAATAACTATGTCCCATAATAGTTGTTCCATTTGCATACACATTTCATACATAAAATGTAACAACTATTATGGGACACAGTAATTATTTATGATCTTGGGTTTTATAGAATTACAACCTCTGTCCCATAATAGCTGTTATATTTGCATACACATTTCATGCACAAAACTGAACTCAGATTATGAGGTCAGAAATAGTAAGACTATTTTTTTTAATGCATGAAAACTTTAAAAAAATAAATAAATAAAAATTTATAGTTTCTTGTTTACAACCATCTTCCTTTACATCAAAAGGAATTAATATCATTGACAATATTACCAGGAGAAAAAAAAAAAAAAAAAAAAAAAAGCATACACAAATGCCCAAAACAATTCTCACAGCTTCTCAAAACTTAACCACTGTACCCGAGCCATGCTTTAAGGTACAAATAAATGTAAATTAATTTCCAAGATTCAGCTTGGATTTTAAAATCTAAATCAATTACCATCTTTAAAGATTACTTTTTTATATTTAAGTTAATAAAATTTATAATTTATCTTGTCTATTAAGACATTTCAAGTAAGAGAAATAATTAAAAAAGTAGTATATTAGGCAAGTTAAAAATGTTTGAATATTATAAAGGCAATGCTTGCTAGTGTAGCTCTTCAATTAAAGCATGGGATTTTTGGCCTAGTGATTTGTGGTTCAATTGCTCGTGTCACAAATCAGAATTTTTCCCAATAAAAATGGTTATCAGAGATTTTATAAACATAATGACCATTTTTCTTTTTTTTCCTTTTTACCCACTCTCAGGTTCAAATGCAAATCATGCACTTATAGCAACATGAATCTTTAGACCCTCCCTCCCTGCTTCAATGTGACCTATATCATACTTACACATCACAATCAAAGCTATCAGTTTTGGACAGTACATAATTGGTGATAGCAAATTATTGAAGAAAAGAACCCTGGCTAAAGAATGCTATAGTGTAATGATGAACAACCAGTCCTGTTATCAAGCTATTTATGGTACATCAGCAAATCACTCGGTAAATAGATTTAGGAAGTAGGTATGAATTGGTACAGTTCAATAACTCCTCTACTAAGAGGGTAGCTAACTTGAAAGCAAGTTCAATTAGAGCTCTTCAGCAAAGGATGGTGACACAGTTATAAAATGCCCAATAATTGCAAATATTAGAAAAGGTATATCAGTTAAATAGGAATGGCTCAATGATAAAAGTCTATAGGCATAATGAATTATTAATACTGTCGGCAGGTTATCAATCAAGGGAAGTTAATTCAGTCAGACAACATTCAATATCTGAATAGTATCATGGGTGCTTATTTTAACTACTTTTCAAACAAAAATTTTAAGTGCTATTTGGTACAAGTGTATCTGAGAAGTGTCAATAATAAATACTTCCTTGAATATATCTTTAAAAAAGACTAAAATAGGTTAAAATAAACCTAAAATGATTAACAAAAAAAAAATATTACCTACACAGTTCCTACAAAATGCTTATGAAATAAAATAATAAATATCTAGAACCCCACTACAAAAAAATAATGCTACAAATGTATTTTCCTTTCTATAATCAATTACATATACGAGTGAGTTACAAAAACGTTACAAAAGTTTAGACGAAACCTATATGTTTACATTCACTATGCTGTTTTATAGAGAAAACTTATGCAAACACATGTTAGGAAAGTTGACATGGTTAACGAGCTTGTCTTGCTAGATCAATTACAACCCTCACAGCATGCTCCATACTTTTGGCCTTGTGCCACATATAGTTGGGCACTTTAACATGGTGTAATGGTTGCCTCACTAGATCAATTATGAATGAGTGATAAGTTCAATCCTCACTCAGTGCACTGTAAATGCAACCTGGTACCACACCTAATCTACACTTAGTAAATTTATTATATTAGCATCATATATTTAGCAGAGAACCAATAAGGTTCTTAGTGGCAACAGGTTTTTCCTTGTCAAGTTTCTTTGTAAAAATTTGCATCACGGGTGTCAATTTTGGAAAATAGTTTGGGATTAGATTTTTAAAATCTCTTTTGTAATCCCAGTAATGCACAATAATGCAAATCATTTGAGAAACCCCACCAAACAATTAACTACCTTTATTGGCTAACAAAAAAGGAAAGAAAAAGTAAATAAATAAATAGAAAAAATAAAATTTATATATTTTCAGATAACATCACACCACACACATTATCCTGGTATACATTTTTATAAAAAGACAGCAGTCAAAACAACTAACAAACAGCAGCAGAGATGAGGGGCTTTTCTTCACTTTTCAATATGCATCTTTCTAGAATTACCATGAGTCTCACCATCATAACTACTAATACTACCATGGCCTCTATCTCTATTTTTATCGTACCAATCCACTATACACACGTGCAGCTTGATAGCGGATATCTTCATTCTTATGTTTACTCAGTAAGAATACTTTGTTCTTTAAGTCTCCCATTGATTGGACACCATAGACAGCAGTGTACATGGTCTCTGGGGAGGCTGCCTTATCAGGGCAAGGGAGGGATGACTGTGACATCTTGTTGACTCGCACTGTGTGAACAATGTTAGCCAGGAGGGTAGTCCAACGCAATACAAGGGCTTCTTCAGCATCCTGCTGTAAAAGTTCAAGCAATGAGTGAGGAGCCTGAAATAAAGCAAGAAAACAAAAATAAGTTACTTTGGTGGAGGGTGGGGGGAGGAGAAAAAAAAAAGAAGGGGCAAATTTTTGAACAAATTTACCAGCAGAAAAAAAAGTCTTAAAAGGACAGTTTTCCTTTTGTCACTGATATTACTGTGTACTCTTTTGCCAATTTTCATTGTTTTAAAAAGTTTTTTTTTTTGTTTTTTTTTTTCTATAAAACTGGATTAGTTTTTCCTGAGAACTGACAACAAAAATATTAAACACCATTAGATTGTTTATTTACAATTATTATAATGTTTGTATAACACTTGTAGTTCTAGTTAATAATGCTGTAAGGAAATACTGGAACAAAAGTTTGAGTGAAGAATAGGTTTAATTACATGAGACATGGATTAATAATACAGTAATAAAGAATACCATAATTCAGTGTGGCAATGCATAAAACTCAAATGCTATACCTTGCGACTCGCTTTGCAATAACCGTTCCTATGAGCAGACCATCTACTCATAGTGGATGGATGAGTCAAAGTCCAAAAATTAGTGTAGAAAAGATCAACAGTCTTTCCTATACAACAATTATAAAAATATATAAACCAATTCCAGTACAATATTATTTACCATATTATAATGAAATAACTATGAAAACAAATCTTTTTATTTGTAAATTTATAAGTGTCAGAAGAACAGTTTAAATAAGCACAATTTCATGAATATCTCAATATAAATTTTGAAAAAAAAAAAAAGCATTTTCCAGGAATTTCTTTCATTTTCTCTCACCTCGTAAATTCATTAAAATAGGTACCGATCAATGAAGTTTACTTATTTTATAATTTTGAGAACTGACAACAAAAATGTTAAACACTATTAGATTGTTTATTTACAAGAATAATTTTCGCTATCTAGTGTAGGAGGTAGAACTCACAATTACTGTCACAATATCAGTATTTTTGCTCAGACAATATGCTGTAACAAAATTGTTACAACATATTTCCTTAAAAAAATTATGGCTATGACAATTACAAATATGAAGTTAAGCATCCCTGAGTTTTAGCATTTCTTTCAATGTATAACTGACATTTGTTAATATTTCATTCCCTCCCCCTACACACAAAGGTCCCTTCAATAAAAACATTTAGTCCTTTTAAATGATGAAAACCACACATAGGATTTTTTTTCTATTTTGTCATTCAATTATGCACCATTAGTCTATATGAAAAACTCTTCGAGGACAGAAATAATTTAAACTTCAAATAAAAATCAATTTGGTCATTAATAATAAATAGACAGCATTACATGTCAATAATTCATAATTATACAGAAATCTATAAATATATTGATGCAGTAAAAACCTCACTAGTGCAAGTGTAAGGGTTACTCCATACTCCTACATCAACCCCCACCAAATCTTCATTCACAACAAAATCCAAAAACATTTTGAACATACCTTAGCTGCTAATAAGTGCTGTACCATATCAGCACTGCAGGACAAATTCACTAACACCTTGAGAGCCTGTAGTTTGACAGGCGTGCTGCCAGCATCCATTAGATTGTAGAGATGTTGAACCATACGAGTGTACTGACCATGGTGTCGCTCTGTGGTCGACAGATTGGTCAGGGCCCTTAAGGTGGACAGCAGTGCAGATTCCTTCATTTCACCCTCCACTGTGAGATCAACGAGCAAGGGGACAGTTTCCTGTATGGAAAAAAAAAAAAAAAAAAAATATATATGGACAATTAACTCCAAGAAACAGTTCTTAGCAATCATTATTCAATCAACAAAAATCATGGATGATTTTATCGAGGTTTTGATTTTATTTATATACATGTCAGTGACAGGTGGGTTTGAATGTATGCATATCATAACACCCGATTTTGTATTTGAAAAATATATAAAAATTTATGAAAAATATGCTTAAAAGTAATGTTTGTAAATATGTACATCATTCAGGTAGATGGGGCTCAAGAACTTGGGAAAGCAGCCCCATCTAGGGGAAGGAAAACTGATCTTAAACCTCCACTGCCTTAAGGTCATATCCAAAACATGGAAAAGGCTATGAAAGTAAATCTAGACAAAAAACCTGGAGTGAAGCTACAAGGGCAGTTGGCTGTCAACACAGACAACATTCCAGCAAATTCCTGTAGTCAGGCTATCCCTAATAATGTCCTGTATTCCTTTGGATCTTAATGGCACATCAACTGCTTATAGGTCATTTAATGCTGAAATTTTATTTTATTTGTGAAAAAAAAAAAAAAATGTATTGATGGTAATTTTTTCTAATGTATTTTTTTTATAGTTTCATGTTTTGACTTCAATTTGGGTGTTCATTATTTGCCCATAGCTTGGGCCCTAACAGGTGCTACCACCCTGTGTCAGGTGGACCTGAGAACAACAGCAATTAAGTGGTTCTACACTCCTTAAAGCCTCCCAATCAGACACAGGATGGTTGCCAGTGTGGCCAAGAGGGGGCCTTGTAGTCTGGGTGGTGCATGGCCTTCATGTACCATCACCTAGGTTTGTGGCCTGGAGAGGTCACTCTAGTTTCACCACCAAAAAACTGAAACCAAGCAGGGTGCTACCTTTATCTTGTGAGATAAACAGACCCCTACTATGTTCATCCAAGTTTGAAAATTTTTTTTTTTTTTTCCATTTAATAATTTCAAACAAGTTTTGAGAAATGCTGACTTCTTTATTTTATTATAAGATGGCTAAGAAATCAGTCCATCAAAGCACTGTAGTCTATGTAAGAGGGGCTGAAAATTTCTCAGACCAAACCAACTGCTAAAATCTGGCCAAATATCAGGTTTTATTAGAGAAATCAAAGCAAACATTAAACATTTGTTGATTTTTTTTTTGTGATTTTAATAATTTCTCATAATAATTCAAGTCTAGAAAAAGAATCCTCAACAGAATGCAGAAAGCACTGGACAGCCGTTTCATCCTTTTTTTTTGGGGGGGGGGTCATCAGTAGTGTGCATTCACTACTAAGAATTGAACCCAGACTATTACAATACAATGCAAACATCATGCCACCTGGACCTCAGTGACAAGAAGAAACTAACTAGACTCAATATAGTGCAGCTACTCCTAATTCCGGTTGTGATACTCATCCAAGCATACACAATCCACTTGAACCAGCTCCAAGACCAACATCTTTCACCGTATTTCAGAGTATTAGAATATGGATCAAGCATAGGTTCATAAGTGATTAAAAAAAAAAAAAAAAAAAAAAAAAACAATTTCACTTATAAATCTATACTTGATCCATCTTCTAATGATCTGGATGGATCATTAAAAAAAAAAAAATTCTTTCTCTAAAATGTTCATACAGCATCAATCAATCTTCTAATATCTACTCGCTTTATATATGTTGAAAATAGAAAAATGATTTTCTATATTATATATTCTTCTTTATCTTTTGTTTTAATTTCTTTGTCAAATGGGAAAATGTTATTGGTCCTGACCTCTCAGATCAGTCACTTTCCCATTGCCATAAATAGCTTCCCTGTGCCTTCTCTATAAATATTCCTGTTTAGTACCTAGATTTTACAAATTCAAGTGCAATACTAGGTTGGCAGCTTGGTCTCATTTTACAGAGAAAATGGCTAGATGTAACTAAGTTCTATGCTAACAATTTCTTCTCTTTATATTTTTTTTTGCTTTCCAGTCAACTGTGATCCTCAAAAATTTAAATGCAATGTCAATCATTATCTTCTATCTTCTTAATTCCTGTTTTCATTCTTCTATCTCCTTAATGTTTTTCTTTTTCTCATTCTTTTACACTTAGTAACCCCTTGCATCTTTGTTGCCTTGCTTGGAGTGAAGTGATTAAAAAAAAATAAAAAAAATAATAAATAAAAATAAAACATGCAAACAAAAATATCAGAACAAAAAGAAAATTAAAAACAAAGAACAACACTGGATTTAGATTATGAATTTTCACAGTCTTTACATAATTACAGGAATATCATCATATAAATTGAAATAAAGTTGTAGCAGAATGTTTATAGAATAAATGAAAAAGTTCAAACTCCTAGCTTACTCAATCAAAATATAGATTTTTCGAAAGATAAGCACTTAAAACAAAAGTTTTCTGTACTTACTGTTTGTAAATATAGCAAGTTAGGAAACAATTGAATATATAAATCCCAAATTAAAAATAAAAAAAATCTTCAGATGCCTTTTTAAAGATGCTTCCAAGAATTCAAATGAAGTACAACTGAAGACAAACAAAAATATTTTGCCACTTATATAAAGGAGTTTTTTTTTTCTTCGTTTAAAATATACTTAATGATCAACTTCCTTTTATAAATAAGGAAACACACCCTCATAGCAAGTTTATATATCACTATAAAAAGAACAATAATAAAACTGAATATACAAAGAGGGATTTCAATTTATTGTTAACTATATTGGTTATTTTACACCAAGTGGCATTTCCTTTTGCATCGTGAAGAATTCTATCAACAAGAAATTCAAGTGTATGTTGTTTTGTTTTTAGCACAAAGAGCAGGCCAGTTTTTTTTTTCCTTTTTTTTTTTTTCAAGTAAATATAAATGATGCAATTTAGGATTACCTCAAGTTAGAAGCAGAGATTTTAATACCAAACATTTGAATTTTGTAACAAAAACATTTTAATATCAATTTTCCCCATCAATTCTATCATTTCAATAAATTAAAAATTGTAATTTGTTTTTTTGCCAAGCTGTTGCTAACCATGTGTGTAAATCATATATATATATATATATATATATATATATATATATATATATATATATATTTGTTACGAACTTGTAGCATATAGATGAACCACGGGTTTTAAAAAAAAGGAAAACGTGGGATCTTTTCTTGGTCTTCACTCAGAAACGGAAGCGACACAAGGGAATCAACGAAGAACGGACACAAGACGTTGGATTTCAAAATATAACATTTATTTATAAATATATATAAAGAAATAAAGAAAGAAAAAAAAAGAACATTCATTTAACAAAGGGGAAGGGTTCATTAAAGAACAGAAGGTGCGAGCGAATACATATAATATATATAAAAACAGATCAAACCAAGAGAATCAACTTATCTTTCAGTCGAGTTGATATTTTCACACAAAGTTCTGATTTGCCGAAGCGAGAGTTCTGATGCTAAAACAACATTTTGGCCGGCCAGCACTTTTTCTGGATTTCTTTTCTTTCACAATCGTTCGAGGGTCCACAGCATCTCGTACAGGCGTTTCGTTGGGTTGATTCAGTTTCAAAGCAGTCCTTTCACCCCTAGTCAACAGACTTTGCTGTCTTCTTCATCTCAGTGGGCAGTCTGACGATTTTGCCCAGCCACATTCAACTGCCGCTGGTCAGAGGGAAACTGAAAATCCTTTCTTAGATTCTGCTGTCCCCAAAGATAGTCACGTGGGTTCCCTTCGTCCTTGACCGGGTACGCAGGAGGATGGGGCGCAAATCACGCAGTGTTTGTGTGATGGCCAAAAGTTCAATCCACGCTTAGTGTGTTCTGATCACGTGAATCGCAGCAGGAGATCCTGATGGTGCCTGAAATTCACTTATGGTCAAATGCCTGATAGCTGCGAAATTTTTTTTTGAACCAGGTCATTCTCGCGTCGGGTCACTTCAAAGTTCACGGGCCCTTGGCTTGTGGGTGGAAGAGTAGATAAAGAGGGAAAGAATTTGTGAAGAGAAGAGGAGGATATGGCTGATCATAGAACATATTTGCTCGCAAGTCAATAGCATTGGATTAAATTTCTATATTTATTTATTTTTCTTTTATATCTAACTAATTTTCGACGAGAATTTAAGATTTTACTTTGGGGTGCTTTTTAGCCTAACGCCTATGTAGTTAATGAAATCGGGGCTACGTGACAATATATATATATATATATATATTGTAACCCGGATATGAGAAACCTGGATATAAGAAAGATTTTCTCTGGTCCCAAATTAGAGCCTGTGTTAATGTATATAAATTAGACCAAACCCGGATATAAGAGAAATCTTCTCCAGTCCCAACAACTCTTATATCCAGGTTTTATATATATATATATATATATTATATATATATATATATATATTACACACACACACACACCCACACCTGAGGTGGGCACTTTGACATGGTGTAATGGTTAGCAAGCTTGTCTCCCAAAATCAATTATGACTGAATATTGAGTTCTATATTCACTGGGTGACCCATATTTTCAGTCTTGTGCTACATGTAAGCTATACTTAGAAAATCACCATATATACAGCTGAGGTCAAAGTTTACATATAACAATATTATTTCAAATTTTATTTCTACACTGGCTAAAATTACAATACACCAAATGCATGCTTCAGTTTACAGGTTCCAAGATAAAGGTGTTGCACCAACAATATTCAAACTTCATATTAATATACTGCATAAACTTCTTGGGTTTCAATACAGAAATGTACTCTCATATACATATGATTTTACAGATGGTAAATACCAACTTGTGATGAATTTTTCCATATCTCATGCAACTTTGATGCAATGCAGAAAAAATTATAGGTGGGCTAACTGAAGGAGTCAGGTGACATCCCATCACGTATCCAGCATATGTGGGAGAGATCAGGAGATCAAACTGGCTAGGGAAATTGTTGAATATGTTACAGAACATATTATGACAGGCACTATTCTATTAGAATAGCAAATTGTTTTCCTGTTGCAGGAATAGTAACATAACAGATTAAACAATATTATGGATGTAATTGGTACTGTTCAATATTCTTGCTGCAAACACAAAATAGTGAGTGAAAATTGGAGCTTAGGACACCCTCAACACCATGATTTCAAGAACTGGGCCTATATGGCAAATACATGTCTCCATTACACATGCAAACAGGCATCACTGAACACTAAAGTTGGTTGGTTGACTGTTTAGCAGCATATCAACCTCTAACATCTATGGGTTATTTAATGCTGAAATATAAATATTTTGAATGCAACTGTATACCTTCAACTACAGATAAAATATATTGTTGGTAACTTTACTATAAATAGGTATTGTTGGTAATTTTTTTTATATAAAAATGTATTTTTATACTTTCGTAGTGTTTTGTTTGGCAGGGTTCTCTGTATACCCAGAACTGGGTCCCTAACAGGTGCTACCACTCCCCTAATACTAAAGAACATCATTTGCTCTGACAAATGACAATTTGCAATACCACTGGAAACATACATAAATAGTATCATGACATAAAAGGAAGTCTGACTGGAAGTGCACTTGACCACCCATAGTTCTGTTGCAATTAAACAATTCCCAAAAGTCCATGTTAACACTCCTGGGACCACATTTGCATTGAGCTGTGGGAGATATGCAATCTTCTACTTACATTCTAGGTTAGTGTGCATCTATACTACATGACCATGTCTAAAAATGTAGGAATGTTTATTTGATCATGATTGTGCATAAAATAAACCCAGTGATATGTCACATCCAATATGCAGAGCAATTATCGAAAAACATTCAGCATCTCTAAGGCCAACAATCTAATCTTTCTCAACTGGTTCTAATTGAACAAAATGAGCATATGTAAACCTCTCTAGTATGACAACTGTTTGCATTGAACTCACTTTAAAACTATGAACATTACTGCAAAATGCATCACTGTTCAAAGCTCAGATATAGATAGTAACAGCACTTGTGCCAGTGGACTATGTGAAGAGTTGGCCAAAGACTTAAAAATTAACAACATAAAAAAAAAAAGGATGAAACAAATTATAACACTTCTCGCTGGTTGGCCTGGGTCAATTCCCACACCAGTTGTTGCTGCTGCTGATCAGTGAATGTTGGCTGCCTCAGCCTGTACCCTGCTCTGCCTACATTGTGCTTTCTGTTTTGTTTTTGTTTTTTTAAATCATGGAACCAGTAAGGATTGAGTTGTCGTCAGCAATTGTAGGATTGGTTCAAACCATGGTGAAGTTGTGTCATGAAGGAAAAATAAAAATGTTGTTTGCAGATGAAATAAAAGAAAACAGGAAATCCTTTGGGTTAATTTTTAATGTGGTTTTTGTAGATTTTTATAGTGACACTTTGCCCATCAAAAATTAATTTTGGAACAAGACTTAAGTTGGGAGTTCTCTTTAGCAGCAAGTCACATGGGCTTTGGCAGCATGGTGATTTCTAATCTGTTCTCTCCACAACTGCTGCAACAATAACCAATAGGTCACTTCAGTGCTCTGCTTATATTGACTCTTACTTAAAACTGGCATGGGGTCTGATGTGTTTGGAGACCCAAGGTTTCTCCTGTCTTCCAGTAAGAATTCTTTGTTGTCTGGCTTTAGAAAATTAATTATCTCTCCAAATTTGGGAAATTCCTTTTCCTATGGGCAATGGTCACAGGTACTAACCTACCCATACCTTCTCTCATTCCTGCTATTGCCTATGCCCCATTTGGAAGTAATGGTGCAACATTACTTCCAAATGGGCATAGGCAATTCTTCCACCTTTCTTGGTATCTCATCTAAACCTTTCACCTCAGTTGTCATTTTAACAAATCTGATTTTTAAACCAAATGGTGTGGCTTAGCTCATAGTCATTAATTGTAATTATTTTTAATTTCAACAACAATTTTACTCAGTCCTTGGTCTTGTTTATGCAATCAGATTTTCCAGTAGTTTCCACCAACCCACCAATGAAAAATATTTGCCCATATATCTCTTTCGCCCAATCACAAATATGAACCTCATAAGTCTGTTTCCTATCTTAATTTCTTCAAGCAAGGTATAAAATTCTATTTCTTGAATTGTTTACAATCTTCTGTTTTTGACATGCAAAATAAATCAGTTCCTTTAACTTTTGCCTTCATTTCTGAAAATTCCCAAATATTTTTTTTTTTTTCAATCGACTTCCTTTCCAGAGAAGTTTTTGTAACCCATACAAAACCATAGTAGCAACCATAAATTAATTTCTCTATTTTTTGCCTTGTTTAGCAAATTTCTGTCAGCCAACTCTGAGTGCTCTTCTACCATTTCTCCCCAACCACTTGTGGGTTTAAATTCTTCAGATTGTCTTTTCGGTAATATATTTCTCAGAACAATAAGTCCAGTCTCTGCTTTATCCAGTCTGTCTTGTTCCTAGTTATATTTCAATTCTAATCCTTTTTCATCTTGTTCTAAATTTATATCTTAAATTACCCCCCCCCCCGTTACTTTCCATTTACCAGTGTCACAAAGTGAGTAAATAAATATTCATATACTGTTTATCATGGTACCCTTTATTTTTTTACAAAGGATAGAAATTACAGTTCACCAAAGAGGCTGCAATAGTGAATTTTCAAAATAGGAAATCTGGTTTTAGCAAATATTGTCAGTTGTGGCATTTTTATCTGGAATGAACTTGTGAGGTGTAAATATCTGGTTTGTATTGAGGGAATAGTCATTTTTAACTTGTTCACCAGTATGAAAATTCTTGTATTCTTGCCCCACCCGATGGTTCTACTTTTGCACATGTTGCTATGAAAGTATGCTAGTGTGAGAGATAACTTGCATCAAAGTTTGTTTTTTTTTTTTTCTTCTTTCTTTCTTTACTCTGTTTTCTGATACAGACCATGTCATTTTGACATTTTAAAACTGAGCTATTTTTTTAATGGAATTTATTTTGGAGATTTTATATCCAAATATGTTTTTCTAAATAAATTTTGTATTTTTATGAACTTTTATGAAAAATAATTAAAATGTGTTAAGATTATGTAATATGGCATATATATATATATATATATATATATATATATATATATATATATATATTATTGTTGTTTATCCTCCACATGCGGAGATGACCTCGACTTCAAATGACTTCAGAAATGACTAAAGAGTCTAATCTGTTGCACTTGTAACATGGGATGCCTAGTGCTAAACCAAGCTCCCTTTTCTGGTGTCTCCATTCTTTGTCCCAGATTCTTATCACAATCAGACTCCAAGCTTTACAAGGGAACAGCAGATGGCATGGTCCTCAGCAGAGTCTACCCAGATGCCACAATGCTTGAAAGACTCCTTCAAATTTTTCTTTGGTCTGCCAAGTGAGCATTTGCCTAATGGATAGCTCGCCATAATAAAAATAGTTTTACAGTATGCTATATTCATGGCTTGGTTTGTTGTTTTGTTTTATGGCATATCAACCTCAATGGGTTATTCAATGCCAACAAGATTTTTATTTAGGTACCTCCACTGAATTTTTGATACCTAAGTTTTAAAATTAAATTTTAAAAATGGAAAATTATTCTTGAAGATTTCATTCTAGTTTTAATTGAAAGCTAAATGATTAAATTTATTATTTCCAGTAAGTATAATATTCTGGTTTATTTCAGATAGAAATTATATAGATTGGAATGTCAAATAATTGCTCTATATTTTTTTTAAAGTGGCTATTTTTTTTAATTTTTAGAAATTTGTAAACAAAAATTTATTGGTTTTAAAAATTTTCCAAAATTAAATTATAGATTTGTGACAGGTTATTTGTGTAAAATTAGAAAATTTAAAGTTAAACTAATTTAATTTGAAATAAATATTATTTACCTATAGCATAAAAAAAAAAAAAAAAAAAATATATATACGCATTTCTTAATGATGGGACCCTTCTTTCTTTGATCTTTATTAACTTATCGAGAAGCTCTTAAGGTGATGTCGGCTTTTATGGATGACCAGAAATGACCTAAATTTACGAAATCTAAGTGAATGCATTTTTTTTTTTTTTTTTTTTTAGTTTTTAACTACCTAGTAATTTTTACAAATTTACATACATCTTCAGTAATTATTTAATATTTTATTGACTTTTAGTTAGGTTTCAAGAAGCTTTATGAAATTTGCATTTTGTCTTTAGGTTCTTAAGTTTACTACCTTAAACTAAAAATTAATTGAAGTATGAACCAAACTAAAATAAATACATAAAATATTTAGTGAAATAGCAATTAAGAAAAGTAAAACTTTTTCTTGATATTCTGAAGGGATGATTTGCAAAGATGTTAAAATTGCAGTGTGTCAGACAACACTTAAGTCACATGACCTTCTTAAGGATTATATCATGTATAGATTCCCATAAGTAGAAATTAGGAACATTTTTTTCACAAAATTTATTTTAAAAATATCTGGATACAAATGACTGATGAGCTTTTCAAATATTGATTTGTTAATGTACTTTTCACATAACGATACCAACAAACTGGTGTCTTGAAAGCAATGAAAAATGTTAAATCATTTTTTAACTATTATTATAATTAAAAATTTAAAAAGAAATGAAAACATTCTTGTAAAAATTCATTGTTCATCAAAAAAAAAAATTTATTTCTTCAGACAATTGTGTCCTTAATATAAATTAATTACAAAAGCAATTAAAAGATTTTCTAATTAAATAATGTCATAGTTTTATTGCATTTTTTTTATTTTACAATTCAGAGCAGATTTTCAATGAAATGGGTAACTGTTTAACAAAAAAAAAATTGATTTACTTTCTCCAAGGAGTCCTGTCTTTAACTAAAAAAAAAACAAAAAAAAACGCCTGTCCCTGCTAAAAATTTAATTTCACGAAATTTCATGAAATTAAGTAAGTGGATGGTAGCATATGTATAAAAAAAAAAAAAAAAAAAAAAAGGATTTTTAACCAAAATCTATCTAATGAAATAAATAACAACAAGAAATCCATAAGCATAAATATACCCATGCCTACAGTCTAAAGATGAATGTATAGAAATGGCCAGAATGGTTGGTTAACGAAGAAGTTACTGTTTTATGTCTGGCAATGAAGGTTTGCTTAAAGTTTTACAAAAAGCAAAGCTTTTGGCAAAGTTTCCTATGGCCAGAGAAAAGTAAATTTAGATTGTTTGGGTGCAATGTCAAAGAAAAATAAAAAAAATAAGTATTCTGAAGACGGCAAATATCATTCTCAAAATAACAAAACCCTTTCTCAAATCCCATAGGTCTGAGAGCCACTACCTGAATATCTTATCCTGCCAGTTAATCTTTCACACCCACATGTTTAATTCTTGTTTTCATCCGAAGAAGTTTTAGGTGAAAACAGCCTCAGGAACAGAGATGAATTACAAGATAAGTCAAAAAGGAGGTGATTTTCAGAAATGACAACCGACTCTTGCTTGTAGAAATAATGTAGAATTTATTTGTCAAAGGTTACAATTATCAGCTTAACTCTTTCCAATTCTGTAGTGCTGTGGTTTATCTACCTATGACTCATTTGCGAATTAGGTGTCAGTCTTATTTACAACATATCACAAAAACAATAACAGCAATGTCCTGGACTGGAGAATCATAGGGAACTTTGGTCTGAGTCCTGTAAACAAAGTTGGTCTCCAACTCTTTCCCTCAAACATTCTTATGATAGACAAAATCTCTTAGTTGACCAAATAAACTCAGGATGATATCATGCAAGAAAATTAAACACTCAAAATAAATGAGGTTGGTTCTTTGACACATTAACTGCTACATAATAGTCAATACCCAAAAATAGGGTACTTAGGTTTCAAATATCAAGTTTTAAATTGCCATAACTATGAAAACAAGGCTTACATAAAGTATACAAAACAGAGGGTAAGATAGGGATATTTATTTACCAGAAAAAATTTTATATACACATCTACCCTATTGGCCACCTGCTTTTAATGCTGCTAATCAGTTAAGAGAATGTATTTTAACATTCCAATTTTCAGTATCTTCTAAAGACTGACTAGTTTCAGTATAAAAGAAATATACAAATGTATGTAAATGGTAAGCTCTTAATATTTGTGTGAATATATTAGGAAAGAAAAAAGCAGAAATTACGAGTTTGGGACTGAATTTCAAAAACAAACTAAAAATTCTTTATCAACAGAATTCAACGTTGTCCTTCTCCTCAACTTGTTACCTTACCAAAACAAGAAAGACCTGTCTGGCATGGTACTTTACACATCACTGCACAGAGAAGAGATAAATTTATAAGTAGTTTGTAATTCTTGTTCACTTTATTTAAAACAGAACATGCCACACTTAGAAAATAGCAGCCATGATTAAGTGGAGAAATAATACTGATTTGCAGTGTGCCGTCAAGTCGAAACAGTTCTGGTGGAGATGAAGCAGATTGTCAATTGTTTCAAGTAAAATCATTAGCAGTAAGAAATCTTCAGGTTTTTTTGTTTTTGTTTTTACATATATTCTGGCAATTTTGAAAGACAATCTTAAAAAAAAAAAAAAAAAAAAAAAAAATTGTGCAAATTTTTAACTCAATCAGAAAACAACATTGGACATTTAAACCAAGTGAAGCTTACCTGTAAAACACTCTGGTTTTTATCATTGACAGACATATTTGAGATTGCATTGGCAACAGAAGAGATGAGATTAGTCGAAACATTGTAGCCGACTTTCATTGACGTGACGTAGGATTTCAATAAGATGGCAAGCTTTTTGGGACAACCCAACTCCCGCAATGAGTTCTGAAAGAAAAGAAAATTTTTCATTAATTTTGGAATATTAAAGTATATAGAAAATCAGTTTTGCAGTTCCATTAACACACATTAATAAACATGATAAACATTTTTTGTAGGTCTTTGTAGATGGCAAAAGCAAATCTATTCCTAAACAATAATGTCTTTTCATAGTTTTAGAACTTTTTCTGCATGAAATATTCTAAGTGCAATGTAAGCAAAATGATCTTTGGTGGAATTTTTAAATGAGGGATTATCCTTAATATTCAAACTTATTATTCAAACTTGCATCCTCATATTTTTAGTTTAATGTTTTTTTTTTAACAAATTTACTATAGAACAAAAGTGAAATGATTTAAAATAGTATAATCATGCCAATAACTAATTTCCTTTCAATTTTTTTTTGTTTTTTTAAAATCAATTCACCATCAAGTAAAGCAATAATGCCCCAAACCGCAAGGGACTACTGGGAGTAAAAGAAAATGAGAAAATTCTAGAAGGAACTGGAAACCCAATTCTAAACAGGAGATAAACCTCTACTCGTGTTCAAAAGACAAGGGAGGTTTGTGAACTGGACGATAGGTGAAGCTAAAACTTAGTTTATTCCTATCAATATAAGAAAATTATTCTTTACCTATATCTTTACTGTGGCACTAAAAGCAATCACATTTTGTTTATAAATTTATGAGAGATTAGAAGACATTTAAGGCTATGCTTGAATGATTGATTTTTTTATGGCTTATCAACCTTTTGCAGATTATTTAAAGCCAGAAAATATTTTTAGATTGTAAGAATTTTTTTTTAGACATAATGATTTACAAGTCCTACTAATTAAACCATAGCTAAGGGGGGAGAGGTGGACTCATACTTTTCCCCAAGAGCATTTGCATGTAAGTTAATATAATGAACCCATTAGAATTAGAACTCCACTCCACAATTTCCAGTTCTGAGCCATTATCCCTTACATCATCCATGCATGCATCCAAGCCTACTGTATCTGATATTCCCAAGCAATCACCCATCTAGGTACTGAACAGGCTTGTCAATGCATAACTGGTGATTATGCAAGAACTGCTGTTTCAATATGATACGGATGTAAGCCTTTTAGGCTAAAAATATATCTTAAAACAAAAAAAAAAAAAAAAAAAAAAAAACTTTCAAAGTCCAGAAAAAAGGTTTTATAAAATCATAAGAAAAATGAACAGGGAAATACTCACCACATATACTAAAGTATAGTGCAAGTTTTTATGATTATTTTTTTTTTTTATGTAAAATATAGCGGGTGGGGGTCACACTATATATTGGTAACAGAAGAGATTAAAAAAAAAATCATAGTTTTAGTGACCAATTGCACTATACAAAGGTAGTTTTTTTTCTGTAAGTGTTAAAATTCATGCTTTTTACAGTGACTACAACCTACCTGGTAGGCCTACATTCTCACAGTAACTTAATCTTAACAGTACAGGTAAGGTCCTTTTTGTCTGCCTCCTGGAGCCTAGATTCTTTCTTTCTGTTGCGACATCAACAGAAGAATGTCATTCACTAGGTGTGTCACATAAAATCTACAAACACATTATATAAATAAAGAATTAAAAAGGTTTCTTTTCCTTTGTCCAATTTGTGTTCATCTTCATTCCCAGGTGTTTACATCGCTGAGGTATTGCTTTTCCAATGGCACCCCTTTTGTCTAATACATATCTATATCATATATGTTTCTGTTGTGTCCCTTATTCTGTCTTCCTCTCTTTATTTCTATTTATTATATTTTTTACATTTACTGGTATTATTTTATCTCATAATTCTCCGTTACATATTCTTAAAATATTTTGACAAGTTGCACTGGTAAAAAACAAAAAAAAAACAAAAAAACAAATGAATTTTAATTCCAGTAGCTTTATTTACAGTATAGTTATATTATCAATAGGAATCAATGAAATTGAGAAGCATTATATTAGGTTGGTGCAAAAATAATGACGGTTTTTGACGTTAAAAAATGCATCAAAAACCGTCATTATTTTTGCACCAACCTAATAAAAGCATATCCCAATATTCATATAAGTTATACACAAAGTTACAGTACATGTTACAAGAAGAAATTATTTACAATACAAAGAAAACTTCTTTAACTGAACATTTATTAAGTAAAAAGCATGGAAGTTTTGTTTATCATTGTCTTCATTACACCACAGCACACATTTAAACAACTTCAGTTTCCAGCAAAATAAAGCAAACAAAAAAAAACAACAATAACAGGTGTATAGAATACATTTTACTTAAAAGGACTTAAATTATGATAATCCAAAGTATGTACAACTCATGGGACACCCTACATTATATACCAGTAAACCTTCAAAAAGGTTGTCATTGGAAGGGCAATACCTCAGTGATGTCAACACTTGCAAAACAAAGATGAATACAAATTTGAGATAGGAAAAAATCTATTAATTCTTAATTAATATAAGATATTTGTTGATTTTATGTGACATATATAGTGGGTAAGATTTTGCTCTTCATATAGCAAAAAAGGAAAGAAACTTAGGCTATATAAGGAGGCAGGCCCAGGGTAAAGGAGCTACCGTTGTCAGCCATGGACAAAAACAAAAGTATGGTATCTAAATCTTCATAACAGATATTTTACAGTAAGTGGGACTGCTCACTATTTTGTGGTAGCATTGTATAAAAGAATGAAGACCATTTATTTGCTATAAAATATGCCCAGGATGATGCTCAGTACTATAATATTTGACTACAATAGGCCTGCTAGTATTGCTCAGAAGCTGTGATTGCATTAGAAACAAGCTATGGGGTGGGGGGTCAGATTTTTCATGAAGAAATTTGGGGGGCACACTATACATGAAGTAGGCTTATACAGGGTACATATTTTTGTTAGCTAGGGGGTACTCTACTCCCATTCTCATTTGTTATTTAAAAAAAAAAAATTTTACAAAAGCAGGTTAGCTCTGTGGGTGTTGAAGAAAAACAAATATGCCTGAGCAGGTTTCTGTAACAAGGATTAGCTAACTGCTCTAGCATACAGTCATACTTGGATACAATCAGCCAGACATAAATATAAAAAAAATATGACAATATGAAAAGATTCTTTTTAATAACTTCATAAATATCTTCATGAGAAATCATTAACGAATATAATTGATATCACAAGCAGACTAAATGAGAGAATGTCCCAGATGACAGTTTGTCAACTATAAAAACTAGTAAAAAAATTAAAGAGCTTGTTTTGCTTCAAGCAAATTTTATGATAAAATTAATTTAGTTAATTTTTGTGAGGAAAACATTTTTCTTGGCCTTTCACTGACACAGGACACATTATTTCAGACTGAGTCAAATTAGTGCTTTTCTTTTCTAACCCACCCTCACTCATATCCCCTGCTAACTCCTAGTGGATCAGAGGGTGCAAATACACAAAGTGTGTGCATTTGTATCTCGCACCTGTAGTTGATTTTTCAGCTCTTGTCAAAATATAATATTTCATGGAGCTTCTTTTTTTTTTTTCTCCTAATCAGTCAAACGCACCCTCTACTTGGAAGAATAGCACAATAATTGCAGGCAGTGCATTCATATATTTGTAAAATCTGAAATACTAACAAAATATAAAGATCTGACTCACCACAAAAAAATTTACTGTGACCATAGCCTTTGTTGCATTTAGAGAAAAGTCGCTTTCAACAAGCAAATATATGAAATTTTGCTTTATTTTTATATACGTTTTGATTTTGCAACTTACTACTCAATGACCAAATAGGTATTTATAATTTATTAGAGAAGCAAGTGGTAGTCACAAATGCTTATAAAACTCTTGAAAACAGAAGAGAGAAGTATGTATGTGTTATATAATATAAATAAATAAAAATTACTAGGTGACCTTAGCATCAATAAGCAGATCAGTTAAACTATGAAAATTCTATTTCTGGAAGTGATCATTTTTCCTGTAATTTTTTAAATGACTGAAGAGAAGAGAAAAAAAAAAAAAAAAAAAAAAAAAAAATCCGGTTTAATTTTTTTTTTTTTAATTTTTGTTTTAATTATCAATTATAGTAATTCCATTCATTTTAAAGTTTGTTCTTGGATCAAAAAACTATATATATATATATATATATATATATATATATATATATATATATATATATATATATATATAATACAATTCATTCTTTTTTTTTTTAGCATTTTTTGTCAGTACCAAAATATTTTATTGAAGTAGCACAAAGATGAATATTTTTTTATCATTTCACCCTAAGCAAGGCAATAAAACCGCTAAGATGCAAGTATTATTGAGAGTGAAAGAAACTGAGTAAACATTACTGCTGAGAAAATACAATGAAGGAAAAGTATTCAAAAAAATCATGAGTGACATTGCATTTAAGTTTTTGAAGATCACAGTTGATAGAAAAGCAAGCCAGAAGAGAGTACAACAGGCAAGAAATGAGAGAAGGAACTATTAGAATAGAACTTATATTTGCATCTAGAAAATTCAAAAATAAAACGGTAAGACCTAACTGCCAATCTAGTACTATACTTAAATTAATGAAGTTGAGGTACCAAATATTTACAAATTCTTAAATATAGTGTATATTAATTATTATACAAGACTAAATATTTATAAAAATAAATAAAATAATGGTTAAGTTTAAAAAAAAAAAAAAAGTCTCACCTTGAGAAAGAGTGTGGCTAAAGCAAACCAATCCCAATAGCATCTTAAACAAGGCTAAGAAAATTGACCATTAACTGATTTTCCAAACAGAACCAATGACAAGGTCAAGGTTAAGAAATTAGGGCATTATTTTTGCTTTTAATCTGGCAATAAAGTAATTGTTTTGAAGTAATGGATAGCAGGAGAAGGGGGTTGGGATGTGAAACAGAATTAATGACAGGTGTCAAGCAAAGGGGATAGGATGCTGACCTAGCTATAAGTCAATTAGATTATAAAAGAAGTGAGATGAAGGTAAGGAACAAGATAACTGTTTACTGCGTCTTGACTGTTCATATTAAACAATAAACTAGCATCAACATAGATTACTCAAAACACACACAAAGAAAGCAAAAGCTTTGTCTGTTTTAACCTGAGAAAATGTCAGTTTTCCTATTTTAATTTTTTGATGAATCTTAATTCTTAAGTTAATGATTAACTTTTACCACTCTGTAACTTCATTTGCAGTAGAAAATGTTCATCCTGCCACTGAAAATGACCGATTCCAGAACAATAGAGTGTTTGAATTTCATAGTTGCATTGTCATATCTCGCTATGACAACAGAAAACAACTTTTGATTGAAATTAACAATAAGGATATGGCAATTGTGAAAGAATGCAGAGGAAAGGAATATTAACACTTCCGCTGCTAACTACAGAGATCTTCGTTTTTCTTATCTTGCTCCAGCTGGCTAAGTACAGAAACCTACATTTTTTTGCATACCGCTGGCATGAGTGTCCCGTTGCACCATCTATCGTAAAATACGGGAAATTCTAACTGTTCTATCATGCAAATTATTAGTCAGCCTTGATTTTTCTCTACATAATGGTAGTTTCGTATCTAATTTGAAAATATTCCTGACGAAAATGCGGCTAGCATGTGGATGCTCCCAGCGCCCGTGACCTTGGGTCATACCAAGATGGCAGCGCCCATGAAACAAGCAGTACGGCTGCCTGCAGAAGATGTTTTGGCAGAAATATTTGTTGACGATGACTCTGAATCAGATCGATTTAGCGAAAATTCTGATTCCGATGATCCTCAGTACGTGCGGGAGGATGATAACGGTCATGAAAGTGAAACTGACAGAAATATTAACGATGATCTGAGCGATCACAGTGATGTTGACATGAATGTTCATCATGGCCAAGGTGATGGTCAGCCCGTAGGTGTAGGCGCCGCCGGTGTAGTAAATAATGCAATGCCTGCAGCACCTGGTGGGCCTGTTGCAATGCCTGCAGCACCCGCTATGCATAGGCCTAGCCCTGCTGATCCTGGTAATGCTCCACAGCCGGCTCCAGCTTGTGGTAGACGAAATCAGGGCAGGAGAAATCAAAGTCAGGTGGGGGACTGAACAAATATTGACAGACTTCCACA
Organism: Acanthosepion lycidas; assembly: GCA_963932145.1. Classification (NCBI taxonomy): domain Eukaryota; kingdom Metazoa; phylum Mollusca; class Cephalopoda; order Sepiida; family Sepiidae; genus Acanthosepion; species Acanthosepion lycidas. Next base: position 51,804,017 of record OZ010597.1, on the reverse strand, counting down.
TGTGCATCAGTTCACTGGCACTCCAGGCATAAATATGCAGCCCAATGATCCAGGGTGTTTACCTTCAGTGGTTGAAAATGTTTCTCATGGATGACCTTGTAAACATTATTGTGCAAGAAACAAATAGATATGCTCAACAATATTTCCAAGAACACCCCAATCTGAAACAGTATTCTCGCTGTCGCTGGTGGAAGGACTTGACAACGGAAAACTTTTGGCTGTTCTTGGCCCTACTGTTCAACACAGGAATAGTGAAAAAGCCTGAAATTCAGATGTACTGGAGCACTGATCAGAAAGTGGCGACTCTTTTATTCAGAGACCATGGTTAGGGATAAATTTCTTCTGATTCTAAAGTTTCTTCACTTCAGTGACAATAATGCTCGCCCTGACAATGATGAAGATCAGCTCTACATGATCCATCCTGTTTATGATTACATTATAAACAGGTTCAAAGCTGTGTACACACTTGAGGAAAAACTTTCCCTAGATGAAGGGATGCTCAAATGGTGTGGCCATGTGATATTTCGGGTCTATAATCCTCAGAAGCCTGACAAATATGGGATGAAAGGGTACATTGTTTCCGAGTCAAGTAGTGGTTACGTCTAACTATGAACTCTATTGTGGTATTGGCAGAACAGTTCAGCAGATCTGTGGTGGACTTCTGGAGCACCTATATGGCTTCGGCTATAAAGTGTACTTGGACAATTATTACAACAGTGTCACGTTGGCCAAATTCTTTCTGGAAGATGAGTGGAAAGTTCATGTTTGTAATACACTTCAGCAGGAAGCTGATCGCCTTCAGCAGGGACAGGTGACATTTTGTAGGGATGGAGATGTGTTAGTGCTTGTGTGGAAGGACAAACGCCCAGTGAAAATGATCTCCACTCTCCATGACTCTAGGATGGAAGATTCTGGTACACAGGACAAAAACAATCAGCCAATTTGAAAACCTGCATGTGTGCTGGACTACAACAAACATATGTCAGGTGTTGACAAACTGGACCAGATGGCAAAATATTATCCCTGTATGTACAAAACCATCAAGTGGAGCAAGAAATTTGTCCTATATTTGTTTGAATTGTGCATTGTGAACTCCCACATCCTGTACAACAAGACAAATCCACAGAAAAAATCTTGCATTGCTGGATTTCAGGATGGAACTGATTGATGACATTCTTGCATAATTTGGTCAGGCCAAGGCTGCCGCCCCCAACCATCATTCCTCTGACTCTGAAAATGAAGGGGATGCTCCTCAAGCTGTGGTATGTCCAAGGGCACCTAAAATTGATCCTGCCAATCACCTGGTTAGTGGAATAAAAGCTCATGACTTGGTAGAAATTCCACCAACCAATAAGAAAAGGTACCCTTCCAAGCCATGCAGAGTCTGCAAAAAAGCTGGAAAATGGTCAGAAACAAAGTACTTCTGTAAAAAGTGTGAAGTCCCACTCCACAAAGGACAATGCTTCAAAAGATATCATGTGTATACCCATTACTGATCTGGTAAGTCATTCCCAGGTATATCCATGAAAATGGAATGCTGTAAAACACACTGGTGCCAGTTTTCTGTGTAATAAAATATTTAGGTTGAAATTTGGCATTTTCTTTAAAAATGGCTGTCCGGATGGGGGCAATACTGGGCAAATGAGTAGCAGTGATAGTGTTAATAATGTAGAGTGCTATAGGTCAAGTAAGCTTATGGCAAGTTCTACGATAATATTCATATAAATTCTATCACATTGTTAAATATTTGAGCTTAAAAACTATAAAATATTGCATTAACAATAATAAATATGTATACTAGGCATTATTTTAAGGAGTGGGTACAAATGAAAAGATTTAAAATTTACAACTTTTTCAATTTCACTGAAACAGCAGTTAAACACTTCTATCTTTCTTTCATTTTCTCACTGAAACTGAATAGTATCTTTTCCCCTCTTGCCAAGTGATCAAAATGGAATAGTCCATTATTTATGAGGCATTGACAGGACATAACTGTCATGCAAACTAACAAAAAGTGGAACAAACAAGATGGGGGAGTAGCTATAAACAACAAGTTAAGAACAAGACAGAGAAAACTAGGGCATAGTGGAATGACATCAAAGATAATACTGAAAAAAATGTACGAGAGAGAGAGAATAAAAAAAAAAAAAAAAAATTTAAGATGGAATGAACGATAGAGACTAAAACTGAAAACATTGTACCTTCAGAGTACATATTATTTGGAGTTAGTTATGAATATTAAGAATGTATTTTTAGAACATCTCCCAAGAAACAAATTCATTTTAAATGGCATGCCAGACTAGCACAATACTACAATATGTGTTCCCAAATTAGAGGAACAGCTGTGATGTGGACAATTAACAGACAGTGGAGAGGCAACAAAATTTCTGGAAATATTTTTAACTTGGACTTGTACCATCAAGTTTATAGTCCTTAAAAATCAAAAAGATATTTAATCTTTTTTTCATCTATTACACTTAAGAAAATGGAATCATGTTAAGAGAGAAATCAGTTCAAATACCAACAACTATGTAAATGGTTAAAAGCTCATACTAGTGTGCAACCAAGCAGAATGAAGGCAATATCATTTAGACTTCTGTGCCAAGGAAATCTGAGAAAGCACTTATTTTGAGTAATGATGCAATTAATTCCATCAGTAGATTCCATACGCTTACAGATAAATATAACAGCTATGTGTGCATATGTATGCCTGTACCCTGGAGATGACACTGCAGTATTGCCTCACCACAACGGCAAAACATGGGGAGCAACAATCTACTAATGGGAGGATTTCGAAGATCCTTCTGTATGGAGAACTGGTCACCTGCAAGAGGCCAACCTCATCCTTGCTTTAAGACTGTTGGTAAAAGTAACATGAGGGCGATGGACATGGATATCAAGAAGTGGGAAGATGTCACCAATGTTGGAGACGTGACTTACTAAAAGGACAGGAGAAACGGAATCTTGCTGACGGGAATGAAGAGTACTCAAAGGAAAAAAAAAAAAAAAAACAACATCAGGGTAGAGCATCTTCACATGCATTTGTTGCAATCAAAACTCACTCCCATGTGGGCCTGTACAGCCATAATAGATAATGTGCTGCCATCAGTAGGTGAGGCATAACTTTTCAGGTGCAGATCCAGGGTCTCTCAAGAGTGCCAGATGCCACACACAAAGTTTGCTTAAATAGGACTGACAAGGTCTGTTGGTTTAATTTTTTTTTTATTGTATTTTTCCAAATAAGGTGTTCAGTATTGTGCTCAAAGTTTTAGACAGAACTTTACCACCTCTATTTACAAAAAATAAAAAAAATAAAATAAAAATAAAAACCACCAGCAGAAAATTGTGTTTAATCAACTACAAAAGTGAATATCCTCACAGATACAAAATAATTATTATAAGAGAACAAAAAAAATAAAATTTTCCAGGTCAAAATAACCTCTTCTTCAGATACTATTCTATAAAGAACTAAGAAACATTAAAATAAACTCTAATCAACAATAACTTCCCTAACCATGTCATTGATGAAGAAATAAAATTTTGGGTCTGTATCAAGTAGCTTTTTAAACTGAACTCTCTAAATTTTACATCATTAGTGTTCTTTGGTAGAGATTTTATTATTTATATCTTACATATTGATCTACACAATATGACTTAACATGAAATAGATATTAGGTTGGTGCAAAAACAATGACGTAATAATGTCGTTTTTTGACGTTAAAAAATACGTCAAAAAACAACATTATTATGTAATTATTTTTGCACCAACCTAATATTAGTAGACAATAATAAAATATTATATATCATTCATTATAAAGAAAAGTTAAAAATTTATTATACAAAAGAAAAAACAAGCCATAAGTAATAATCTTTCATTACAGAGGAAGATATTTGAAAATGTGTTTAACAAATTAACATCATCTTCCTGAGGTGGTTTTCAAGTTTTATGACATCTAATGGTTTTATTTTTTTAAATTTATAATGCATATTTCTTAGAGGAAGGGACAAGCAACACAAACACAGCAGCTTTTTTTAATATACAATTTATTTAAATTAGAATTACAGCATTTTTAAAGCTTGACAGAATGAAGCTAATAAAAACTTCTCTCTGTTGCAATTGTTAACATTAACATTCCTGATAATAACTTGTGATATGGCAAAAGTTCTTTAACAAAAACAGCACAAACTTTGGAGATCTTCCCCATTAATTTGATCCACCAAATGTCCAAAAAATTAGATACAAACTAAAATGATGTAATAAAATATAAAAAAAAGGACCCTGTTTGTCAATTACAATAAAATATATATAAGTTAAATATTACACACACACTTGTATATAAATTGATCTAAATTTAAGAATGTAATGAAAATTAATATTTTATGCATTTTTTTTTTTTAATTATTTCACCCCAAGCAAGGCATAAAGCTATTAAGATATAAGGAGTTACCGAGTCTTAGAGAATATGAGGGAAAAAACATTAAGGAGAGCGAATAATAAAGACAAAATGCTTGACATTGCATTTAAATTTTTAAAGTTCAAAAATGACTGGAAAGCAAGAAACAAAAAGAGTTCCACAAGCAAAGAGTGTGAGAAAAAGAAACTGTTAGCTTAGATCTTATGGTTACATCTTGCCAGTTAGACTTTAAAATGACGAGACCTTGCTACCAATCTTGTAATGCACATAAATTCATAAAGTCTAGGTACTATAGAGAAAAGTTCATCTGAACAATTACCATGAAATTATTTATAGAAAAGGCACAAGGAAGCTACATTATGACAGTAAGAAAGAAACTGAAGTTGAGATGCCAGGTCAGGACCAATAATATTGCAGATTCTTTGGATTTTATCAACAGTCTCTAAATACACAGAAACACCAGACCAGGTGTGGCCACAATATTCAATGCATGTTCATTTGCAATTAGAAAATTTTAAAGTTTACATTCTTTCAGCAATCTGATTCCGACATATCCTATAATTGGAACTCCCAATTCCAGTGCTATTTGACAAAGGTTCAGTCAACCATCAGAATGAGTAATGTGCTCCCTTTTGAAACCTAACAATTCCCTTGATCCCAAAAGTAAGAGGTTTGGTGATGTAATTGTACAGTCGTTTTTTGTGCCTTTATTGCAAATCAAATAATTGCCAATAACTATGAAACATCAAATCTAGTGAAATAACAAGTATCTATTTAATTACTTATGTCATGCTTGCGCAGAGACAAGGTTTTCATTAGTACAGACATACCTGATGTCAAAAATAAGAAGTGGACTGATCAGTTTCTTCATATTAAAAGCAAAAAAAAGATGGTATATCACAAAACAGTATTTTGTATATTAAATGATTTTAGTCTGCAAAAATATAGTAATTTGAAAAAAAAAAAAAAATTGCAAGTAGTAATGGTATAGTGAAAATTAACTTGTAACCTCAAAGAGATATTTTTTCTTAAAATTATAACTCCAGTTATAAATTATTTAATCTCTAATCATGTAAGACCATCCTTTTTTAGTATTGTGAATTGGCATGATAAAATCACAAACTATACCAAATAACAGAAACCACATCACTTGAGGACGACCAACATCAGCAACAACAACTAAAATGGATAACTTGAAGAGAAAATAATGACATAAGATGTTGACATTCAACACTACTTCAAATAAAAGATTAGAAAGGATCCCTCCCACCATCAGTACTGCAAAGAGCTATAACAGCTACTGGACTTGGGAAACCTATTTTCTTGAAAAGTTATTTTAATAGAAAGATTTGATAAATTTCAACTGACAGCAGCACTGGCCACCCGGTCAATGAATGCCAAACGTTTCCTTATAAGAAAACTTCTGGTAACATTCATTCTTAAAAAAATATAATAAATCAATATCTTTATAAAAAGTAAGTACACATTAAAAAAAAAATCTATGGCAAGTACAAGTGATCCAAACTATTAAAACCTCTTGATTCTGGTATCACTAGATTGTCTTTTGTATAAAACTGCACATTATTAATGCCACTCTCATATGTGTTGGAGGATATATTCATTTAGATAGGTAAAGAAATAAATGAAATATAATTAGAAATATTAAATGGTATTGTACTCAATGATTCTAGAATTGTAGCAGATTTTAGAAACAATTCTACCAAAACTATTCTGAAATCATAAATGTCGCACATTTGACACATTGGCAGGTGAAGAAAGCCAAAGTCTTATGATAAATCCAGTTTAACCTGTTATTAATGGAGTGGTTTGTTACGACAAAATTTTTAAAGTACTCATTATTCCTAGTTGGCAATATTTCTTTTGCTCCCTTCCACAACTCTCCTGACTCAGCACAGTTGTTATCTTTTCCTTCTTCAGGGTGTCCTGTCACCCCCAGCTGACTAATGAAGATAAGCTTTCATGATTTTTTTTTATATATATCTCTCATCATCCACAGACTGTTTCACAGCTCATCAGTGTGGCTAGACATTTGATCGCTTCAGGTCAGGACAAAAACTCAACCTATTTGGTATCAGTCAGAGATTTTAACCCCTAGGACATCAACGCCCGGTAGAGAAAAAGGTGAATTTTTGTGTATTTACTTTTTCATATATAATTTCAACATCAAATATCGATCATAATAAGACATCATGGTAAGATTAAGAACAAATAGGAAACATTTATCAATCTAATGTTTCACTTTTATTAAAGTTTCGTCAGCAATTGAGAGAAAACAAACAAAAGTTAATAAAAGTGAAACATGTTAGATTAATAAACATTTCCTATATGTTCTTTATATTATCTGTATATATTATTACTCTTTCAGTCCTGTAATTGAGTTTAGCTAATGTAATATCTTTCTACTCATGGAAATATATATGTGGCTATTTTTGATGAATAAAACTTTTCTCCGTTATTGTATTGATGCATTTCCCCTACAATTTACAACATATGTTTATGCAATAAATTTATTGTAATTTTCATATCAATGAAAAATTATATCTTCAGTTCAAGTTTTGATTTAACGAATATTGTAACAGAGATTGCCTGTTATATTTCTCAACAGTACGGCAATATTTGACATAATTGTAACACTAAGCATTTTGTATTGGGGGTGCATAAATACTCCAGAGAACTATCCATTTTCAGAAATCTGAGGAAATTAATGTAGGGTTAAAATATGAAGTTTCTTTTTCTGTATGGATGATTTTTATTAATCAGGAGCCAGTGTGTATCATTGAAAATCTTTGCTTGAACAATGAACAGCAATCTATGAGCAAAACAAGTAAAACATTTAATCAAAAAAGGAAGTGTTTTACAGTGTTGTGAAACAAATGGAAAATAGTTGGAAATTAATATAACCCTTCGTGTGTAGATCACTAGGGAGTATAAAACACAGAAAAGCAGAGAGATTTGGGTCGGGGTGGGAGAAGAAATTAGAAGCTTATTTTCAGTTATAAAACGCACCTGATTTTAGAGCAAAAAAATGACCAAAACTTGTGAAAAAAAGGGCATTTTGTTTACTTTTGTAACTCATAAGCATTATGAAAATGTCAGTAATTTGTTGTTTGCAAAACATTAAAAAGGTGTTTCTGATTACCGTCTTTCAATAAAATACTGTTTTTGATGATTTTTATTTGGAAATTATTAATCCTTTTGTATTGTTAATTTCTTCCTTTGATTTCCAAACTCGCATGTCTAGACTCAATGAAATCTGGAAAAGTACAAAACTGTACAGGATGTGTCACATGAACTGGCCAAGAGATTGTTATGTGTGAAAGTCAAACATCCTCTTTTATTCCTGGCAATCAAACTAGAAAGACGTACGTATTCAGGCTCGTGACAATCAACATATAGGTACCAAATACAAAAAAAAAAAAAAAACAAAAAAAAAAAAAAACAAAAAAAAAAAACAACACATGCACACTTTGTATGAATATTTCAGATATAAATATGTAGATATTGAAGTGTTTTTATACGAAGAATTTTGTGGTTTATTTGAATGTTTTTTTATATGTTTATATTGTATAGCTATTCACTTTGCAAACAAAAAGAAACATACATTTTAATATCTACCACATTTTATATATATATATATATATATATATATATATATATCTCAATTAAATTAAAGCTAGGAATTATATATATATATATATATAATTCCTAGCTTTAATTGATAAACACTTCCCTACCAATAGTAGGCTTAGTAATATATTTAATAAGAACACCCTTAAATTGAGTTACAGCTGCACTGAAAATCTAGAAAGTATAATAAAAAACAATAAAATCCTGAACAAACCCCCATGCCTGAATAGTATTAATAATAACCCTACACTTAAATTAGACAAAAACAGTGAAAAATTATGTGATTGTAGAAACCCAGAAGACTGCCCATTGGAAAATAAATGCTGCGTCAAATCTGTGGTATACCAATGTACTATCTCATCCACTGAGAGTCCTAATACTAATATGATATACATTGGATCTACGAAGAATAAATTTAAAGCCAGATGGAGGCAGCATAAGTGCTCTTTCAACAATATAAATAAAAGAAATCAGACATCTCTATCCAAATATTTTTGGCATTTGAAGGAAATGAATAAAACACCAAAAGTAAAATGGAAAATTATAAACAAAACTAGAACTTGTAAAACTTGGGATGACCCATGCCCTTTATGCCTACATGAGAAACTACACATTATTAAGTTTCTAAATAATAAAAATCTATTAAACAATAGACATGAGTTAACGGTTTTCTGCCAACATCAAATTTTTGCATTGAATAATTAACATAAAATTTTTTATAATCAATAGTCCTAATAAATAGCTTAAATACCCTACAAAAAAAAAAAAACAAAAAAAAAACCCTTTATGAAGTCGTTAATAAAACAAATGTTACGGCAGTTTTTGTTTTTTTATATACACAAAACCCTTTCAGAAAAAATAAAATAAAAAAATAAATCTCCATAGACACATAAACCAGACTAGACATAATCATCTTCAGTTTTAAATTTGGACACCCCAACCTTACCCTGACATCTATGAATGTAACTATACTGATACAAATTATTAACACCCTGCCCCCCTTTTATATATGAACAATCGTGCTGGTCGTTACCATGGAAATTTTGATTGAAGATGGAACAGAGCTTACTTTAATTCAATTTAATTGAAATAATTATATTGAAGTTTTCGGCTCTTGTTTTGAAACATGAGAACTCTTATGTAGCGTGTTGGAATCATATTTTTAAATAATTATATATATATATATATATATATATATATATATATATATATATATATATATATACACACACACACACACAAAAAAACAGAATGGAATGAGAGCACCACGAGATGACTGTCCAACAAATAACTATCAAGACACCGGAATTCATGCAAACCAACATTACCAGTTGGTTTACAATCACTGAATCACAATTTTATCTGAAAATCATAACATTCTAAACTACAAAATTTTACAATGTCATTGCATCACTACTGGCAGAAGAAATAGTGGCAAAGATTCCTGGCAACATTTTGAGTACTCACAACTATGATGAACTGAAACAAAGCCTAATAGAATCACACAAGCAAAGAAAGCCAGAGATGCTAAACAAATTAATGTCCACCTCCATTATTACAGGTCAACCATCAGTTTATCTTCAAGAAATGCTGTCAAATGCATCAAGATTAGAGATCAGTAACAAAATTGTATTGCACAAATTTTTTTCAGGCATTGATGGTTTCAATAAGACCTGTGTTAGCCACGCAGAAAGACTTAAGCCCAACCAGGCTGGGGCAACTGGCAGATGAGTTAATCCCTTTAATACAAGGCATTACTAGAACAAGCATGTGCAACCACATCCAGAAAAAAAAAGGAGTACCTACTAAAACTTTAACAACACTACCATATGGTCTCAAACCTTTCCAAAAGGGACAACTACAGAAGATATGTAGAGCACACATTTATTATGTGGACAGTGCGCACATGTAAACACTGTTGCAAATGGCTGAATAAAAACAAAGAGACTTAATACCACAGCCAATTTTGCGTCCATTATCCACTGTGGATAAAAGCATTAGCTAGATCCAGTGACAGGACCCAAAGAGTATGAGTTCAATACCTGGTTAACTTGGAGAGGGGAATTAACAAGAGATAACTGATAACTGACATCCATTAGACATGGCACGTGAAACTAGAACAGTCTACCCCAGTGAGCGAAATAAAGGGTTCAGGTTGACATTCAAACCACATGAAGAAGGCTGGAGCATACAATGGCCGAAACGTTGTGATAAAAATGACGACAAAGATGAGGATGATAGTCCGAATAATATAAATAGTGTACATAATACCTCATCTCAGAAATATAGACAGATACTGTGATAATAGTACTGGTGTTTCCAGACCATATATACCTGGTGAATTACGAAAATCTTTTTTTGATAGTATTCATGCAATATGACATTCTAGAATTAAAACATCTTGTAAAATTATCAAAATAAGATTTTTTAGCCAGAAGAGCAAAATTCAGAGACATACTAAATCTGCTATTTACCCTATTGAATTGACGACTATTCACTTCAATACAGTACACTTAGATTTAATTGGTCCTCTCCCTGTGATGACGAGACATCATGAAACATACAACACTCTTTACAGATACGTATTAACCTGTATTGACCACACTACTAAACGGATAGAAGCAGAACCACTACCAGATATCACAGCTCAATCTATTGCCAATGCATTTGTTCATGTATGGATCACATGATGGGGAGTTCCTCTTCACATAATAACTGATCGTGGTACTCAGTTTGAGAGCAAATTATTTTCAGAAATAGCCCCAATAGTTGGCTTCTATAGATTGCACACAACTAGTTACCATCCACAAACTAACAGAATGGTCGAACATGCTCATAGAGCAATGAAGACGGCAATAATATAATGACTAGAAAGGAATCATGGCTTGATGCCCTCCCAATAAAATTAATGTTTATCTGTGCCATATCTAATTCTTCACCATTCTTTGCAGTTACAGGCATGAATATAATGATTCCTCAATTGCTAGTAGGCAATACTAACAATGACATAGACAATCAGAAGTTTGCGAAGGAATTGCAACATACCTTACACTCATTACAATCAACAGACAAAGATTATGGCCCTGTAAGTAAATTGCATCAATACATCCCAGACAAGTATAAAACATAAAAGGTGTGTGGACGGGTTCACAAACCTTTGGAAGCACCTTACACCGGCCCCCTTCCAAGAATTTAATAGAACTGATAAATATTTTGTGATTAAAACGAAGATACAGTCATTGGTATTGATAGGTCAAACCATAATTTGAACCTAAAACTAATAAGCAAATAACTGAAAAGCAACCTCATAATGACAAAATCATAATGGATACAGAAAACAGACAGGAATGATAAGCCTAGTCATACTAAAGTAGGTAGAAAAGTTTCTTGTAAAAGAGACAACAATATCACTATTATTAGACTCCTAGGCAGGGAGGTTTGTTGCAAGAGAGAAAAAGTTATCTCCCTTTGACTAACCCTTTAAAAAGCTAAAAATAGATAGTCATATGAACTGCCCAAGAGATTGTTAGATGCAAAAGTCAAATATCCTCTTGTTCCTGGCAGTCAATCTAGAAAGTCATACATATACATATTACGTCATATATTAAGTCATACGTATACATCATACATATTGAAGCTCATAACAATCAATAAAAGATAAATACCAAGTATTTCATTTCAGATATCAAGTCCCTTACAAAGAAAACATGCACACCTTGTATGAACATTTCGTGTGTATGTATGTGTATATAAATAAATAAGTGTTTTTATATGAAAACTTGTGGTTTATTTGAACTTTTGTTTTTATATGTTTATGTTGTATAGCTATCCGCTTTGTAAATGAAACAATAGCATATATTTATGCACAACAGGATCAAGGAATTCTAAACTACCCATGGCCACAATGTGTCATCTGCCCAGTCAGAGCCGCAATATGCAATTTAAGTAAAAATTGCATGTGTGCTTCTAGTGTTTTAAAACTTTCACTAATTTGCATGCATGGTCAAAAACATGAATAAACAGTGAACAGCACAGATGAGTTGGGAGAGAATCTACAGATTTTGACCTGTGCTGAACCAGCCACATTGTGACTATCAACTACAAATAATCAATTCAGTATTTTAAAAGATCAACAGATATAAGGTTGAGAAAAATATACATTTATATCACAGGAATTTTTATAATTACTATTCTACATGCAAAGAAAAGATGATTCTTTTAAAGAAGTGAAAATCTTTATTTCTTTCCATTTTCATAACCAAGGGAAATAATAAAATATTGGATTATATTTCAAGAGTTACTGCCCTTGTCTCGTTTAAATTAAGTTTTTTGAAAAATTATTGTAAAGAAAACTGGTAAAAATATGTTTGTAGTTTTTCTTATCCGGGCGTTTTATTGTTTGAATTATCTTAAATTATACTGTTTATAAAAACATATAAAGAGAGCTGGTCAGATGTTCAGTTGCGTAGCCACCCAACAACCCCAGGAAATCATGGAATTGTGGATGATAAAAAAAAACAAAAAAAAAAAACATATAAATTGGAATAAACTTGCAAATTATTCCTGTCAAAATACTTATTTAAAATAAATAATAAAAAATAAAATTTAAAAATGGGATTTTATTCATGCTAATGTATACATTTCTATTTTTATACTATTTTTTAAAATTAAATAATGAAATTAACTTAAATTAAACTTAGAAGGATAAGCAAGAGAACTATTATTCCTTTTCGGACTGAATTTATTTTAAAACTTCAGTAGTTTTCAGTAACTCAAATCTACATAACTTAACCCCTTATTTATCATTATTAATTCTTGTAGGATTATTGGTTGGGCTCCTGGATAGAGGCATTTTTATTCATGGCTTAGGCTATTTGAAAGGAATATGAATGCCATAAAATTGCCAAAATCCAAAACAGTGGCACCACTAAATTCATTTACGTCCCCTAACTTCTCCTGGATCGCTGCCTTGTGGAACAGACTCCAAAGATTTAAGAACATATCAAATTATTAATTTGCAATGTTTAGGATTACTGGTTAGGCTTTTAGGGATGATGCTGGGCTGATACAACATTTTTAATTAAAATTCTATTCTAAAAGCAACTATTTTCCTAGATTAAGTTTTTTTTTTTTTAATACCCACCAATACTGGCAGACACGGAATTGTACACATAAACAAAACTTAAGAGCTTCTTTTTAAGCAGAAAGTGAAGAATTTAAATTCAGATATTTGTAATATTAATCTTTAAATGTGACAAAAATATCTAAATATAAGAACTAATTTTGTTTTAATAAAGAAAGCAAGAAAATTACATTTTTTTCTGTCAGTCTTTGAACGATTAACAACATTTATATGTTATATTTATCATAAACTAAATTGAAATGCTCAACTTTCTCTGACAGCTCTCCATTCATGACCCTCCTTCTCAGGAGTGATCAAGTGGCAAAGTGGTGTCTGCAAGGTTCTTAAACCAGAGATTAACGATCAAATGGATCCAAATATTTATTTCCTAAAAAAATTTTTTTTATGCTACTAACAACTATGAATGATGAAGTTAAAAACATTTTGATTTCAGGATGATTTTAAATTTTTACAAAATAATTACAGTTATTTTTCATGATAGTTCCAAGAAAATGGTGAAAAGAAAAAATCAAAATTAGTCCGAAACTCTGTGAGAAGGGGAGACGATTAGCAAGGTCTGCTCAAATCAATAATCATGATGTGAGTGACTAGCTCTGGTCAAATTCCTCATACACCACCCACCAAAATACATCAGAAAACTAAAAATATAGGTGCTTCTCTTTATGTTATTTCCATCTCATAAAAACAGAAAAGGTTATGGACAATGTCTTTTCTTTAAGTTTGCTTTTAAACCTTCATACAGACTGCATTGAACACAGTTCACCTGTCTAAAAAGGCAGAATCAGTAGATTAAATATCTATGTAAACACATGGGTATGCACTACAATAAGATGCAATCTGTAACTTGTCTAGGGAATGACAAAATGATTTTTCCTTCTGTTCTTTCATCTATTGTTAATAAACTAAAGAGTTCACTTATGATATAACTTCCTACCTTGGAAGCATTAAATTACTATTATGGATACAGTGTGTCTATTCCAGATTCAAATTACATATTAAAATAGGTGACAAATAATATAGCCTCAAAGACTTGAGAATGGGGGAATAATGCCAATAGAAAGGAACATTGTGAATTCTCTTGTAATAAATTTAACTTTGTTTCACAATAATACTTTACATAAATACACCATAATAAATATGCCATAACATAGCTTCCCATAGCTTTTCTACAAATACTTTCATGGTAATCGTTCTGAAGAACTTTCCTCTATGGTAACTAGATTTTATGAATTTAAGGGCATTACTAGATTGGAGGCTAGATCTCATCATTTTACAGTTGAAAAAGTTAGATGTAACTTAAGTTTTTTGCTAACAGTTACTTCTCTCACACTACTCAGTTACTGAACACTCTTCTGGCTTATTACTTTCCCATCAAGTTTGATCTTCGAAAATTAAAATGCAATGTTAATCATTATCTTCTGTCTTAATTCCTATTCTTTTATTGTTCTCTCTCCTTAATGTTTTTTTACCTTAGATTGCATCTTAGTGGCTTTAAAGTCTTGCTTTGGGTGAAATGATTAAAAAAAATTAAATAAAAGAAAGAAATAGCTAACAGTCAAGTTAATCTTTGTTTATTACAATAAAAAAAAAAAAAAAAAAAAAAAAAAAAAAAAAAAAACGTTTTCTTGGTTTTGGACATTAGTGTATAAGAAAAGGACATTGTTTCTACAAATGGCGCTAAAATTTGAGAACATTTGAACAAGAATTTATCAAGTTATTAGATTACAAAATGCTATCAATTTTTCTGGAACACCCTACATGTGTGAGGCGGGGGGGTATATAACCTACAAAAACCAGGAATCTGTCTAGGGACACAAATCTATAAGAAAATTCTCTGAATTTCACACCAACTATAATTGTCTCAAGATCACAATTGGCATGAAACAAAGTTATAGATTTGTGTCCCTTATCAGTGTTACCCAAACTTTTTTTTCTCAGTCAGCACCCTCCTTGAGCAAACTTTTTTACTGAATCATTTTTTTCTTAGCAAGATAACACTTGGGTATTAGTGCAAAACTAATTAATTTTAATATTGTTTTCATTCCTATTATAAATTCCAATGATTAAAATACTCAAAAAACAACTTTTATTTGATAGCTTATCTCAATGTTTTCAATGTCATTCTTGACATTGGTGCTTACTGACTAAGGCTCTTACTCTAGGTTCCATCACAGAAATAGTAGATCTCATTTTTTTATTTGCAGGTGATTTCTTTTAGAAATAAATGCCCACTGCTGCCTGATGTTGACTATCTAACCAAATGAAATAAAAAAAAAAAAAATTAAAAAAACTATACTATTATTATGTTTCAACATAACAGAGACCACAAAGGGGGACTAGAACCATGGCGTTCTATATTTAACGAGTATAGAACGCCATGACTAGAACCCATGTTGGGAAATACTGCCCAAGATGGACTCCTGGCTTTTGTTATTGCTAAGGCTCTGTCTTGATTTAGTTTTCCATTTCAAGTTAGATAATTCTCAAGTAACTTTTGGGTTTGTTTAGGTAAGTGACCGTTTCTGTTTTTTTTGTTTGTTTGTTTGTTTTTTGGCAGGCTTTGTATTAGTAGCTTTCCCTTCACCACTTAGTTTATTCTATCAATAGACCTTTTACGAAAAATGTACACAAGATTAATTTTTCTTTTGATGATTTTTTTAAGCTGCAAATGAATTTTTATATAAAAAAAAAATAAATAAATAAATAAATAATAGTCTTATATAGAGAAATAGTTTGAGATAAAGGGACACCAAAATAAATGAGTTAAGTAACAAATTCATGTGATCAAGGAAGAGTAAAATCATTAACAATACAAGAAAGAATTGATAACTTGTATCTGTGATAATCCCCATGACAACTATGGGATTTTATGAGGACAATCACATTTTATCACCACCTGGATGATGACTAGATTTTTTTTTTTTTTTTTCAGGAAAAAGTCATTTTAAGAAAAAAATGTCCCATAATTCATTCAGCATTTTTGAATTTTCATGATTGAAGGGGACAGCGAAACAAAGAAGGTGTGTGCATGTGTGTGTGTGTGTGGGGGGGGGGCGCAGACAATGGGAGGGGGGCGGGCGGGCGGACAAAAGGACAGAGAGCAGACAAAGAAACAGAGATGCAGACAAAGAGCAAATGAGTCACTCTCCTAGAGGTTAGCATCAGCCATGCTGATGGTTGGCAAAGAGGGTTCTCTAAGATGATTAATAAAAAAAAAAAAAAAAAAAAAAAAAAAATGTGCCCTCTGGTAGGATACAAATCTGCATTCCTCCATTGTCAAAGAAACTACTCTCTGATCCAGTGTGAACCACTCGGCCATGGAGAGTGTAACAGCCCAGCAAGGTTCACTTGACCAATTTTTGTTCATTTGGATGCTGTTGTTATTTTGGGAAAAATTTTAATACTGTTATTTTTATTACTTCAAACATTATTTTTAGTGGGTACCCATATTTGAATAGACAACCATTTCTCTTTTTTTTTTCTTTTTTTTTTTTTTTGTAAATAGTGTGTATTGTCTACCAGAGTGTGCACTCAAGAAAACTTAAAGAAAATGCACCCTCTGGTAGGGTACAAAACTGTGTCACTGCATTGTTGAAGAAACTACTCTCTGATCCAGTGTGCTTTAAACACAGAGTGTCACAGTCCAACAAGGTTCTATTTACCAATTTAAGGACTACCCATCTTCTCATTTAGACTTTCTTCATAACCCATATTGGGTCAGCTTCATATCCAAAATGTAAAAAAAAGCAATTTTTAAAGAATGGATTTATTTTTTTAATCTGACATTTTTATTACTTAAGAAAAAAAAAAAAAAAATTTAAATTCATGAATTCTTCAAAAATTGCTTTATTAGTTATATTTTTTAATATTAAAAAGTTTGAATTTTTTTTAAATTAACTTTTTAATCTGAAGATCAAGGAAAGTGACAAAGACAGAAATCTCAAAGGGCACTGGGCTTTACAAAAGGCAGGAACCATTTCTCAAGAGGTGGTTAGTGTGACGGGTATACACCTGGCCCAGGGTCGAATCCTTTGGTTACGGCGCCAACTGTGACGTCGCTCCTCCTGGTCGCTCCTCCTGGTCCCAAGCGTGCCGCTCCAACCTCTTGGTTAGATGATCACCAGCCTCGCCTTTCCCAACCCGCTTCCAATACCTGGTTGCTAAAGCAACTGTACTGATCTCCGGTCTGTCTACCCACGCTGTGTTTAGATCTTAGACAGACGGGACCAGCAGGGATTGGGCCGTATGCAAGTTGAGTCCGACGGGGGTGGCAAAACACAAGTAAAAGAAAAAAAAAAACTCACGAGACAAAAAAATTACTGATAAAAAAAAGGGTGACAACCTTTTATATCTAATGTCCGTTACATAAAGAAAAATTGTTCTCATTCCCGACCCGCTCTGTGGACTATGGCACCAAGCTTCTATCATACAACTTAACGATTTCGAATTGTCTACTCTCTAGAATTGTGTATGTCGGAGTGTGGTTTAGTTCGACACTGGGGCTAATTTCCATCAATCATTCGCAGTTGATTCTTCTCTTCGACTTGAGTTGTATTTCTTCACTTCGATCTGGTTGGGTCGAATTCTGTTCTCGGCTGGGCTTGATTTTAACTTCTTCTTCTTCCGTCCAGTAACTCTTTGGCCTTGTCTTCGACTTGGCTGCAACTTCTCCGCGGCTTTCGAGTAATCTTCTTCTTCGTCGACTTAGATAGAACTTCTCTTGTCTTTGACTTGGGCCGGAAGGATTTCTTGTTTTCGACTTGGGCTGGAAGGATTTCTTGCCGCAACTCAGCCACAACTCTCTGTCGTCCGAGGTGATCTCTTCTCGCTGCCGTCCGGGGCTGAACTCCTTTTTTTTGTCGATTGGGGTCCTGCTTTTATTGACGCCGCAGCAAACCGGGGTGGGTCTGTCGGCGTCAGGGCTCTCTCGATAATCCCAAAAGTCGCATTAGTTCTGATTTCCCATTATCGCTATTATTTTCACCCCTACTTCCTCACAGTGCCTCTGGGGGGAAGACGCATACCCATCTCTCCCGGTCTCTCGTATGTCAGGTGACCGTTTTCGACCAATGGTTCTTGATCGAGCATTCTCCCTCCTCTTTCCGCATATCACGTGACCGCTTTCGGCTAATGAGACTGTGGTGGGACGCCTCCCGTCTCCAATCGGGCGTGGCTTACATCGTTCTTGTTCTAAAAAAAACAAAATCTAATTTGGCCTTTTTCACACGTACGAAAAATGATAATCTTGGCTTTTTCTCACCTGGGTTCTGTCAAAACAGCCTGCCGCTAATTAGATGTGACTTCAGGAAAGAATATTGGCGCTATCTGTGAGCCGAGACAATCGTTTTTTTTTCCTTCTTTGTTTTTGGTCAGACCTGATAGTCAAAAATCTTAATTATCTGAATTGAAAATGTCTCCACTTCATCATCGTGGGGTTCCAATTTTTAACAGGTCAGAATCTGTATACAGTTCCACCGGTCACCCCCTCAACACAAAAGACACCTTTCCTCCGATTAAAATTTCGTTTCCATTGTTCAAAAAAATCTTTATTGTTTCAGCCAACCTTAACAAACTTCCATCCTACGCGGACACGGAATTAGTTCAAGTGCTTGACCTGATAATTTTGACACTTGTTAGGTGCTGGTCGCACGTGTGTGTTTTCGCTTACGACCTGGTTTCGTATTATGTTTCTGTCTTTCCTCTTCTTTTTGTTTTATTTTATTATCTCCAAACTCTATTTCTTCAACCAAATATAACAATTTCTATTTCCCTGGATTTCGGTCAGGTAATTTGACCTGATATATTTTGACACCTGTCTTGTCTTAGTTTTACTTATGACCGGGTTTTGTATTATCTATTCCTCTTTCTCTTTCTTTTTATTATTTTTTTTTTTCTTCTTCTCTTTGGATCGCCTAAATACAGTTAGAGAATTATTCTCAAAACTCAATTATTCTTCGTTTCTAAATAACTAACAACTGGTTAATAAACCGAATAAAAATTAAATCATTTCTATGAATATCTCTTTTTAGTCTTTCTAAAAATGCAGGGTGCCACATTAGTAAGTTGCCAACTTAACATAAATAAAAACTACTTACCTGATTATCTGTAAATGCTGCACATTTAACAACTCCTGCCATAGCTGCTTGCTGTATATCATAGTCCTTGGCGAGGATAAGACTCACTAAAACCTCCAGTTGTTGAGTTCCAATGGAATTTGGGTTATTGTTAGCAGCATCAAGGGCAGAACTGATATCATTTGCAGAATAGTCCGAGGGACTCTCACCTTCCATATCTTCTAAAGCCATGTCAGGGATATACTCATCCTCATCTTGATCTTTCTGATCACTGATCACTTCAATATCTTCATCAGAGCCCCTCTGCACTGTCAGGTTTTCATTTGGATCAACAAAGTCGAAACTGGGTTTAAAATCGTTTGGGCTTGTGGCCAAATCAAAGAAATCAAAAGGTGAGTCTGAATTCAAATCATGATCAGCAGCTTTTTGATTTTCTTCAGCATCATCATACTGACCAACAGATAGATGATGGTCACTTTCACTTAATTGTGGGCTCAGGCTGTTGTTGTTGGCTTGGTCAGTATCAATCACTGTGTAATTACTACCAGAAGAAAGTGCTTGCTTTTGGACATCATAGTCAGCACTTTGAGGTCCAGACACAACTGCTGCTGCTACTTCTTTAAGTTCCTCCATTTCTGCAGATATGTTCTCACTTTCTACTTCACTTGATACAACTGCTTCGGCTACCTCGTTAAGTTGTTCCTTCATTTCTGTGGATATGTTTTCACTTTCTACTTCACTTGATACAACTGCTTCAGCTACTTCGTTAAGTTGTTCCGCCATTTCTGTGGATATGTTCTCACCTTCTACTTCACTTGATGTAACTGCTTCAGCTACTTCCTTAAGATCTGCCATTTCCACAGATATGTTGTCACTTTCTACTTCACTTGATGCAACTGCTTCCTCATCAGATAGCTCTTCTATGTCAGCTTCCTTTTCAATAGGTTCAGCAAGACTTTCACCTCCCATTCCAGATGCCACAATTTCAGATACAATCGAGCTATCACAAGGTGAAAACTGCTGAATCAAAGCAGTATCCCGAGGCATGAAAGGCTCTGCTTCAGGATCAAGTTTAGACTCTTTCGGTTTAACAAGAGTATCTTTTACACATTGATTCTCAACCGATTCTTCTCTCACGATTTCATTTTCTTCAGCTGGTTCTTCTGTTGGTTCTTCTGATGCATCTTCTTCAACTTTTACAGACTCTTCTTCAGGTTCTTCGGTAGCTAATTCGGTTACCGCAGTCACAGGCTCAGAGGCAGATGATGCTGGTGCTGCAGATTCTGTAAGCTTTACCTCTGCATTTTCAATCACTTCATGGACTTGAGCAGACTCTGGGGTTGGGGAGGGCAAGAATCGAGCAGGGGAAACAGATATTTCTCGTTTTTGGAATTGATCGGTATCAGCTTTCAATTCCACTTTTAAGGTTGAAGAATGGGTGTCAGGAGATTCTGGTCTGGTAGTAGATATTGGTTCTGGTTCAGATTCCGGTTCTGGTTCCGATTCTTCTTTTATAGATTCCACTTTCTTCGTTTCTTCTTTTGTAACAATTTCCTTTACTTCTTTTTTCACCTCTTTCTTGGCCACTGTCTCTTCTGAAGACTTGCCTAAAAAAAAAATAAAAAAAAAAAAAAAAAGATTGTTTCAACCCTTAAATCCAATTAAATATTTCAAGCTTAACTGAACAAGACAGGATGACCAAAGATTAAAACAACAAACAAGATTCAATAATGAGGGTATTAAAAATAAAGGTATCTTATTCTTCAGACACAGAAATCTTCCCCCCACTTCATTAGACGGTAATAATTTCGTAAATGACTGAATGATATATCTACAGAATCATCAATTATAAGGATATATTGTCTGTATGACGGATAGCAACTGGCAAGAGGCTGATGAATGAGGCCAAACCCACTTGGTAGTGCATATTTGAATTATATACAAGTCCAGCCTCCATAAAAAGTACAAGAATATATTTTTGATTTTTTCCTAATAAAAAATAATTCATTTTTTTGTATTTCTTCTGAATTTTTATAATTTGAGGATCCTTTTTTATCTCTATTGAAAATGTCTCCCCACCTAAATCATTATTATTCAATTTTATTAGTCTAAATTTCAGTTACTTACCTTAAGAAAAAAAAAGTTTTATTTTTATATGTCAAAATTTTCTAACTTATTGTATAATACTTTCAAAAGTACATTACTTCTCTATATCGAAATTAACAATGTTGTGGTTAAAAAAAAAAAAAAAAAAAAAACAAACTTCCCTCACCTGACTGCTTACTTCATTACTCCATATAATTAACATCTTTGTAATATGTTTTTAAATTATTTGCTTTGTGACTGATAACATATTTCAATTAATAAATGAAAAAAAAAAAAAAAAAAACCCAGTAAACCATTTAGGACTTCCAAATGGTCCCAACATTATATAGTTTTTCCATTCCAATACGCATCATCATTAAGCAATCCAAAGGCATGCAGGAAATTTCTAATAGTAGCATAAATAAAACTGGTAGGAGTCTGGCTTTTCACTCCACACCTGCTGTTACCCACTTGGAGTTTCCTCCAATGGATTCACAGCCATGGCAGTTTATTATTTCATTATTATTTATTACCCCCATCCAGTTCACACTCCTCGCCGATCTTTTGAACAGGAGTAAATGTTTATCCCTCGTTTCTCGACTAGGACTGGGTTTCTGGTTCCTTCTAAAGCCTTTTCCTTATGCAACCCTCTACCTCGAGTGACTCTTGGGCCTTGTATAGGGTGAACAGCATTGTAAAATAAATAAATAAAAATGGAGGAGTTGGTTGATATAAGGTCATTCCTTTCAGTGTGTATTGTTCGACATCAAAACTAGGTGAATTGCCAAATAAGGTCCAAGGAGACCACTTCTGCTCAGAGATGTCTTAACAAAACTAAATCTCTCAGACTCTCAGTGAGCTCACCATGCACCTGGATACTAATCCAGGTATTTCTCCATTCCATGCAATTATTATACGATCCTCATGCAGAGTCACAGAGCGCTATGCCCCTAGGCCAGGGGGTCATCAACCTTTTAGAGGAAGCAAGTCAGACAGCTATGCAATGCTAGGCTTTGCCGTGTGCCATGTTCAGTTCAAGTGGGCACACAATACGACATTTATTTGATGTCAGTTTTAAATAATTTTCAGGGTTTTGAGCAGAGACACAAATTTTTAACTTTATATATGAGTGACATTAAAATTGGGCCAACACTGAACAAACAAAAGGAAATATTCACAATGTGACCTTTTAATAAACGTTCTCAAACCTAAAAAGTGAATGTAATGAAGTAATTAAGAACAGGCATATTGCAACAGTAATCAGCAATTTAATACAATCATTTCAGATATTTAATGGAAACAGTTACATGATAGTAACAGCATTGCTTCTAAATATCTGATTCAGTTATGGCTAACCATGAGCTGGAATGATGGAATGGTCAGTATTTATGATATTCATTTATTGGTAGCCATGGAAACTGAAGACCATTCTCAAGATATCGTCTTTCTTCTTTTTCTGTCTGTGAGTTTCTTCCAATTTCCAATTCAAATTAATCTTGATTTTACTTGCATTTACAAATAGCAGCTGAGCTAATTACTGAGAATTTAATTATGAAAACCATACAAATTCAATGCACAAATAACAGATGTCCATATTTTATAAATTTCCCTTGTCTAAACACAATAACAAAAGAGACATAAGGGACATTATACAAGACAATTAGCAACATGTGGATTGGTAGACATTGCTTGTATGAAATAAAAGAAACTAAACAATTTAAATTCATTTACAGATTTTTGTTTTTGTTAATCTTTATGAAAAAGAATTTAATAGTAAACAAAATGATTGTCGTAACTCCAATATATTCCAACATTTAGAGAAGAGTACAATTTGATAGAAAAAAGAATGGAGACAGTGTTATATATGTCTTCAAGTTATGCTTAAATTTTTTTTTTTCTTTTTACAAGTATAAAAATATAAAATCTACAAAAAAAAATTATAATTATTGAAAAATCAAGACAAACAACATTTGTACAAAGACTTATAATTTTTTGTAGATTTTTCTTTTTTTATATATTTTTATACTTAGCAAAAAGATTATGAATTGCAAATTGGAGGTACCAAAATCAAACAAATGCAGAAATTTAAATATATGGGAAGTGTTTTTTTTTTTTAACAGAGGAAAGAAAGAATGACACCAAGATCCAAAAGCATATTGGAATAGCCAAGGAAGTATTCCAAAAGCTAAGCAGAGTACTAAGAAATAGGAAAATTTCTATAAACAAATAGAAACAAAGAAAAATTTCTAGAAACAAAGAAAATCTACTAAATTGCTAGATATCTGTCCTGTATGGCAGTCAGTGTTAGATGATCTCCTCAAAGATGAAGAGGAGACATGAAGCAACAGAAATGTGGTTCTACAGAAGGATGTTGAGTATACTGTAGACCAAACATGTGAGTAACAAAGTTTTGGAAAAAAAAAAAAAAAAAAAGGAAACTAATACAGAAGGCTTCTGGGGCAGATAATGGGGAAGGAGGACTTGAAAAATCTGATACGCATGAGACAGAGAGCAAGATGGACAGAGGAAAGCACTGCATAACTAACGAGCTTAAGTAAATGGATGGTGGAACAGGGTTTGGGAGAGAAAGTTTATTAGGAGCTACAAGAGACAAGAAGTTGTGGAAAGCCATGATCACCTACATAAGATATTTACAGAGTAAAAATTCTCAGTATTCAGGATAGAGCATATCTAACTATGAGCAGTGTGGACATGGAATTCAACACCAAATGGTGACAGGGCTTCATACTTAAACACAATTCTCATTTTTGGGAACAAGTGACAATCTGGAAATCAGCATCAAATTGTACTGAAAGAATGTAAGAAGAAACTGTTTCTTTAGTCTTTTCCCAAGAGATACAGCCAAAATGTTCCAGTTTTATATAACCTGAAAAGGGTTGATTAAACAAAAAAGTAGCACAAGAAACATTTTTGCATGTAGATCCACTTTCAGGTTGAATATTGCCAGTCAGATATCTAAATAATTAATAGGTGATCTTTTATCAAAAGTTGTGTATTTTATTCCAGTGACAAATATATCCTTTCTCTCAACTAAAATTGCTATAAAGATTTTATATCTCTTTATATATAATTTGAATTAAGGCTGTGTGGGTCAATGAGTTCAGTGACTAAAGGTCAAGTAGTGTAAAGTAACTATCAGATCCTGTAATTCCATGGCCTATAAATTTTGCTGCCTATTATTATCCACAAACTCACCGCAAATGACCAGACTATGGTGGTTAAGAAAGCCTTTCCTATAATAAACCCTTTGCCTGGCAAAATATTAAGTAATACATAAAAAGTGGGGTCTGTAGGAACACTCTGAAAATATAAATTTGGATTGCTGATAAAATAAATTAACTAGAAGAAAGATAACTTTATATGGCCATTTATCTTAAGTATCTGTCATTTCAAACATGATGGAAAATGTAATAGAAATCATAATGCACATAAATTACCTTCCAAAAGCTAAGCATCCTTCTTAGTTAAAAAAAATATCCATAGAAAGTAACAAAGAAAAAAAAAGAAAAATAATATCAAATCTCCAATATGGCAGTGAATGCTGTAAGATAAAGAGATTTAAAGCAACAGATGCAGTTCTACAGAAGAATGCTGAGGATACCATGGACAGAACAAGTGAACATTAAAGGGAGACAGCAAGTTATGTACTTAATAAATTTGAGTGAATGGATGGCAGAGCAGTGGAAGATAGGTTTGCCTATCGTCCAGTTCACACTCCTCCTGATGCAAGCATCAAGGAAATTGAGGAAAACAGAAACTAAAAGGGCATTTATACTTACAATTAAAGAGTGACAATTGAAGTTTCTGGGACACATAATGAGGGAAGGGTGGATGAAGAATTTAACACTCGTAGGATGCAATGAAAGGAAGACATATTTGGGGAGGGAGGAAGTAATGAATTTGAGTGAACAGACAGCAGATAGGTTCATCTATTGCCCAGTTCACACTCCTTCTGTCTTTTGAACATAAGTAGACATTTATTTATCTTTTGTTTCCCCTGTTTAGGATTGGTTTTCCAGTTCATTCTAAACTAAAGTATTCTCATTTTCTTTCACTCCCCAGTAACCCTTTGCATGTTAGCGGCATTATCATCTTACTCGGGGTGAAATGATTAAAAAAAAAAAAAAAAAAAAAAAAGGAATAAAAATTTTCATATGCCAAAGTCAAACTTTCTGCAAGTTTCATTGATACTTGTAGAAACCACAGAGATTCTAAAAGAACAGTTTTGCAATTTAAGAACAAAATAATTACTTAAAGAATGCCTAACAAAAAAAAAAAAACTGACAGTTAAGTTATTATTCTTTTGAGAATCATCAATTTTTTTTATTAAGAGAGAGAAAAGACAGAGAGAGAGAGAGAAAAGACAGAGAGAGAGAGAGAGAAAAGACAGAGAGAGAGAGAGAAAAGACAGAGAGAGAGAGAAAAGACAGAGAGAGAGAGAGAAAAGACAGAGAGAGAGAGAGAGAAAAGACAGAGAGAGAGAGAGAAAAGACAGAGAGAGAGAGAGAAAAGACAGAGAGAGAGAGAGAAAAGACAGAGAGAGAGAGAGAAAAGACAGAGAGAGAGAGAGAAAAGACAGAGAGAGAGAGAGAAAAGACAGAGAGAGAGAGAGAAAAGACAGAGAGAGAGAGAGAAAAGACAGAGAGAGAGAGAGAAAAGACAGAGAGAGAGAGAGAGAAAAGACAGAGAGAGAGAGAGAGAAAAGACAGAGAGAGAGAGAGAGAAAAGACAGAGAGAGAGAGAGAGAAAAGACAGAGAGAGAGAGAGAGAAAAGACAGAGAGAGAGAGAGAGAGAGAAAAGACAGAGAGAGAGAGAGAAAAGACAGAGAGAGAGAGAGAGAGAGAAAAGACAGAGAGAGAGAGAGAGAGAAAAGACAGAGAGAGAGAGAGAGAGAAAAGACAGAGAGAGAGAGAGAGAGAAAAGACAGAGAGAGAGAGAGAGAGAAAAGACAGAGAGAGAGAGAGAGAAAAGACAGAGAGAGAGAGAGAGAAAAGACAGAGAGAGAGAGAGAGAAAAGACAGAGAGAGAGAGAGAGAGAAAAGACAGAGAGAGAGAGAGAGAGAAAAGACAGAGAGAGAGAGAGAGAGAAAAGACAGAGAGAGAGAGAGAGAAAAGACAGAGAGAGAGAGAGAGAAAAGACAGAGAGAGAGAGAAAAGACAGAGAGAGAGAGAGAGAAAAGAGAGGGAGAAAAGACAGAGAGGGAGAAAAGACAGAGAGGGAGAAAAGACAGAGAGAGAGAAAAGACAGAGAGAGAGAAAAGACAGAGAGAGAGAAAAGACAGAGAGAGAGAAAAGACAGAGAGAGAGAAAAGACAGAGAGAGAGAAAAGACAGAGAGAGAGAAAAGACAGAGAGAGAGAGAGAAAAGACAGAGAGAGAGAGAGAAAAGACAGAGAGAGAGAGAGAAAAGACAGAGAGAGAGAGAGAAAAGACAGAGAGAGAGAGAAAAGACAGAGAGAGAGAGAAAAGACAGAGAAAAAAGAAAGAAATCCAAATTTCTAAATGCATACTTGACGAAACCCTTTTTCTCAAATATTACATGGTTTTTATTCGCATGAGTATTCTCACTTGCACTCATATACGGAAAAAAATTATTAGAGACAGACAAGTTAGGTCATATACGTTTATTAGAATATATAACAACTCTCTCTCAGACTCATGTCTAATTCCAAAGTGGCCAGCATGATACAGAAATATAAAAATTAAAATGATGAGACAGCTTCCTGTGAATAACATAATACTCAAAGAAACAAATTGGAAACAAAAAAATATAAAATTTATAAGCTATCTTAAGTCAAAACATCAATAAAAAAATTTTTTTTTTTTTTTTTAAATCACCTGGGATTTAGTAAAATTTCATTGATTTGCTTTACAGATTATCAACATTTTGTAGGTTTAAATAACAGAATATTTTGGAGTTATAAGAACAATTTTTTCCTTTTTTTGAAAATGAATATTGTATTAACAATTTTTGGGGTGATGATAATGATTTTCACATACAAGTCTTATTATGTTATGTGACATGGCTTCCCTCTGTCTTTTCTACAAAAACTTTCATGACAATTGCTCTGAAGAGCTTCCCCACCCCCTGGTGCCCACATTACATGAATTTAAGTATTCTACTAGACTGGTATCTAGGTTCCACCCTTTTAATGCTGAAATAGTTAAATGTAACCACCACTTCTACTCTAACACTTTCTTTCCTCACAATTACCGCCTGTGGAACTCCCTTCTGTTTACTTTCTACCTTGATAACTACAATCTTCAAAAAGTTAAATGCAACATCTATCGCTATCTTCTTGAATCTCGTTCATCTTCTATCCTTTCCTAATATACCCAGTCTTCTCTCACTTTCTGTAACCCCCAGTGTACTAGTGATTAAAATGTAATGATTAAAGAAAATAAATAAATAAATAAAAACCCATAGATTATGAGGGTGGAATTGAGGTGGATTCATATCTTTCTCAAGGGTATTTACACATATGTGAATATAATGAACTCAACTGGAATTAAAAAGGCAGCTTTCAGATTTCTCATTCCCAACTTTATCCATTACATGACTGTGGTGAACAGTCACGTAGAAGCAAGCGAGCCAGAGTGGCTTGCATTTGTTTCAAACGAAAATAAGTGTCTTACCTCAATGTGTGACACGTAGCATTGGCATTTTGCTCCTTGAAAATGGCATTACTCTCCCATCTACGTATTGCAGCAGTATGTGCTCTAACAGAGGTTTTTTGTACAGTTTGGCATGATTCGACCAATAGCAAGTTGTGTGCTGATTGGTCGGATTGCCTGGGTAACTGAGAACAGAAACAAAGAACACTGACCGATTGGTTGGCCACAGTGTTGGCCTGATAAAAGAGGGCTGAAGCAGTGAGAAAGCAAAACGGTTTTACCTTGACGAAATGTGCAGAACGCAAGAACGGCAGATTGAACAAGCGGTATTGTGTATTGTATGAACAACATCTGAGGAACAGAGACTCGTTTAACTACAACTACTTGAACATCCAAGTTTACAGCAGTTGTTATTCCCAAGTGGTCATCCATCTAGGTACTGACCTGGATTAATGTTGCTTAACTGGTGATCTGACTAGAACCAGTGTTTCAACATGGCCATAAGCCTTAATTCTGGAACGTATATCCTAAGACATATTTAAATTCTCCTCACTATGTCACAGTTAACAGTTTCAGAACTCAAAAAGAACACATTTCTGTTGCAACATAAACATTGAAAACTCAAAATCATTTCAAAGAGATGCAAACTAAAACACAGACTTTGAATTTTTTTGCTTTCCTGATAATGATTGAAATCAGCTGAAAGCTTGATACCTAAACAATCACTAACACCAACTGTGAACTGTTATTTTAAACCTTCAACACCAAGATATGGGAACTAATCAGTCAATAAGGAAACTAAAAAAAAATAAATAATCAGACAAGCATAATTTGTCTGTTGTCTTTAACAAAACTTGTTTGAATGAATATTTGTTTTCTCATTTACACTCATTCTCTTTCAATTATATATATATATATATATATATATATAAAAACACTGATTAATTGGTTGATAACTGGTCATATTAGTAAAGAAAAACATGTGACTGTTTAAGCAGTTTCTATAGTCATTCTTGCTTATTACCTCACTGGGCACCCCCAGGAGTAACTTGCGGTACCACCAAGCTTTTTTAGTTCACCATCCTTTTCATGCAGTACCAGATGCAGTGACTGCCCCCAATATTGAGATCAGTCAGACTTATCAAGGTTGATATGGGAATGATACCCCAACTTTAGGATGAATCATGAAGCCCATCACATTTGTTCTCAAACCAGAGATCAGATATATCAAGGCTGAAATGAGAATTCTACTCCAGCATATTAATACAATGAGATAAGCAGTAGTCATGAAGCCAATATTCATACTCAACACTAACATAGTAAACAAATAAAACAATAAGACAACTGGGAAAGAGAACTGAAAGAATAAAGCATATAATTAATGAAAAAGGAAACACTACCAATGGATAATTGGGAAGCGATGCAATAAATGAACTTAGCTTCCTGTATACCTCTGCTGAATGTTTAACCAGTGCAATGATTGAACTTGGAATCTCATGTTCAACCTCCAAAACCTGCCACTGGTATAACTAGGACAATCCCTCCACATAACAAAGAAGGTGGCTCACTGAACTGTGAAGATATATATGCATATAACTCAACTATAGATATTCCAGCAAAGCCAAATTTCTCTATAGCCAGAAGGTGTCATCCACACCTCAGAAATCAGTGGCTAGCTTTCTTGACTTAAGAATAGACCTGAGCCATCTGCTTAGCAATCACCATTTGTTTAACCAACACAGTGAAAGGACTGTCTCCCATGTTCAAACAAAACATGAAGGAACAATCCGAGCATACACACATCTTCATTATTACCAATTAACTAAGATATTGAACAAAGAAAAGAAAATAGAAAGAATAATTGGTTAATGCATATTTCATTTTCTATATACATGTGAAATTATGTGGGATACCATGTCCCCATCAGACGCCAACCAGAAGAGGTAACATTTTTGGTGGCTAAGGCAGTACTCTCATCCTGGCGACACCAGCAGCTTTTCCCACTGGACAGGGTATTGTTTTTTTTGTTGTAGACATGTCAGTCTGCCATTTTTATGCAATTGCAAGTCAGATTTTCTAACATTGTGTTCAATAAAAGCATTTGCTTTTAACTGTTAAACAAAACACAATGCACTCACAGATGTGTTTCATGTTGGAAGTAGCATTGTGTTACAAGCATGGCTTCAATTAAATTTGTTTATTTTGGATCTTGACCAGATCCAACCTGATGCCTGTTGAGTTGTGGTCAGGAGATGTGAAGCACTCTTCAGACACCGACCAGCGATTCTCAACTTCAAAAGGGAGGAAAATATTGAACATCCAATGAATCCATGGCACCTGACCTCAATAGGTAGCACATGGCACATTCACCCCCTTTTTCCATGCAGTCAGATTGCAACAATCTAAATAAATACACTACTTGCAGACAAATATGATGGCTTTCTTATATCTGTATAAAATACTGGAAAGATCATTAACAGTTACTCGAGAAACATTTTCCTGAAAAAAATTGTTTAATTGAAATAAACAACAGTAGCAGTGGTTGCTTAGTCAATCAATGTTACTATCATTCTCCAGTTTTAATAGGGTACCACACTAACATGGCTTTGCACCAAACCAGAAACTTACAGTTATAAATATTAGACACACTTCCACAATTATTAACTGATTTTCCATCTATTTGAACCAAACATGGTACTACCACTCCAGGTCAGAATAGAACTGAATGCAAAAGATGATTCTACACTCCACACCTTGAAATGTCTCAATAGATTCCTGAGACATCACTTATCCTCCATAATTTACCTAGACCTTTCAGTTAGCCTCATGTATATCTATAAGCATTCTTAAAAAAAAAAAAATTGAAAACTAACATCTTCACTTTTGTTTAAAAATACTTATTGCAAAATAAAGTCCATGCATTTTCCTTGATAAAGTCAGTCAGAGGACGAAACATGTCAGCTAAGATTAGTTTTCCTTGTCTTCATTCATATATAATTTCTTATATATAATAAAAATAACATGCAAGCTGTGGTTTACATTATTAACCATGACAAACTGTTTCTGAAGCTAAAAACAGGGAATAAATTACATACAACTCCATATAGTACTACCAATGTCATTTTTTAAAATTGCACCATAAAATCCCAGTGTTGTACATATATTTCATTAAAACAGTTAATTTCTCACAATAATAGAACTGAACCAGATGTTTAGACATTGCATGTTTCTTATAATTTCCTTTTAAAAACTTATTGTGGTTAGTGTATTTGCAATCTTGCTGCTTCAAATAAGTTACTGTTAAACAGAGTAAAAATTTTGGAAAATGTGTCCTTGTGTTTATGAATTCTCTTCTTTTCGCCTTTAATTTCCGTTCAAAATTTCTCGTATTATATACAAGTAAATACGGTAAATAAAAATTATAATTTGAAACAAAACATTGAAAACAGTGTTATCGTAATGACAAAGTTCTATGCACCATGTCCTGAAACAAGTTTTACAAATCATTCATCCAATGATTTTGTGAACTGTTGTATTTCTTTATACCAGACAGACTGCACAGCATACAGAATAGCATTCTAAACTTATCTGCTGATAAATTGCCATTTGCCAAAGTAAACCTTCCTCCTCAGAATGCTCAACAAGTTTTCAATTGGTCTAAGGTAATGTCAACAAGCTTGGCCACTGAGCTGTCATACTTAACATTATATTGAATTCTCCATTGGCCACACAACCTCTGTTGACATGCCAACTTGTAAGGGTGGATTTCGCCAGTAGCCACATATCCTTTGTTTGAATTTTATTTGTCTGTCCCACCGAGGGTCTCATGGCATTTGTTAGTAAAAAGAACAGTTGAAAAAAGAAAAAAAAAAAGAGGGTCAGTCTTCAATTCATGTATATTGCCTTTTCAATATCTTTTTAAAAAGGAGCTTGTCATTTGATTTAAGACCCAAATAATAAAGATTGCCCAAATATGCTACTTATGTAGCAACAAAAGGCTGATGAAAGAAAATTGACAGATAAAAAAAAAAGAGAAAATAAAATTAACTAATTTTATCATCGCAAAAACTTTTCTTGGAATTCAAAACCGTGCGCCATCAAGACCTCAAAATAGTTTCGTTCATGCGTGCTCGTTTCATTTTCAACCAAAACAAGACATCTCTGATGATCCACCGTGCCAAAATGCCAAAAAACAAAAGAAGATTTGCTGAAGATGCTTTAAAAAAGTGCAAGACTTTGAAAACCTTTTTCAAATATGGTAAGTTTTCTCCTTTTTTATGAACTTTAAAACTTTACAAGAAAACATTTTTTTTTTAGTTCGATCAATTTTCCACATCTTTGAATAATCGTAAATTGAAACAATGTTTTTTCATAAATTTTCAATAAAGAATTATTTTTTCTATTAAAATATAATGGTAAATTTTCATTTTAACACCAAAAATAGTCTTATTTCCATGCAAATGTATATGCTGAACTAATTAGATATTGAAGAAACCTACCTTTTTTTTCATCAGCCATTACCAGCTTATTGATAAGTAATTCAATGCTGAATTTTGTTGATGTACGTATACAATTTGGGCCTATTTACTTCCTTCACAGTAATTCCTTGCAGTTAACTTTCAAATTAGGGTTAGGTGTTTTTTTTCTTTTGTTATTCTTTTATTTGTCGATGTTTACATATATTTGAAAGTTAACTTCTTAAATTAAGTAATAAAAAAAAAAAAAAAAAAAAAAAATTGCTTTACGGAAGCGAGTACTAATTTCTGAAAGAAAATAGTTCAGCAGTGAATGAGGCTCGGGTGTTAAAATGAAAATTTACCAATATAATTCTCTTTGAACACGTTTTTCTTTTTGCAACATGAAAAATAAATTAAGAACGAAAATTGTTACGTTTTTCAAAAAAAAAAAAAAAAAAAAAAAATATTGACTAGAGCCCTATGTATATATATTTTCAAAAAGAGGTAGATGAAAGAAATTTCAACAAATGTTACAGGTTTATTTGCAACATTTATGTCTACAGGAAATGAACATCACACACACACACACACACTACATAGTAATAATACATTTCATTTTAAAACAGCAATACTTAAATTGACTGGTCCCCTCAAAAAGGAAAGAAAACTACATGTCAAAAAGTGAGGGATCAGTTTGACAAAATTTTATATTGTAAAAACGGGATCCATCTAAAATAGAAAATTAATGTTTTTCTATTCTGACAAATTGCCCGAGTAGAGGAAGTTCTGATTGCTAGGCAACAAAAGTTAGTTGTGAAAATATTTTTATCTATAAGAAATTGCTAATTAATATTCATGTCGGAAAGTGTAAGGATTGTTTTGACATTTAGTCTGTAAGTCTTAAAAACTCACAGAAATTTTTTTTTTTTTTTTATTCTATTGTTTTAGCATTTCTATTTATATAATGTTTTACTGTAATAAAGATTTGAGTCAATCCTAACAGAGAACAGTTCCTTTATTCAGAACTTCAAATGAAGAAAAAAAAAAAAAAAAAAAAAAAAAATCATTATTTTAAAAATATTCAGCCAATACATTAAATTCTTAATTTAGTTTTATTATATTTTCTCCAGAGATAAACTCGAAGCACTTGCAGTGGTTCTGAGGTTCAACCTAAGCCTTCATCAAGTTTTTCACTATCAGCCTTCAGAAAGTCAAGAAACCTCACAAAATTCAAAATAAAGTTCATATTTCTATGTTGAAGTCATGGATTATGTCTTGGCTGGGTTGGGTCACTGAAAAATGAGATTTTGGTTGATTCAGTATTTTGCACTATTTGCAGAAAGGTACAGGCTAAACTAAGTCCAAAGCTACTTTACCTAGGTGTTGATGTTTTTATTAAAAGGAACTTCCAATGTGAATAAAGACACAGCAATGAGACATGAAAATTCTAATTTCCATATAAAGAATGTAGAAACACCAGAAGTTAACATTCCGGAGTCATTAATAAAATAAAGTCAGGCTGGGATACATAGACTCAAAAAAAAAAAAAAAAAAAAAATTTGACTGGGCATATATATATATATATATATATATATATATATATATGGTGTCCAAGGATTTTTTTTCTGTTTATTCAGCACTTGTCCAAAGAGAAAGCATGGCAGTGACATGGGAAAAGTTTATATTACTAGACATTATTGTGCTGAATTTGTCCATGCAAATGGAGAAACCATCATTGATGAAAAAAAAAAAAAAAAAACATTCAAAAAAGCTTATTTTATTGCAGCATTTTATTCAATGGAAGTACTGACAAAACTCTAAAGGAAAGAAAAATTATTGATAAAATTTCTTAAAACAACAAATGTGAAACTAAATTTCCAGCTTTGTGTGAGCCATCATCTGGCCAAGCCAAAGACATCAAAGAGTCAATAGAAAAGAAGCTGAAGGAATTTGGTTATAAAATTAGATGAAATCTGTGCGAGTTTTGTGGCGGTAAATTTTGCAAATTCTAAAAAAATTGCTGCAGTGCCCTCATTTTTAAGAGGTTTACCAAGGTAATTTTTGCTTCCTCCTATCTTAGGATATATATATATATATATATATATATATATATATATATATATATGCGTGTGTGTGTGTGTGTGTGTGAAAATATATAGAAAATAGGAAAACTCGTTAGGTAAATACAGTGTAACCCGGATATAAGAGAGCTGTCGGGACCGGAGAAGAAGTTTCTTATATCCGGGTTTGGTCTAATTTATATACATTAATACAGGCTCTAATTTGGGACCAGAGAAAATATCTCTTATATCCGGGTTACACAGTAATCCAAAGTTCTTTAGTATTTTTGTTATTATTTTTAATAATATATATTATACATACACGCGCGCACACACACACACACACACGGGAGTTTTCGGCCTGACCTACTTCCAAAAATATGATCAGATTTTTTGGGAAAGGACTTCTTGTTTTGGTAAAGAAACATATTTCAGTATCCTCTCATATTTTTCACATAGGATTTATCTGACAAGCAGAAATGGTGTATCTCCAAAACTTGAAGTAGGAAGATAAGTTATTTGAGATTTTCATTTATCTGTTAACTATGCTTTTTACAAACATTAATGGTAATACAAGTATTCTAAGGTATACTTGAACTTATAGGCAGAGAAATTGCCAAATTTATTTTTTTTTTTTTTTACAGCTTATCAACCTTTTGTAGGTTATTTAAAGACAGAAAATATTTTTAGATTGTAAGAATTTTCTTGGAGATAATGATTTACAAGTCTCACTAATTAGGCTATAGCTAGGGGAAGAAAAGGTGGATTCATAGCTTTCTCAAGGGTATTTGCATATTAGTGAATATAATGAACCCAGCTGGAATCGCAAGTGGAAAAATGATTGACAAAATTTTACTTTGTTTTGCAACATACTAATTCAAATTCTACTTCTAAAATATTTTTACTAAAAGCATACCAACAACCTCTAGAAAGTGAGGAAAAAAAAAAAATGAAAATTACAAAATTCAAAAATTGCTAATGTGACCACAAAAAGAAATGCCATCTTCTGGCAATCAATCAATTAGTTCACAGATCCATTGTCACCTTAATTTGCCAAGGTAAATATTAAGGTGCCAAGATAATCTTTCAGTTCAATCATTGATCAAAGTGTCTGGTCATAAGAACAGAGGCATAGGGAGTCTTGAAAGTGTGAGAATAATCTCTACTATTTTTATAATTGTCAGTTCAAACAAGTTGGACAATCAAGATCAGATCAATTACTTTTCACAAATAACTCGGAGAAAAGATCATGCTCACATTGTCATCTTTGTTATTTAAAAGTCAGACTTTCCAGGCTTTTATATGTGACATGTTGCATTCTATTGAAAGTATCAAAATCATTCTTTATCCACAATGAGCATATTGTGTTGAAGAAATGTTTCAAAAGTTAACAGGGAATGCACCAGTACATAGGATGAGCAACACCAGAAGATGAAGCCATTGCTGAAAGGAGTTGCTTAACCACAGAAAGTATATCACTGCTCAACAGACTTTCAAATTTCAAAGTTAGAAAACAACACGGACAGAAATTCTATAAAAGAAAAAAAAAAAAAACACACACACACACAAACTGGCTGGTCGTGTTGCTAGCAAGCTACTCATTAGAAAAAAAAAGATTATTTATGTATAAATCCTTCATACATAATCACCATGTCAACCTGTTAAGTTATTTTAAAATACTGTAAGGATAAAATATATCGAAGGAAAAAAAAAAAAAAAAAATCTATAAATACACTGAAAGCCTTTAAAAAACATGGTAAAAATTAAATGTAGATTTTTATCAACTAAATTGGGAAAAAGGCAGCCAAAATAACCCAAAATTGTTCATTTGGCAACCGGAAATTATTCTACTGTCCCTCTTAATCTCTCAAGCGATTCATATCAGCTTTCTTTTGCTTTCTTTATGTGCAAAAATTAAAAATAAATAAAAATCCAATTTAAAAAAAAATTTTCTTAAAAACACCAGTTTTCCTGATACATGTCCTACTATTTAACCCATAGCCATGTGGCAAGAAATGGATTCATACCTTTCCTAACAACAAAGTATGACAAAATATCATTCTTAGCTCTTTATACTATGTATATTTTTATATACTTTTAGACATTATATAAACAGAATCTAAATATAAAAAGGTTGAAATACAAGTAATTTAGCATTGAAATGCAATTTTAATTGCCATATATCCATGTTCACCATTTTAAAATTAATATCCTACCATAAAAGAAAATATATAAATGCTTTTTATTTTTCATTTCTGAAACTCGTTAAATGTCTATATGCAAACATCTACAAATTGGCAGAAACTGAATGTTAAACATTATTATTTCTCTTCCACAATACAATCAGTAAATAGTTCCCTGGCATGAGAGTTCATCTGAACTAATTATAACCAAAATTCTTATTAATTCTCTCTTCCCCCGTCACTAATCTAAGTCAAATAGGCAAACTTCCATGTACTTAATACTTTTGTGCTCTATTTAAAATAGACTGTGAGCCTCCAACTGTACAATATAATAGATGCTATTTTTCAGATATTACACATCAAGAGGAATTCTACTTCGCTTCACAAGGGAACTTGGTGTTGCCCAACAGAAACAGACTTCAATATCACAAAACCAAATCAGCCTTTCTCCAATAGTTTATATCCTGATCTTTTCATCATAGATGAAGAAGGGACTTGAATCGAAATGGGGTTCTACTAAAGGACACTGAGAATACCATGGACTGAACATGTGAACAAGGACATTTTACAGAAAATGGAAACAAAAATGGCATTTGGAATCAGAAATAGACAGTTGAAATTTCTAGGGCACATAATTAGGAAGGAGAGCTTACAAAATTTGACACTCACAGGACATATTGAAGGCAAGAGGGGAGGAGGAAAACAGCACATAACCTACCCCTAATGAGCTTGAGTAAAAGTTTAGCATAACTGGATTTAGAAGAGAAAATTTACTAAGGGTTACAAAGAACAGGAAATTGTGGAGAATCATGATCACACCCTGAAGAAGATACCATTAAAATAATGTATTTTCTCCATTTGTTAGTTGTTGCCTAAAAGTTATAACCAACTATTTTTCTCTGGTTACTAAATAGGACTTCAGATTTTAGTACGTCTGTTTTTGAATATTACAAAAATTCTTAAATATTCAGAGAGGGTTTTAATTTGCAACATAAGTGGAATGCTAAACTGGATCCTCACTTTGTGTGTGTCAGGTTAGCTAAACCAAACCTTTATCTTTTTGTTTAACTGTATAAAGTAGATATCAAGCTGAAAATTATAGAACAAGTTTTTAGAGACGGCTATTTAATTTACAAATTGAAAACTGAACCCTCACTTTGTATTCATCAAGTTAGCTAAACCAAATATTTATCTTTTAGTTTAACCCCACAAAGCAAATGTCTAGCTGAACATTTCTTAGCCAGAAACTAAAGTTGCAACCTTTTTCTATGACTTTCTGGTCACCAGATATCAGA
This sequence comes from Acanthosepion lycidas, assembly GCA_963932145.1. NCBI lineage: Eukaryota > Metazoa > Mollusca > Cephalopoda > Sepiida > Sepiidae > Acanthosepion > Acanthosepion lycidas. The sequence continues at coordinate 51,766,021 of OZ010597.1, read as the reverse complement.
AAAATAAAAAAAATTGTGACAATGTAGGAATGTGAACATGCATTTTCAGGTATAAAATTTATTAAAAAATAAAACAAGATCATGATTAACTGATCAAAGTTTAAAAGAATTCTGTTTCTCTCTGTAAATAATTTGACTACAAATATTAAATGTTTGACAAAATCAAAACTGACTAAGAAAATCTCAATAAGGAAAATAATGCTCATCTTGTTTTTAGATGACGTTAATAAAGTGCATATAAAATTTATGTAAATGTTTTTACAAGAATTAACAGAGCACAGGTTTGTACAGCAAATATGAACTGGGGCACATAGATGGTATGTGAAAGATTGGCCACTCCTGAAAGAGATCATGAAAATTATGTAGAAAAGGTAAACTGGAAATGAAAACGTGTTGGCAGGCAACGTGACAAGAACATTTTATTTTTTAATGATCAGGATGACAAATTTTATCATGTAGATAAATGAAAATAAAATAATCCTATGACATGTTAGGGTTAACAGTTTCTGGAGAGAAAGATTTGTCAAAATCAAAGACATTAGATCAAACATTAAAAAAAATAAATAAATAAAAAAATAAAAAATTAGAAAACCCCTAAAAACAACCCAAAACTGAAGGCATACATTTAGAAGGTTTTCATTCCAGCTAGAGATCTGTATGACCAGATAAAGTATAGTTTGTTAAGGAAGAAAAAGTCAGATTTGTTTTTTTTTTACAGCTTATACACCTTTTGGATTGTATGACTAACACTATTTTTGGTGAGTGAATTTTATATTAATAATTTTTGGAAAAGATAATGATTTTTCACACTGTTTAACCCACAACTTGGGAGAGAAACGATGGATTCATATCTTTCCCCAAAGGTATTTATGCATAAGTGAGCATAATGAACGCGACTAGAATTTACAGACTTCTCATTGATTTCTCATTCCAAGTTGCTATCCATTACACAACCTGCATGTCTAGAAGAAAAAGAAGTCATATGAGAGAAATAATACAAAATAATTTCATCTAGAACAGATAGAGAATCACCAATCCATATAATAATTATCAATGTGTATTTATATATTTCCTGTCCCATCTGTAGTGGGAAGGGAGGTAAATCAACTTAATCTAGTAAATTTATAAGTGATTACTTCTCAGTCATTTTAATGACCTATACAAATAAAATATTAATCTGCATTTAGAAAAATTAGTTCGCAAACAAATGAACTGTTTCATTAACTAGTTCTGTTGCTCCTACATTTCTTAGATTACAGTGTTATTTGTTCAAGCCCTTCATGTCAGGCAATTGTTTACCTTTGGCTATTAAGTGATTGTATTGCTTCAACTTGGTCTTAAAATAGGCTTTGTTGTGGCAGTCTTTGTCGTTCTGCTGCTAATCTTTTTTTTCCAAGACATATTTCCATTTCATTGTTATATTAAACCCACAAAATTGAAAAAAAAAAAAAAAAAAAAGCGATTTCTATAATACCAGGAGTAATCAATGAATCATAGATACTATTGAACATCTAAAAATATAGAGGAAACAGATTAATTAAACAGTTCATTGGCCTCAATTTTCATTGTGAATTCTTTATCTCCCCTTTGTTGAATCTGAATATATTGTTTCAAAACTTGTTTCATTGCATTTCAGTATTAAAACTTTCTAACTATTGCTGTCTTTTTTGATGGCATGGGTACACTAGACACTAGTGTACCCATGCATGCATTTTAAGAATTTTTTTGGAGATAATGATTTACAAGTCTCACTAATTAGGCCATAGCTTTCTCAAGGGTATTTGCATATTAGTGAATATAATGAACCCAGCTGGAATCGCAAGTGGGAAAATGATTGACAAAATTTTACTTTGTTTTGCAACATACTAATTCAAATTCTACTTCTAAAATATTTTTTACTAAAAGCATGAAAGGAAACGATCAAAATATCAAGAATTGATCGAAAAGTGTCAGCAAAATTCCTGGAAGGTCACATATGACTCTGTGGAAGTAGGATGTCGTGGCTTTGCAGGCCAGTCATTATGCAAAGCTTTTAGGAAAATAGGCATCGTAGGATCAGCTAAAGCCAAAGCCGTTAAGAAAATTTCAAATGAAGCTCTGACGGCTTCTAAATGGATATGGCTTAAAGGATCCGAGCAGTGGGGGAATAATTCAATAGAAAACAATCCCTAATCTGGATTTAAATTGCTTGCGATTAAATAAGTTTTTATAGGTTTTATTAGTTAAATTTAGCTCACAAACTCTTGGTAGTTTTTTTTTTTTTTTTTACTCCTTTTTTTTTTTTTTTTTTTTTTTTATAAAACAGAAATATTGTAAAATAATATAGCATTTATCCTTCTCATACGATAATGTTATTTTTTAATCTAACATAATTTAAAATCAATCCACACAAATTAACATTAATAAAATTCATTTCTACCATACGCCACAATATCATCAATTTATTTTAACCGTTATAATTTAGAATTAATTCGTTTTTACCATATAAATTGTTAATTTATTCCAATCAATATTTCATCCATCCCTATATAGTTTAATTTAATATTCCATCCGTCCCTACCAGTACCACTGATATATATATTTTAACTGTAAATACATAAAATCAATCCATTCCATACAATAAGAATTTTTAATGAAGTAGTATAAATTATTTTTGAAAAAGATTACATATTTTTTTTTTTTTTTTTTTTAATTGGTGCGAAGCAAACAAGTTATATAATTCAGTTTGGAAGGAGAAAAAAAAAAAAGAGGAAGGAAAGGTAAAAAAAACAAAAACAAAAGACGCCCCCATTTTAGTGAACAGCTAAATGTATCGTCAATATTTTGATTGGGACAGAGCAAGCAATTTTGGACGCTTCCGTTGGTTGTTATTTTAGTTATTTATTTTTTTTTTATCTTTAATTTTTTTTTTGTTTTTTTTTTAAAGAGCAGAAAGTATAAATTCTGTCATGAGTACTAGCACAATCCTTTACACGGTGGCGACCTGTTGAATAAGATAACAGGTCGGGGGTGGCTGTCGGAGCTGATATGATGAATAAGAACCCCGAAATCAGCGAGGAAGACGGCTTTCATCACTGAGGACCACCTTCAAGCATTCAAATGTATTTTGTGATATCTATTTCTGTTTTTAACAGTGACGACTGGGTACAGACCAGTTGGCGACCGGGGAAGAGAACTGGTGACAACTGGAGAGACAGTTGACATCTCGGAAAGACGAGTAAAAGGGGCAGGCAGGGTTAGCTACCCCAAATGCAAGCTTCTTTAGGAGCAACCTTACAATTTGCTACGAGTACTCAAAGTTTAATATACCCCCCGAGAGGGGGGGGTGGAAGAGATCTCTACCAGGACTGATTCTTTGATAACGAACGGAGATGCCCAACCACACTCGGAAGAATGCATTTGTGGAAAGTTGTGCAAAAATCAACGAGGCCTAAGAATCCACCAAGGCCGGATGAAATGCCTGGAGAGGGGGAGGCTTGAGCAACGTACAGGTACAAGACCTGGTAAAACGAAGGAGAGGAAGGACCAGGAGTCGCACCACAGAGTCCAATCCCTCCAAGTTCAGGTTTCATCTTCTCTAGGCATGGAGTCGAGGAGAACAATCAAATGGCCGCCTGCTGACAACAAGGAGGCCTGGCAGAATTTTGATAACGACATCTGCGAACTATTACAACTAGCCAGCCAAGGAAGTGCCCAAAATCAGTTAAAATATATGACCACAATAATAACCAGCATGGGATCCGAAAGATTTGGCTATGTCGAATCTAAACAGATAGCAAAGCCAAACACCACCACTAACCAAAGAGAAAAGAAAATTAAAGAGCTCAGAAAGGAGCTAAGATCCCTTAAAAAAGCTTACAGGAAAGCGAACAGTGAGGATCGCCAGCCTCTGGAGGAACTTCGTGCAATACTGAGGGAGAAGCTGAAGAATACACGACGAGCCGAGTGGCACAGAAGAAAGGGAAAGGAAAGAGCTAGAAAGCGAGCAAGCTTCTTGTCTAACCCATTCGGTTTTGCTAAGAAGTTATTAGGAGAGAATCGGAACGGACAACTAGAGGCATCTGCAGAAGAAATTAATACTTTCCTCAGGGAATCCATCAAAGATCCATTAAAGGAACAAGATCTTTATAAAAACGATAGTCTCATAATACATAAACCACCAGTAAGTCCATTTGATTTAAGCATGCCCACTTGGAAAGAAATCCAAGAAGTGGTGAGAGCATCAAGATCTGCTTCAGCACCAGGGCCGAGCGGAGTGCCGTACAGAGTCTATAAAAGATGTGGAGGGATTCTCCGGAAATTATGGAAATTAATAAGGATCATTTGGAGGAAAGGCAAGGTAGTCGATCAATGGAGACGCGCCGAAGGGGTATGGATTCCCAAGGAAGAGAAGTCCACAACACTGGACCAATTTAGAGTAATATCCCTCTTGAACACTGATGCAAGATCTTTTTTGGTGTATTATCAAGACGTATTACTAAATATGTATTGGCGAACAATTACATCGATAAATCTGTCCAGAAAGGTGGTATCCCAGGAATGCCAGGGTGCCTGGAACACACAGGCGTACTTACGCAACTGATAAGAGATGCGAGAGAAAGGAAAAGCGATCTGACAGTACTATGGTTGGACCTCGCCAATGCGTATGGTTCCATGCCTCATAAGCTCGTGGAAGAAGCTCTAAAAAGGCATCATGTTCCCTCTTCAATTAGTGGTCTAATTTCAGACTACTATAATAATTTTCAGCTTCGAGTATCGGCAAGAATAGTATCGGAATGGCACACCCTGGAGAAAGGCATTATCACGGGGTGCACGCTGTCCGCAGTACTGTTCTCGCTGGCTATGAATATGCTGGTCAAAGCATCTGAAGTAGAGTGTAGAGGCCCCCTCTCTAAATCAGGAATTCGCCAACCCCCCATTAGAGCATATATGGACGATCTATCCGTAACAGGAGGAAGATGGCTCTTGAAGGGCTTAGAGAAAAACATTACATGGGCCCGAATGAATTTTAAGCCAGCTAAGTCCCGATCATTAGTCATTAAAAAAGGAAAAATAACGGAGAAATATCATTTCAAGATATCCGGTGTAACTATCCCAACCCTAAACGAAAAACCTGTTAAGAGCCTGGGTAAGTTTTTTGACGGCAGTCTAAGAGACACTGTGGCTATTGAACAGACAACTAAAGACCTTACACAGTGGCTCAATAAGATTGATAAATCAGGCTTACCAGGTCGATTTAAAGCCTGGTTATTCCAGCATGCCGTTTTACCTAGAATATTATGGCCACTTCTGATGTACGAATTCCCAATGACCAGTGTAGAATCACTGGAGAAATTAATAACTAGGCGCCTGAGAAGATGGTTGGGAGTTCCGACGTGTCTGAGCACAGCAGCACTCTACGGCAGGAATAATGCTCTTCAACTCCCTTTCAATAGTCTTGTTGAGGAGTTTAAAGTCACAAGAGTAAGAGAACAGCTGCAATATAAAGAATCAACAGACCCAAAAGTGGTAGCAGCATGTATTCAATCTCAAACGGGGAGAAAATGGAGTGCAGAAAAGGAGTTGGAGATGGCAGAGGATAGATTACAGCATAAAGCAATTCTTGGCACTATCGCTAAACGTAGAGCGGGTCTCGGTTATTTTCCTTGTCCCCAAATAAACAGAGCCAAAGGGAAAGAAAAACAGCAATTAATCCAAGAAGAAGTGCGAGCAAGGATTGAAGAAACGAGATACTGCAAGATGGTGGGACTTAGTTCACAGGGAGCATGGACAAAATGGCAGGGTGTCGAACAGGAAAAGATCAGCTGGTCAGACTACTGGCGGTCAAACTTTGGTGAAATAAGTTTCCTAATAAAATCGGTATATGATGTGCTACCTAGCCCATCCAATTTATATTTATGGGGCAAAAGGGATACCCCAAATTGCCAATTATGTGGGAAACGCGCTTCACTGCAACATATACTAAGTAACTGCGCTAAAGCCTTGAGTGACGGTAGATACCGCTGGCGCCACGACCAAGTCCTAAAGGCAATAGCACATGAAGTCAGTGAAGCAGTGAGAACTTCTAAATACACCCCGAATAAGAAGTTCATATTAATTCCCTTCGTTAAAGAGGGAACGAAGGAAAAAAAACAAACGATCCCCAAAACAAACTTGTTATCATCAGCAAATGATTGGCATTTGGATACAGACCTGAAGACACAACTAAAGTTCCCCAGACATATAGCGGAAACATCACTAAGACCAGACTTGATCATCTATTCCAACTCCACCAAACAGTGTACAATATGGGAGCTCACGGTCCCCTGGGAAGAATACCTGACATTAGCAAATGAAAGGAAACGATCAAAATATCAAGAATTGATCGAAAAGTGTCAGCAAAATTCCTGGAAGGTCACATATGACTCTGTGGAAGTAGGATGTCGTGGCTTTGCAGGCCAGTCATTATGCAAAGCTTTTAGGAAAATAGGCATCGTAGGATCAGCTAAAGCCAAAGCCGTTAAGAAAATTTCAAATGAAGCTCTGACGGCTTCTAAATGGATATGGCTTAAAGGATCCGAGCAGTGGGGGAATAATTCAATAGAAAACAATCCCTAATCTGGATTTAAATTGCTTGCAATTAAATAAGTTTTTATAGGTTTTATTAGTTAAATTTAGCTCACAAACTCTTGGTAGTTTTTTTTTTTTTTTTTTTACTCCTTTTTTTTTTTTTTTTTTTTTATAAAACAGAAATATTGTAACATAATATAGAATTTATCCTTCTCATACGATAATGTTATTTTTTAATCTAACATAATTTAAAGTCAATCCACACAAATTAACATTAATAAAATTCATTTCTACCATACGCCACAATATCATCAATTTATTTTAACCGTTATAATTTAGAATTAATTCGTTTTTACCATATAAATTGTTAATTTATTCCAATCAATATTTCATCCGTCCCTATATAGTTTAATTTAATATTCCATCCGTCCCTACCAGTACCACTGATATATATATTTTAACTGTAAATACATAAAATCAATCCATTCCATACGATAAGAATTTTTAATGAAGTAGTATAAATTATTTTTGAAAAAGATTACATATTTTTTTTTTTTTTTAATTGGTGCGAAGCAAGCAAGTTATATAATTCAGTTTGGAAGGAGAAAAAAAAAAAAAAAAAAAAGAGGAGGGAAAGGTAAAAAAAACAAAAACAAAAGACGCCCCCATTTTAGTGAACAGCTAAATGTATCGTCAATATTTTGATTGGGACAGAGCAAGCAATTTTGGACGCTTCCGTTGGTTGTTATTTTATTTATTTATTTTTTTTTTTATCTTTAATTTTTTTTTTGTTTTTTTTTTAAAGAGCAGAAAGTATAAATTCTGTCATGAGTACTAGCACAATCCTTTACACGGTGGCGACCTGTTGAATAAGATAACAGGTCGGGGGTGGCTGTCGGAGCTGATATGATGAATAAGAACCCCGAAATCAGTGAGGAAGACGGCTTTCATCACTGAGGACCACCTTCAAGCATTCAAATGTATTTTGTGATACCAACAACCCCTAGAAAGTGAGGAAAAAAAAAAAAAAAAAATGAAAATTACAAAATTCAAAAGTTGCTAATGTGACCACAAAAAGAAATGCCATCTTCTGGCAATCAATCAATTAGTTCACAGATCCATTGTCACCTTAATTTGCCATGGTACTAGTGTACCCATAAATTCTTAATAAAATGCATGCCATTTAGTTTGGAATAAAACGAAGCATCTTAAACTTAAATGTTGACAAGTCTTATTGTTGTTAAGTTTTATTTATTATAATTAAAATATTAAATTACAATAAACGAGACACCATTATAAATAATTTATCATTTTTAATTTAAGAAGCTACTGCTAAAATTATAGCAATGGTGACATTTGTAAACAGTTTCAGGTGTGAGTGCTGATATTTTCAAAAGTACAATGGTCAAACTTCCTATAATTTTTCTTGAAGCAAAACAGGAACAATTTGAAGATATAGCATCATAGTAATTAGAAATATTGATAAAATGATTGATCCCAGAAATGAAACCATCTATTTAATAAAACTTGAATTGCCTTGCAAGAATTCAATCTAATTCTGGTGACATAATCAAAGAAGTTATAAATCATATTGGAAAAACTAATAACTTCAAATAAGTTTAGTGACCAATTATAGTTGCAGTATATAACCACAGATTGGCTCTGTGGGTGTTGAACAAACATATGCCAGAGCAGGCATCTGCAACAGGGATTGTCTATCTGCCCTATTTGACAGGCATATTTTGATATGAGAGGTCAGCCATTACAAGTCTCAGAGTGAAGTTCAAATTATATGATTATTATCCTCACAACTGCTTTATATGCCTGAGAAACTTGAAAATTCATCACAAAAGCTCTACAACTCTAAGGTGTTCCATTTAAGATGCCTTCAAAAAATTCTCTGAGAGTTAAAATCAGGAACAAGGAAGTGCTAGGATGTGTGAATTATCTTAGAGTAATAGTGGTAGATAGGCGGATACAGTTCACTGGCCATATCGTGGAATTATCTGACAGTCATCCAGCCAAAGTTGCTCTAAACTGGATACCTCAAGGCTGCAAAAGACCAAGAGGTCGTCCTAAAATGACTTGGTGGACTACAGCAAAAGAACTGAGAAAAATAAACATCAACTGGTTCCAAACTCCAAGATTGATCTAAGTTGAGGAAAAACTGTAACCCCTTGCCATATGATGGCTGGAGGTGCAAGATAGAGTATTTAATACAAAAATGCCAGAGAAAGGTTTGAAAGATTTCTCAATTATGTCTACAACCAAGTTAAGTTTAATTTTCATATAAAATATTTTTTAAGCAAGTCAATATATTCAAGAAGTAGACACTCACAATTGCTGGGTGAGGGGCATTAACACAAATATTCTCACAATTGGATAAATATAAGATTTATATATAAGCTAAATAAAAATGAAGTCAATATTAATTGGTCCCATTAAGACTTGACAATATTAACCAATTTAGTTTTGATATTTTGCTTAATTCTTCCTCTTCAGTACAAATAACACCATTAGATGGTTTGCTTATGACTATATCATGTTGAAACATTGGTTCTTGCCTAATATCTGAAGTGAACCTCGTGAGTACCTATATGGATGACTGCTTGGAAATACCAAGTGCTGTAAGCTTGGATGTGCAGGTGGTGTGAGGGATAATGGCTTGGAACGAAAAGAAAAAAAAAAAGAAAAAGAAAAAATCAGAGCGCCGAGTTTAAATTGCAGTCAAGTTCATTAAAATCATGAGTTCCATAACCCATTAGGGTCATAGGGGGACCATATGTATTGCAGATATAGCAGCAAGACAGCCCGATGAAGACCAACCCCCTCCAGGCTGGTTTGAATTTGGTTTTTCTTTTTTCTAGACTGGTTGCCAACCAAAGCTATATAGGGCCCAGTCTGTCCTGCTATTTACGTATAGCTAAGAAAAGGATTCATACCATTCTCAAGGGTATTTTTCACATGAGTAAATGTAACAAACTCAACTGGAATTTGAACACAGCACTCAGATTCCTCAGATTACAAACCACTATCCATTATACCGTTGCCCATCAGCCATATTCACTTATGCACAAATACCCTTGGAAATGGTATAAATCCATATCCCCACACTGAGCTATGGGTTGAATAGCAAGACAGACCGGGTTCTAATAGCCTTGGATGGCAACCAGTCTAGCACAAAAAACTGTGGGAATTCTTCTGCCAAGTCAATCATGAATCCAAAAGAAACAATGATCACCCAAGCATGCATCAAGCATGGCACCTGAGGAAACAATTAGTTTATTTGCAAGAATAATTTTAGATTTACAAATTTTAAAAAATGTGAACCAACTACAATACAATATTTATTATACTATAAAATCTAACTATAGAAATAAATCTTTCTATTCAGAAATTAAATAAAATTAGTTAAAAATGTCTGAACAAGAAAATTTTAAATAAACAATTTGATAAGTAACTAATTTTAAATTTTGAAAACATGCATTTCCAGGAATCTTTCATTTGCTCTTGCTGTTTTGTTAAAATTGCGAGCATCTGGATTTCTAATATTTTGGCAATCTTTAACTTTTGGGCCTGCAAAAAACAGTGTTTCAAAAAGACGTCCCCTCCCCTCAACACTAAGTGACCTTCACTCCTCAGCAATGTTTATTGTTTTAAAAAGTGATGATTAGAATTTTAATAAAACCTGAACAAATGAAAGTGAATTTATACATTTTCTTTGTTCTTGAGAATTGATGACAAAATAATAAATATTTATTTATTAGATTCTTTATTGGAATGATTGGCAAAACATTGACTAATTGGCAATCGATTCAAAAGATGATAAATGAGGATTTCTGAGTCATATTTTAAAATAATTGGTACTTGTGGGTTATTTGCAAGAATAAAATCAGATGTGGTATTTAAAAGAGTTTTTTTTTTTTTTTTTTTTTTTTTTAGACTATCTGGATTTGTGAAAAAGTTTGAAAATTAATTTTAAAAGTGGCTACAGATATATAACACACAAGTAGTACTTAATAATTTAGTAAATATTTATAAATTTATGAATAAAAAATTCTTTTCATATTTATTTCTTGATGAATATTGAATTGTATTAGTTTTCTTTTAGAATATTGTATTATTGTGAATAATAAATTCGGAAAACTAACTCAAAAAGTGGTTTCCCAGATGGAAAAAAAAATAGGGGATGCAAGTTCGATTCCTCTCGGTGATATATATATATATATATTTTTTTTTTTTATTAGTAAAACTTCTCAATTTAAGCCGGTTGTAATTATTATTAATTTCGCCGTTTTATAACAGAAGATAGGGATATATCAACTCAAACACGCGTACCCAGGAAAAATAACGTTTATATAGTAAATTAACAAGAAATAATGTCGAATGAAAAAAATCCTTTCGAAAATATATCCTTTTTTTAACACAAAAACACTAAAGCACCCAAGCCTGGCATAATTGTTTATTTTTAAAATGACTGCCTAAACAGAAAGCAGCATCTTTGATGACAGATATCAGAAGCAGTGAGAAAAGACAGATCGCCCCCTATCAAATAATGATGATGTAAGCTCTGATGATGTGCGATTGTAAGAAGCATCTCTAAGGTTGTCTGTGTTACTTATGTACTATCTTGTCCTAACGACCTTGGTGAAGAAGCGGTACGGCACGTCTGCTTTAGATGTCTTCAGAGAGCAGCAGTAGTACCCAAACCATATCCTTCATGTTTTTTTGAGTTTTTTTTTTTTGTAAGACCAGATCACGCTCCAATGTTTTTTTCACCTTATTTTTTATATACACTTTCGTTTTGACCGTTGAGCACACGTTTTTTTTTGTTTTGTTTTTTTTAAACGGCCATTTTTAACAGCCACGCAAAACTGTAAGAAAAAAAAAAAGGAATAGTTGCTCCCCCACCTTTTAAGAAAAAGAAAAAATATTTTCAGAATGAAGAGAAAAGAAACAACAAACCCTACATTTATGTAGGAGTGGAAAGATCCATATTTTAAAATTTAGTTTAGGGAAACATAACCCACACGGCATGTAACTTAAGATTTGTTAAATTTGAGAATTAAATTTAAAAGAAAAGTACTGAACTTATTTATTTATAAAATGCGTTTTTTTTTTTGTTTTTTGTTTTTGTTTTCAACTTAAATTTTTGAAATTCGGTGATAAAGCAACAAACTGATAGCCTAAGGAGACAATTTTATTTTTATATTTTTCAACTTTTTTTAAATTACACAGCATTGAAGAACTACTTTTATGTCCTTCCAGTGTAAAAAATCCAAACAAATACTTGTAAAAAGCATGAAAAGAAGAAACGTTTTAAATTTGATCAGAAGTCTTTTAGAGTCAATAAAGCTTTTCTTGGAAGAAATAGGATAGGGTTTCATATGAAAATGAAGGGTTCGACAAGTAGAAACTTTATTTTACGGAGCTGTGAATTATGCGGTTTAAAAAAAAAATGACAAAATATTTTGTCTCTAAAACTAAACATCTACAATCGTAAATAAAATAAATAACAAACACCATCGACATTTTTTTTAACATTAAATTTAAAACGGAAATTTTAAAAAGTTTTTCGTTTTTAATTTTGTAATAGAATATTAACAAATTATTGCACTAAGTGCTTTTTAGCGAAAAATTAATTTTTCAACTCGACTTGCCAAGTTTTCGAGACAAAATAGCAACTTTTTTTTATCATCATTTCAGATTTCCAGGAAAAATATCATAACTTGAATCCTAGAGAAGTAAACCACCCAAATAAATAAATCGTGTAACGACAGACAATTTTTGTGTCAGTAAAAAAGTAATTTCGATGCAGCTGAAAAAAAAAAAAAAAAAATAGAAACGTAGTTAAGAAGAAAACCACAACACGTGTTCTTATGACTCATTTTTAAATCCTTCTATGAATAAACATTGGCTTTCCGAAAAGATTTTGATATTTATTTTCATACGTATTTTTTTATTAATTAATTAATACGTTAATTAGAACTAAAAGACTAACAAAGAAAAAAAAAAAAAAAGAATCCTTAAGCAATAGAGACAAGAAATATAATCACGACGGACAGATGTGTCATCAATCTGTTAAACTTTTTTTGCGCAAGCAAAATGAATGCGTTTTTCATTTTGTCCCAAAACAAAGTTTAAAGATTTTTTTTTTACGTGAGGTCTGGTAACAGGTTTAAAAATACTTTTTAAACACAAGAAACTTTTAAAATGATTAATTGCTACTACCAACAAAAAAAAAAAAAAAAAAAAAAAAAAAGAGAGTATTTTTAACGATAAATTACCGTTTAAAAAAGTTAAATTTTCATAATTTAAAAAAAAAAAAAATATCAAACATTTAATTTTAAAACTGTTTTAAAATTAAATTATAAAATTAAACCAACAGTAAGCATTAAAATTGTGAAGTTACTCTGTTACTTGTAATTTGTAATGTAATTTTAGTAGAAAGAGGCGAGTAATTTTTAGTCGCAAGAAAAGCCAATGTGCTCCACAATTATAGCCTTGTGCCAGACTAGGAAAAGCCACGTGTTACTTTTTAATTTAAATTTACGATTTTTTGCTTCTTACCGAGACTTTCTCTACTTTATTTTTTAAATTCAACATCGATTCAGGATCTCTAGCCGGTGGATAAAAAAAAAATGCTCAGGAAATTAGTGCAACAACAGTAACACAAATTTAAATATCATCACACACTTTTCAGTCGAATTAATTAAAATAATTTACAGATTTTATTTTGAAAATCACTTTTTTTACAATAAAGGTATCAAATTAAATTTCGATTTACGTCATTGCTTGTGGGAAGAATATTTTTTAATTCTGTATTACTATTATTTGAATTTGATATTTTTAATTTAAAAGCATCATTCCAAGTCGCTCTTTGCGCTTTTTCCCTCCCTTTCGGACCTTAAAACTAAAAAGGAAGAAAAAAAACAAATGAAGTTTTCAGTGAAACTAGAGAGAAATGAGTTCATTCGACAAGACAAGTGGTTGGAAATTAGCGATAATTTCTTCCATTTCAATTTTTTGGGCTTAAAAATTACAATAACTAAATAAGGTTGAAGGTAGACTGAAAAATCAGTGTACTTTCCCCATTTTCAGCATGGCTGCTCAGGCCCATTTGTGTTTCTTCAAACACCCACACGACCAGCCTGTGGTTTATACTGTAACTATGATCACAGTTCGTTCGGTTTTTATTTCAGTATTGTTCTTTTACTATGTTGGCTGTCAGCCAAGGCTGGATGGCCCACTGGGAGGAGAAGGGATGGACACATACCAAGGGTATTTGTCCGAAAGTGACTGCAACAATCTCGGTCAGAATTCGTCCAGAGCCACGGTCATACCTTTTTTTTTTTTTTTTTTTTTTAAAACAATAATCTTTAAAAAAAAAAATAAATAAATCGTAAAATAAATAAAATTTATCTGCTATATCCTTTCAGGACGTCGGCGATCATGACGCTCTGTAACTTTCCGTCTTTTATTACTCTCAGTAATTTTTCTTTTTTATCCTTTTAGTTTTTTAGCATCTCTTTCTTTTTAAATCATTTCACCACGAGCAAGGAGATAATGCCACTAACATGAAAAGAGGTTACTGGGGAGTGAAAGAAAACTAGAAAACTTTTTTTTAGAAGGAACCGGAAACCCCATCCTAAAAACTAAAAAGGAAACAAGGGATCTAAACTTGTTCAAAAGATCGTGGAGGGTGTTAACCGGGCGATAGGTGAACCTATCTACTCCTATTGTCCAGTTAAGTACGTTACTACCTACCCACTAACCCAGTGTGTTTTCCCTTCATCATTATATCCTGCGAGTGTGACTGTTAAAATTATCCAACCACCATTCCCTCTTTATGTCTCGGAAACTTCAATTGTCACTTTTTGAATGCAAGTAAATGCCCCAGTGTCTGTTTTCCTTAAAACTTCCTTGATGCTCACATGTTTTGTCCAGGGTATCCTTAGTATCCTTCTGTAGAACAGCTGTTGCTGAAATAAATCTATCTTTCAGCATTCACTGCCATATGAGAGATCTGATATTACATTTTTTTTTTACTTTCATGGGATATTTTCTTAACTAAGCAGGGTGCTTAGTTTTTAGAAGGTCTGCTGGTGTAACTCATTTCTATGCGCATTCATTCAGATTTCTCTTCCGTCGTCTGTTATTTCACAACTCAGTTTTTTTTGCACTTGCTTGATTTTGAGTTTTGACGTCCCAAATTTATTGAGCTCTTTTACTGACAACCATCGCATTCTGCCTGCTTACAGTTGTGAGTTGATAGTCCTTTCTTGCTTTTCTTTAACTACCTTGTTTAATTGTTCTATCACTTTTCTTTCTCAGTGTCATCTGCCTATTTTCTTGTTAAGATGTCCGTCAAAAACAAATCCCGATGGGTCTTCTCTTCTAGTTCTTAAGATAGTCTCGTTGCAGCAACCAAGTAAATAAATTTTATTTTAAAAAGTCAAATTTATCCAAAATCACTGATCTTGAATAAGTGATCTTAGATCACCAGTTTATTTTAGATTTTAATTTTGACAGGTTACAAAACAATGTTTATTTGAGTTTGGGGGCTAACTTTTTGGTAAAGCGAAAATCTTACGACATTAGGTCCCCCACAAACAAAATTAAAATTATCAACACGGAAGGAGAAAAAAAAACAGGTGTTGGACATCTGACGATTGTGTTGAATGACCTCCCATCCCCACCAACATGTTCTTTTAAAAATCTAATCTACAAAGGAAAACCTTACTGCTACTTTAATTAATTAGACACAAACAAAACAAAAGTAATTTAAAACTTGTAAAAAGCAAATAAATTCAATTGTAGAAGGCAAGCATAAAATACCGAAATTTAATTGCGAAGAAAAGATTTTATCCACCAGTTGTTTAGAAATGTAACATTTTTATTGGCTTGGACCAGGACGAATTTATTTCACAAGAAGACTAAATTTTTTTTTATCACAACCTTAAACATCAAATAAATGTACACTACAGCAAATTCTTTTTTTTAAGGATACTGCTTTTGTTATATTTTTTTTTTACCCAAAAACAGAATTGTGATAAAAGACAGGAGGAAGTTAGCATAAAAACTAAAAAAATATTTTTAACTAGAAAAATGCAATTTCAGAATGAGACAATTTCTACATTTTATAAACCAATTTGTTACTAAAAATAATAATACGGAATGGCATCAAAAATTTCATTTTTTTTATTTGAATTTTTTTTCACTGTTACGATGTGAATAATTAATATTCACGGTTTAAAGTGCATTAACATTGAAGTTGAAAAATATGTGCAGTTATAAGTGCATTTTATTTTTCATTACAACGTTTTGGATGGATGTGATCCACACACAGTGGAAGCGCACATGGGTCGATCATCAAGTCCATAACTGAACAAAGTTTCTTTCACTATAATGTCCGGTATGTTATTAATATTCACGACTGAATAAAATGTCTATTTTATTTTCCCATTAAAGTTGCAGATGAGACATAGTGATAAACTGAAAGTGAAATGTAACTTATATTTTAAACAAACGGATACACGTGTTTGAGTAGACGCACTGTTATTTATTTAATAAAACAATAAAACATCTATCTCTATCGAGCTGTGCATTCGAGAATCTTAAAGAAAATGTACGCAGGAACAATAGGACGCTGAAAAGTTTTCGGCCCGATCAACTTTTTTTTTTTTTTTTTTTACCAAAATCAAATATTTTTTGGAAATTTCATGGTAAGACCGAGAACTTCCCCGCCCTCCAGCGTAAAAATTAAACAAAACAAAACAAACAAAAAAAAAAATAAATCAATAATTCCATAGCCTGATAGAAAAAAGTTTATCAAGTTCGATCTGTTATTAATTGCTGAATTAAGTGCATTGACAAACAATATCATCTGGAAAAATAAATTTTTGCGTAAAGTCATTTTTTTATTAAATTATTAATATTAGGCTACGAACTTATCGATGTGTTATGTTGTTCGTTGCCCCAGGAGATGATTTCAATTCTTTTTTTTTGTAAAAGGTTTCTCAGACAGTCAGCCAGAGATTTTTTTTTTTTTTTTAACATCAACCGAACAGGATTGATTTCTTTTCTTTAAGTAAATAAAAAAAAAAAAGAAATGAAATTTTCTTAAGGCGCCAGCTTTAGCTTTACTTATATTTTTTTCTTCTTCGTCAATGGTGAACAAGTGCCCCGGTTTCGGGTTAATTTATTTAACAAATATTTCCTTTTAAGTCAATTTTTTTTATGTTTTAGTTTTTTTACTTTTTCAAATTTAATTCATGGCTGTGTCAAAAAAAAAAAAAAAAAAAATCGTAATGACAAACAAAAAAAAGTTTAACTAGTGACTACTAGTGTAACCTGTATATTGCGTTATACAATTTTTATTACTTTTTTGGGGGGAGGGGGTCTCAGAGGCATGTGTCTGACCCCTCATTTTATGCCCAGCCATGGGGCTTATAAGGATTTCTCCGAAAAGTTGGATTTTGCCGCTTTGCGGGAGAAAAAAACATTTTTTTTTTTTTTTTAAATTTTAATTTTTTCAATTCTCAGGGGTTATTTTTTTTTTAATTATGTTTTAAAAGTTTTTACATAAAATAGAATTTTATATAAGTTTTTAATTACTTTATGCTTCTTAATTCGCCATTCTTTCAAAACCAGACTTTATGAAGAGGAAAGCAATCCATTGTTCACTTAACTTTTGAAAAAGAAAGTGTAATCTGAATATTAAGAATTATTTTTCAACTTAAATTAACTTTAGGGTATTTGATCACAAATAAGTCTACCTAAGGGTATAAAAAAAAAATTAGATTAAATGAAAAAAAAAAAAAAAAAGGTCATTAACTTGGGGGGGGGGCATTTTTTTTCTTTTACATTCTAAAAATAAGTCTTAAAAAAGTGTAGAAGAAAAGCTATATTTTAAGTTTCACCATTTACTTTTTTCGATTTACTCTTAATAAAATAGAATAAAAACCTACATATCTTTACTTTTATCCCAAAATATGAAACCCAAAGAAACAAACAAATAACTTTCTAGAGGATTTCACATTAGTTTTATCGACCAAACGAAGAAAACAAACAATTCCCATTTTCAGAACTTGAAAAGGAGAAAAAGACTTTTTCTTTTTAAGAAACACAAGTAAAAGAGAAACAATTTACACACTCAGTCATGGCCAAAATATCCATATACTCACTTGATTTCTTCTTAGCATTCAGGTATTTTCTAGCAACTACAAGGCCGAGTACAATTAAACCGCCGGCCAAAACAGCGGCAAGTACAAGTCGTCCTTGATGTGCGGGAGAAGCCGCCGAAGCCGCCATCTTTATCGTCTGCTTTTGACTATTTCGTTTTTCTTTGCCGTAAAGTGACTGTCGTAAAACTAAAATCAAGACTTTTAAAAATCATAAAGTAAAGGAAAATAAATAAAAAGAATACATATAAAACAAACCACTTGTTTTATTTTTATATCAATCCCATAATATAAATAACTAAGTATATGTTATTAATTTATATATTTAAATAGTTTCCCGATTAAGACATTGAATCACGTCTTTTGTTTTTCAAACTGGTTTACGGTAGGGTAAGCATTTTGTGGACTTAAATCCGAAAATGGAAGGTCACGGCCGGTATACAAGTCAAATTCTATTATAACAGTAATAATATTATTTATTTTTAAAATTACAAAAAATTCTAAAGTGCTAATTTAAGAAGAAAACAATCTCGGCTCTAGCCATGCCTTTTATGAAAGGTCGTGCACCGGTTCGCCGGACAATCAAGTATCTAGAAAAAGGAGCCCTCGTGTTTAAAAAGAACATCCAAGTCATGACCATTCATTATAACACAAATCATCAGCCCAGTAACGGTGCCTAGTAAGTAAAACATAGACATATTTTTTTAATTGAATTTCATTTGCTTGCTTTTCCAAGTACACGTGTTTAAAATAAACAAACAAAAAAAATCAATTATTTTTCATCGTTGCTAGTAAAGATGACATCATCTTATGATAAACACCACTTTCCACTTTTGTTTATTTATTAAAATAATTTAGTATTTGGTCTCCCCCACAAGAAGCTAAATATTGTTGAGTTTACCGCTCTAAACAATTTTCGCATACCAAACATTGAATTACCTCCCTTACAATTTTCCCTATCATCTTTACCTTGTCTCATATCGAAACATAACTTGTTAAGCAGAAGATCAATATCAGCTTATTAAATTTGGGGTATTATTAAATTTTTTGCATTTCAAATGATTTCTACTTCATAAACCTTAATTTATCTCCATTTTCTTATTTCATTCATGTTCTGACCCCCACATTGGATTTTAAAAAGTTATGCATCAAACGAAAAATAAAATAAATTACCGTCTGAAATGCAATTTATTTAAATTAAAATAAAAATCGAAATTTAATTTAATATTTTGTGACCAATTTGTCTTGGGGCGTCAGAGACCAAAAAAAGACAGCCCAAATTGAGTAAGAATTAAAAAAAAAAAACAAAAAAAAAACGAAATTATTATTACTAATTACTTTTTAAAACTAACGTTTTTTACCTTTCGTAAGTAACGTAATAATAGATTAAAAAGAAATCTCCAAGAAATATGAAAGAAAGGTATTTCAATTTATATGAGGAGAGGATATTTTCAGCCAATAAGTCCGTAGAACAAGGGGGAAAATGTCATTGTTTTGATTTCCAGGTATGTTTTCCCGCCACACATTTCTTTAGGATGAAATGAACATAATTCTTGGTTCTACATCGCTTTTTTTTTTAACTTGGTTCTGTGAAAAAGACAAAGACATAAACACCGAAAACAACAAAAAGGAATTATACAAATTTTATAGTAAAAATTCAAATATTAAGCTTATTTTCTATTTAAAAAATGCCCTCTTTTTCTATGTTGTTTAAATTTTACATTTTTTAAAGACGACCTTTGACTTATTAGAGAAGTTTCTAAACTGACTTAAAAAAACGAAGAGGGAGTCCGATTCCAAAACCGAACCGAAATTTTATGCCCGTCTCTGTGGAAGAAAAGAAAAAAACATGTTATCGACTCAAGACCCAAAGTCTTGATTTGTAACAATTTAAAAAAAAAAAAAAAAAAAAAAAACAACAATCTTTTTTTTTGGCTTCCGTCCTTTCAAATTATGACCTAACGAAAAAGATCCCTTTAAAAAAAAAACAAAAAAAACAAAACAAACGGACACATCGTAAAAAAATGATCCAGTTCACTTAGTATTCCCTCCTCCTAAAAAAAAATATTGCTTTTTCATTCAACAAAGCACTTTACATATTAAAAAATATATTTTCCTACAAAATACATTTTTTTTTAATTTTTAGTTTTATTTTTGGTAGTTTGCGAGTAAGATTAAGTAAGTTGAAGTAATAGACGAAAACTAAAAGTGAAAAAAAAATGTATTGTAAATTGTTTTTACTTGAATACAATGACATGACAACATTCATTCCTTTCCTGGAAATATTTTCCCTATAAAGTGGGGGTCGAGTCCGATTTTCTAGGTACGTCGGTTGTTGGAAACTCTTAAGCCCGACCGGAAAGGGATTTAAAAGAAAAAAAAGGCAAAAGCACGCACATGCACACTAGAAGTACTTCAGGCCGAGAACTTTCCAAACTGGGGCCAGATTTTCTTTTATCTTTATAAAACAAAATGTGTATAATTTTAAGTATGGAAACTTAATTAAAAAGAAAAACAAAATTAAGATTAAATCTGTCCCACTTGAAAATATGGTTTATTTTAAAATTGAAACGATATAAAAAAATAAAATAAAAATAAAATGAAAGTAAAAAGACTTCTCACTTAAGTGACTTTTTTTGTTTGATTAAAGTAAACGGTAATAAAAGCGTGGTTTCTTTCTTTCCCTTTTCTTTGTTTTTCTCTCTTTTCTCTTCTCTCTCTTTTCTCTCTTCTCTCTCTTTTCTCTCTCTTTTCTCTTTTCTCTCTCTTTTCTCTTTTCTCTCTCTTTTCTCTTTTCTCTCTCTTTTCTCTTTTCTCTCTCTTTTCTCTCTCTTTTCTCTCTCTTTTCTCTCTCTTTTCTCTCTCTTTTCTCTCTCTTTTCTCTCTCTTTTCTCTTTTCTCTCTTCTCTCTCTTTTCTCCCCTTTCAGATATGAATAAAAATACAAATAATATTAAAAAATAAAAATAGAAAATTTGTTTTTTATGAGAAAAAAAAAATGTTTAAAAAAAATTTGTTTTTTATTATAGAAAGAATATGATCCAATTGAAAGCTGCTATTATTATTACTATTATTTATTGCCTACAATATGGTTGCAGGATTAGGATGTTATTGAAAAAGAAAGGTTTGCAAAAGTTCTGAAAACCTATCAAAGATGCCCAATTTTCCTCCGTATTTTGTTGTTAATGGCCGAGTGACCTAGTCACAGCAAATGTGATAATTTTGGGGTGCAAAACTATGAGACTGCCAAGAAAATTGTTGCCTTACAACTTTTTCTGGGTCATCTATCCAAATATTTTTACTTGGCTCTCTCTACTCGGTGCACTCCAAATAGCATTTAACCCAAAAAATACTACTGTGTGCAGCAGACTAACATGTACCGTCGACACCATTTCTATAAATTCTGTCTTTTTGACAACCTTATTCCAGTTTGTTTGGTAGACATGCTGTCAAATTCAGTAACTCTTTTCTTTTTATGAAACCCAAAAATATATATTACTGGAGTTGAGGATAAATTTGCATTTATATCACTCTGTTCTACCACGATTTTTTTTTCTTTCTTTTTTTAATTTTTTTATAATCATTTCTCCCCAAGCAAGGCATTAAAGCAACTAAGACACCAGGGGTTACACTGAGAGCAAGAGAAAATGAGAAGACCTTAGTAAGGAGAAAGTTTATGGTTTATTTTGTTTTACAGCATATCAACACCAATGGGTCATTTCATGCTGGGATGTTTTTTAGGATAGGTTTCATATGAATAGAATATGTATTAGTATTTTTTTTTTTTTTTTTTTTTTTTTTTCAAAAGTGTATTGCTCGTACTTTTACTTATAAAAATCTATTTTTATACTTTCATAGTGTTTTGACTCCAGTTTCTGGTGTTAACTATTTTCCCATAGCTGGGATTCTAATAGGTGCTACCACCCTGTGAGGAGAAAGGACAATAAAAGAACAGCATTCAGGTAGACGGAAAATGATGATTGACTTTAAATTTTTGAAGGCAACATCAATTGCCATTTTTCTGTTGCAAATTTTGAAAACTGTTTAACTAGTCACATCTTGATATTATCAAGAATATTGTAAATAGTTATTTACTAAACATTTCTTAGTTTGGCTCAAGGCCACAAATCTGTTGCACCTGGTAATGTTCTCACTCACTATGCAGAAGTAATCAACCTCAAGCCCAGCTTGCTAACCATGAGACTGCTATTAAGTACCCAAGATGATGGAAATATTGTCTCAAAGAACTGGACTGCAGACTTTCTGAAATTCTTCTCCCTTTGTCTCAGAAAATGCAGCCTTCAGTCTTCATATTTTCTATTAATCATTTCACCCCAGGTAAGGCAATATAGCCACTAAGACACATGGGGTTACAGAATGATAGAGAATATGTGAAAAATACTATTAAGGAGAGAGAATAATAAAAGGACAGGAAAACAGAAGATAATGATTGACATTGCATTTAAATGTTTGAAGATCAAATTTGACTGGGAAGCAAGAATCCAGAAGAGAATTCCACAAGTACAATAGAAGAAACTGTTAGCAGAGAACTTATGGCTCCATCTAGCCATTTCAACTCTACATTGATAAGACCTTCCTGGCAATTTCGTACTGTACTTAAATTCATAAAGTCTAGGTACCATAGAGGAAAGTTCATCAGAACAATTAGCATGAAAGTATTTATAGGAAAGACATGAGGAGGCTGCATTACAGCAGTGGGAAAGAGACTGAAGCCAAGATGACATATCAGGACCAATAATATTGCAGATTCTTCTTTAGAATTTTATCAAGGATCCCTAAATATATAGCAGGAGCACTAGACCATATGTTTTAAACACAAAAATTGCTTTTGTTTTTCCTTTCATTTGAAATTTATTATTCTTACTTTGAAACCTACTGGAAACTAATCTGGACTATGCACACTCAGTTACACCTTACAGTCATTTTCCCATAGACACAATGTTCAGAGGAGCACTCTATTTTTTTATTCCATTTTTATCACATGATCCATTAAAAGCCACTTATTGGCATAAACATCTTTTTAATGGAACAATAGGATTGCCTCTCTTTAATTAAATGGTGAAGTGGTAATTGTAATATTAGGTTGGTGCAAAAATAATGTCGTTTTCTCTCATAGTAACATATGTGAGAAAACGACATTATTTTTGCACCAACCTAATAGCTTTCTTATTAGCAAACAATTGGCATGTATTGACCTAGCATCCAGTACTACCGCCAGTGGAAACTTATAAAATCTTTCTTTGAAAACAATTTTTCAGGAAAATAGCTGTTATTGCTCTTTCCAGTATTGACAAGAGTTTCCTTCCTAATCTTTTATTTGAAGTAGTGTGGAACATCATTGCAATTAGCAACTTGAGTTTCTTCTGTTGCATTCACTTCACACTAATGCCCCCAGGAAAGCCATAAATCCATTTCTACTCCCTTTTAAATCAATGGTTCTTTTACCCATGGAGCATTTTTTTTTTTTTTTTTTTTTTTTTTTTTTTTTTTTCCTTTTGGTGGACCCCCATAACCAGTTTATGAAAACAAAGCTTATTCTATCTTTTATTAATACATAAGTTTTGGAATTGTATTATAGAAATAGTAAAGGTATATGCTTCCTTTTATATATATAATCCTTATATATTAAATTTATTATTAATATTTCATTTTTTTTTTTTTTTATATATTATTTTATTTTATTAATATTTAAAATGAATATTATTATTTATTATTAATATATTAAATTAATTTATATAATAAATTGTAATCTTTATATAATGTTCCTTTTTAGTCCTTTCTTTATAATTATATTCTCGGTTTTATTAAACTTTTACAATCAAGTCATCCAGTAGAGTAAAAGGGACGCTAAATCTTACATCGCTTGATCTCATTTTCTGTTAGTTTTAGAGTTGTTTTTATATTCTTAGTATTTTAATATGGTATAGATTACTGTAGAAATTCCAATTCTCAGCTGTAACAACCGTTTCGAAGTGAAATTGCTCTGTGGATCACTAAAACATTACTGTGAAGCCCCCATTTTCTTTTTTTTGATATATGAACTCCAGTAATGTTATATGGACCCTAGTTGAGAACCACTGGGTTAAATGAGTGGAGAGACTGGACTTTCTAGCCTTTGGTGACCACCAGTTGTAGAGAAGGACAACTTGATATTCAAGACAGGTGAGAAAGTATTAGGTTGGTGCAAAAATAATGATGTAATAATGTCGTTTTTTGACGTTAAAAAATACGTCAAAAAACGATATTATTACGTGATTATTTTTGCACCAACCTAATAACAGGAAACCACTCTGCTCTCTTTGACAAGGAATCATAACAATTCAGAGATAATAAAGAAATCTGTGGAGAGCCATTTTTCAAGCAGTGGACCACATGATATATGGCTCATCACAAGGTGAACCACACTACTAAAAAGATTCAAGGTAATTTTTCATAGTAGGTACCTCAGTTATTTTAACTACAGAAGAACATATGTGTAACCATATACCTAAGAAAAGGTAGGAAAGTTTTTTTTTTTTTTTTTTTTTTTTTTTTAAATCTTTTCATAATTAAAGAATTGAGCTCTTGGTATAATATTATCAGTGATGACAATGTGATTATCACATATCGTTGTGTGGGATCTATTTCTAATTTATTCATTTGTAAATGAAAACATTTTTTTATAGAAAAAATCTTATGAACATTTCCTGTTTCAAAAGCAAAAGGTGTTTACACGTATGATCTTCCTTAGAGAAAATCGTTTCAAATGCTGACAATGTTACTTTCCCCGAAAGTTTACAAAATTCAAGAAACATTGTTTATGTATGTGGTTATGTATGAGAGAGTGTGTGAGTGAACAAGTGAGAACAAAATAAAATAAAATTTTAAGAAACTTTATGAAATTAAGTGTTCCATTCAGAAAAAGCAAATGGGCTACATGTGTCCACGTCCTGAAAGAATATGGTATTTAAAAAAAAAACAAAACACTTCAATATTTTCTGATTTAGGGCACCATGAAAAAAGGTCTTGAGTCGTTACAATTTTAAAATGTTTGGGAATCACTGTCTTGCAGAATATTATTTCTGGTATAAAATAATCAATTTTAGTAGCTGAGCCCTCCCACCATGGTCAAATTTTTTCCCTCTCCCTTATTCACATAACTTTTTTTTTTTTTTTTTTTTTTTTTTTTTGTTTTTTTTTTTTATTATTATTATTAAGGCCGAACAGATTTCTTTTTTAGCCATTCTCGTTTGGCGGGCAGCTTATAAATCTGATTAACCAAGTTTGTTTTTCTTGCTAATGACTGCGTCTGCTGTACATAGCACTTATATTTAGAATATGATGTAACCTGAAATACTAAATAAATAATTCTACATATAGTCATGATGGTGAAATAAACAAGATATTAGTAGTATACATAGTGTCATCAGTAGTAGTATTCACACTGAGATACATTGATACCAGATATATACCATATTTTCTTGTGTAATATACCAAACATTTTGTACAGAAAATAACAGCAAAAAAGGTGTGGTCGTATTATACCCAAGTACACATTTTTACTCAACTGAAAAAAAACTTATTTGAAATAGTAAAATTACAAATATACTCAATTCTCAGAATAGATAATAAAACAGAAAGTAGGCAGGTGTTGATGACAATTGTTTACAAAAAGTATTTGATAAGTCGGCAATAGTCGTTTCTCTTTTCATTCTTAATGAAAGATTTTTTTTTTTTTTTTCATAGTTTATTAATATTTAGAAATATAATAGTCATATCAAACAGAAAAGTATGATAGATCATTTAACACCTTAAAATCTGTTACCTAGTATGTCTCATTACCACATTTCCCCGAAAATTCAAAATTATGTTTTGAAGTGGAAATTAAGTAAAGAAACGCACAATGACTAAACATACAGTTCATTTTTATTCTTTAATATGAAAATCTAAATATTTAAATGAAATCTATGTATGATATTTGAGATTTTAATGGATTATATGGTACAAGTTTTCAAAAAAGATTTAAATGGGGATGAATGTACTACAGGGTAGTATTATACTGAAGGATGTAATCTATTCTGTTTTTAGCTTCAGAAACATAGTCATATTATACTCAAGAAAATACAGTGTTTGTGTGTGCATATATATATATATATATATATATATATATATATATATATATATATATATATATAATGAGAGAGAGAGAAGCACAGTGGAGTAATAGGCAGAGCCGAGTTCGAATTCCAGTCAAGTTCATTACATTCACTTACATACTAATACCCTTGGGAAACATACCCTATTAAAAGCACAAGCTGATAGCACAGGTGGTGCCGATGCTGACTGATGTTGGGGAGACTGTCATAGCGAAGGGATTTCGACACCAGCACGCACAACAAAAAATTCAAGATGCAGAAAAACAAGAATATTAAAGACTGAAAAAATGACAACTCAATATGTGAACAAACATTATGCTTACTTTGTGACTTCCCCAATAAAAAGAGACTTGGTCAAAATATCAGTCATTGGGAATCACTGCAAAACACTTGCCCCTCCCCAATTTATATGCAGAAGCACACAAATGTATGCTGGGATCATTTCCTAGCCAATAAAATAGACCAGTTTTCAGTTTTATCTGACTGTCCTTGTCTATCTTGTCTTGAAGTTGAAACGCTATGTTTGCTTATCTGAATTTGCTTTTGTGTGTCGGCCCCAATTCTTGCTTTGTGAACTTTTTGCCATATTACTGTTGATTTTCCTTATTGTTGATTTGCCTTGCATATATTGTCTGCTTCCTTTATATTATTTTTTGCTCTGTTCTTTTCTTGTCATTTCTTATTGCAAACTTTGTCCTGTTAATCAGTTCTGTTACTTATTTTGCATTTGACCATCATTGCTTTTTTGACATACGGTAGCCGTTAATAATTAAGTATAAGTCAAGACTTTAATGTTAAAGTAAAATAGTATTTAATTACAACTGCAAATAAATACTTAACAAGAAAAAAGAAGTAAAAGTCAACTTCGAAATAATTAACAATTTCAGTGAATACCTTGTTAGTAGCATGGCTCAGCTTAATGTACCGTAAATTCTAAATCAAACCCCAAATCATGAGCACACTATAATTCACACTAATTCGACTGGATAGTTCCACTCGATAGTCACTCAATAATCACTGCAGTCAATAGCCTGAAACCACTATTTATACATCTGGCGGAAAACATATTCCTAAGTCCGGTGTGTCAGTCGCTCTCAAACCTCGATGCCAATAGGTTACTCATTTTCTTCCTATATGACAGCTACTGACTCCACACCACCTACTGAAAGCACATTAAGGTCTTTCTTTCTTTCTTTATATATATATATATATATATATATACACACACACACATTTTTGTTAATATGTTGTCATAGTATGTGTGCTGGTACTAAATTCAATGTACTTTGTTGATACTTTTTTATTTTTATTTTCACTAGTCTTTTTCAGTTCTGGCATATTCCACAAATGCAATACAAGAACCCTGATGTCCAGATCTTGACTTTTGCAAATCTGACTCCGACGCCGTTCATCCAGTTTTTCATGGGTTAGTAAAATTAGTTTATATGCATCACCCCCAGCTGTGGATTAAATTGTATGTGAAAATCAGTTATTCTCAAAAATTTGTTAATAATATTCACTTATAAAAAAAAGTGGAAATATTTGTCGGATTGTAAGAATAATTATTCTTACAATCCGACAAATATTTCCACTTTAAATAACCCACAAATGTGTTGATAAACCATAAAAAAATTTTTTTTGAAAGTACCCTTTTAGGACTACTATTGTGCTCTCCTTTATTCTTAATGTTATCCACAGTCCGAAATCTCCAATTCTATGGTGATTTTTAGATTTGGAAAAACCCATGGAAGGGTGTTTATATATGTGCAGTAAGGTCCGTTCTAGTTGTCAAAACAGCACAACCAATTCTCAGGATATTCAAAATGACTAGATACTTTCTAGATGTACCTTGAAGGTAAAGAAAAATAGAACACTTGCCTATGTTTGCAACTGTTGCTTGGCAAATTGTTTTACTTTTTCAATCAAGTTGACAATAGTTCAATTTATTTCATTCTACACTCAATATTGACATGTCCCAAGATGCATTGCTTTTATAAATCAGATATTTTTTTTAGAGAGTGTACTTGAATATTACACCATTAGGATATGTCTGTTTAATTGATTTAGCTAGAAAGCCACTACTGTTTGTTAAATAGTAAAAAGTATCAGTTATGGTCATGAACATTGTAAAAGCCGGTTTGTTTTAAAAGATTTCTTGAAGAAACAAGGTTACCTGCCAATGCCCGGTTTCTAACATCAATTTGATGAATTATCATTAACTAATTAATTTAGTATTTCTTTTGACTTTTAAATATTTAATTACAAAGTAAAAGCAAAAAAAAAAAAAATATTCCAGCAGTTAATAATTGTGTAAACAAACAACACAATATTCATCCAAGCTTTCCACAGAGCAGCCAACGATTAATCCCACATTGTATTTTGATGCTCATTCTCATCGGTGTCAGTAGTTATCTTCATTTTTTATTAAATGAAGTATTGTCAGCCATTATTATTAATTTTTGACTAGTATTTACTCTTGCCTTCATTTTTAACTGCTATTTATCCTAACTCTTACTCAACCCTTCAGTGTACAACATGAATTAAACAATGCAGGATGATAAGTAGAATAAAAGGGATGTTCTTTCATATTTCCTTGGGAGCTTATCTTTTATTCCTTAGTTGTCTACTTAATCTCTTACATTGTTGACTATGGTTATGATGAAAAAAAAAATGAATCTAGAAAATAAGTACTGCCCATAAATTAATAATAATAATACTACTTCATCTAATAAAAAAAAATCCAAATAATTTTACAGCATCTATTGTATGTCAAAACAATATCACATATGGTGCCAAACATCAAAAAAAAAAAAAAAAAAAAAAAAATGAATGAAGATTAATTTGAAATGGTTGATAGAACATCAACTATTGGGGTGTTGACCTGTTTCTCATGACAAATGTGGTGTGAGTTCAAGCCCTGCCAATAGTTTTATTTCTAATCCACACTTTATTCATGACCATAGACTGGCAATGTGATTATTGGCAATGAAAATTAAATATAGAAAAGATGAAATTATTAGGTTGAGTCATAAATAATTTCTGATTTTTTTTCTGTAACATTTATTCTTCAAAAAATAAAGTACAATTACATTTTATATTCAATTCTATATTCACCATTATTTGCAATTATTTTTTTTTTTATTTATTTATTTATTTATTTATTTTTTTTTTTTTTTTTTGCCAACTTATTTGGTATCTTTTCAATACCTCTTGAGTAAGATTCTGCAGTTCTCAAGGTAAAAAAAGTTTTTGGTGAACTAATGATGCTGATAGGTTTTTAATGTAGTGAGTCCATGGGACCCACAAGTGGTGATTTGTATGCATCCCTGGGAAATTCAATATATCCCAACTAAAGTTTCTTAATAAATTTTTGGGTTAAACTGCAGGGCTACAGACTATTTTTTTTTTTTTTTTTTTTTTTTTTTTCCTTGAAATATTGATTGCATGGGAGTCAGTCAAAAGCTCCCAACCAAACCTCAACCCCAAAGAATTTCTCTTTGCCCTCTTTTAATAACAAAATTTTCATTTTGCAGACAATGGCAAAAAGGTGACTGTGGACACTTACAATAAAAGTCAAACTGAAATTCATGATCACATCAAAAGAATTTTCTGCAAAACAGAGTGAGTCCAATGCAATTGTTTTTTTCTTTTTATTTATCATTTTTAAACTTTGTTAGCATGTAGCATATGCCATTGGCATCCCCTGCAGAGGGATAAAACTCCCTATAAATGGCCACCTACCAGGTGGATGCTTTTGGACTGGAGTATCGATAGCCAGTTTGTCTAGACTTAGGCAAGCAACTGGCCCAAGTTGATACTTGTCAGCTTGAATATCAACCTGGGCCAGTTGTTTGCCTGCAAACTGCACTATAATAAAAACTGTCAACATTAAATTGTCAAGTATGTCACAGTGAACCAATCTTCTTAGCAGCAGCCCTTGATTCAATATAATCATTCCACTTCATGTCGGTGGAAAAAATCAGACCAAGAAGGTGCAATGAGTTGCTCTCCTGGAGGTTAGCATCAGCCATGTTGATGGTGGGGAAAAAATGGTTCCCTAAGATGATTAAAGGATAAGTTTCATTTTGAAATGTTCAAGCAAAAGAAATGTTAATTTATTTTCACAACAAATTATAACTTTTGGAAAGTCGTTGAAAACTGAGGGTTTTTTTTTTTTTTGTTTTTTCTTGTTTGTTTTTTTTAAATATTGATCAAATTAGTAAATGAATAAAAATGACCTATACTTTTTTTTGTCTGAATTTCTGGGATGATGAGTTATCATTATGTACACTATTTATATTCGGACTATTGTGCTCAGCTTTGTTGTTTTTATCATGTTTCAGCCGTCTATGGCTATGAGCAGTGGAATGAGAATAGTCTACCCAGATCAATATACACCGAAGGAAGGCCAGTGGCCAAAATGTTGCAATAAAATGTGGACAATAGTCCAAATATGGTATTAAAAAAAACAAAAAAAAACTATACTTTAAAATAATAATAAACACTATCTCTGTCCCATAATTGTTGATACATTTAATATCTGAAATATGTCTGCAAATGTAACAACTATTATGAGACAGGTAAGAAATTTGTGTTAAAATTAAAACATTCTGTGGTGTTCTTTCAAAATTACTCTAATGTAATCATGATCGTTAAATTTATGTAACTTCTTGGTTTTGACATCCCCCCCCCCCCAATATGTAGCTCATGCTTTGGGTTGTCTCTTTTGCTGATGGCCATGCATTACTTAACTTTTTAAAATCGATTATTCTGCTTGATAAATATCTTACCAATACTTAAAAGGTCAAAGTGGAATTAGGAAATTTTTTTCAAAAGAATGCAGTTATATGATACAATCTTATTGATTTTCAAAGACTTATTGGGGTTCAAGGTGTCTTTTTCAAATATAGTCTATCTAATACAATGGCTGAACATTTTCTCCAATGTATAGGGTGGGCTGAAAGTCTCCTCACTCCTTACCTCTCTTCCAAACTGTAGAAGCTTGTATCAGAATTCTGAAATAGAAAATTATATTAGGTTGGTGCAAAAATAATGACGTAATACTGTCGTTTTTTGACGTTAAAAAATACGTCAAAAAACGACATTATTACTTAATTATTTTTGCACCAACCTAATATTAATTAGTGGTGACAGGACTTTCGGACCATCCTGTACATGATAAAGTGTTTCAATTTTGTTGATATGAAAGAAACTCGGGCTTCTGTAAATGCTTTTTTTCTCTTTTTTTACCTATGAACTTATTTGACCTCTTGATTGACCTTTTTTTTTTTTTTTTTTTTTTTCCCAGTTTTGGGTTAAATAATAGGATATGTATCTGTAAAAATCATTGTTATTCACAAAAAATTGTTAATGCAATATACACTTGAAAAAACAAAATAAGATTATTCTTCAAAAAATCACAAATATGTTTTGGCTTTAAATAACCCACAAAATGTTGATAAGCTGTAAAAAAAAAAAAAAAAAAAAAAATCCTTGTTATCCTCTTTTTTTTTTTTTACTTGTGTATGATTCAAACTTTTGGTTGATTCTTTCTCTTTTTCTTTCCTCCCTAACCCTAGGGAAATGCTTGCAGAAGAAACAAAAGCAAAAGAACGCCTAACCCATCCTGCAAATTTTGGTTACGACTGTTCTAGATGGTGCATTTGTGAAGTCCCTGGACAAATTCCCTGCTCAGCATTCACAACTATTAAACCTGAACTGATGGGTAAAAATACTTGGCAGTTAGAAAAACAAAAAGAAAAGGAAAACATGTAATGGCTTTTCAAACCTCAAGATGCAATAGACATTCCTTTTTATTCTCTTTTGCAAAATGTCAAAGAGTAAAGAACAGATAATATTGAAATTGATTTAATTCTTGTTGTAATTACTACAGAGAAAGACACGTGAAAATTCATAGGTTTTCCTATTTAAATTTTATGATGAATCTTAATTCTTAAGTTAATGATTGAATAAGTTCATGAACGAGTTCTGCAATAAAATATCCATAATTATTCCCATGTTGCATTGTTAAATATTTGAGCTTAACAACTTTAACAAAATATTGCAAAACCAATCATAAATATGAATGTTGGTCTTTATTTTAAGAAGTGAGTACAAATGAAAAGATTTGAAATTGACAACTTTTTCTATTTCACTGAAACAGACATGAAACACTTCTATCTTTCATTATTTTTTTTTTTTTCCACTGAATCCAAGTAGTTTATGCCTTGTTTTTCTATACTATCAAAACAGAATAGTCCATTATGAGGTATTGGCAGGAGACATTAACACATTTCTATCTTCCCTTCTATTTTTTTTTTCTTTCTAGCCAAATCCCCATTTTACAAACGTTTCCCTTAATACTAATTTGAAAAGAATTCAGCAAATGATGTTATCTTAACTGGACTTTCAGAGATTCCTTTAGTTGGTTTTCGTCATTTGCGCATCTGAAAAATGGTACTTTTCTCACGGTCACCATCGATTCTCATCTATTTAGCTGAGATAAAAGTGTAGTAACTGTTCTTATCAGCTTAATCTGATATTCTCTCTCTCTCTCCCCACCCTCTTTCCATGCAATCAAAATGGAATAGTCCATTATTTATGAGTAGGTACCTCCACTTTTTCACTAAAAAAGACAATAGTATGATGAATAAAGGACCCAAATTTATCAAAATGTTTATTATTAAGACGAAAGACCAAAGTGTTTTTTTTTTTTGTTTTTTTGTTTTTTTTTTTTGTTTTTCATCATTTTATTTTTTTTTTTTTTCTATCCTTTCTAACATGTTCAAAATTTTGGTTAAAAAAAGTTCAAGTTTTTTTTGTTTTTTTTTTTTTGTTTTTTTTTCTTAGTCGGTTTGTTACATTTGCTTACATGTAAATACCCTTGGGAATGGTATGAATCGATCTCCCCCCCTCGCTATGGGTTAACTAGTAGGATTTCTATCTGGAAAATTAATTTTTATTCCCTAAAAATTATGGAAGAAATATACCGTTATGAAGTGTGGTTTCATTCATATTTTATCAGTCCAGCTGTAGTCCTTTATCTTGCATACCGGGAGATGCTCTGCCCTTACTGCTTGGGCATTTATATAGTTTATGCTTATTGAGCAGTTATTTACATATCACTACAATGTGAAAACACATGAAGAGATACATTCTTTTCCTTGCTTTGTTTCCAGCAAAGTTAAATAAATGTGAGTTTGTCATATCAATATTTGTTATGAAGTGTGTTTTTCTTCATATTCAAAATATATTGAGAGTTACTCTACCCTTATTGCTTGGGCATTTATATAGTCTATGCCTTAGATATGCTAATTAGGATGTCATTTACATATCATTACATATACACTTGAAAAAACTCTTTAAAAATTCTACAAAGGGTTAAGTCATAAAAACAAAATTTGTTCTTGTTCATTCACTCAAACTCAAATAGGTTATTCAGTATTTCTCCTTGCTTCATTTGCCGTCAATATGCCCCGTTACTATTAATATCACTTTAATATATCATGTTCTTTCATTACATTGGTGATCATGGCTCTCCACAACTTTTGTTTCTCTAAATTTTTACCTGTTACCATCCTTCTTTGTTCCTTTTCTACCATCCATTTATCCAAACTCAATTAGGTTACACACTGTTACTCTTACTTTCAATTTGTCCTGTATGTGTTAAATTCTCAAAACCTTCTTTCCTCATTATGCATCCCAGAAATTCTCTTTCTGATTGTAAGTGTTAATTTCTTTATTGGTACCTATTTTCTTTCAGACTTCCTTGTTGCTCACATGTCTGGTATTTGTCAGTAGAATAACTACTCCATTAAATATATCTACCTGCATTCTGCCTTCTCAAAGTTAATAATTAGCCCTTTCTTCTTGCTTTCTTTTATTGCCTTGGCTGACAGTTCTTTTATAGTGGCATGCAGCTTAGGGTTTAAAATGAACAGTTGATTTACCCACACCTAGAAAATTAATGAAGAACGATAATGACAAGGAAATGCATGGATAATTTTAACAAAGCCAGATAAGAAATTTATTCATGAATTTACACACTTGAAGTAGTGTCAGTTGCTCATTTCAGGAAAATAAATCAAAATCTTTAGAGACCATAGTTTTAATGTATCTTCATGAACAGGAAATGTTCATACAACAGATTAAATGATCTGACACAAAATAGTATTCGAAAATGTTTAAGGCAAAGGTAAGAGTTATTCATCAACGGAATATATGGTTTGTATATGTTCAAAAGAGGTGAAGACATTTTGAAATGCTTAGCTTTCTTGGATTGTGGAGAGAAAATTCTTTGAAGTGCCACATGCTAGTTAGAGCTCAATAATATAACTGGCAAGTAATTTTATGCTGACGAGAACTTCAACACTGGTTGCAAGGAACTGAAATGAAACCTTTCACATGACTTCAGACACTCTTTCATTAATTTTTCTTATTTTCTATCAAAAAGAATTTCACATGGGCTTGCTAGTTTCTTTCCTCCTTCTTCTTGGCTGATCAGCTAATTTCTGTGACAACAAGGTTTTCATTGGTCCAAAAACAATTTCACAGTTTCACATATTCCTTTCCTCCTCCTCAGCTCACCAGTCAATTTCTGTGAAGGAAAGGTTTTCATTGGCCCAAAGAAAATTCACATAGGCTCAAGAATTTCTTTCTTCCTCATTCCTCCAGATTTGAAGGGAGTGGGTAAAGGGTGTTATTGTTTTGCACTGCCTATACTTTCATTGTTATTTTTTAATTTGCTATCAATTCACTTTATGCAAACTCAAGTGATAATAAAACAAAAAGTTGTGTAATTGATTCGAATCAACACAAGACTGCAGGATATGCTTAAATAAAACAGTGTCCAGTAATAGTCACAGAAAAAAGTCACAATTAATTTACAGTGGCTGGTAATAAAGTCATATACAGTGCCACACAAAAGTTTACAACACATTACAAAAAAATGTTTCTTTAGGTATTTCTAATACTGATTAATTAAACTTTTACTGCCAATAATGCATATGTTTATGTGTTTAGTCAATCAGATTTTTTTAAAAATAATCAATAAAAATATCCCACAAAGAAAAACCAATATTTAATAACACAAAAATTTACAATACATTTATTAAATCATCTGTTAATATTTTGTAGCATAACTGTTATTGCTAATTAAAGCATGTAGGCATTTAGAGTAGTCTCCTATGAACTTCTTGCATATTTCCTGGCTAATATATTTCCATTCTTCATGACAAAATTCCTTTTGTTCATGCAGATTTTGCGGGTTCCTTCTTTGAATTCTCAGTTTCGGCTCTCTCCATAAATTTTCACTCAGATTGAGATCTGGAGATTGACTTGGCCATTTTAGAATTAATATTCTATTTGACCTTAACCATGATTTTGTAAGCTTTGCAGTATATTTAGGATCATTGTCTTGTTGGAAGATCCAACCTGGTTTCAAGCCCAGTGAATGCGCACTCTGATGTCAATTTATCTCCAATATCCCTATAATATGCTCCATTCATCCTCCCTTCTATTATTTCAATGTTCCCTACATCTTTGGCACTAGGGCAGCCCCAGATCATGATTGATCTGCCTCCAAATTTTACTGTTGGGATAGTATTCTTTGGCAAATATTCTGTGGCCTTCTTTCTCCAGACCTTTGCTACAGCATTTCTGCCAAAAAGTTCAATTTTCATTTCATCAAAAAAAAAGTAAGCTTCTATCTGTATTAGAAGTCCTTGTACCGAAAAATTCACCTTATTTATTGAATGACCCTCGTATATATTTTTTGTAATGTGTTGTAAAATTTTGCATGGCAGTGTATTTCTGTCAGGTACTTCACGAGCTTACAGGCCCACTGTTTGCAACAGAAATTCATGGTAAATCGATCCAACCTCTAAAAAATGTTTTCTAACAATGCCAGGGTCTTATTTTATATATTTCATAGTTAGGGATTCCTAGTATCTCATAAGACTCAACTTTAAGTGAAGACAGTTTCAATTTTACATAAAAATTTGAATTAAAAGTTCCTTAAATTTTCAGTTTATTTATGAGACTGGGATAAGAGTCTGGGATTTTGTCTGCTTTGTGCTGACCTTGTCCTTTCTTTTTTTTTTTCTCTGACTTTTTTTCTACTTGGTTTCAATAAAACATAGCAGGCAACAAAGGCTTCTTTACACTTGTATACTGGTGGTGAATTTAAATGGATTTCTTTTTCTTTTTATTTTATTAGCTGAGATTTTTTCATAAGGGAAGAATAAAAGCATAATAAAAAGAAAAAAAAAATTAGACCAAGAAAAACTTGCAGTATGCTCATGATACATTACTGTGACGAACATTCAACACATCTACCAGGATAAAAAAAACCATGATGTAGCACATGTCCACCATTTGCAATTTGGAAAAGCTGTATGCATGGCCTGGCCTGATACAGTGTAACCCAGATATAAGAGACCCGGATATAAGAGATTTTCTCTGGTCCCAAATTAGAGCCTGTATTAATGTATATAAATTAGACCAAACCCGGATATAAGAGAAATCTTCTCCAGTCCCGACAACTCTCTTATATCCGGGTTAGACTGTATAACAAATGAGACAGCCATGAAAATTAGAAGTACCTCCAGCAATTTGCTAAAAAATGAGCATACATGGTTTTATCTTCAAAATCTTTATTATTATCAACAGGAAAAACCAAAGGATCTTTTAATTATTAAATTATATTTTTAATCCTTTTCAGAACTTTGGTTAAATTTTTTTTTTTTTTCTTGCATCAGCAGGTGACTGTAAATTTGTATGGGAAGTCTTAGCAAACATTGATTTGGAAATTCTGGCAAAGATCAAATAATTTTTGAATTTTAATTAAACTTTCACGACTTATTCACAAATGAATTAAATTATTTTAGAAATGTTTCTTCTTTAGAAAATCTTTTTAACATCTGTTACCCCTCCACTTAATTGTATAAAATTTCAAGAAATTCATTTTTATAGTGCTTGATGTTTATATTAGTTATATGCACAAGTCCTTGGAGAATTTAAATTGTCAGTTTTGTTTTGTAAAACAAGCCGCCTAAATTACAGAAAATCTGCTCTGAATCATAAATAAAAAAGGCAATAAAACTAAGACATTATTTAATTAAAAAAGCTATTTATTGCTTTTATGAATAAGAGATATTATGGACATTATTGTCTTAATTTTTTTTTATTTTATTGATAAATAATGAATTCTTATAAGA
The DNA here is from genome assembly GCA_963932145.1 of Acanthosepion lycidas. NCBI lineage: Eukaryota > Metazoa > Mollusca > Cephalopoda > Sepiida > Sepiidae > Acanthosepion > Acanthosepion lycidas. The sequence goes on along the minus strand of OZ010597.1, from coordinate 51,728,918 downwards.
ATTGTTTTCATTTTTTTTATTTTTTAAATTCAGTATTAATTTGTACCAGTTAGGTGATATTATTAAGTAAAAATTATATTTACAAATCATAAATGGAAAATGCTACTACAATTTGGTGATTTTTGAATTTTTTTATGTGTCCAAACATGCCGATTTTTATAAATACAGATGTTCATACACAATTATTATCAGAAAATACAAGCAGTAATTATAGTAAACTAGCAGCGTTGCCCATGCTTGATTAAAAAATCGTACGACTCGTACAGCAATCCCTCACCACCACTTAAAATATGTTTAAGCCTTCAAATTTATAATTTATAAAATGTTAACTAAAATGTATGAAAAGTTAAGAAATTTGGATCAGGTTCAAAATTCTGCCCAGCGTCATCAGATTCAGAATTTTCCCCTAAAAATATATTTAAGAAAACATATTAAATAACTGCAATGAATCAAGCAAACTGTGCACAACTGTACTAATTAAATAAAATAAACTAATATTGCATCATACTTGATGCAATCAGGCCAAATAACCTTCATAATCGTAAAACTCTGTTTTACTGCCAGAGGTTGAGAAAAGGTGATTGTTATGTGAAAATCAACTTGGAACAATTAAAAAAAGAGAAAGCAATGCTCAATGTAGCATTAAACAAGTCTCATCAAAATAAGTTCAAAGCAACTTGGATAGAGGTAACTAAAGCTTTTGATTCTGTTGATCATTGAGATCAATGCCTTTCTTTAATCTGCACTGAAGACTACAACATACATGGAGACTAACTAAACTTTAACTCGGTGTCATTAGCACACCGACCCCCATTTGACCCTTTGACTATTATTCACGCACCCAGCGAAAATCCTCACTGGCCCCTAGGGGGTTGCTTGGACCCCATTTGAGACCTCTGGTCTAGCTAAAGAAGAAAAAGTTTCAGTTGCTTGGCCAGGCATGGGGGAGCTTGAAACAGATTACTGGCATTAAAAGAAATCCTATTTCACCTGTTCTGATTTCTATTAGGTTGGTGCAAAAATAATGTCGTTTTCTCACATATTAACATATGTGAGACAACGACATTATTTTTGCACCAAACTAATAACTTTTTTTTTGTTCTCTTTTCCTTTTCTTGCAGAAAACTTCAAACAAAAAAAATTATCTGCATTTTTTTCAATTGAAAGACCTAGAGAGAAATAGAAAAAAAAAATAATATTATCAACATTTTTTTTTTTTTTACAAGAAATGGATATGAGAGGAAACAGTTAGCATGAGGTTTTATTTAAAATTCGATATGGGCACCAAATTTCACTGCCAGCTTTTAGAGTTACCCAGGAATCGTGTCATCGGATTTCACCAGGATCTCTTGTGGTATGGAAGATTTAAATTCTTGTATACTTCCTTCAAGTTCTTCCAAAGTCTTGGTTTGGTATAGCAGACTTGCTCCTTTAACCAACCAACCCCGACCAAAAAAAAAACAAAAAACGGTCACATGATGTTAAGTCAGAACTCCTGTCTGGCCACTAATACATAAAATAGGAATGACTTTTCAATCATCGTGTATATATCATTGTCCTTTGAACCTGGAATTAAATATTCTTTTATTAATTTTTCTGACATTAACTTTCATAATTGTTATTCCAACCCACATTGGTCCTTGTTTGACCTTCAATATAGTCATCCACATTTGGTTATAGAAGACGTTTATAAAAATGAACCGCACCATTAACTTAGCTTGGATAGGGAAGCTCTAAGCATACCTATCAACCTGGAGAGTTAGGGGAAGGGTTTTGTTTTTCATTTATTTGACTTAAAGTGAAAGATTTTATTTTCTCTCTTATCTGTTTTTTATTCATTTGATAACCTTTTTTTTTAAAAAAAAAAAAACAAGATAGTTCTTATTTTTACTCCCTTATATAAAAATGTGTTTATTTGCATTTCTAAATGCATGGGAGAATTAACTAGTTTTAACCTGTGAAAATTTCAGTTTTCTTATTTTGATATTCTGGTGAATCGTAATTAAATTAATGATTAAGCACATCGCAAGTTCTATGACAATAAAATATCCATAGAAATTCCCCTATCACATCGTTAAAATATTTTACTTTAACAAAATATTGCATTAACAATCATAAACAAAACATGAATGCTAGTCTTATTTTAAGTAATAATGGGTAGAAATGAAAAGATTTAAAATTGACAACTTTTTTCCATTTCAGTGAAATGGAAAACACTTTTATCTTTTTTTCTTTCATTTTCTCACTGAAATCAACTAGTGTCTTTTTCCCCTCTTTCCAGTTGATCAAAATAGAATAGTCCATTACTTTCGAGGTATTGGCAGGAGACATTAAACACTTTCATAATTTTCCCTTATTTCTTTCTTTCTAACCAAATCCCATTCCTTGAACATGTCTCTTAAAAGAAATAGCAGATTCTTCATAAATCTCTTTAAGTGAAAACATTTGCAAATATGTTCAGCTCATCCAAAGGTTTGTGTGGTTTATTGATACAACAGGACCTGACTGTGATCAGCAAACCCACATAAAAGTGGACGGTAAATGATTTTATCCAAGCTTGAAGTGTCTTGTGTTTTTATAGACAATCAAGTCTATGAAGTATGATCTTTAAAGTGGCCACCCACTGACCAAAAGGAAATATATACAAATGAAAACTTTCAAGAACAAGTGCAATATATATACAGTTAGAACTGAAGGGAGCTGATTTCTCTGTGAAATTCATCCGAGGCTTTTAACACAAAACCACAAAAGAAGTGTGTATGAGTGGCTCGAGGAGTTTAAAAGTGGCTGACGTACAGCTGACAAACAGATTCAGCAAGCTCAAGAGATGGTACTGGCGAGTTATCATCGATGAGGTAGCATGTCCTCTGCAGATTCAGATCTCTTCTCTTTGTTCCTCTTTGGTGCACACTGCTAGTGGAGCGTCCATGTTTACACTGTAACAGCAACTAGAAAACTGGCATGATCAAGCTCAAAATTTGATCATGTGACCACAATGGTAGCAACTATAAGCACACACGAGCAGAAAACAGAAAACTGTGACAAACCTGAAGATATGACAAAAGTCCACATAATTTTTGACTTACACTCATATTTTTAATACCTATCATTCAACCAATACAAGGCCCATGAGACACTCAAGGAAGAGAGTAACTGAATGAGGCTCTTGTAATGGCATATAAAGAGGGACATTAGAGGTACATATTATGAGGATATGTAGGATAGATAACTGTTGACTTTAGACTTGATTGTAGTGATCAGGAAAGCATCATCTCGGGAGTTCATTCCATATTGCAACAGTTATGGAGAAGAAGCTGTCTGAGTGGAACTTCCTTCTTACCAATGGAATATGATGAGAATTAGGCTGATTTGAACCTGTGTACATGGTATGACCAGGATTAAGACCTGTAGAGGCCCTAAGAAAAATTAAAAAATTTTGTTGGCTGAATACATCTGTAAGTATGCTAGCATAGAGTCTCAGGGAGTAGTGCAAAAAATAAACATCAGCCAAGAATGTACATCATGGAAATTCCACCTGAAAATAAATATAGAAGAAACTGAAGGCACATACGGCCATTGAGAGAGGCTCGTCATCAGTTCCAATGCAGAACACCAATGCCCTGGGAACCAGAAAGAACCGACTACATGAATTTAAGCATGCTACTAGATTGGCAGCTAGGTCCCACCCTTTTACTGCTGAGATAGTTAAATGCAACTGCTGCTTCTATTCCAGCAGTTTCTTTTCTCGTACTTTCCTCCTGTGGAACTTGTTTACTTGCTTCCCTGAAAACTACAATCTTCAAAAATTTAAATGCATCATCAATCACCATCTTCTGTCTTCTTGAATCCTGTTCATCTTTTCTCCTTTCTTCAATCCTCCCTAGACTCAGTCTTTTCTCTTACTTTCACTCCCTGTAACCCCACTGTGTACTAATGACATTCCCACCTTGCTTGGAGGAAATGATTAAAAAAAACAAAAAAATAATTGCACTTGAGCAGCCACTGTCAACTGAAACATGTCCAGATTCTAACAGTGACCAGAAGTGGTTGTGTAATCAACTAGCATGTTATATAAGCATATAGCCAGAATAATGACAAATGAACACAAGGGTAGTCTACTCTTGTGATTGTTCGCAAAAATTAAATCCCATAAAGTTAATTAGAAGTACTAACTTATTCAAGAAGGGAGTTGTGATGTATTGAGTAAATACAAACTTCATTATCTCCCTTATTAACCAATCAGAATTGTAATAAAGATTTCCTGTGGATCAGTCATAATCGTGTCCAGCAGATTCAAATGTTAATCATGTTTGATTTATTTCTTTAGACATGTACAATGTCATATAACAATTTCTGTGGTGTCCCCCTCTCCTTGATGCTCTAAGCATGTGCTTATTTTGCTTAATGGTTAATCCAACCCTGGACATAGTAGGTCCTAGATTGAAGGTCTGGAATGGTGGAACTAAGGAATGTAGTTCATCTGAATATCTGCTAATAGCTGTAGAGAACAATGTTTTGACTGTGTGGAAAGGGATTGTAGGGTGGAAAATAATTCATCATCCACAAGGTTGAATAGACATTTTTTTAACTCTATTAAGGCTAGAAAGTGAGGATTGGCCAGCAATCTTCTACTTTTGGTCTGAACTGTTTCTTGTAAAGAAAAAGAATTGCAGGATTGCAGTTCTTTCTGGAGAGGTACAAAGAATTGACCATTGTTCAGCATCTTTAGCAACAGATCATATACTTTTGATCACACTGTTGTATGGTGCAGAATCATGGACCCCATATAGGTTTCATATCAATTAGCTGGATGTCTTCCACAGAAGTTGTCTCCGTGCAATCTGTAACCATACTTTTTGGCGATAGAGTGTCCAATGTTGATCTTCTTACAAAATGTAACATTGGTGGAATTGAAGCTTTCCTGATGCAGTCACAACTTTACTGGGCTGGTCATGTTGCATGGATGAGTGACAACAGAATACCTAAGGTCCTCTTGACAGTGGACAAAGGACTGTTGTATGGCCATGGCCTAGGTATAAAGACAAACTAGAGTAACCTTTCAGCTGTCAATGTGCCTCATAGTAACCAAGTGAGTTACCCAGGATAAAAGTTACTGGAGATATTTGTGCCAGAGTGGTATCAGGAATTTTGAAATCAGTTGTACTAAGAGATGAAAAACAGCAAAAAGTTTGAACTATTATTCCTGTGGCTATGTCCTGAGATACGCACTGTTGCACAATATGTGGACTTGTATGCAGGTCACCAGCAGGACTGAAGTTTCACAAAAACTAAATAAGGTTGTCAGATCCTCATACGATGAAATTAATAGAAGAGTCCATCACCATCATATATATATATATTTGCAAAAACACAAACACACACATATATATGTGTGTGCGTATATATATATATATATATATATATATTTCTTGTTGTTGATTGGATGATTAACATGATTGGAAATAAGATAAGAGTAAGTAGAATCAGTTTCATGTGTGTGTTTCCATGTATATATATCAGTGAGTGGAAACAATGATCGTTACTTACCACTTCAAGCCAAGCACATTGCCATATTCTTTACCAGATCAAAACCACTTTTGCATTTGTTTCCTTTTCTATAGAAGAGCGTAGATTTCTGTTGAACTGGAAGTCATCATGATTGGACTATAAATTGCCAAGAGGAGTCATGGTGTATGATTAAAAAATGAAGAAAGCTGTAGCTGACGAATGGCACACAAATCAGTGACTGGTCAGTATCAGCTGGGTCAACATGGAGAGTGGGTATTATGCTAAAAGACCCTAAACCTCTAATGAACCTTGGCTAAGAAAATCACAGATATGTGCCAAAGCAGCAGATTTATTTCACAGTGTGTGTGTGTGTGTGTATATATATATATATATATATATATATATATATATATCTCTAACTCGCTCGCTCGCCTCTTCCGTCGAATCCGACGTATGAGGGTCAAGCAGATCAGTTCCCAGGAAACCGACAGCCCAACAACAGCACATGAGAACTGATTATAGTGGTGATGGTTTTGTGCAGGACTATCCACACTTTTCGAAGGGCCAAATACAGACCTGGTGCACTACATGCCACAAGGTCCCCAAATGACCCTCCGCAGGTTTTGAATTCAGAGTTGTCCTTCTCCAAGACCGGTTGCCATCCAAGGCTATAGAACCCAGTCTGTCCTGCTATTTACCCATAGCACACACACACATACAGTCATCCACAAACAGACTGTTTCACTGTATTACAGTTCATCAGTGTGGATAGACATACAATTGCTTCAAGCCAGCACTGAAACTTGGCCAATCTGATATCAAAGTCTTTCACCCTTAGACTATCAGTAGAGAAAGTGAACTTTTAACACATTATATACAAAATGTAAGCATTCCCAGTTACAAGGGTGTTCAATTCATAGCAGAGAGCTTTTAGCATTAATTAGCAGCAGTCGACGAATTCCCTTTCTTCCAAGGTGCTCAACCTACAAGAGGAGGCATGTGTGTGTGTGTGTATATATATATATGTGTGTGTGTGTGTGTGTGTGTGAAGAAATATAGTTTTAAGGTTCACTATATTTATGGGATAAAGTGCTCAATATCAGAGATAGAGCATATGTAAATATAAATATAAAAGTTAACATTGAAATCAACACTCGGAGTCGACAGGCTGTTTCATGCTGGACACAATCATCAGGCTGTTTCATGCTGAGGAAATATCCAGCATTCGCGGCCTGACTGCGTCCAGCACGAAACAGCCTGTCGGCTCCAAGTGTTGACTTCAATGTCCACTTTTATGTTTTTATATATATATATATATATATATATATATATATATATATATATACACACACACATGCTGACTGAAAAGTAACTCCCCATTTTAAAATACTTATAATTTATTAACTATAATTTTTACAAGAAATGGATATGATAGGAAAGTGTTTAGCATGAGGTTTTAGTTAAAATTCAATATGCGCACCAGATTTTTCTACCAGCTTCTTGAGCCGCCCAGAAATTGTGTCAACTGATTTCCCCATGATCTCTTGTGGTATGGAAGGCATAACTTCTTGTATTCAGCTTTCAGTCACATGGTGTTAAGTCAGGACTCCTGGGTGGCCGCTCATACATAAAAGAGGGAGTTACTTTTCAATCACCGTGTGTGTGTGTGTGTGTGTGTGTGTATACACACATATACCAACACAAAAATGGGGGTGCCACAAATAAAAAAAAAAAAAACCCTCATGCATTAAGGATATCCTGATTTTAAAAAGTTTCAGAAGCAGAATTCAGTGAATCTCAAGAACTTTTATTAATGCTTTTTGGTCCTGTTGGCTTTTTTATTTTTTTTTTTTTTTCAGGCTTACTCTGCTGATAGTCACTGTTTTATTTTTATTTATAAAGATCATTTTTGCAATATATGAATGACATCATTGTGGAAATAGGAAATTAACTCCTATGTCCAAATAGAAACATATTAAAATGTGTTTTTTTTTTGTTTTTGTTTTGTTGTCAAAAGAAACAAATCATCAAATCATAAAGATTTATCGTTAATTGATACAGAATTTTGATATAATCAAAAAAATGTCACTTTCTTACATTTTTGCACTGGGAACTTCAAATTAATAAAAAATATAAATAAATAAAAAATCTATTTGACAGAAAGAAATTGGCTTCATGATGATTAATGTTCATCTTTCTCAACCACAAAGCTAATTCCTTGAAATTTATTTATTCACAATTTTGTTACTTGTTTTCTCAAATACAAAAATGATTTCTAGCATGCATCAGTCTATGTTGTCTATGTTGATTTTTGGAGGAGGGGTGGCCACACATTTGAAAAACTTTATTTTCTGAAATTTTGACTCTTTGATTGCCATCTTGTTAAATAAAGAGAGAGAAATATATTAATTGATTTGCTTGTAAAATATAGGGTTCATTTTCAAACAATTTTTTTTTTCAACTTTTTGTCGATTAGCATTCATTAGAATGCTGATGTCGACATTTGGCAGTTTTTATCATTTTAGGAGGAAGGTCCTGTTCATACTCCAAGTACTGGCACAAATCAATCTCTGACTTCTTAAAAAGTTATCTGTACTTTTTTTTTTTTTTTTATTTACAAATATCAAGCTGATAGCTGTGTACTATTACATGGTCTATAATGCTGTTGTCATTTCAACTTTGCTATATGGTTACGAAACCTGGACTATATCGTTGCGATATTCAAAAATTAGAACACTTTCACCAGCAAAATCTTCATCCAATCTTGAACATCAAATCAAATTACTATGTGACCAACAGCAAAGTCCTGAAAAGAGCCAACAGTCAATGCATCCAATCATTAAATACTATCTTTGATGGTCAGGACATGTAACCAGAATGGAAGAGTCCAGATTACCATACCAAGTCTTATTCAGTGAAAAGAGCACAGAGTTTCCCTCTTTGTAAATACAAGGACCAACTCAAAACAATAGTGAAAGCCAGTGAACTAAATAGTTTGAAATACATGCACGAGCCTGTACCAACTAGCGATGTTCCATCACCATCGAAACCAAAAACTTTGAAGCCACCAGAAGAGAAAAGGAAGAAGTCAAATAACAAAATTGCCTCTTCCTCCATCACCTCTTCCATGCAAGAATTGGTCTACTTAGTCATCAACACCATCATCATAAAGGAAATGATCAGAAAAGAAATTACATTATTGGATATGAGATAAAGCTGACAGCGATTACGAATTGGGAAAAAGGACAACCTTAGGAGTATGCAGTTATCAATGACGTAAGCAGAATTTCAAACTTGATGTTTGTAAATTAAAACAAAGTACAGATAAATCTTTAAGAAGTCATGGATTGATGTAATACTGTATTTATATTATGAACTTGATCCCCACCTAAAATGATAAAAAAAATATTTATTGATTCTAACAAATGTAGAAGGTAAAGTAAAGTTTAATGAACGATAATCTGAAAAAAAAAAAAAAATCTTTAGAAAAAAAAATAAAATAAAATAATATTCCCGTCATTTCGATTTTTTTTTTTTTTTAAAGATGCAAGCAAACTAGTCAATTAAGTATTGTCTGTCAGATGTAAATTTTCGCAGGTCCTTACACATGTACAGCAAATAGACAATGATGTAGACAGGGGGAATAACTCTTTACATCTTGATTATAATAAAACAAATTTATCATTTTATTTTTTTTGGTCAGTCAATCTTTAATCTTCTGTTTGTATTGTGGAGCATTGCCCCAGCATTAGTACCATGGAGCTTTCAAACACTCTACTTAAAATATAATCTTATCATTTAGCTTTTAATTTTCTTGTTATAAATCATCTTGAGTTTACTTTCTTGTTTTTAGAGGATAAATGAAAATTTAATTTTTGAAAAATTAAAATAAAAAGGCAATATTAAAAAAAAAATTAGTGTTTCAAAAAAGGCAAAAAAAAAAAAAAGTTTCATTTTTATTCAGTAAGATCTTTTAAAATAATTTATGATCTGACTCCTCTTCAACTTTTTTTTTTCACCTTCAAAACAATGAACAAGAATGTTAATGTGCCCTTTGCATAGGTTTCTACCACAGTTATTAGTCAGTCTTTTCTTTACGGTCCATTACAGAATGCAAAGCCAAGGCTAGAAAGGTCAATGATTGGTCAGAATACCTTATGGGCATGGTAATCTGACAGTGTTGGATTGCTTTTGTCTGGGTTTTTGGATACAAGTTCAAAATGACACAAATTCAACGGAGGGCAGCAAGAATTTTGAAGTATCAATGAGATTCCCATACCCAGGTTCGAGAGACAGGCTAAGACCACATGTGGTGGGATGCTAAGCCAATGTGCGACATGCATTTCTGTGAAATCATTCCTCCTGTTGCCTCAGAATCCAAGCTGCCACATCTGTCCCTATCCTCCAATAAAAACAAGCAAAAGAAATTGTCTTTTCGCTAATACCATCTATGCAGTAGTGTTGGGATCCAGTGACAACACAGAATGCTACAGGTCCTTTTGCTTGTAATTTACACAAATATGACAACCAAAACCCAAGATGCGTTGGAGTTAGTTGACAGTGCTATTCAGAAAGCTATTGACTAATCATAGAAATTTGACTTTCCACTTGCTAAATATTAAAGAAAAATATTTTGTGGGCTGTTCAAACACTCCAGAATACTAACACAAGGTTAAAATCATTTTTTTTCCAATTATAATGATGTAATGAAGCTAGGGGATCTGTTTATTACTTAATAATAAAAAAATCGATCCCCCATTTTAAATACAGTAGAATCTTGACCCATCATCAATAGTTGACTTGTCACTTACTAAATATCAAGGAAGAACATTTTTTTGGGTGTTCAAACACCCCCACAGTACTAACAGAGGGTTAAGATAATGCATATTTTTTTTTAGCGTTGATATTTTTTAACCCAACTTTACATCCTGTGTATTTTTTTTTCCTTTAAACCAGGAGCACCATTACAAATTTATTTCATGAATATAGATAAATCGTAAAAAACAAATGTTGTAGTAATCTTAGTAAGGGTCTTAAAAAAAAAACAACGAAATTATGCAATTTTCTCAAAGGTCTTCAGTACAACTTAAGACAAACAAAAAAGCATTTAAATTGACAACTTTTGAAAGAAACCTTGCCCAGGTCTGTCACCAGAGGGTTTTGAGTGCAAAGGTGGGTTAGTTGAGGGGGGTTGTAAGTAAGAAACTGTAAACTAAAATTATTTCTCATTATTTTCACACAAGAGGGGAACAATCAAGAAGCAAGGATCCCTCCAATCCTCCACCTCAGTGATGGGGCTGACCTTGCATAAAGTCAGCTAATTTCACAGAAAGTTTATCCTGCATTTCCTTGGCAGAAAGGTAAATTTCTTTACCTTAAAATTATGACTTTATTCCCTAAATTAGAAATTTTTTTGATCTGAACAGCAAGTACTCAATATTAAAACCAATGTGCAATGAGCAACAAAAATTTCCTAGAGGAAAATGTACCCAACTCATCAAGTGATTTTTTGCAATTTAATTTGACTAGAATATTTTTTTATTTTTTCTTATATTACAATATTTTTTTCACTTTTGACCATAAAGCAAGAATTTTGAACGAAAGAGAGCCTTTAATGTCATCTATCTTTGGGTACTTCTGTTTCACCTGGAGAGAACCACGTTATGGTGGCTACAAAAACTTATAAAAAATTAGTAATGATAATAAATTATTTTGCCCCAAGCAAGGTAATAAAGCCACTAAGATGTAAATAGTTACTGAATGTAAAAGAATGAGAAAAAGAACATTATGAAGGTGAGAGAATACAATTTTTACAAATGATCTTCATTTGAATAGAAAGTTGTAATATTCACAAGATCTTAGTAGAAGAATTATTTGTTTATATAAAAAAATTGCCTGAAAGGTATGCAAGAGAGAGAGAAAATTGCCTGAAAGGAATTCGAGAGAGAGAAAATTGCCTGAAAGAAATTCAAGAGAGAGAAAATTGCTTGAAAGGAATTCAAGAGAGAGAGAGAAAATTGCTTGAAAGGAATTCAAGAGAGAGAGAGAAAATTGCTTGAAAGGAATTCAAGAGAGAGAGAGAAAATTGCTTGAAAGGAATTCAAGAGAGAGAGAGAAAATTGCTTGAAAGGAATTCAAGAAAGAGAGAGAAAAATTGCTTGAAAGTAAGTCAAGAGAGAAACAAAACTGAATTTAATTTTTGTAATAATGAGAAAGTAACAAATATAAGTTCTGAGATAGAAATATGGTATCAGTTTGCTCATCTTGATTATTGTATGTCACTATGCAGTTCAAGCATCAGACAACTGGAGTAATACATTTATCTTTGCTTGAATTTGAAACTTCAGTCACTTTCCCTCCCTTGTTCTAATGAGCTTTCATCCTCGATACCTCAACCTCAGGAATTGAAGCATTCTACTACATTGGCAATTAGGTCTCATCATTTTACTATTGAAATTGCTAGATGTAACCATAACTTCTATTCTAATAGTTTCTTTTCATGCACTTCTTGCCTCAGGAACTTACTTCCATTTTTTTTGTTTCCCTGCCACCTATGTTCTTCAAAAGAAGAATGTTCTTTTATTGTCCTTTTTCCTCACTAACCCTTTGCATCTCAGTGGCATTATTGTCTTGTGTGGGAAGAAACAATGAAAAAAAAAAAAAAAAATTCCCCTCACTTTTCAGATCACTTCATACACTAATAATACTATCATAATAACTAGCCAAATCCCTGTCTTATGAACAGTTCTCTTAATAATAATTTTAAAATAATTCAGCAGACAATGTTATTTTATTTGTGGTAACAGGATTTTTGACAATTATTTTACTCGGTTTCCATCATTCAATACTGTGCATCTGAAAAATGCTTTTATCACAATTGCCATTGCTTCTCAGACTTTTGGCTAAGATCAAAGTGTAGGATCTGTTCTTACTAACTTAATTTGATCCCCTCTCTTTTCTTTCTTTCTTTCTTTCATCACTGAAACCAAGTAATCTCTTTTCCCCTTTCCACGTGATCAAAACAGAAAAGTCCATTATTTATGAAGCATTGGTAGGGCATAACAGTCGTGCAAACTAACAAAGGTAGAGACAAGCACAATTATCAGTGGATAATGTAGTAATAATAATAATATAAGCTAGAATATAAAACAATGTGAATATACATTTTAGAAATAAAATATTCTGTTGCTATGGTAACATGAGGTATCATAATAATGGAATATCCCATTAGTAAGAGAGGGTAATCAAGCTGCTAAGACATTAGCTTTATTTTCTGTTGGCTTTCTTTAGATATTTTTTAATCATTTTAAATCAAAACGTAAAAAATTTGTTCTTACCTGTGACAATCGACTTAATTGAAAAGATTCAAATCCTAAAATGTTCATGTAGAACAGTGTTTCTCAACCTGGGTTCCTTAGAACCCTAAGGTTCCACAAAAGGTGTCCAAGGGTTCCGCAAGAACAGGTGAGATAATTCCATATACATAATACTAAACACTATTACTAAACACACACAATATATACTTGGTTATTGTAATATTGTAATATAGACATCATCCTATTTAACCTATAATGTTATTAAAAAAATATAACAATCATTGGGAATATATTTAGTGATGTCTGTACGGTGCCAGTGTGAAACTACCTCCGCTAGTCAGTTCCCACTCAGTGAATGGGACCTGCACTTAAAGTTACTTATTTCTTAGTTTTTTTTTTATTTTTACAGAAATAAAAAAAAAATAGTAAAAAAAATGATGCAGCAATTATCTGTTTTCATTCTGTTTACATTTATATTACAGATATATGGTTACTTATGTTTATTTTTTACATTTGAGTTTAGAATTTTTCATTTGAATTAAAACTCCCTGATGAAACGAACAGTATGAATTTTATTTTATCATTACTGAAAAATTTGACAAAGAAGTATTAATTTTTCCTTAAACCAGTTATTCAAAAATATATACTATGATATTTACCACATAAACTACGATAAAAATAAAATGAGAAAGATATGGTATATAATTTTGTTTTGCACAGGGGTTCCTTGAGACATGTAATTTATTTTAAGGGTTACGCAAGAGTAAACAGGTTGAGAAACGCTGATGTAGAAAGACACAGCCAATTTTGACAGAATTAATAAACTGTTAACATAATTAACGCATTCAAATTAGGTTAATGATCGAGAAGTGGCAGAAATAATTTCTCTACTCATCATCCCAGTCCTCACCTGCCTGATTACAATTTACAAGTAAAAGATTTCCAGAAAAAAATTTAATCAAAAGAAAGAAGAATTCTAGTGTGTTCTGGAAATTTACCTGCACACTGGATTAAAATTACACTTTCTGAATATAAAGCCAGTTAAATTCTTGATCAATGATATAGTCAATTTTTTTTTCTTTGTTAGATGAGACATTGTCATCTCTTAGTCATTTTAACATCTTTGATCTTCATTCTATTCATTTTTAATTGATTTACTCAAGCTGTCAGTCGATGACAGCAAACAAAAAAATTGCAGATTGGAAAAGAAAAGTTTCCAGCGAGACTTGAACTCGGATCCAAGTTGTGTTAAAATGCAATTTTAATAAAAAGAGAAATTAAAAAAAAGAAAAAAAAGAAAAGGTAATTCCTGGTCAAAAATAAGGAAAAATTTGACAAAATCTTAACTTCAATAAAATAAAAGCATTTTTCTTTAACAACTGAGATGTTCTTTGAAGTGAAAATGAGGCAGAATATTTAATTTTATCATTTAAGACAGAAATTTGTAAAAAGTATATATTCAGATCTAATATATATATACAAATATATTAAAACAGAAGGGAGAACAAGGAAAAAAAAACAAAACACTCACCGTAAAGTGGTGTATTGCAAAACCAAAAAAAATTTATTATGTTATTTTTGTTAGGTTAGTTTTTTTTTTTTTGAGTTATGTGTTTTTTTTTTGCTTTGTTATAATGTTTGAGTTTCTCTTTGTTTTATGTTTGTGTATTTGTTTTTTTTTTGTGTTTTTTTGTTTCATTATAGTGTTTGTTTGGTGTCTCTGTTTTGTTAGAATCTGCTGATTTAACACTACAGTAATTTTTTTTTTTTTTTCCTTTTTCTTACACTCTTATATCTTAAAATATTTATATATACCTGAATATATGCTTTTTAAAATATCCGTTTTTAAAGCTGCAATAAAATTTTGTAACACACCACAAAGTATTTAAATATTAAATTCATTTGTACAAACAACGATCCTGTATAACAAACCTAAACTGCTTTTTACCATTTTTATCACCTTTACAATTATTTGACAAGTTCACTCAGAGAAGGGTCCCTGCTTAGCCCCCCCAATGGTTTTTAAAAAATGCATCTTTAGAATATGAAGTCAGGTAAAAATATCAAACACTTTTCTTTTTTTTCTTTTTTTTGAACCATTATTTATTTTAAGGCATGTTCTGCTGTTTGCGGTACTCAAGTTGAAGTTCCCTTAAATTTTGTTCCAACATCTCTACCTCATCCGTCTTTTGTGCTTGCTTTGCCTGCTTTATGTAACCCCGTATAATCTCCATTTGCTGCAGCATGGGGTCACTTGTATTTTTCACATATGCCGACGTTTCCAATGGGGTCCAACCCTTGCCTATACTGCCATTGGACTCAGTTCGAGTGTAACCTTCACGGGATAAGGGGGAAAGCTGCTGTTGCTGGGTTTGCTGTCTGCTGTAGGTTAGGGAATCAAGCGATGCTCGCCGCTGTTCTTGCTCCTGAGCTACCATGGCAGCCTGCCGCTCAAGAGCAAATTTATGCTGCATTTCCAACGAGTGTGACTCTTGCATTTTATTGTACTCCTCCTCAGATGGCAACTGCTGGATCCCACTCATATTTTCCTTGAGGAAATTACTTGAGAAGGTGCGGATAGCTCGTTGTAAATAAAGTTGTCTTGTTGGTGGCGGGACATCATCATTCAGGCCTAAGACCATGATTTTCTTACTGTAAACAAAAAAACAAAAGATATTTTCAAACTTACAATCATAATCTTAAATTAACTGGTATGCTTGTAAAAATAAAAATAATAAAAAAAAAAAAAAAAGGAAAAATTTTGAGGAACAATTTTTCTAGATTAGCATAACATTTGTCAGAATGAAAAATAAAATATTGATTTTTGTTCATAATATAAATTCAGTGTCAAATCAATACCCAACCTCTTTAAGAATTATCTGTACTTTGTTTTTATTTACAAATATCAAGTTTGAAACGGTGCTTATATCATTGACAACTGCATACTATTACAAATTGCAAAAACAATTGATTTGTTTTTTTGTAGGTTATTTAAAGCTAGAAAATATTAGAATATAAGAATTTTCTTGCCAATAATAGTGACATACTGATACAAGTACTACTAATTAACCCATATCTGGGGAGAGAAGAGGTGGATTCATATCTTTCCCAAGGATATTTGTGGATAAGTGAATATAAGAACCCAACAGAAATTTGAACTTGCCTCTTCGATTAAGAATTCCAACCCTTCATCCATTAAACCACCTACAAGTTTACAGTACCTGGTACACCCAAGGGCTCACCTCTCTAGGTATTGACCAAGCTTGACATTGCTTAACTTCAATGATCGTATGGTATTTCAACGTGATGTGGCCATCAGCCATATGCAACAAAATTGGCTGGTTCATTTTGTTTAGCAGCATATCAACCTCGATGGATTATTTAATGCCAAAATCTAAATATTAGGTTGGTGCAAAAATAATGACGTAATAATGTCGTTTTTGACGTATTTTTTAACGTAAAAAAAAACAATATTATTACGTCATTATTTTTGCACAAACCTAATATTTTTAATGCAATTGTATGCCTTCACCTATAGATAAAATTTACTGACAGTCATTTTGCATTAAATATTTATTGTTTGGTCATTTTTTTAATATATATATAAAAATGGATTGCTGGTATTTTTATACTTTCATAGCGTTTTGATTTTGTTTGGGGGGTTCACTATTTACCAATTGCTGGGACACTAACATGTGTTACCACCCTGGGTCAGGGTGAACCTGGGAGCAACAGCAATTAAGAAGTGTTTACCCTTTCCTCAAAACCTACAATCACCCAATCACAGGCTTTGCTGACAGATATTGTTTATAATCATATCTAGGACTCTGCAACAGAAATTAGCTAGCAAGCTAGCCACCCTAGAAGTGTTCAGAAACCAGCAAAAACAGACATTTGTAAAAATCAGACATTAACACGTATTATTATGCAAGAGGAATTATAATAAATTCTTGACTTCTATTTTCATTGATGTGACTTAAAAAGACGTACAAGAAAACAAGAGGCAAAAGACATGAGTCATACAAACAACTCGTCGGCAATTGTTGGCTTTCTTACCTTAAAATATCAATGTATTCATAAAGCTTTAAAAGTTGCGATCGTAAATGATTAGCTTCATTCAGACTGTACGTCGATTCTCCAATGCTACAAAAAGAAAAAGAAAATAGAGTATTACCGTATTTCCTTTATGAACAAGGGTCCAAGAAATTGGAATTAAGGAGGGGGCGTTTATTCAAAGGAGTTGCCTACTGAGACACATTTCTTTTATAACTTTCTGTTTATTCTTTACAACTAATAATAGGGAAGTGTGGTTGTATCAAATCCCTTGGCAGCTGAACATCCCTGCCTTGCATAGTTCATTTCCTCACAGAATGTTGAAGGAGAGGTACTTGTCATGAAGAGGGATTGCTACAAGAAACAGATTTTTCACAAAAAAAAAAAAAAAAAAAAAAAATGGGGGGAAATCTTTTTAACCTTTGTGCCCACCAAAAAAATAAAAATAAAAAAATAAATTAAATTAAACACTTCTTCATTATTTTTTTAACAAAAATTTGTCATGATACATGAAATTGATTATTTTACAAAATGTCATAACCCACATAGAAAAAGAAGATAGTTTTATCTCGATCTCAATGTTTACAATATTAAGTAAAATTGATTTTATGTCAAATGAAATTTTTGGAAATATGAAAAAAAGTGGTTTTTTGAGTCAATAATGATGTGGAAGGCCCAAGAACTGTCAATGAATGTGTGGCACAAAATTGGTTCTGACCTTTATGTTCAACAAGTGCAGTGAGTATATGATGCTTTAAAAGTTCACTACCTGGCACAGGTCAATCAAAGACATGCCCTCCAACAGCATGACAATGTCCCAGCACACACTGCTAATATGACCAAACACAAACTTGAGAGGCTGGATGTGCTGCCTCAACCTGCCTCCAGTTCAGACCTTGCACCTTCAGCTTACCACTTTTTTCAAGCCATGGTTCATTTCTTGCATTGATAGAGGGTCAACAATGTGGATGAGGTTGAATACAGGTGCAGGAAGTTGTTACTTCTAAACCAGCCAAATGGTACAAGCGTGGAATTGAGCTTCTGGGGCAACGAAGGCAACAGAATATGATGGGATATATTTTGATGAATAAACTAGTCAAGATATCCCAAGAAATGGTCAGCGGAACAAGAACATTCTACTGCCATAGATTTTAATCAAGGGTTTAGTTTAAAATTCCCAGAAGGTTATCAGGATCAACAAAACACCTGATGAATGCTGGAGAGCATAATGGCTGAAATAATTTAATAACATTAAAAGATAAGGATAATAGTCTGCATCTAATTGGTCAAGTTGAACTATTTTTCAACATCACTCACCTCAAAGACTCTACCATTGGCAAAAACCTTGGTAATTGTTCTTCTGCTTGTTCAATGCAAAGTTTTAATTTCTAAAGCAGAAAAAAAAGAAAGACATTGTAAGAACTAATCTGTTTACAAAGAAGAACCTCAAAACAGGAAAAAGAAACAGAAAGATTTCATTATTATACATAGAAATGAATTAAGACATTCAAATAGAAAGAAGAAAAATAGTTTGGAATGAGTTTAAACAGGAAAAAATAATTTTATAAGGAAGTAACAGAAGTAGATAGCTTCAGTTATTGCCTGGTTCACACTCCTCCCCAGTTTTCGAACAGAAGTTGAGATTTATCTCTTGTTTCCTGTTTAGAGTGTAGTTACCGTTTCCTTTTAAAGTCTACTTCAACTCTATACTTCTAACATCTCTGCCTAGACTCTGAAATTTAATTAAATATTTATTTTTTTCTTCAATAGGAGAAGATAGGTTGCCCAGTTCACACTCTTCCCCAGTCTTTTGAATAGAAGTAGAGGTTTATCCCTGGTTTCTTGTTTAGGATTGGGTTTCCAGTTCCTACTAGAGTCTTTTCATTCTCTTTTGCTCCCTTCTCTTTTTGCATCCTAGTGATATTATTACCTTGCTTGGGGTGAATTGATAATTAAAAAAACAAAACAAAACAACAACAAACAAACAAATATACAACAACATCATTCAATAACCCTCTACCGTGAGTAACACTTACATCTTGTATTGAGTGAAAAATTAGTTAAAAAAGTAAAATACTTAACTATCAATTTCCCTACTTTGCCCTTGGGCTAAAGATAGTTTAATAAGTATTGGCAACTTTGATTCCCCACTCCAGCTTATATCTTTTCTCTTCCTCACCAATAAGAGAAATAGAAAGGAATGTAAGACAAGGATGTCTCTTCTCATTGGATTTATTTAATCTTTACCATGAAGCAATCCTGAGAGAACTAGAAGTCCTACCAGGATTTATTACTGCTGGACAAAATCTGGACAACATAGGATATAAAGATGATACTGTATTGACAGCAAACATAGAAAGAAAACTGCAGGAATTCCTGAACATGGTAGTAAAGGAAAGCAGGAAGGAAAGATGATGAATCATAAGAACATAGAATGTACGATCTATCATAGAACATAGAATGTATGATCTGTCATAGAACATAGAATGTATGATCTGTCATAGAACATAGAATGTATGATCTGTCATAGAACATAGAATGTATGATCTATCATAGAACATAGCAAGATGAAGAGTCCAAGAAGTGAACTACTAATTGGAGACGTCAAAATCAAGCAAGTACAGAAATTTAAATGGGAAGTATAACAGTCCTAAATCATTTTCTTTACTTTTAAAAAAAATTTTATTTACTTATAAGATTTGGTTTGGTTTCTTTTATGGCATATTAACCTTAATGTGTTATTTAATGCCAATAATTGTCATTGCAGGTAATATATTTCTTTCAAAAATATATAGCTGGTAATCTTAATTTTTTTCAAAAATTCATTACTGGTAATATTTTTTTTTACAAGAATGTATTGCTGGTAATATTTTTTTCTTCAAAAATGCATTGCTGATAATAATTTTTTGTCAAACAATGTATTGAAGGGGTTTAAACCCAGTTTTGGGGTTAACTATTTACTCATAGTTGGGACCCTAACAGGTGCTACCACCCTGGGTCAGAGCAGACCTGGGAATACCATCAATTAAGAGGTGGTTCCACGCTCCTCAAAACCTCCTGATCAGAGGCCTTGCTGTTGGATGTAGCTTATTGTCTTACCCAGGACAGTTACTTATATGAAAAAAAATAAACTAATAAATAATAGTCTATTCTATGATATAAAACTATATGACAATATATATTTTTAAGAAATGAGATATTCCGTTGTTATGATAACTGGAGACATTATCATAACTATGTAATATATCTGCCTATATTTCTGAGATGAGGTATTGTAATTATTTACATTATTTACATTGTTCAGACTTGTGTTCATTTTATTGCTATGTTCACAACATTTTGGCCGTTGTACACACTTTATTTTATCCATCTGGGTAGATGTACCCTGGTGGACAAACTAAAGAGTTCAGTTTGAAAATCCAGTTACTTAAAGAAGGCCAGAGCATACAATGGCCAAAACGTTGTGAACACGGCAATAAAGATGAGGACAACAGTCTGAACAATGTAATTAATGTAAATAACTACGTAATATCTCAATAAATAAGGA
Source organism: Acanthosepion lycidas (assembly GCA_963932145.1). Taxonomy (NCBI): domain Eukaryota; kingdom Metazoa; phylum Mollusca; class Cephalopoda; order Sepiida; family Sepiidae; genus Acanthosepion; species Acanthosepion lycidas. The sequence goes on along the minus strand of OZ010597.1, from coordinate 51,708,494 downwards.
AGATCAGGCTGCTCATACAGACTTTTTTTATTAGCTTTCTTTAAATATTTTTTTTTTTTACCTTTAATGATTTTAAATTATTAAAAGTAAAAGTTCATTCTCACAGGCAACAAGAGATTCATTTGTGGAGATGAAAATCCTAAAATATTCATGCAGAAAATACAGCCATTTTTGACAGAATAAGTAAACTGCTAATTAATGCATTTAAATTAGTATAGTAATTGAGAAGTACCATAAATAATTTCTCTAATCACTCTCACCTAACCCTTCCCGCCTACCTGCAATCTCCAAGCAAAAGATTTCCAGAAAGGATTTAATCCAGGGAACAGGAATTCTATTTTCTGTTTCAGACAACACAATGGATTAAAAGTTACTTTCAGATTATAAAGCCAGGTAAAATAAATAGCACAAATAATTTCCCTAATGATTCATGTAATCTCAATAAAATTAATTTTCATTGATTTGTTTTCTATGGTTTGTCATCCCTTTACAAGTCATTTAAATCCAGAAAATACTTTTAGATTGTAAGAATTTTTCTTTTAGCGATAATAATGATTTAGTGGTACAAATCTTACTAATTAATCAATAACTGGTGGGAGAAAAGGTGGATGCATACCTAATCAGAATTTGATAAACAAACAATAAATTTTAATGTGGATATAAAGTAGGTGATCAATTCTATATGGCAACCAATATATAAGCTGATCCCTTACTTTGTGGCCATGGTAGTTTCTATACATTTATATTCCAGTGAAGGTAAATAAGTCTAAAAGACATGCCTGTGTAGCTAATCGATATTTCATTGATTGATTGATTTGTTTTCTACTCGTTATCAACTCGATCAAAGCCAGAAAATATTTTTAGATTGTAAAAATTTTTTTTCAGAGATAATGATTTAGTGATACAAACCTTACTAATTAACCCATAACTGGGAGAAGTGGTGGATTTATACCTTTCCCAAGGGCATTTGCAAATCAGTGAATATAACAAACTGAACTGGAATTTGAACCCACAAATATTTTACAATGTCAAATTACATTATTAAAAAATACATTACATGAGGATTTACTTTATCAAAAATAATTAAAAACTGCTTCATTTTCTTTTGCATTTTTTGATTTATATGCTCTTTGGTAGGGATCAAATCTGTGTCCTCCTCTTTAGGAGAAACCCCCTTTTGATCCAGTGTGCTTTACTGCTCAGCAATTCATCAAAATAATCTATAATGCTATACATAGCATATCAGTAAAGCCCACTGGATCAAAAGGTGATTTCTCCTATAAAGGAGGATACAGGTTTTTGAATGAGCAGGCCGATAGACAAAATACACATTGCTTAAGAAAAAAAAAAAAAAAAAAGAAAAAAAAAGAAAAATTTAAAAAAAAGAAAAATTAAAAAAAAAAGAAAAATGAAGAAAAAAAAAAAAAGAAAAAAAAGGACCATCTATTTCAAATACAACTATAATAACATTTGAAAATATATATATATATATATCATGCCTTTAAGAAAAGACGAAATTACTCAAGCTACAAATGTTGAAGCAATGTTACAAAATCTCAATATGGAATTAGAACAAGTCTAAATTAAAATCCAGGTGGAAACCAAAAGCTCAGGTGAAATGCCAAGTATTTCGCTGGATGTGAAACAAATTTCTAAAACAAGGATTATTTTGTTCTACAGAATAAAAAATTTGAAGTCTCTTAAACTTTATTTTTGCTCTCAGAATTACAAATTGATTATTTATTATTTTCATTACATCTGTGTTTCTCTAAATGTATTGATAGAATTTTATTTTATTTTTAAATTATGAAAGATTGGAAGCAGGAAAAGATTTTTCTGAAAACAATCAAATTAATCAACTCATTCAGAAATTTGTCATCCCATCAAAATGAAAGGTACGAGGGGAAAGAGAGGAGGAATTTTTTCTTTTGATATTTTTTTTTAAATTTTCATTTTTATTCTAAACTCTCCTCCAGCTCTCATTTGAGTGATAGCTATGGGTTTGATAACCACTTCCTAATGCCAGGTACCAGACAGAATCAAGCATGTTTCCTTTCCTTAAGACCAGACTGAATGGAGAGTGTCTCCTTTTCTCAAGGCAAGGTGCCAGGCTCAACAAAGTCTCCTTTCACAAGGTATAATGCCAGGCTGAATGGAGCATATAGCCTTTCCCATATTTAATCAAAATTTACCTCATAAAGTTGAACTATTGGAGGCTTTGTGTTTCTTTGTTCGACAAGTTCATCCCTTCTCTCCAGAAGACGTCGACAGTCAAGACAAGTGCGGATGTGTTGCTCTCCTTCAGCACTGAACATCGAATTGAGGCTGGTATCACTGCCTGATCTCTTTAGGAAGCCACTCTCTTTGGAGAAATTAAATGCAGGATCTGTCAGTTTTTCTGAAAAGGTAAAAAAAAGCAAACATCACAGACATAAAAAATATAAACATAAACTTTCTATACACGTCATCTGACTACCTACCTACCTTGGGCATACATTATGCTTTCAGCACTATCACAAAAATATTGACAGAAGTTAACCTTACCCTACCATTATCCTTTGAAACCCATCATAGATTAATAACAAGTTTTACAAATGAGTGATTCTCATTAATTGCCCAGGCTACACAAACCTACATATATATATTATAAATTTGTGTGTGTAAAATGGAGGAGAGTAAGCTGTGGTTAAGGATTAAGAAAAAAATCTAACTAAAAATCAACCACACAGTTTGTTAGAAATATATTGTACTCCTGAGATATGATAAATTTGATAGAGCCAGTTGACTGTAACAAGTCCCGCAAAAAAAAAAGAATGTGTGTTTTCATTGGCTTGTGAAATGACAAATTAGCAAGGAGCAAGAAGGCAAAGTTTACAAGTTTCTCCATCCAAAATTCTTCAGTGACAATTTTTGCCTCAAGAGGAACAAGTAGGTTTGTAAATGCTAGGATTGAGAAGTCTCTCCCACTCAATTCACCCTCTCTGTTACTGACAAGTAGTTGGCTAAATTTCCCTACTGGGAACAATAAAAGTAGCCAATAAAAACTATATGCATTGTGCTATTTAATAGCACAAAAAAATCTTTCTCCCAGTGAAATTCAGTTAGTTTTATTTTCAGTAAGAGATAGAAATAGTGCAACCTTGTTATATTGGATGAAAATAGAGGGAAAAATTATTTCAAATGAAAATCGAGGGGAAAATTATTTTAAATAAAACAAAAAAAGGGAAAAATTATTTTAAATAAAACAAAAAAATTGATTGAAAAGAATATGAAAGAATTTTGGAGGAATTCTTACTTATGAATAAAAAGTAAAACTTTTAGGGAATTCTTATGTGTGAATAAGAAATAAGACAAGCTTCCAGGAAATCCTTACTTGCAAATGAAAATGACATGAAGTGTGAACATCTATCACAGACAATTCCTCCACAAAGACGACAATGGTGGCGTCTACGAGTTACAGTAAAAGTCCGAGCACAAGTCGGACACATTGGAACATCTGCATCATGGACCCAAGGGACAACTGTCTTTTCAAATGCTGCAAAAAAAAAAAAAAAAAAAAAAAAAAAAAAGAAGAGATAAAATTTTTTTTTTTTTCTTCTCCTTGCTTTGTTTTACATCAAATATCAACACACTGTAATATGTGGGCAAGCATTAAATAAATAAATAGATAAAAATAACTCTCAGTTCCGTTTGATTTGAAATAATTAAACAAAGGTATTGAACTTCTACTACTTCTGTCCCATAATAATTGTGCCATTTGTATATACATATCATACACTAAATTCAACAATTATTCTGGGACGGATATAAAAAAATTTTTTATCGGAACTTCAAAGACAATCTGTGAAATGAGAGCATGGTTTATAGGTCATTGCTTGAGAAGTAAACAAGAAATCGTGCATCAGATTAGATGATGGAATCTAAATTAGAAGCAAAGATCAAGAGGTAGATCATCCTTTACTGATCAACTCGGATCAACACCAAAATCAGAAAGGAAGAACTGATTGGAGCTATGGACGACAGAAACGGTTATTTATGAATGGCTAAATAGGATCATCATCTTGTATTGTGTTGCTCTCCGACACGTGATCAGTAGTCAACTTCTTGATTGTCTCTTAGTTTACTATACATTCGACTTTACATTACTTCGACTCAAGACATGCAAATAGGTACATTCCTATTTACTAATTCACTAGACCACCCTGAACAGAAGTGGTTTAATGCCTATAGTTATTCTTGAACTTCTTCTACAACCCCTTTCCTCCTCTAACCCTCGAGATTTACGTCTTGTTCTTTTTAATGGAGATCTTGGTCTTATTTCATGTTCAATAGTCAAATCTCGAGTTCCCAGTTTCTGAAATTCACAGAATCTGCTTGCTTCTCTTAATCTGTGACGATATTGCATAATTGATTCATCTTGTTTCTGTTTAATGAAAAGAAATTTGGTTCTTTCCACTGTGACAAATTTATTTTTATACTTTCCGAAATTTCAACAAAAGTCAAATTTTCCAATTGTTTGGGCTATGCCATAACAGAAACTTACATTATAGCTTCACAACCTGCCAAAGCTGGAAAGAGGTCAGTTATTTCACATTTTCTCTCCCCTCTTGCCTAGTTGTCTTTCAATTTTTTAGCCATAGCCTGGGCTGCAAAACACCAGATACAAGTCTCGACAAATCCAAGCGACTTAAACATCCTATCAGTGATGCCATACTGTTGTGTTGTGTTGTTCTACGACACATGATCAGTAGTCAACTTCTTGCTTGTCTCTTACTTTACTATACACTTTATATCTCTTCTATTTAACATATGCAAATAGGTACAATCCGATTTGCCAAGCTACACTTCTATTTTCTGGAATTACTACCTCTGCTCCATTGTAAACATACAACACAGAGAATGAAACCAAACATTCCGTTTCTATTCTTGTTCCTATCTATATGCGCAAAAGCAATGAAAAGCCTGCTGCATGCTCACAAAGAAACCAAATAATTACCGCAATGAGAAACGAAGAACTGGAATCCTGTTTCCAATATATTTTGTTATTTATTTCCAAGATTCTCTTGCATGGTCATCTTGATGCTTGGTGACAACTGCAACTTCTGACATCTCAGACTAGCAGGTCAGTTTTTCCCCTCAACCAGTGAGAACTATGTACTTTCTCCTACCAACTCTCAGCTCATCTTGTCATCATAACATACACCTGGCAACTCTCAACAGATGGCGTACACTCAGTAAAAGACAGCCTGTAATGACCACAATCTCAACTATAACTGTTAATGTAAGCCTACAACCAGAAGTCTTCAACATCCGGTTTTTTGTTACTTGTTCCCCAAACTTTTAATTTATTCATCTATTATTTCATTCTGTCTTGGTCAAGTGGGTGGCTGCTTTCGCTACAGACTTTATTGCCATTCATAAAAAACCAAACAGGGGTAATCCATAAAATAATGTTTTGAGTAGAAGAAAATATATGCATAAAAGAATTGGTGGATTTATTTTTAATCCGACATTTTTATTACTTCAAACATTATTATAATGGCAATAGATGTCCAATTTTTATTTTTACTCTAAACAGTGTGCTTGAAATCTATTGACCTGCACACTCAAGAAATCTTCATAAAGAAAATATGCTCTATGGCAGGGATTGAATCTGCGTCCCACTCTTTAGGAGAAACTGCCTTTTGATCCAGCGTGCTTTACTGCCCAGCAGTTCAGTAGAATAATCTGTGACGCTATACATAGCATATAGGTAAAGCCCATCATATCAAAAGGTGATTTCTCATATAGAGGAGGATAGCGGTTCTTGAATGTGCAAGCCATTAGACAAAATACACACTGCTTAAAAAAAAAAATGTGGGGGGCATCTATTTCAAATACAAGTATTCACTACAATAACGTTTGAACATATATATATATATATATTATTAAAGGTACAATATATCATGCCTTTAATAAGAAGAGACAAAATTACTCAAGCTACAAATGTTGAAGCAATGTTACAAAATCTCAATATGGAATTAGAACAAGTCTAAATTAAAATCCAGGTGGAAACCAAAAGCTCAGGTGAAATGCCAAGTATTTCGCTGGATGTGAAACAAATTTCTAAAACAAGGATTATTTTGTTCTACAGAATAAAAAATTTGAAGTCTCTTAAACTTTATTTTTGCTCTCAGAATTACAAATTGATTATTTATTATTTTATTACAATTGCGTTTCTCTGAATTTTTTTATAGAATTTTATTTTATTTTTAAATTATGAAAAATTTTTCTGAAAACAATCAAATTAATCAAATGATTCAGAAATTTGTCATCTCATCAAAGCAATATGAAAGAAAATTAAAGTACACAATTTGGCTAAACAAAACAAGAAAAGCCAATTAGAGGAAAGGAGGGGTTGATACAACTTGATTGAATAATCGAAATATAAAAGGATAAAGTTTATAGATATGAAACGAGGAGTAAAGGTATGAGGGAGAAGAGAGGAGGAGGAGGGAAAAGAAAGAGGAGGAAAGATACAAAGGGGAGAGGTAGAAGAAGAAAGGCACAAGAGGAGGAGGAAAGGCACAAGGGGGAAAGAGGAAAGGCACGAGGGAGGAGGAGGAGAAAAGGCACAAGAGAAAAGAGGAAGCAGAAGAAGAAAGGCACAAGGGAAAAGAGAAGATTGTGGAATGATATGGACAAAATGCAGTGTGAGTGTAAATAACATTAACAACACTTGATTATCTGAAAACAAATTATGGTATAGGTTTATCACTTGTTTCAGTTTAGGATTAGGTTTCTGGTTGCTTCTAAAGTCTTCTCATTCCCTTTCACACTCAGTAGCATTCTCATTCTCATTGTCAGCATTCTCACCTTGCTTGGGGTGGATTGAATAAATGAAAAAGTAATTATGATTCTTCTCAAACTGATCAACAGTTTAAAAGCAAACTAATTACCTTTTCTCTTTGTTGGCTCTGCTGGTACCTCTGGGCTAATCAGTTTATCTAATCTTATAAGCAGTTTGTTGGTCTCCACAACAAATCTGTCGACACGGGCATCTCTGATGGATTTGAATGTATCAGTATGGCTGTGTGTCACACCTGGAGGAAGAAAAAATAATAAACAGACAACATTATGAATTTGAATTAAGCTCCATCAAACGTAATTATTTCTACAAAAGAGCCTGTGACATTAGATTTTAAAAAAATTATTAAAAAGTATAGCAACTAAATGTTACTTATTAAGCTTTCATGGCTATATTGCTGCCTGGCTGTGCTGGTCTGTTTTCAGGAAAAACAGAAAATTGTCATTTACAGAAAGTAAACGACACTGACAGCAATTTCTCATAACTGCTATCATTTTAGCTTTCATCGGATATTCAGTTTACAAACTAAATGACACCCACAACACACAATTTAATAAAAAATATGTCACAAAACAGTTTGTGTTGTGGTGTCCTCCCTCTAATGAGTCTATTGTGGACTCTTCAACTTACTATAAAATTAGTAGAAAAGTAAGTCTCGGGGGGGAACAGTGGTATACTTTGAATGCTGGTTAACCAGCACACACTCCCAAGTTGTGTAATACTTTTCTGTTCAATACATGATTTATATGCAACCTCTTGTTTTGTTATTTCTTAACCGTTTACTTGGTTACAACAGTATGCTACTATATATATATATATATATATATATATATATATATATATATATATATATATATATATATATATATAAAGTTAAGTATCCTTTATCCAAAACTTTCCAAAACCTACAAAATCCAAAAGTTTTTCAGGTCACTCGCCACAAATAGAAAATTTCAGAAAGCACTGGGAAGGTTCCTAGGTGATGAGCAGCTGTTGTAAGTAAACTCATCTGCCCTGGGTGGGGGGTTGCCCAACACAGCTACATAGCCTATGTTGGAGCCAGTTTTTTGTTAGCGATCATCACAGTAACACCTTTGTTCATGCATTACTTACCAGGTGTTTCGTGTTCAGTAAAGATATTAAAAAGTCAAAAAGTCCTGCATTTATATATTCTTTGTAAGTAGTGATCACGTTTTTGTTTGTGCCCATACAGAAAGTATAAAACATTTATTTTTACATGAAATCTTAATTTCACCACTTAAATATCCATATAAGCATTATATGACTAGTGTCATTACCAGTATCTGTATGTACACAAAATTTATTAATTTTTATATAAAACTACTTTCAGAGTATATGCTATTTATATAAAACAACCTTTAAGGTTTACGTATAAGCTGTGTTATGAAATGCAAAGGGATATTGTGTTTATGCTTTAGTTCTATTCCCAAGCTGCTCTATTTTATAAATGCTATATACAAATTATATTTCAAAATCCCCAAATATCTGAAAACTGAACCACACCCGATCTCAAGAATTTTGGCTAAAGGATTCTAAACCTATATATCTGATTAATATGAGTTAAATTTTGTCATTTCGCTGATTGATGTTACCTTCAGCATT